>NC_051168.1:145931984-146564484 GCF_013339725.1 Rhipicephalus microplus | reverse complement strand
TAGCGAAGTAGTTTCAAGCACCCACATCGCCCAGTGCTAGGACAGTGAGCTGTCGTGGCGAGGGTACAGGCTTGTACCTGGTTCTGTTGTTGATGATTTGTTATTTCGTTTTTTGTTTTATTTAGCTTGATCACGCACACTGACGGTGACAGCGGCAGACAACTGTTCCGCTCAAAACAACCATTGTGATATGGTGTACTGGAATGGGACAGTGTGCTGCCTGGCGCCCCAGACGTGTCTGGTTTTGGGATGACGGCCAGTATTATAGAGTTCTATACAATCAACTAGAGGGGACTCGGGCGCTGCGATTGTTCGACGACCATGGAAATGACGAGTAGTTCACGAATTCGCGTAGTATTCGTACTTGCGGGTGGCGAATCGCAGTTAAGGATTCGTTTATTGCGGTGTCTTGCTTTTCTTTCGAAGGAAAGAACGAACCCCTTTGAACTACGTGAGCCGATTTGAAATGGCAAGCCCTAATGGTTAAGGTGGTGAAGTGACTCTGCTGAACATTTGCTGATTGTTGTTTTCGTGACAAAGCAGCTTCAAGCTACGCGAAGCTAAAAGGAACTTGAAATACGACAAATCCGTGTACTACTGATAATTACCATGCTCGCTCAAGTGCCATGCGTTGGAGCTCCCATAGGCACTATCGCCAGCGCTGCCGGAGCACATCGTACTACTGTGTCGCCACCTTTCGACCCCTGGAAAGTAGTGGATGAGCAGTTAAGACACAAAGCCTATTTGTATAAAGGGATTACAAAATTTATGAAGAAGTAAAGAGCGTTATTTTATAACAACGCAACTGCCTATTTTTCAGGGTCATGCAGATAAGTGGTAGTCATGGAACTCGCCCCCTGGTGACGTTATCCTTCAGGGCCTCCTCGTTTGTTTTGTCGCATGACTTCAAGTTAGTGTGATAACTTAGCAGGGGTGCATATGGATCAAATTAATAGTGATGTGCCATTTTATCTGTTTTGCAGTTATAGCAGTAAGCCCCCAGATGATCCGGGTTCCTGTTCTGAGATTAGAATTCTGCGATCTCGACTACGTCGAAGAAGCAGCATTTATTTCATTAATGCATCCATATGTGTTGAATATGTTTGGGTCTTACAGATGCTTTTATTTCAATCAATTTATGTCACTATTCACTCAAAAACTGCAGAAAGGTCGGCAAGGTAAATTTGAATTACGCGCGCAGGACACACCATTATATAGTGGCGCCCTTTTGGTAGCTTCATTCCAAAGTGACTGCCACTGCCCCATTGGTTTGCTGTGAAGACGGCACACTGCCTCATTTCAGTACACCTTAAGTGACGTAGCATACTCGATTTTCCTGTAAAATATTTCGAAATAGTTTGTTCACGAGACATTAGAACCCACGTATACGATTGCAAAGCGAGCGTGCCGATCACTCGGCTATCCAGGCACGCTATCAAAGCATATTATAGCCTTGTTCAACAAGGGTGAGGTGAGGGAAGTAAGCGCTAAGAGAAGATATGTGTTGGGGAGGAGAAGGAGTGGAGAGTAAAATATAGCTCGCAAAATGAGAAAATAAGAAATGGAAAGAAATAGGTACAGAAAGATAGATGGAGATAACATGAAAAAATGGAACGAGAAAGCTAAAATTTAGAAAGACGAAGCAAGCAACGCGTCAAATAGGGAGCAGATAGGAAAGAGGGAAATAGGGAACAGAACCCGGCCAAGCCGCGCATGCGCATAAGTGAAGCCACGCCCACCCACGCGCGGAACCTCCTCTATAAAGCGCGTAGCCTGGCAGCTCCCGTCGCCGCCCAGCGTAGGCATGGGCACCTTCCTTTTTTTACTGGGTGCTTCGGTGTGCCACGCTGTACGCAAATTGGTGCAAGCTGCCCTCATTGTTTATATAAACGTTGTGAACAATTACGAAACTATATAGGCTGTTTGCTTTAGAACAATGTTGATGATGATGATGATGTTTGGTGCTTTGTGGCACAAGGGCCATTTCATGGCCAAAGAGCGCCAGTTCATGAGACAAGAGTTGTGAACATGGATTATGATTAGCGGCTGCATAAAGGCCTTGAAATTCCTCGCTCTAAGGCAGGTAAACACACAGCAGAAATAAAATCATTATCATGCCATGAAAAGTGTGGGGTGTTGGTTTATGACGAAAGTTTGTGATAATAAAAACCATGGTGGACATATATGCCATTAACACAAGTGCGTCGGTAGTTTACACCTTTGCATACAAGGGCCGTGAGACAAATGCTTTGTTGAGTGTAGCCACCACAGTGGAGACTTCTCTGGAGAGTTCGTGCTACCGAATTCCCGGGTATATGACGCGAAAAGTACGAACTTCTCTCAAGAAAGTAAACAGTGATTTATGTGTGAAAAGTGGTTACCTACCGACGAACATTTCAGGATGAAGAGGTATCTGTTCTCGGCAGAGTAATTAAAAGTGTTGTCTTCTTAGCGAGTCTAATTCTTTAAACTTGATCAGAATGTGAAATAGGGTGAGCACTTCTTTACATCTATCACACAAAGGTGGATCGCTACTAGACAAAAGAAACGAAAGTGTAGTGAATGTATGTCCTGTTCCTGACCTTGTAAGGATCACTTCTGTGTGGCGGGATTTTGATACTGGTGGCCAATGACGAAGTTGCGGCTTAATGACATGCACTTTATTACCTGTGTGTGTGTCCCATGTGGTCTGCCAATAAACCCTGAGCTTTCATTTTAGAAAAGCTTTTAAGTCGAGTGCTGGAAATGGTATCAATGTATTGTTAGCCGTTCTGTTGGTGGATTCGGCTAGCTGGTCCACCAGAACGTTTCCTTGTATTTTGCGTTGTCCTGGCACCCACGGGACAACAACATGCTGCTTGGATGAGCACGCTGTGCATAAGAGCGAATAAAGCGAGACAAGGAAAAAGTTTTTTTGCTTTTTAGGAGTTTTCAGAGCTTTTACTTTGCTTACAGAATCTGTATATATTATTGCCTTCTGTAGTTTGATTTTTTATTTTGTTTAATGGCCGCAAGTATCGTATAGGCTTCGCCGGTAAAAATGCTTGTATGAGAGTGCAGGACACCGGCTTCCGAAAACGATAAGCCAACGGCTCCGTACGAAACAAAAGTTTTGGACTTTTAAGCACACATAAAGAACTCAGGACATGTGTATTTATGTTGCAGTTCTAGGAAGTATGTCTGAAGATGTTCAGTTGGCACGTGCTTCGTAACCTCCAAGAAAGACACGTTGCAATCTATCGCCTGCCACTGCCACGGTGGCAGGCATACTGCGGGAGCCATCAAACGGTGTTCTAGTGGCTCACCGGTTTCATTTGCTAGGCCTCTAACACGGAGTGAGCAGGGCTGTCTTATAGAAGCCCGTTTTTCAAACACAGTGGAACTTGACATTTCAATAATTGTGGAATGTGAAGTATGTTGTTCGCATTCATTTTAAATAATATTTAAAAGACATTTAAAAGCCTGTAGGTGTAGTAGGTGGAGGGACCACTTGTTCAATTCCTCGTACAGGCTTTCCACGAGGCTAGTGCGAAAGCAGCCGTAGATAGACGGATGCCTAGATAATGAACAGAGTCAGGAGTTTTAAGGGCAGTAGGTGTCGCAGACTGATGTGCTTTCTGCCCCATAGTCTAGGTGGGCATGTATGAGGCCTTTATACAAATTCAATAAAAAGTTCTTGTCACTTCCCCACGAAGTGCGTGACAACACTTTTAGAATGTTCATTGCTTTTATGTTCTTGTTTTTTATATACGTCATGTGTGGTAGCAAGGTTAGCTTGCCGTGAAAGATTAGGCCTGTGAATTTATGTTCAGTATTAACAGAAATACGTTGCCCATGCAGTGAACATCCGGTTCGGAATGAATGCCTCTCTTCATGGAGAACAAGACACACGTGCATTCAGTCTGAATCTGTTTTCTTCTGCCAAATAGGATACTTTGTTCAATCCAAGCTGAACCTACCGCTCACACATGGCCAGATTACAAGATTTGAAACCAAGCTGAACGTCGCCGACATATGTGCAATGAAACATATTGCGAGGGATGGACAAACTTAAAGAATTCATTTTGATAATAAAAAGTGTGCAACTAAGTACACCACCTTGCGGCCCTCCTGCTTCTTGAACAAAACTTTTGGTAAAAAACGCTGCCCACTCGGACACGGAATGTCCAGTTTGACAAGTAACTTCCGATTATGGTAAGCTTTCCGCCGCGCACGCAAAGGTGTGACCGGTCTTTTATTATTCCAAAGCGCCGTGTTGTATCATAAGCTTTTTCGATAACGAAAAACACAGAAAGAAAGTATTTTTTTGAACGAAGGCGTCTCTGATCTGTGCCTCGATACGAACAAGGTGGTCGGTGGTGGATTCCTACTTTCGAAATTTACACTGGAATGGGTCAAGGTAAGTGTTTGTTTCAAGGCAATGTAAAAGTCGGCAGTTTATTACTTTTTTCAAAAAGTTCGCAGAGGCAGCTTGTAAGTGCTATAGGCCTACAACTGGAAACTAACAAAGGGTCCTTGCTCTCTTTCAAAAAGGAATAATATTAGCCTCTTTCCAAGAAGCAGGGATAGTTCCGGAAAACCAGATAGAATTGTGCAAACAAAGTAAAGTTCTTTTGCGTTTCAATTGGGGGGGGGCGGGGGAGTGTTGTCAGCGTTTTTTACAGCACACGGTCAGAACCAGTGGTGGAATTACTGTAGGAGTTTAGTGATGTTAGGAGCTCAGCTAAGCTGAGAGGTTGGTTGTATGCCTCGTATATTGTACATTCGTGTTCTAGTTTCTGCTTTTCTAGTCTTGTTTTGTATTTTTGGAAAGCTTCATTATAGTGTGATGAGCTAGACACCTGGTCGAAGTGTGCGCCCAGGAAGTTCACCTGATTTTCCAAGCTGCAGCCACGTGTGTTTACGAGTGGCAGTGAATGTACGTGTCTTCCTGCTACTCTACTAACCATGTTCAAGACTTTAGCCTCCTGTGTAATGATTTTATCCCCGATAAAAACTTCTGCCAGCTTTTTCTTCTAACTTGCCGACGTGTTCTCTAGCCTTGGGACTTAATTTGCTTAAAGCTGTCGAGATTGTTGGTTGTCGGTGAGATCCGAAGCAACCTCCATGCCGTGTTCTGCCCCTTTCGCGCATTCCGACACTCAGTGTCCCACCATGGGACCCGTCGCTTGCCAGATATTTCAGGTGTTTGTGGTATGCAACTCGCTGCAGCGTCAGTAAGAAAAGCTGTGCAGTACTGCACAGCTTCATCTATGATTACCTACATATGCCAGCGAACTTAAATGAGCACTCTTGTGAATCTGTTCCCAGTCTGCATTGTTCATAAGCCATTTGGGAACATGTGGAGAACATTCATATAATGTTGGTGTACTCAAAACTACAAAAATGGCCAGATCAATATAGATTATTTATGAATTTAATTTCAGTAGGGGTAGACGTGAAAAAGATACGATGCTGGGGTCTATTAACGTGTGAGTTTTGTTGGCAACGTTAATGTATGTTAACTCTTTTTTATTCAACAGACAAGCATCTGAAGAGAAGAGAAACTGTTCAATGAGACGACCTCGCGCGTAACAGCGAGAATTGCCTCATAGACCAGTATGTATGTGCGTTTACGTTTCCAAAGAGCAGATAAGGTTCAGGTAGTTTGTCTAGTATAAACTGGGATTCACGTCTTTCTAAACGGTGGTGCGGAGGTATGTAAAGAGGTCAGACGGGGACGAGTTTGTTTAGAAGTACTGCTCGAACAGCCACCGCTTCAAGAAATGTCTGGAGTAGTAAATGTGTACACGCTGCTGCTTGATTAACCATAATGGCCACGCCACCGGACGACGGCACAGCATCATCTCTGTCCTTTCATAATATGACATAATCACGTAAAAAGTGTGCATTGCAGGGTTTTAAATGTGTTTCCTGTACACACAACACTTTTGATCAGTGTTTGTGTAAGAGCCCTTGGACATCGTCGAGTTTTTCAATGAGTCCTTTGATGTTCCAATGCATATATTGCGTTTCCATATTGAAAGTAAGTAGTGCAATGTGTAGTTATGGGAGTGACTTGTTTAAGCTCAAAATTTTGAGCTAAAGTAACGGGGCTGTGATAAGGCCCTGTTATGAGCTTTGTGAGGCCTTGAAAACCGAGAACCCTGGAGTCTCTGGTCTCTGTTCTCTGGTCTCTGGCGGAGTAGACTCAACTACTGCTGGCTTGTGGAAGGCGCCACAGCCGATGGCTTGCTCTGCGCAGGCCGAAGGAGTGGCGAAGGCTCGTGCGACGCTGCCCCTGACGCACCGTATCTGCATATGTGGGGCCATAAAATGGCGAGACTCTTCTACTTGCTTCTTTGAATGTCATGTTTTCTTTTATCTTTAACGTGATGATTTCTTTTCTTTTTTCCAAAATAACCAGGATCGTAAGTATGCGGCATGGTTCCCGCCACGGTTCACACAGTGTGCCGGTGCTTCACAGTTGTCGGACTCGGGGCCCAAGACTCCACACAGAGGACAAGTTTGCCGGCCACGATAGCTTTGCGAGTCGTGGCCATATCTCTGACATTGGAAGCAACGTTGGAGGTTAGGTATATATGGCCTGACCGAAGTCTTTGTATACCTGATTAGAATGGCTTCCGGCAGATCGCTCGAAGCAAAGGTCAGTATTAGGTGTCTATTAGGTGTAACCATTTTTCTCTTATCTTAATGCGCTATACGTTGGTCACGTTCTGGCTCTTTCATCCTTTCAGAAGTTCAGCTTTGGTCAGGTAAAGCAAAACTGCGTTTGATACTACCCCGCGAGAAGAGTTCATAGACCTGTATCGTGTAATACTGATTGGTGTGTCGCCAAAAGCTGCTGTGAGAGAGTTCAGCTTTTCGAATAGGTCTTTCTCTTGTTTCTCAATAAGTAGATCTCTGCTGGCCATTTTGGTAAGCTTGTACCCGGCACCAAGAGTTTCGGTTAAGCACCTAGCCACTACGAAGGGGGATACAGTTCGGGCTCGCTTGTTAGTTTTCTCGCAGTGTATATCATGGAAGTGAGGAAAGATTTGCTTTGGCCAGTTGAAAAAAATGATGTCTTCGGCACGTACGCGCTTTGAGGAGGCATGATCACTAAGCAAAAAAAATGATTTATGCTTGCTAATTGTATGTTATTCAGCAGCGTTGGCGACCACCCACCATGGAGCCCAACGAGGGGACGCTGCAAGTTTGTGGATGCTGAAAGGTTGCAGACGTCAGCCGTACAACACTGCTGTGGCCCAATGCACATAGGACAAGGTAGGCTATTTTCACAGGGTTAAACCTTGGCGCCTAAAAACATTGAAGGTGAACACATGAGGAAGTATACAAGAAAGATAAAAAAGTGAGACAGACGAACTTGTAGGGAGAGAGAGACAGAGATATAAAATGGCGACTGCCCATTTCCCCTGGGTGGGTGAATCCAGTGGTGCCATCTACGTGAAGCCGAGGCGAAAGGCATGTGTTGCCTTTGCCGGGGGCCTTAATGGTCAAATCCCCCGGCGTCAGCTCAACCTCCAGGATCCCCTTTTCCCCGGACATGGCAAAGCCACAACCGGCTAGGCGTGGGAGGGAGTCAACCCCTTCACCCCCTGTTAGTTCGGGTCTATGGTGTCGCTACACACCAAACGCCTACTTGCGCAGACGTCCGGGCGTGCTTTTCAAGCAATCTGAAATCTCATTGAAGGAATATGGGCTGCAGGTACGTATGGACTCCAAAATGTATTTTACGGGCAAAACCAACGCTAGGAAAAAAAGGCTTTCTTTGCCAAGCCCTTGTCGTGTGTGCTATCCTCCTGCAAAATTACGCGTGTGCATTGTATATCGTTGATTCTTTAACATTTTGATTACGCAGAAATCATTGAGGTAAGTGTTCACCATTCCGCAAGTGTTCCCAAGCAACTCGATCCAGTGCAGACGTCCGCAGAAATTTTCAAACATAGCTGAAAGTAAAACGTGTTAAAAAACCTCTGTATAAAAATAACTTTTCAGGTAATAAGAAAGTCGCATAATGCTTCACTGTACCCCTGTGGCAACGTTGAAAATAGCTTACTACAAAAAAACTCAATTTTTAATGAAATTATTTACACCCGCTTGCCTCAACAGGGTTTTTCGTGTGTTTGTCTTCTCAAAAATCAAAATGCCGTACCACAAAAAAAAAACGAAATTAAAAGTGTTCTTATATCCGGACCTCTAGGCTTGTCCAGTTATATATGTTTAACATAATGATGACAGGGAAATGAACAAGACACCAGCCCTGCGGTCTCCAAAAAATTGTAGTTGCGGATCTTACAGAGGCACCTAGTATGAAGACCTTCGTTGTATCTCCCTGCTTTCTAACTCGCCGCGGTGATCTAGAGGCTAAATTACTCGATTTCTGAATCCCAGGTGGCGGGATCAAATCCAGGCTACGGTGACTGCATTTTCTATGGAAGAGAAAATGCTGTAGGCCCATGTACTAAAATTTAGGTGCACGTTAAAGAACCCCAAATGGTCAAATTTCCGGAGCCCTCCACTATGGCGTCTCTTATAATTTTATGGTGGTTTGGGAGCGTTAAACCCCAGATATCAAACCAATCGCCCTGCTTTCGAAGCAATTGTGATTAAAGGGAAAACACCAGTTGTAGCGCCCAGACACTTCTTCAACTACCCATGGGCAAAATTATTCTCGACTCGTTTATTATTACCACTCTAAATGAGGGGAGCAGGAAAAAAATTGAACCATAGCAGAGCCTTATGGAGACTAGTTGAGGATAACGAGGAGTAACGAGAGGGGCTAAAGAATGAGAGAAAGGATGAGGGTATGTTAAGGAGTCTGCTGTTTCCTCAGTTTTCGGGTCTTTAGTGTGTAAGTGCTTCAATTATTAAAACATCTGTTAGGTGCGGCCTACCCTTTCCTTCATAGCAGCTGGACGCGGCGATTTCTGGGCTGTTAGCAGGCTTTTTGAGTAACCTTCCAAGGACCCTCATAAAGCTCATTTATCACCTGTGCGCCTATCGTAATGAACCTAGCATCCAAACCAAACATGGTCAGCTTCCCACGAACAGGAACTCAAAAATTGTATCTACGTAAGACAAGACCAATGCTGCCATCACGAAGCTCTACATGTTTAAGCGAAACTAAAACTGGTACATCCCAAGTTCACAAGAACTCCCATTCCACTTGTGTCGCAGAAGTCTGGCAAGCCCCTCTGTTTTATATCGGTCCACTAAAATCAAAGGATTCGTCTGAAGTAATGCAAGAACGTATGTGTGACATCAATTGCGTAAATTCCACTCACACCACTCAGCTGCAAAAATGATTAGGCGAACACATGGAGCCAGACACCAACAAAAACTTTCTCTGTCACCGGGAAAGTGATTGTTTAGTATAAATAAATGAGATAATCTTTCCTTGACACAGGAACTGCCTGGTGCAGAGGTATAAATACTAAATGATACATGAAGGATTTGTCTTTGCCAAAGCAATAATCTCAAACAGCATACTTATTTCGAATACCATGAAGAATTATGAAACAAGCTTCATTGAAAAGCAAAGCTAATCGGTGGATGCCCAGTACAAATATCAAAATGTGCAGTTAGAATAGAACCTTTTTATAGAATAATGCTCCATATATGAGCGACGTAAGTACATATATTCCTAAAGTGCAGAAAAAACACTTAACTGCAAGAGTCTACTATTTTTCCGCGTAATGCCATTGTCCAGGTGGGAAAATAAACCTGGGCAGCACTTGTTTCACAAAAACAATTTTTTTCTCTTCAACTGTGCTTTCTACGTGCAATAGGTAGAAGTTTTGGTATTTCCGTGTACACCAGAAATTCATTAACCCTACGGATCTCGTCCTCAATGACCGCACGGTATTGTGCATCTTGTCACTGTGCATTAACTTTTGTAAAATATTAATCACGGAATACTTGTTTCTGCAGTTCCACAACTCTCTGCGAAAAATAACGGCGAAAAATATTGTAAAGAAGCCACCGCATTGCACTCCTTTTTGTGAATTCGGCACTGCGTTCTCCCCCACAAAGGAAGTTAAAACTTTGCTGATAAGAACTGCGACCTTCTCTACGCACCGCATACCTTTACGTGAACGCGCGGTATCGACAAAACTGCCCGAGAGCGAAACATACCGGCGAGTACTGCTGATGATACGGAAGCATTGGCGCATTTTCGCTTCCCGATCTCCAGCCAATTGCGGTCGTCTTCCCTGTCACCGCTTTTCATATCATCCTGAAGCTACCGCATAGATCCATCATAATCCCACAAAATTCGCCCTTCCCGCGGAGCGTCTGCGAGCAACATTTGGCGTGTTAACTAAAGCCACAAGCTCTCACCTCCTCAAAGGCTAGGGAGTTTTGAGAAACAACCCGACAGAGTGCGTCCTGGCTCCAAAATGAGACTGTACAAGATTGTTTAAATAGCCACATCCAGAGAAGCTACGTTCCAGGGATAAAATTTCAGGTGCAAAGTCGCACGCTGATGTGCTAAATGTGTCCTATTCTGGTCAATTTTCCGACAAAACATGAATAAAGTAAGGTATCTAAAACCTTCCTTTGACAAATATATGTACGAGGAGAGGACTAAGCTGACAATTTGGATTCACTGGTGAATTGCAGCGTACAACGTGAAAAAGCTAGGAACCGGAAACTTCATATACCTTCCATCAATAGTACGTGCTTTCGCATGTTGCGGCAGCGTCACTATTATCACAAATGGGTGGAAGGTATTGAACTACAAATAAAGCGTGAACAACCCTTTCTTTCATGATGTATCTCGTGAGGTCATGAAATAGAAAGAAAGTAAGAAAACGCGAGAGGAGGTAGATTGCCATCGATGCCCCCCTCCTTTCACTTTACACACAAGCGTAATGTGTTCGCGCCGTCTTTCAGGTTCGCTGGCCACTTGAGCGATGCGCTCATTCTCAAAAGTTTCACCATTTTTAATTTTTTCGTTCGTATGTTCCTAATGTGTTAAAGTTAGGCCGACCAATTTCTCAACAATTATTCGTTGATGTGAGGAGTATAACCTCGCAAAACCACCATATCATTATAAGAGGTGCTGTATAGCAGAGGGCTCCAGAAATTTTGACCACCTGGTGTTCAATAACGTGAACCCAAATCTGAACACGCGGGCTTACAACAGTTTCGCTTTCATCCATAATGCAGCTGTCGCTGCCAGCGTTCGATCCTGCGACCTACGGCTCTGCAGCCGAGTACCTTTGCCAATGGACCTCCACGGCGGCGCAGCCGACTACTCAGGAGGACTCAACTCGATCCACACAAATAAAATGAAGTTGACGCGTTTCCAGGGAAGCCATCCGTGCGACCGCCAAAGCCGACTACGTGTAGCTCTAAGTCTACATAATTGTGCGCCGCGGAACTTGCCCAAGCCTCTATGACTTTTTCTAGTTCTGTTTTATTTACGTTTTGGTCATTGTGTTATTTTTGGAGAGGGCATGAGCCCTCACGGGCAAAAAGGTCGCGTCTTCGCGGCGTGTTTTTGATCGACCAAGTGTACTGTTTTATCAAAGGACAAACATGCAACGATTAGCCCGCAGTTGTGTAAGGGAGGAGCACCAAGATTATAAGAAGAGTGCCCGAAGTTCCACCGAGCGTTCTGAACCGGACTTGCGGTGTTAGGCACCATTGGCTCTGCTAAATCCCATAAGATTGCCCTACAGGAGGCGGTTCTTCCCAAAAGGCTTCTTTTTTCTTCTTGTAACTTTGATATTTGTTCTCATGTATATTTGGTACAGCTTGTAAATAATGTTTTTTCAGCCACACTGGGACTTCTACAGGGCTTACTCCTTCTTGAAGCGACCAGCAAGTTGATTGGCGCTATTTTCTCGGCGGCGGCACGTTTTCTTCTCCCACTTTGATTACCACCTAGGGTGGAGCGTCTCCGGCACCGAGTGCAGAGAGTGATGTTCTACAACATCGTCAAGAACCTGCATTTTACTCCATCACTCATCGTATATGTATACTTATCTATATATATAGAGACACAAGAAAAAAATAATCCAGAAAAAGACTCCGACACGCGAAATCCAACGTGGAACCTGTGAACCATGACTGCAAGGCGTCAACCACTGATACACCAAGGAGCGCGCCTTCAACGTGCAATTGGCAAGTTATTTATATCTCCCACTTATTGCTGGTGACGGGCATCTCGGGGTGAACTATTGTGCTTTCATCATTAACAGCGAGATGAAGCAAGGAGGGCGCGTTGCCACAGCGTCGCGACGCGGCGGCGTGTGCTTTTATCTCCACGCGTACTTTGCCGCACAGAGAGGAGTGGGGTGGACGCTTACTCGCGTACACTTATGTCACTGTGGGGAAGGATCGTACGTCTTGGCTGGCTTTAGAATTTCAACGGAACAATTACGTTGTAGTTACTTAGCGCACAAAGGTCACTGCTATTGTTGTACAGCCTCTGTTAATGAAAAGGACGCGCTTTTCAGACACAGCGAAATGCGCAAGCTTGTAGAGACTTTAACGCTCATAATGTCGTCTGGGGCAGTAAACATGCGGAATCTCGCGAAAATGTTGTCGAGTGCGCTGCTGAGAAATTCAGTTTGACAGTGCTGAATGATGCTTCTACAACGTCTTTAATAAATTATTGTTTCTCAAGTTGTATACATGTCACCCTATATGCACACGATCTTTGAATGATTCCGAATGGTCAAAGGATATATGTACGCATGGCAGTGATAACGTCCCGATTCTGGTGGGACAAAGACCTATGAGGAATACAACGACTCAACGGTACTCAAATTGTACTAACTGTCAGCCTTTTTGTGGTCGCATAATGGCTGAATTAGGTGAAAATACAAACAGAAACTTTGACAACTATGCTGAGCGACTCCAACATTAGTCATAGTGATAAATGAGTATACTGCAGTTGACGGGAAATACGAACATTTAAAAGCAATCAGAATACGAGTATAACGGGCTTACCATCGCTGCGGTAAACTCGAAGACTGCAAGATGGCACAAAAAACTCACGCAACATCGCACCGTCACTTACCGAAAAAATGTAGCAGACGATGGCGACAATCACGCTCGTCGTTGAGTCCTTTCGCTTCTATTCCTAGAATATGGGTGGCCGTCCGATACTTCAGCAGTCCTGTTACCCAGAGCTACCCTTTTCGAGTTCTTGCCATAGCCCTGAACACTTCACCAACAAATGTTGCTGGCAAATTTCGTCGGTTAATAACCATGCCAGCAATCACAACTGCATGCCCAAAATTTGCAAGTTTCACAACACTTGCCACTCAGAAGGGGTGAGCGTGTTTGATGTCGAGAAATCCTCCACCTGACTGGAGATTTCGTTCAGACAAACTTAAGAGTGCTCTTGAGTTCTGTAGTACAAAAACAGCTGCGGGACCAGATGGCGTTACGTACATTATGCTGAAGAACTTTGAACTAGCAGGTACAGTGACACTGCTAGAGTTATTTAATGATATCTGGATATCAGAGATTATTCCCGATTTATGGAAATTAGGTCGAGTAATTGCATTCCTAAAACCAGGAAAGACTCCTTTATGTCTTGAATTATTCCACAGAGTCAGTCTCACAAGCTGTATTTACAAGTTAATGGAGAGGGTGGTGTACTTCTGTGGTGGAGGGAACATACAAAGAAGTTGTCAGACTCTATGACAGATTTTCGTCAAAATCATTGCACAATAAATGTGATATTAGATATTGTCACATGTATAAAGCACTAACGGATGTGTGAAAACATCGCAATAGGTATTTGTCGTTATTCGAAAGCATTCGACTCAGTTAGCCACATTCACGTGCTGACGGAAATTTTAAAGCTTGGACTACGTGGACGATCACTGCGATGCATAGCATTTTTTAGTGATAAGAAAATATGCATGGAAACAACTGAAGGACCAAGTAATTATCATTTCTTTACACAGTGCGTCCCACAAGGGAGTGTTTTAAGCCTCTTCCTCTTCAACTATGTTAGGGCGGCGTTGGTGGGAATGTTACCAAGCGAATTGAGGTGTTCACTCTACCCAAATGACCTCCACATAAGGGCCTCAGAACCAGATATATTCGAAGTTCAAGCAGTGCTGAAACCTGGCCTTAAGGTTGTCGAAAAGTTATTGAAGGAGGGAGGCATGAGTCTCTAGTACGTGAAAACAGTGGTATTAACTTTCACTCGACATCAAGTGAACCACTTCAAACTTGCACTGATTGGACAGAGGATGACGTTGTTGAAAGAAACTAAATTTTTTTAGCGTTTCCCTTTATATACACCTGTCGTGTGCGCCGCACATTCGCGCTCTCAAAATAGGGGCCAATATAGTTATAAACGTACTGCGTCTAATAGCTGGCACAACATGGGGGAAGGTGGATCATTCTCTTCCCCACTGCAAGTGCATAACGCACTAATAAAAAACAAAATATTGCACATTCTGCACCGATTCTTCAGTATTTATCGCAAAGCAGTGTCTTGAGAATTTTGACTAGGTGTTTAGAGGGGGCATTTGAGTCCCACAGGCCACACCGAGTTCTCTCTCGATCGCCGAAGCTCGTTATCCGCTATCTTTTACGTATTTCAACTCAGCATAAGGCGCATCCACAGAACCTTGCACTTACAGAAATAAATAACTGTATGCTGTAAGAATGTAACGAAATAAATATTACCGAGGTATAAGATAAACAAAGTAAATATTATTTCTCTCCTTGGATGCCACCAAGACCAAAATACAGTTGTCGGTCGAGGGAACAAACTTAGAGAGCCCTTAAGTTTCACTTTTGAAACTTTAACGCGATAGCGATATCCGGCCCCTAGTGCGCTCTTCAAACGCTAAGCGCATACTTATTAATATTGTTACAGGGAGCTGTGATGAAATGGTTTTATTTACAGAAGGTGAGCGATGGTCGTTCGCGACAGCGCACTACGATCGTGCCAAGACTCTTCGTCTTCCTTTCCTTCTCTTCTCTACCTTTTACTAATCCGTTACATTCCCCGCAAGCAGACGAAGCCAGTAGGGTGAGTTATGATGCACAAGGAGGGTAGAAAGGTTTCAAGCGAGCAATGTGAGGGAGCTGCGTTCTGCTAGATCGTCGACCATTGGACAAAAAACGAGCTATTAGGTAGGTGAGCTGCATGAGACGCTCCAAATTTACAAATGGGCCTGAATATAGTGAAAGAAGCTTTTGACACAGTCCACGCTTGCATTGTGGTGTCCAAAGTAACACTAAGTCAACTCTTTCGAATAATACCTGTTCGTGACAGTCATCGTATCGTTCCTTCTAACTACGTTGAGAGGCCAGAGTCCAAAGACGAGCGATGCGACGGGCTTCTTCCGCAAAGCACAGGGTGTTTCACACAAAGTCATCATTGTGTAGAATGAAGGGTGAGAAAGTGTCTAGAGGGCTTAGTAGCAACCAGGCGTACAACAAATAAAATGAGTTGAAGCTCGTTGTTTCAATATGTTTTGTTACACCCAAACACGCCAACACACGCAAACAAACGCGCAAGCACGACGTATTTATAGTAATGGTACAGACTTTCGATCTAATTTACAGCTCTTTTATACAAACTTCATGAAAGTATGGTACAGTGATACAGTCAAATGATCCTGTATTATAAGCTGCGCGTAGGCGTGACACTTGTATTCGTAAAAGGTCACTTTCTGTCGTCCGTATTGCGTTAGTTATCTGGCAATCGCTCGACTTGTTCTTCCAGAGACTTTGTTCGGCCAACCACAACAAGAATCGCCTTATGGTCGGTGAATTGGCAAGTGCAGTACTTCACTTCTTTAATGGCGTTGTGAGAATGAAAAGCTAAATCTATGCAAGTGTTGTGGTTTGTTGAAATGGCATTTCCTTGTAGGGGCATAAAGAGTCTCGCAATGCCTTACATGATGGTAGCACATTATTTAGCGCTTGCCTGATGAACTCCTCTAGAGAAGTATGATACTTTTTGCACTAGGTGGACTTAGTTGTCCATTTTTAGAGCTGTTTGAAAGTTCCTGTGTGTTTTAGCAGTGATGACTGGGCTATCCCGGTCTTTTTTGGCGTAGTTTGATGGCCTCCCAAATACGCTTACAATTCGTTCAATGGGCTCGTTTTCGTCTTGACACCTGTCGAACCAAATGCGTTTAGGAGACTTCTTCTACTACATGGCATTTATGTAGTGTTTTTCCCGAGGCTGCTAAAAATAACATCGTGGCGCGATGTGGTATAAACTATGGAAAAGTTTGGCGCAGTATCAAGAGCTCGTTTAAATGCCTCTAAAAGTTTAGGACTGTGGTTTGGCTTGTGGGGTAGCACACCGAACCCCTTTGCAAGGAGTAATTGGGCAAGAACTCCTTCAACATACCTCGATGTGCCATTGCATGCATATAGATTCAGTGCGCATTTCTAGAAGAAATGCGTCCTCAAGATTGAACGACAGGCCGAGACATTCGTTCCCTATCGACTTTCATTCTTTCGGAGAGCTGAAGCTTGCAATACCTTCTTAGCAACAAAGTTTTACTATGCATTGCAACTAATTCATTGCGCAGGATTCTATAGATAACGCTTTTATCGGATTTTCGCTACTTTCGTATGGTCTTCGACTTTTGAGCCCATGCGTCGTGAGAATATATTCAAGCAAGTTAGTGAGAGTGGGTTAGGATTAAAACACCTTTATCTATGACAAATAGCGTCACGATTCTTCTTTTTTCGAGACGATTCCCATCCTGTAATTCGTTCCTTTTCGCAGCTTACACTTGCTGATTGCTTACCAGATTTATTTGTTTCATCAAACTTCTCCGAACGCTTTTGCTTGTGGGGATTCATGCAGGCCGTTTACTTCACAATTCAGTTCCTTAACGCTCGCTTTTCTGTAGAATACCTGTACACAGCATCGCGCAAAGTGCTGTATAAGGATCTACTGGTTCTTCCCACCTCTGTTGTACCGCTCACTGTACTCCAATCTTCCAAGCCACGATGTATTGAAGTAAGTGCGCAAAATGTACATTCCACCGAATTCAAAATCATTCTTCTATAAAATGTACTCTGAAACATTGGCGGTAAACACACGGTTAAAAGAGAGGGTACTTTCATTCCGTCTGTTAACTGCCGTCTATGTGATATGCCGGAAACAATTGAATATATCTTTGTTAGCTTCAGACATGCCATACTGTTTTGGGACGTCCTTCAGCGAGCACTAAAAAAACGTTCGTCCTTATTTCTCTCACAATACGTTATCTTCTATCAGCAGCGCTTGATGAAGTACCATATAATATGTTTTTACTCATGGGTATGCACAGCTTCTGGAAGACACGAATGGAAGACCGCAATGCAGAGCCCACCACCTCTTCAAGCACACACTTCATTCAAATGGCTATCCAACTCAAAAACATTTACGACGAGCTAGACTTCAGACCTGACAGGTTTTACATCTTAGAGAGCTGTTTGACTTCACCCCTTTTTGTTTGTATAACACGATGTGAAGAACTCTTCATGTGAGGAACTCGCGCTGTGTTAGTCATTGAGTGTTTATGAGTAACGCTTATGCGCTTATTTTCACAATTTGAATTGTAGTGAAGAAAATTAGTGCTACTCAGAAAGGCAGGGGGTATCACTCAGTCGGTGACGAACACGACGTTTGGTTGGCTGGGGACTCAGGCTGGTGCCGCCATTACTACTTGTCGTGTCGTGAACGCTCTCCTGTTTTATAAAAGAGTGCCACTCTGAAACCCCTCAATTTAGATTGTACATTTGTTCGCTTGATTTTGTCTTTATTACTCAAGTACTTTATTAAATACCATGCGAAAAAAGTAGCATCGTGGCTCTGTGGTAGGACACCTGCTTGCCACGCGAACGGCCCGGGTTTTATCCGCAATAGGACCGAAAAAGTTCTTCTTTCTTCATTTCCTTTTTTTATCGATTTTTTGCTCAGACAATTTTTCGCTCACAACCTACGGTGCCGATGCCAATGGTGGTGTTTCTGCGCCAAAAGCTCTCTCATGCAACAACGTTAATATCTACAAGGGACATGTTCGTGGCAGTTGCGCAGCAGCTGGCACTATTACAGATTTATTTCCTATATCCGCAATACATTCACGTGTCTACAGATGGTTCTTGCAATGCGAACTCCCCCTGTTCAGCTTTTGTGATTCCGTACTTGCAAATAGAGCAGGCATTCAAAGTATGTCGAGTGACGTCTCCTACTGTTGCGAAGGTGTTTGAAATTCTATCTGCGCTACGCTTTATAACACCCAAAAAAGAGGCACAAAAATGGGTCATTTTTAGCGATTCGCGGACCACTCTAGAGTCGCTGAAAAGTGATAGAAAACTTTTTCTGAACGCATTCCTGTTCTATGAGACCATAAAAAACACAGAAAAGCAAAACAATGAGCAACGTGATTGTATTCCAATGAACTCCAGGTCACTCCAGCATTTCTGGAAACACTGCAGCGGATGCCGCGGTAAATAGGGTTCACAGTAGTGAAGGCAACATTGTTGTACTAATTTCACACACTGAAATGCGTCTACTGCTCAGGCAGATAACCTGTGGCGTCCTCAAAGACAAATGGTTCTCAAAAAATCTAAAAGTTCAGACTTACTTTAAGAGACGCTTTCCTAAAACTAACCTTTCCGTCACAGTCAAAAGAAAATAGAAAATTGGAAACATTACTCAAGTGCCTACGGCTTGGTAGAGCCCTTACGCGATACTTCTAACACTGGATAAAAAGTGCGTCTAGTACAGAGTGCTCCTTCGGCCACCCCAAGGAAAAAGTTCATCACATGCTTAGCAAGTGTGCAAAGTATGACACACAAATAAAAGTACTAAGAGCAAGTTTCCAACATTTAGATAGGAGGTCTTTCACAGTGACGAAAATACTAGGTGCATGGCCAACTGCGGGTCTTCAGAAAAGAGCAGTAGTCACCTTCAAAATGTTGTTGGCAAATCTAATATTTTATTAAAACATTGTCCTACCGTATGCGATATCATCTTCATGATAAAGAAATGTGTCATATTTAGATGGCGTGTTTCATATTTGTAATCATTTATCTGAGGGCGCAGTGGCCTTGTATGTCGAAATTGTGTACATATGTATCTAGTGTGAACTCACCTTCTATGTGGAAATTGTGTGAATATGTATCTATTAGACGAATATGAAGTGTCATTTGAGGTGAACTGCCCTTGTGTCTGAAACATAAGAACCCATTAGCTGTGTTTTAACTGACCCCTGAAGTTTGGCTAATGTGTACTTTCACATCGTCTGTTGTACAGTCCCCCATTTTGTGGCCATATTGTTGATCTAACGGCATATGTCGTCTGCCAAGAGAAAAAAAGTAGCCAGTACCATCATAATGGCACCAAAATCTTCTATTTGGTCAATTTATTAAAAAAAACTGGGGCGCTTATTCACGTTCATCTTTACCTGTGATTACGTTTCGTGCGTGACTTGCACGTGAGAAACGTGGAGCACGTTTCGATCGGCTTGCAATTCTGCGCATGACCTTCCAATTAGTTGCTATTGCTTTCATCACTTCGCCTTTTCGGCAAAGCTGTGACTTTTTTCATTGAGCGAGACGTTTTCAAATGACGCTAAATATAGGTATACATGTTGCACACACGCAGATGTTTATGTAACCATTTGTTTACGCTTGCGCAACGACGCCAACCAGAACAAGAGTATTAGCACCACCAGAATCAATAAACTGATTTGAAGCGCTGGTGCTAGCGAGGATTGTAGCCCTAGACACTACTATGTAAATCAACTTCAGCGGATGGCACTTACAACTGACGTTAATCCGACATGACGGCTGTATTATAAGAGTACACATATAATGTTTATAAAACTATAGAACTGGAACTGCAACTGGAATTGACGTTTCAGGAACATTAACATTTTTTTTTTGAAAAGCAGTTCTTAGATCTTGGGTGGCTCTGAGGCAGAATACTTGACAGCCACACAGAATGGTGAGGTTCGATTCCGGCGGAGACCCTCACACCTAATCTTTACATTCGTCGGCTGAACGCTGCCGTTGTCAGCTTTTCCTCGACGTTTACGCTACTAAGTTTTCATCACCTATGGCACAGTGAAAACCCGTTATTCATAATCTGGTGGACCACAATCCCAACACCGCGAGGGTTGGGTCACATATCAACTCGGCCTGTCGTCCTCTACTTCATTACGACCTAAATGTTGCGCGAAAAAGACAAGTACAAGAGAGTGCACTCTTGTACTCGGTGAGGAGCTCTCACTACTCCCGCATTGTCCTGAAATAGATTTTTATTTATGAAATAGTTTTTATTTACATCCGTCGGGGAACTTTTTCAGGTTAGTATGAGAGTAAATTTTTACATCCACTGAGAAAAAAAAGCCCGTCCACAGCCATACCATGCGCAAGCGTATCGTTTATTTAATTACCTTCGAAGTACATATTAATAATAATCACGGTACACAAACACACACAAAAAGTTCACGCAATACTACAACACTCACACTCATTTCAGCTTGCCGCTCGCCCATGCCCCCCACACTTCTGTCACCGGGTATATATAGGCACCATATTCTGACCTTCCATGTACCTCTTGCGGGACCCTCTTTCACTATAAATTAAGCAATAAGCATGTACGGCGTAGGTATTAATTTGCGGTCGACTGATGTAAGCAGTTTAACACACATGCCTTTGATCCTAAACCCGACTAACATTCCATACCTCTTTATGTAGAGCGAAACTTATTTATCAGTTAGTGCTCTGTCGTACGAGCTCACTTTGCATTAGCAGTGTTGTGTGTTAATCCGTAAATGCACTGAATCGTACACAAAACCTGAGCGGCCGTGCATGAACACTTCAACGATTCACACTCTGCAGTGTTATCAAGGCACGTCACCGCAACGTCACATACGTTTACTGTAAATACAAGCTGCTCAATAAACCATCGTTCAATAAACCTGCAGCTCAAGCGATGAACCGAAATACACCCCCGCTACAGCGTTCGACGACTAGGCCTCACTGAGGAGCACGGCACGGTTATACCATCAATGACCACTGGTGATGATGAATTCCTTGCTCCTGTGCAGTTTTCAAATCGTTATTTTCTCATGCACAGAAATAGGTGTCCGCTATCCACATAATTTAAGCTATGGATCGATGGACTTGAACGAAAGAGACTGTTCGCAGTTCCGATTCTTGTTGCTCACAAGCATGCCGCACGCCATTTCTGTGTCTCCGCCAGGTTCGGCCCTATACTTCACGTTAGTTATTTGACAGCGGCGGTCGCCAAGCGCAAAAGATTGTTATTCATTCCAGCAGCCTTTATCTTTTGTGAAACACAGTTTTTTTTTCTCATCAGTGGTCAAAGCTAACTCGTACACACTAAACAAAAATGACCTGAAATAACCTCAAAAACTGGGTAAACCATTTGTCCTCTAGCGCACTACCTTTCCTGGGTTTTTTTTACCACCTACTATCGGGGTAAAAGTTTACTCTCGTGCTAACTGAGGTTTTGAACGTAGGGAGAATAGTAATTATTTACCCCAGTGAGGTCTTGAGCGAGTATAGAGAGAGTAAATTTTTACTGCCTTCACAAGGTTTTTGAGATGATTTCTGGGAGCTATTTCCGGTGGTGAAAAAATAAAAATTGACGGGTGCATTCACTCAGAGTCGACAAATTTATTAAATAGCAGAATTGATTGAATTTATTAAACGGCACAATTGGTGACACTTAGATTCACATACAGCCAAACACGCACACACACAACAAATGCAGAATAATACACCACTCGATAAGACTGCACGCGTTGCTAAACTATGCACTTTGACAATACGGTATATATAGGCACGACTTTTTGACCAGTCCTGTAGTACCGGTAGGAGAGCTCTTTTTTGCATTGATTAACAACAACGGTTGAAGGTGCAAGCGTGAACTTAAGGTGGGCTGCAGGGCACTAAATGTCACACCGACCTTTTATAGTAAATCTACCCGATCTCACCTTTTTGAGTATCCAATAATTACTTGGCACACCAGGCTCATGGCCCCACGCGTGTTAGCACTGCTGATGCACAAGTCCATAAAATATACCTAAGTACGCACAAACCATGGTAGCTCAATGATTGTCCTTGAGCGACGGTGCACAAACGCAGTAGCAGCACGTATTCATCACAACGGGCGTAGAGGAGCGGTGCACGCCTGCACACAAGCTTCTTACCGACGGCGTACTAGGCCTTTTCGAAGAGCACAGCTATCCGATGAAACGCAGCTGGCGATCACAGAACACATATCCTGTGCGAATTTCGTCGTCATTTCAGACACAAATGACCACGTGACCGCTATCTTACGGGTACGGGTCGGTGCATGCATACTTCCAACGAAAGATCACCGTCCGGGTTTTCTTCGTGCTCACCGGCAGCCGCTTGTTGGTTCCGTCTGCCTCGTATCGGCTTCGCGCTACATGTTTGAGAACAGTTGGTGCATGAGATGGGCAATTCGGGCAGCACTTTACTCATGCAGACATCGCCTACTGTGGAACAAGATATATGCGATGCTTCTTTCACCTGCCCCGGTGACACACTCCCACTGGTCACTGGCGGCCGCGGCTCGGTGCCGACGACAGAGTGAAGCATTTTGCTTATTGCTTCTCCAGTAGGCAAGCACGGACGATGACACCAGATTGATTTTGTTACCACTGGCAGATCTTCGCGATTCGGCTCGGAAGCGAGATATCCGCGACGTGCAGGTTCGGAGGCGCTCGGAAGCGCACAATCGCTCGATGGTGTAGGAAACACGTGAGATCCATCAGCCCAACGAGACACACAGTTACCGAGCTTCGTGCACCGTCTGTCTCCAAGGCCACCGCCGAGCAAAAGCCAACAATTTGCGAAAATACGCAGGACAACTTTCCACAGCAGGTTTTCTTTTTTTCCTTCTTTTGAGATCTCTCCCCCTCCCCCCTTCTTTTTTTCTTTTTCACTCACAGAATGCTGTTCTCGCTTGTTGTGCTTATGCTGCCCCCAGTTCCAGTGAAAGTGCGTTGACGCGAGGTCAGTCCTGAGGCACGGCGATACCAAAAAAAAAAAAAAGATCTGTGGTCCTCGCGTACCTTCATGATTCACTGAGAGCGTCACAATGGGGGGCATGGGGCAAAAGCCACCGAAGCAGCTGCACCTGGCAGTCACGTGGTAATAAACTCTGAAACGCAGGTTGAATATCACGTGATAGAAAACTCCCTACGTGGTAAAACTGAATTTTGACATCCGTTTACTACTTGCCTGAGAGGTGGTGGTAAAACTATGTCATGTACCATCTTTTACTCCTACACAAGGTAGTAATTTTAAACCCGAGAGAGTTTTCAGAGGTAATGAGCCGCCAAAACCCCAAACTCGGATAGTTTTTGCTTACAGTGTAGAGCTCGCCACGGGGGTTGGAACGCAGTACGAGCTCGCTACAACGCCAGCTAGATACTGCACAGTAAACCGATTCTGACCCTTAAGGGTGCAAAAAGGGTGCCGACACCCTAAGCACACCCTTTGAGCACCCTATTCGCGTCTCAGCACCCTACAAGCGGAACCTAAAGGGTGAACACATCAAAAGGGTGGAAACTAGGGTGCAAAAAGGGTGCAACAACTAATGGGTGCTGATGAGCACCCATTAGGGTGCACAGTCGCCGACAAAGCTTTGTGAGTAACGTGGTCATAGAGCATAACCAACAGCTTTTATATGTCTAGTGGTTAGACACCATGGTCTCATTAATAGCCCCACCGCAGTAACTGATATCTGAATAGCGATAGTGCCCGGCTGAACGTAAGTTCTGCACTGGTTCTTGCATTCTTGCTGCCTCTTTCTCGTCGCCTCACGGCCGGCGCTGACCAAGCCATGCGCTACAAGCTCACTAGCCAATGGCGGAGTACGCAGCTTGTAGAGCTACAACAGGATTGTGACTTACACATAGCCTCGTTTGCGCCTAACACTGAAAACAAAGCTTCGTCCATGACAGTATATATAAATCATACATTTGTTGATGCAAAGAAATACAAACCAACAAGACCGTGGTAGATAAAACAGTTTTTGTGTTGTACAAATATTTGTTAACCTTACAATGTATCAGTTGACACGTGTTACCAATTTTTATGGCAGGCTATGGACTTTGAAGTTCTAATATTATAACATTAAAGAAACGTTTTCTTGATTTTGTTCGTAGAAATATTCTTCAAAGCAAGTTAAAATGAGCCTTGACTAAAACATTTTCCTAAAGAAAATTCACTAAAGACAGCTAAAATATTGTTTGCCAACTAATACGCTTATTTTGATGTGACAAATTTTGCTTGCTGCCTGTACTTTGTACTAATATACAACCGCTTTGACACTGTTTTTAACAGCCAGCTTAACCACTCAACCAATGTACAGATGTTAACAAGGTATCGGTATAAGAAATACACAAGCAAGCAAACGTTTCAAATTTCGCGCGCTCTTTCACATTTCAAATTTCGCGCAATTACGCGTAATGTGATTTTGTCATTTTCAAAGGTAAAAAAATATTCTATGCAATACGCACTAGCGTATCTTCTACCTTCACTATTTTTACTTAAAATTTAAGCAGAAATAATCTATTTACTCATCATATAAAAAGTTATGTGCGCAAATGCGGATTGGTGGCGTCAGCAGGACAAAAATGGCGGTATCTTCCTGGAGGCCGCGACGGCCGTGTGCCGAGCGTTTAAAGTCGATTTTTTAAGTTGTTCAAAGTGTGCTTGCGCTGTCTTTCGTGTTCTGTCGGTGCTGCTTGTTACGAAGATGCACTATACTCAAGAGAGGACCGGCTGCTTTGTACCGTCGAGCGCTCGCCAAACTAAAAAGGTAGGTGGATGTTTCTGCTGTCGACGCTTTGTTTTTTGCTTCTCCGGCCAGGCCGCGGCGTGCCCGATCCAGGCTGTTATGCTCCTCCCGCGGTTAAAACCGAAAGCGCTATAGTATAATAACGTTGTGAACTAAGGTTTTTCTAGCTGGTAGACGATAAGTGAGTTTTTATTAACGTAGCGAGCCTGCTGGCGTGTCTGATTTCATTAGGCTCAAGTCTAAGCTCAGGGACGTTACGCGCGGATGAATTTTTTCTGTGAGGAAGGAGGTTAAAGCAATGTGCGCTGTGATGCTGTAAGTCGGCGGGCGATGCTCTTCACGCTATGAATCACTATATTTTTGCAGTGCCGTCGGACGCCGTTCGGCGACGGCGCATGGAAGCCGTAAGCGTCGTCTGTGTGTCGCGTGCGTTGGAGTATTCCGGTGATTCGCGTTGAATTAGATCTTTCCGTATTTAATTTAGAAGAATGGAGAAGAATAACGTGGTGTCCGCGTTGGTATTTACGCGGCCTTGTTCGTTTTCTGTGCCAAAGAAGTATATGAAGAAAGTTTTATATGTTACTTGTCCTCTTTTCAACAGCTACATGATCATTAAATGTGTGTGACTACTATAAGGTAGATGTGTTTTCCTGTGTGACCAAATGTGTTTGCATCCACCGAGCACGTATAACATTAAATTACCATGATATTCAGCTTAATTAAGTGTGCGTAAACTTGACACAGCGTGCTGTAGGTGCGGTTCTCAAAGCGTGCAAATACGCCTGGGTCAATACATTTTCTCTATGAGTGGCCGAATATACGTACCTTAGCTGTGCAAGCGCTAGGTTGAGCAGTAGTTCACTCGTTCGAGTGCAATTTTGGTGGTACTGCTTGTTCCCCCCTGTTCACATATCATTGCATTCTTCTGGTTTGTAAAAGAATTGTGGGCCCTGCAGCCCGCTTTAGAGTTAAAACTTTGCCGAATACCTATACGTCTACAAACATTCTAAAACTAAGTTATACCAAAACTTCCGATGACACTTTCGAATACAAGTGTAATGCTTTATCTGATATCATAAATTCTTTATGACCTCGCTGCAGATTTACAAGTGACCTGTGATATGTGCAGTGTATGAATGCCTAATTTATTGCTCAAAACACAATAAGGTTATACATCACAGTATGCGTGCATATGTTGCTGCTGACATGCAAACTTAGACATTGTATTTATCTAAGAATGAACAAATCTAAACTGCCGTTTTTTGAAGATGTACGCATCAGACCAATTGAATAATATCAAAAATAATGTTCATCAAGTGATTGTTGTTTACTGCCTTGCACCAACGTCACTAAAACCGCCTTGTTGGTACTTAGACCATATGGTAGGATGCAAGATTCATGACGTCATATTGAATGTTAATGTCACATGATATGCAAGGTAAATTGTTATTAGCATACAGAGGCCAATAACGTTATTGTCTCATCGTTATCATAATGAAGCAGGTTAGGCAATATGTGATTCTGCTGCCTTTACGTCATGTTGGGAAACCATTACGTTATGTAGCTATCTGCAGTGTCTGAGATCCTGGTTGCCGGTCAATATTGCAGAAGATTGCCTGCTTCATTGTGATGGCATGGGGTTCAAGATTGATGTTTTGTCTTAGCGTTTCCACTTTTCCTCCCCTATGGTCATTAGACAGCTTGTGCTGTTTGATTAGAAGTGAAGAGTAGTGCCTTTTTAGCCAACCAGAACAATTTAGATGAATGATCACTATGAAGCAGCACACAATATTCATTTAGTGAGCTCAATTTCAGGCAAATTATAAACGTCCGAATGTTAGCCGTTTGAAGGAAGCTTTATTCGTTGAACTCATGAGAATAAATGGTAGAGAAGGAAAGGCAGGGAGGTTAGCCAGACCAGCAAAGACGGTCTATCATCCTACACGGGGGAACAGGGAGATTGAAGTCCTGTCGGAGTGGTCTGGTCGCTAAGGCACTCGGTTTCTAACCCGAACGTCGCAGGATGATATTCCGGCCTTGCTGGCTGCTTTTTCGATAAAGGTGAAAATGCTGTAGGCCTGTGTTCTCGGATTTGTGTGCACGTTAAAGAACCCCAGGTGGTCGAAATTTCTGGAGCCCTCCACTACCTTGGTAAAAAATTCATGTGTCAGTATTGCTTTAATTTTATGCTTTATCTGCAGTGGATGCATATGCGCATATGGACATGTATATGTAGTGGTATTGCAATTTTACGGAATAAAATATTCATATGGTGCATATTGCATGGCATTTACTTAAGAAACACATCACATGGGTATCATAACTACAGAAATGCAAATGTGCCTGCCTCTATGGATGCACTCGTGCATATATTTGGTCAGCTTCACGAAAAGAATTTATCGATTGCAGGCAACAGCATTACTCACGCATGCTTATCTCTTAATTACGTGCAGTCGATACAGCTAAAAGGGGTCTTCATCTAAAAGTTCTAACTTCATCTTCGTGCATGAGTGAGCTATAAAGGTGTTCACATGTATGACATCGACATGAAAAGCTCTGCAGCAGCATGTTTTTCGTTGTATTTATACTGCAGCATGCCCTTTTTGTATTTCTCAGTTGCGTGCCACTAAATATATGTTGGCCATGCGTTTCTAGCCATTCACTGCAATTCGGCAAGCAGCGCATGCAGTCTAGACAAACCTTACTAAAATAATTTTTTTGCACTGGTGCAGAAATTCTTCGGCACGGTCTGTCATTTCATTTGAGTGAGGCTGCTCAAGGAAATTTCCTGACAAGGTCAAGGAGCCCCAGCACCAGCGAACTCTGAACCATTGTTTCAAGCATCAGCTCTGTTCAACCTGCTTATGCGCTGTGCCTCACCAAGCTACTGGACGCTGCCTACTTATATGAAGTGCTCTTCATATTCTCCTCAGTTTGGCAGCAGTGTGTGTGGTCTTCACAGTGCTTGCCAAAATAATTTTGCACAGGTGAGACACTTATTTCCTGCTTTAATTGTGTTAGTATTACTGCATGCACTCCTGCCAAGCAAGAGTACCAATGTTTCCTGTGAATTGTTTGTCATGGTAAACAGAGGATTTCAAGCACAAAATTCATACTGAACTTTGGTCCTTCAAGAAGTGTTGAATGAAGGTGGTGACAGTGTCAACGCGCTCTCTTTAGAAATAAAGGCTTTGCATGAAAAGCCTGTCGCACCTTGAAACAGGCACAAAAAACTTCCAGGTGGAAATAAGCAACTTCAGATGAAAATTGAAGAATTTACACTGTATTCAAGGTTGAACTATCCGACATCAAAGGCGTCTCAGATGAGGGTTTTCTTTTGACGCTGTCCGAAATTTTTGGGCGATGATGGAAAAACCATTACTCGTGATGATATTGACACTGCAGACAGAGTAGGAACAAACAAGCCTAGTTTGAAAAAAAAATAATAGTGCATTATGAACGATGTTACAAATGAAATGTTCTGGATAAGACAAAAAACTTACGTCTGTCTACAGTGGCCTTTCCTTTTAGATCAAGTAGTCCTATTTATGTCAACGAACACTTGACAAGACAAGGTAAGCAGTTAGTGAGAGCACGAATGCAAAAAAAAACAAGTTGGATGGAGGTATATTTGAATGCAAAGCACGAAATTTATAGCAAAAAAAAAATTGGAAACATTAGCAATTTTAAAGACTGCCTTCTTAAAAGATCTGGCAAAATGCTGTGTTGATGCCTTCAGAGCCACACTTTTCTTGAGCTTGCAATGTCAGTAAACTATGACTGACATGGCAGAATTTTGATACCTAGATAGTGAAAAATTGATACCTAGATAGTGAAAAAGGCCACCAGCTATCTTAAATGCTCTTAGCATTATAAATAAGACTAGTAGCCTGTGTCTCTATTTCGATGACATGCCGGTAAAATTTGATGCCATTCTTTTGACATAATCCTTGTATTTTTTGTGCATTATAGCCCACCAAAAATACCAGGGTACAATTATCATGGCATTGTGTAGTTCATGAAATGGGGAAATGGAATAGCGCTGTACATCTAACGTTAATTTTTGGCCGATGTCAATAGACTTCCGTGTGTTAAGCCCTGTGTTGAGTGTCTAGTAGTCAACTTGGGGGTTTCGTTTTGCAGCAATTAGCGCGCCTCCATTAGGTCATAAGTAGGAATTTTGAGTTTCTGGAAACTAGGTAACTTGATTTTTCGGTCACAGATGCACAGTCGATTTTTCGCTCACAACCAACGGGGCAGACGCCGGCGGCGGGTTTTCTGCGACACGAGCTCTTCAACGCTATCATGTTAAAAAGCTGACATAGGCAGCATTGACCAAATGAATGCAAAGAATAAAGTCAAGTGTCCCAGCAGGAATCCAAACCTAGTATTCTGCTTGGTAATTAAGTATTCTACCACAGAGCCATGCCCGGCCTCGGTTATACTTTCCAAATAGTCTCAAATGTTTGTGTAACATCAACTGCCGTTGCAGTACTGGCTATCAAATTTTATAACTATTACATGTGCACTCATATGATGCAGCCGTGAGGTCGAGTCAAAGTCAATTGTAGTCAGGCACCATCCTGTGAAGTATTTGTGTAGCAGTGTTGAGGGCTACCTTCGGCGCGAGTGCCAGCGCAAACACCAGTGCTTCATACCAGCCTACCACTTCTAGTGTGGCTAATATCCATGTTTCTGTTGGCATCGTTACGAAACAGCAAATAACTGCTAATGTTGTCAAAGGTGTGACATCTCCCCATAACAAATGAAACATATGCGGCTGTTTAACGTATGTGTGTGCGAGACTTTGTACTTATATTGAGCTCCACTTCATAAGATCGCTCAATAAAAAAATTAAAATACATGTTATGCATGTTTTGCATAACATCGATTACCAAAGTATGTGGGGTCTGCCAAATTTTTAGCATCAATTTTGTAACTTAAATGCTATCATAAACAATTATTTATTGAACATGAACAGCTGGACTGCAACATAATAAGTTTTAGGTATTAGGAAAACTGAATATGTTCATGACTACAGCATACCTAACAGGCAAATACTAGTACTACATACATGACACACTATTGTAGAGCTAGACTAGAATATTGCTTATTGGCACTTTACCATTCTTTAAAAACCCTAATTAACTTCAGTGCCTTCTTCGATTTGTTCAAATCGGATGTGCGCAATCACTTGATGCATAGCTTTTTTACTCAAACCTAACTCATGTTTCACGTGTGCATCATGCTGAATCATTGCTCAGATGTTTCTTGTGTATAAATTTCCTTTCTACTATGCTGTTTGTTTTTTATGTGAAATCTGTTGTACGTGCTACCCTCTGTAGGCCCATAGGTACTGTCAAGTTGTTTACACAGTTTTTTGCCTGGGGGACCTCCAACAAGCATGTTTTCCGTTGAAAACAAAGCGAATTTTGATGCTGACTTCTACTCACATCGAACTAAGAACACTCCAGCATGACAACGCATATTGTATCTTGGACAGTCTGTCTTGTGAAACTCTTAGTGATTACTTCTGTCTTTATTTTAGGCTTCCGGGTGCGGATGTGCTGTAGAGAAGGAGCGCCCTGACCACACTTTTGTAAAAGGAACCAAAGTCGCCTGGGCAGCTGAAGATGGATTGTGCAAGTGTTTGAATGATCACATTATATTAATCCAACACCACTTGCACTACTTTGTCAATATTTGTGATTTTGTAACACAAGTTTAGAAACACACACACATATATAAAAGGAAAGCTCTAAATAGGCCTTGAGCAAGTTTGTAGTCAAGGCTTTAAGCATGATGACCAAAGCATGTTATATAAGCCCACATGTTTTACCACACACCTACTCTCCTATCTATTTTCTTTTTCAATTTTGTGGGCACCGGCAACACCCTCAATAAGCGCCTTTGGACTGCTGGTGCCTCTAACTTATATTTTGTTGTTCTAAATAATTTATTTGTTACCTACTATGCAAGGAGGGAAGTCAGAATGCTAAAAGTTAAAAAAGAAGTCTCGTCACAAAAAGATGTCTACTCGTAAGAAAAAAGATTTGAAAAAACAGAAGATTGATCCTCACTCACAAAGATCTCACCATTACAATCGATGCAGAAGGTCATAGCTCATGTTTACTATTGTCAATCTTTTTCGGTTGTATGCTATGTACAATAAAATAGTGACTATTGGCATCATGTTAATTTATTTGTCATAAATTTTTGTTGGGGCCTAATATCTTGCATTCTCACATGCATAAAAGCTCACGTCTGCTACACATAATTTAAAAGAGCGCAATATGGTAAGGTTCTGTATTTAGTGCATATTATCTGTGTGTCTTTCAAAGTGAGTATATGGCATTTGAAATAATCACCAGTATTCGAAACTTGTGAATTTTTAATTTGCAGGCATGCATGTTTGTATGATGACCAAGCATTCATAAATTGTGCATGCATGTGTGCAGCAAGGGGCCTTGAATAGATCACATTCATTCTGGACCAAAAATGGGTAGCACAGGCCATATACGCACTCTGGGATCAATTTCATGATTATTAAAACACACATATTTATTCAATATAGCTTGCTTTAAGGTATATATTTACATATTGTCTACTTCCACCTTGAACATTGCACCATGCATCCGGCACTCTGCCGAGCGCTTCTCGAGGCCACTTTGGTAACTAGTACACAAATGTACAGACAGCTGTAAGTGGGCCTCCACTTTGTTGACTGCTGGAGAACTTGGTTTCGCCAAATCACACTTCCTTTGTGGTGAAGCTAACTTTGCTCTTGCAACAGTACCAGCTTATCTAAAATTTGACACTGTTCTTTAGAAGTGCAGCTTGTTCTATCCAGAGCAGCCAAAAACGAAAACATGAACAGCACCTGGACAGGGTAAGGCACAATTGCAGCACTTCTCGATAACAGTGCCGGATTCTCTATTTGCCTACACATAGAGAAAGCAAAACACTAGAGCCAACTTACCAGTAGCTTCACTGCAGAGACACTGTGTTTTAAAAGACGATGATGCAAAAGCCCCACCTAGAGCTGTCACTGTGTTTCAGTGCTAGTTTCATAAGCGCCTGCGGAAGGCACTCTGTGGAGGGCCGGCCGCGTGCATGGTGCACGTGTTCAGGGTGGAATGGACGACTTAGTACATGTGTTCAAGTACTAACAAACTGTATGTGGGCTTTCACTCAGCATGGTCTACAGAGTATACAGCAATCTGCATTTTTAGCCATCTCCAGCGTCAACCCTAGATTTGGCCCACTGGTACGTCGATGTGGAGCACCCTTCCAGCACCCATTTGAAAGGGTGTTATGACATCACAGCACCTTTTTTTAAAGGGTGCACTCATTACACCCTTCAAAATTTTTGCTCTGCACCCTTTCCTTAAGGGTGCTGAGCTCTGCACCCTTTCTCAGCACCCTTTTTTGAACACCCAATAGGGAGCAAAGGGTGTTCGTCTGGCGACAAGCTCATTTACACCCTTAAGGGTCAGAATTGGTTTAGTGTGTGGCTGCACAGTGAGGCTTTCTCGCCGCTTAGGTGTTGAAGCCGGTGTAATACCGGCGACACTCTTAGAAGCCACCATCGGTGGTGTCGAGGGGAGCGCGTCACCAGCGCATCTCTCACACTGGTTGCCGACCAGCCTGCCGTAGTCGAGCGAAGCCCACTTCGTACCGCTTCAAAGTTTTTTGACGGTGAAACTCCACGAGCAAGCCCTGACAATCGTAACAGCTTACTTTTGTAACCAAAATGTTATTCTTTGATATTTTTGTAACTCGGCGCTTTGAAGCAAGGCATTCTCGGCGTTGCGTTGAGGAATCGCACCAATGTCCAGCATGGTTCATCAGTAGGAAATACCTTGAAACGTTCACACTAAACACCGATCAATTGCTGCAATTCTTCGGTACACTGATAATTGCGTTGCCTGTCTACAGATGCTCGCACAGTCATCCACACAAAGCACTACGTGGTGTTTCACACCGGCGTGCGAACATGTGCGCGTATACATACACACACACACAAACACGCACGCACGCATGCACGTCCCGACCAAAAAGGGTTTTCATAACTCCCAAGGGGAGTTTTGTAACCACGTGACCGGAACCTTTGTGGGGAGTTTAACAAGGTCATGTCGTTCATAAACTCCGTCATTAAGCAGGAGGCGTTTTACGACGACATGTGCCGAATTCACTCCGTACCGGAGAGTAAATGATTGGGCCAGGGGAGTTTTAAGGGCTTATATGCTGGAGAAACTCCCATCTCGACTATTTTTTTATTTACAGTGTAGTGAAAGGAGTCTTATTAACATATTTTGATCGACTGGTGTCACGAAGAAAACAAGCACTTTCGGCGATTAATAGGCGCGTTCGGGAGGCCGCAAAACTACAACAATGAATTGAGAAACGCTTAGGCTTCGCCATTAAAGGGCCAATAAACAGGCTCTGACTTTTTTACACAACCTGTGCAAGCTTGGCAATTCGTAGATTAGAACGCAGCGATCACGTTCACTGAATATTCCACGCTGCGCGCCCCGCACAGCCTATCTTTCGAAATACGATTCCCGCGTATCTTTCCTATGATGGCTGGACTATCATTCACGTGTCTACAGATGGTTCTTGCAATGCGAACTCCCCCTGTTCAGCTTTGGTGATTCCGTACTTGGAAATAGAGCAGGCATTGAAAGTATGTCGAGTGACGTCTCCTACTGTTGCGGAGGTGTTTGAAATTCTATCTGCGCTACGCTTTATAACATCCAAAAAAGAGGCACAAAAATGGGTCATTTTTAGCGATTCGCGGACCATTTCAGGTCGCATATACACCTTACGGATCCCCTTGCACTTGCAGGGACGTCAACTCGGCGATGGGTGACGTGACGTAGCATGCAGCTCACCGATGTTTCTTAATCAGGTGCGAAAAAAACAGTACTGACGTCATCGTCAGTTCCTGTTCCCGCCCAACCGCTATGAAACTGCCCCTTGTTTCTTGGCACCGTGGTGAAAGAACCAGCCTCGTAGTTGTCGCGTGCACGTGTACACTCCTCGCCTAACTCCAGCGCCTCAGCGCACGTACGAGCGTACTTCGTCTTTGACATAAGCAACACGGGTAAAAAGCGTTGCCCTGTCGTCGGCTGCAAATCGAGTGACTGGGCAGTGGAGAAGCATTGGCACCGGGTGTCTCACGATGGGGCACTGCGCGCTGCGTGCCTGAAGCGAATCGGCCATCCAGCGACGTACGGTGGGGGCCTGATCGTTTGTGGTCGACACTTCGCACCTGACACTTACATGGTTGACCAGCGGCTGTTGCGGCAAATGGTAACAACAACCATGCTTCGCAGCAAGCGGAAGTGCGCTGTGACTGATCGAGTTCGCCGATGACTTCAATCGCTGACGTGGCGTCACGTTGCCAAAGTGGGCGGAGTCGCGAAGATAGGGTACGCCTTCCCCTTCAGGGAAGAGAGAACAGGGGTGAGGCCGCGCGAAAATTTGAAGCCAGCTTAAGCCGATGTTGTAACCCGTGTGACTTCCTTATTGTAGCACATATTCGCAAAATTCTTGCGACAGCATGTTCGCAAAAAAAAACTGCACATATATCTCTTTTAAAAATTGTTAGACATCAGGGCGGTTTACTGGCCCTTTAAGAGTTGAACGCGATAGCGAAGTCCGGCCCCTAGTGCGCCCTTCAACCGCTAAGTGCATACTTATTAATGTGTTTTGTTACGCACATATACAAACACGCGCACGTACATAGTAGATTGTACCAGCGTGCGGGCGCCAATAGTACATACAGGTTATTTATTTAAGGCAAGAGTCACATGACCTCTAAAATACAGGCCGCGCACTCGCCATTTCGGAGGCAATAGAGAGTCTCACAATGCCTCACAGATGGCAGCACATTATGTAGCGTTTGCTGTTTGCTTGATCAACGTCTGTGGAAAGGCATGATTTTTTTTCCCGCTATGTTTTTCACCCACATGTCTTCGCGATGCATATAGTTCCCGAAAGCCGCTTGCAGGATTCTCGCCAGTTATTTCTGGTCAGGGTCTTTGCGTATTCTTGAGATTCCCGTGTAATTTGATCTATTCCTTTGTGCCGTTTACAATTCAGGCGTTGGCATTTCCACCCCCGTGTGATTCCTCTCCACGCCTTCCAAAGATGAAGCAAATGTGTGTCAGTGTCTGGTGTTTTGGTGGTAGCCCATAATGTGCGTGTGGTGGCCTCTATATCTTGAGTAAAAGAGGCAAGCCATAGCTCGTAACCTTGTCCCTTAGGTGAGTCCGGGTGACGTTCCCTGAATTTGACCCAATCTGTAATGCGCAAACGCCACTCGGTCCTCCAGGCACCATTAAGTGATAGAGTGGTCGCCACAATATAATGGCCGCTGCCAAGATGCACCTCTTGAGTGCCATGCGCTACCACCGGGCCCGTATTTGTACAAAGATGAGGCCAGGGCAGGTATCACATGATGTACTGTTGCCAAAACGAGAGGGGCACTCTGGGTCAGTTAGTAAAGTGTGTCTCAAGTTACAAATATCATTCCGCAAGCGTGTTCCTTTGACCTAAATTTGACATAACCTCAAACGTACTTCATCATCTCAATTTGAAAATTTTTCCTGTTGAGTGCTCCTTGCATACTGGTGCCTATTTCTGCTACCAGCGCATCTATTTGCTTTTGCAGGCGTTCGCAACACGCCTCCATGTATCGATGTAGCTGCTATTTACGCGAGAGGATCAGAGGTCAAGAATTTAGTGACCTGAGGGGACGCGGTGCGGAGTGATTGGCGGGACGGAGCAAGCTGTGGGGGACCTTCTACTTGACCTACCTCCCGAGGAACCACCTTGGTTGCGTTCCATTCCGGAGCTTGCTGCTGCTGCGCGTACCTCCTTGCCAAACGCGTTCTTGCCCAAGTGCTAAGCCACGTGCCACGAGCTCCTCGAGCACATGCTGTGACGAGCTTTTCTCTTATATACAGCCTCTCTTTGCCTAGATAAGAGCATCTACAACAGAGTTTGGCCTCGCAGAGTGCGTGCACACCTTGAAACTGTCCAACTGGTCCAGTAGACTCTAGAATTTTGAGCTACGGTATTTACACAATTTCAGGTCGCCCCATTTATTGAAGACTTTGAAATCCGAAGTTTGAGGGTTGACCCAAATAGAAAGATGTTGGTTGTAAAGTCTTTCTCAAAATGATTCCCTGCGTATTCCTGCAAAGCTGGCATGTCTGCACAACTCTTAAGCACTGCCAGAAATCTACCTTAGTACATCCTAACTTGACGCTTTGCTTTTTCTTTCTGAGGCCTTAAATGTTATCAAAACGAAATCTGCTCACACTTTTTCCCCTTGCAATATTAGTGGGACTGACTTAGGTCGACTTGCATTCGAGTCGACACACAATCGTTCAAATATAGTAACCTACCGATTGTGGTGGCACGGACGCAAACTTTTCGAAAATACCCCCGACGGTTCATCACGAGGACTTTGCCTGTAATAAGGCACCCTTGCGAGTGGAGCACATCATGAGTTCACTGTAGTTTATGTTGTAGTTGCGCGTGCCGAACTCATATTAGAGCACAAGCGAGTTCATATCAGAGCACCCGAAGCAAACTCAAATCAGAGCACGCGAAGCGACGCGGGAGCATGACGCTTTATCGCGTGTCTGCAAAAGGTCGTTCCCCAATGCCATCATTATATTGTTCAGATAGTGTAAGGGGGAGAGGCCACAACCTCTTACACATTCACAATTGGCGGATCAGCCAGGAGCAAGGGACGTGGAAGCCCTCACCGAGAAAAGTTTCGGTGGCTGTGCTCCCCCCTCGCCTACGTGTTCAACATTTGTTCCTTTTAGCTACGTGCCGGGGAATGCAAAAGCTAAGGTAAAATTTTCCTTCACCACAGCAATCACTCAATTATACTGGTATGAGGGAATGTTATGTTATTGTTTACCAACATTTCTTCTGTGCTGATTATTCTTGTAGGCCGTTTTTGGTGCGGGCCGCCTATGTGATCCTTTCGCGCCTTGTGCTGTAGTATTACAGATCAGGCTAGCACTAAACAGGCGCTCTAGAGCATTCCATCACTTGTTTATGCTTTTACTTGCTTTGACCATCCTACCAAGTTATGGATGGGAACGAGTAAACCTTCTGTGGACCAGTCAAAGCGTTTCCTGCTTCAGAAAAATAATTTTCTTTCATTGAAGCTGCTCTGTCAAATCTGCTGGTAGCCTATGAGTGGGATGAATATTTTATAATGGTTTAGTGTTTTCTAGAAACGCAGGAAAATAAACGTTGGTATCCGATAAACCTGATGAGCTTCAGGAGTGGCGATCAATAAAGGGATAACTCGAGCACAGCGGTAAGCTGAGATCTTAAGCTTCACCCGAACCTTCACCCACCAGACCAAGAGGAACGTGAAAGATCTTACTTATTAGCACTAGGACGCTTAGGAATCGCTTTAGTTGGTTTTCATTCAACTTGAATTGTCTTTTGCAGATCAACATAAAACTTGCAAAACAAAAAAGCACACGAGTGCAGTGATTCTTAGCTCTCTCTTCCTGTTTTTCTCTGCAAAGATGAGCTCACAGAGATGTATACTCGCACAAACATCGAAACGGCCTTATGTTGCAAGTTAACATACTTTAATATACTCATATCAATTCATTTCGCCAGCTGCTCCAACCAAGTATAGCCGCTGCTAATGTGGCCGGCGGCTGGCCTAAAAAAATTATATACACAAGGAGATTCCCTATGGTTAATCCAAATAGTTTTCGGTATTTTTTAGCCCGTGAATTCAGTGTTGCTTCATGGACTGTTCTCAACACAACGACCTTTCGCAGATTCGTGACGTCATGTAACAAGCAAGCGATATACAGCTAGCTAAAAACTCATATACAGCTGTGTCATATACAGCTAAGGACCATTTCGAAAGGAAGCAAGTTAGTCTAACGTTATAATCGCCGAAAGTTTTTTTTCTTTCAAAGGAAAGATTTGTTTACACCGTTTGTCTTAGCGTATTTATGCAGGTGCCTGGGGGCCCTTTAGGATATGTTGTTAATAGAAATATATACGACGACAAAATTGCACTTGTATCGAAAACTCGGCAATTGAGACAGACGCATGGCAGTACACGTTGCAGGTGCTAATCGCTGAGCACACAGTAATGATGAACTACATTACCGCTCCAAGAGGAGGACACTACCCCGCTGTTGTCCTTTTCAAGCACATGACACGTAAAAAAAGCCCGCTATCTTTTCCCTACAGCGTAAAAGGCTCACTGCTAACTGAAGCTGAGGATGTTAAATACCTAGGTATTCGCCTTGCACACTACTTAAACTGGTCAGTACATGTCGATGATGCTTGTAGTAAAGCGATATGAAAACTTTCGTCGTTACGACAAAAACTGCACAATGCTACCCCAGAGGCTGAAGCAATTGCATACAAAAAAGAGTTATATCAGTACTGACTTAAGCTAGTCATATATGGGAACCTTAAAGAAAAAGAAATACACTAAAATGTGATCGTGTACAAAATAAAGCAGCGCGGTTCATTTCGAATGCGCATTCAAGAACTCAGTTGATCAGCAAGCTTAGATAATTAACCGAAATAATGACGGTGAAAAGAAAAATACAACCTAATTGAATGATATTCTTTTTCACTTACTCAACAGTGGTTTCAGGGTTAACCTAGGTGAACACATCCTACTAGAAAAAACTCGCTCATCCCAAACAAAACATTAAAAACATATAACACCAATACACCACAAAAGAGATTTATTCAAGCATTCTTTTTTTTAATTTGGAGCATTAATGACTGGAATCCGTTACCTTAACACATAGTCAAATGTTACAATCTACAATGTTTTGAAAAGGCTTCGTTAGAATATTTGTGAACGATTTGTATTGCTTCAGCATGCGCTCGCCCTTCAATTGTCTTGTTGATTACCCGTTGCCTGAACATGTTCAATGTACTATATCACTTCAAATATTATTTTTACCTTTCCTTTGGGGGCGTATACGGTATGTATTCGAACCTGTTATTTTACCTATATCGGTCAGCTGTATGGGATGCTTTCTAATATGATTTCGTGCTTTGTTTTCATATTTTGTTATGTTTTGCGATTTTTGAGTGTTCCCTGTTAAAATTTTTTTAGCATGTACTACGTTTGTACATGAGAGTTATGTAACCCCAGCTGCTGTCTTGGCCTATGTGCTGTGGTCGATACTCAATGGATAGCGTGCTCAGCACTTGTGGCTGAGCCAGAAATACGTCAAATACGTCAATGCAGATGGAAATACGCCAATGAAGTGTTAGTTAACCCCTGCACAAATAACTGTTTCGCGATAAACTTTAGGAGGTGTGCGAATCGATATCATGCGAAACTGTTGGCAAGTACTGGTCTATACCACATTTCTTATTTTCTTTCGCACAGGCTTTATGGCTGGGTTGCATCGAAGTGTTCTTGTCAATGTGGTAGTAGGGGTAGATTACACTAGCGTTCAAAGGAAAATGAAATACCTTACACAATTTCAGCACTCACGTTAGGGCACTGAAGTAAATATTATATGAAAACGAAGTGCGCGCTATCGTGCGATGATGTTAATTAATGTTGTCAGCGCATTCCAACGTTCCAACAACGCCTAATTACAGTGGTCAAGTTATATGGGAACGTCTCTAACGTTTATGAGACTGTTATAAGAACGGAGTCAACACTGAAGCCACAATGATTTCCGCCCGATATGAGGTGTGTCTGTATAGTAGGAGGACATGTGCAATGTTCATATCCTTGTTGGAAGTTTAAATAGCTTGCATTGTAACCATACCCAGTTTGCACCGACTTGATGTCTGCACAGTACCTTTTTTAAAGAAGATTCACGTCCTTGCGGGGTTTCATGTTAGAAAATGTGACTGCCACACAAAGTTTTTGGGTTTGATTCCTGCTGGGGTCTCAGATTGTTATTCCTTGCAGTCATCGGGTCAAGGCTGCCGATGCCAGATTTTTTATAGGTTCTCGAGTAATAACGAATGTCTGTTGTCAAGGCTCCAAGGTAGATACAAACTTTGAGGCGCATAACCGCATACCGCAGCTCATGGTATACAAGTATGTGACGCACATGAGTGAACGAAAGTGTTTCATGTCGTACATGACAAGATTTTAAATGTTGTTTATGTCGGGATCAGACACATTTTATTTATTTATTTATAGAATTACCTGCAGCTACACGAGGGCATTACTGCAGGGGGTAACACGAATAATCACGTAAACGCACATATATTCACACGAAGACAAAGATAAAAGAATGAGCTAATAACAAAGCGGTGTATGCAATAAAGAGACGACATATGAAAAACTTGTATGTAAAAACAGCTGGAACTGGGAAAGTGTTTTACAATCTGCTATACCTTCAGGATATCTGTTCCAAAAGCGTGGAGATGTGAGGAAAGAATAAATAATGAAACACATTTGTGCGGCATCTTTGCATACCTTTGTACCTCCTATGACAATTTTGGTCTATACTTAAGTGATGAGGCAATATGGGGACACCAAGACGTAGTGGACCAGATAGGTAGATAGAATAGCTCAAACTACCTTTGGTTTGCAAAGAGTCGCTTCGAGTGTAAATACTCAAATATTCCTGAGCTGCTTTCAGTGAATAAAAACTTCATTGAATGATACAAATATAAAATGTTAGGTAGGCTGCCTACAACATAATTGTATTCGCGCGGAAAGGTGTGAGGCGCTCTGGATCTACAGACACACACACACACACAAACGTATATATATATATATATATATATATATATATATATATATATATATATATATATGAGATCTAACAGACAATAATGCCAAGGAATGTACAGGGGAAGTTATTAGAACCAATGGAATGTAAATAAGAAGAAAGAAGAAAGAGATGTGGTTGAAAAAATAACCAGCCGTTCCATTGGATTTAATAACTTCCCCTGTACATTCCTTGGCATTATTGTCTGTTAGATCTCATTAATATTGTGTTAAAACACGGAAAAACGAGCCCTTATGTACACACTTCTTTCCCTTATATATATATATATATATATATATATATATATATATATATATATATATCGAATGAACTTGCAGATAACACATTTGAAAAGGAAATTTTCTTTACTAACGTTTCGGCCATGGCACGGCCTTCGTCAGAGTTTTTGTATGCCACGGCCGAAACGTTAGTAAAGACAATTTCCTTTTCAAATGTGCTATCTGCAAGTTCATTCAATATAGAAAATACCTGGACCTGTAGAAATACCCGGACATAGCCTCCTCTTCAGCCACTGCAGTGTATCAAAAATACAAGGACATGGTGAGCCGAATCGTGGAGCAGCGGCCGGAGATTAAGAAGATCTTCACCACATTGGTGCTACCGAGGGCCCCAGACTGCAGGCGCGCGTGCCTCAACCGGCCTTTCGTCGTACGGTTCAACAAAGAAGCGGGCCACTTCAACCACCTCCTTCGTTGGCACTGTCGTCGAAGCGGGACTCTCTTCTACATCGATCATGCCTTGGAATGGCTTCCGCCTGGCCGGGTTCTGGCGGCCGATGGTATATACCCAAGTTTTGAGGGTGTTGCCCTCATCGCCAGCCACCTGAGATCGCTGCTCCTGCGAAATATGGTGAGGTCACCGTCAACCTGGCTTGACCATGCACCATTAGGTCTGCCGGGCCCACCGAGAGAACATTTTCATTCCCGGAGTGAGAACCCCAGCATCCGTGAAGCAAGCGGGATCCCGTGCCGACGATCATCACCACGAGCGCCGAGGGGTGCTCCTCATAGATCAAGAAGCAAGAGCCCCTACAACACGACTCGGGGCCACCCAGAGGCTTCCGGTGACAGTGCTTCTCCCCCACGCAGGGACTGAATAAACAACCCGTCAGGTACGGCCCACTCCAGCACATGTTGGTCTCGTGATTTCATGGCCTTAAGAAAGAACGTTCATAAGCGCGTGAGGTTTGAAATGCATGCTTCAAACCTTAAAACATATATTTCATCGGGATTCGCACCAAAGGGTCTCACTGTTCAACTGCAACCCGCAATGAATAACTTCAACAAAAATGAGCAGCGGCAGTGGAGCAATATCTTAAAAGATGCATCTATTAGGCTTACACAGGTCGTAATACAACACAGTACACGTAAGGCCGCGGAACTTAAAGGGGAAGAAAAGGCGCGACTAAAACAGTCAAGCTTGAGGCAGTTAGAAACAGAAGAGCTGGCCAAATACGAAGAAAAAAAGAGATTGACAATTCAGGGCACGAAGGACAAGAAATTGAGGCGAGACGGTGCGTGGCCGACTTTAAAATACTCCGCCAGCAATCCTCCCACAACGTATACAGATCAAGCTGTTACCTCTCGTCAATATCCACAAAGGAGCACCGATGTCACCAATGTGGTTAACCTTTCCAGCAAATCTTTGACACCTGCGCAAACAAAGCTGCTATCAAAAGGTCTAACCTTATGCCCCAGCTCTGGCAAAAATGATGAGTTTAAACTTTACCAAGATTTGGACAACTTTGCCAGAACCATGCGTCTAAAAGAATATTTTCATGATCGAAGCAGTACGCAACAAAATCAATTTTCAGATAAATCTTGGACTGCAGGTGAACAACGAGACCAATATCTAGACATGTACATTTCAGCCGTCCAAGGTGATATAATTAGGGATTATGAAAAATTCGCAACAATCTGTCCAAAGAGGAGCGGGAGGCTTTGCGCAGTTTAAGTGACAGCCAGAGCATCGTTATTAAACCAGCTGATAAGGGTGGTGCTGTGGTTGTACTCGACAGGACTGACTACATCAAAGAAGGGCTTCGCCAACTGGCAGATGAAAATTTCTATAAACAACTCCCTTGTCATCCGACAGAGGAGTATGAAAGTACTATTAAGGCCTCACTAATATCATTACGTAAAAGTGGTACGATAACCAACCCAATGCTTAAAATGATGTCACCTGGCAAATCGTCTCCCGGGCGTTTCTATTTACTACCCAAAATTCACAAGATTAACAATCCCGGGCGATCCATAGTTTCCAGCAACGGTACTGCTACTGAAAAAATCTCTAGTTTCATTGACTCAAGATTAGGCACATCCCACAATCATTCCCATCATACATCAAAGATACCAGCCACTTCCTTCGAGAAGTCTCAAAACTTGTGGTACCTCTAGAGCGCTATTTGGTCACCATGTATGTTTCATCACTGTACACAAACATTCCCCACACCGAAGGAATCGCCGCCACAGTCGCCGCCTATGGAAAAAGTAAATCGACGAGTGAAATTGACGAAAGCGCTTTAGAGGTGCTCCTAAATCTTGTACTTAAACATAATAATTTTGAATTCGACCAAAAACATTATCTGCACATAAACGAAACTGCCATGGGAACCAAAATGACCCCAAAATACGCAAATATTTTCATGGCCTCTTTGGAGATTCCTTTCCTCGAAAATTCTCCATTCAAACCCATATTTTACCGACGCTTCCTCGACGATATATTCTTCGTGTGGGCCGATAGTGAACATAATCTTTCCAAATTAATTTCCGGTTTCAACTCCCTGCATCCTTCGATAACATTCATGCACACATATTCGCAGAAGAGTGTTCACTTTCTGGATGTCACTGTATCACTCAGTGGCACCACCTTATCTACTTCCCTGTTTAAAAAACCAACTGACCGCCAACAGTATCTGCATTTCCATAGCAGTCACCCCCATCACTGTAAAACAGGTGTCCCTTACTCTCAAGCCCACAGATACAGAAGAATTTGCTCTGAAATGACGCGATTCGACACCCACGCACAGGAATTGAGAGCAGCCTTCTTGCGTCAAAAGTACCCCGAAAAAATAATTGACAATGCAATTGAGCACACTCGCTCTTTGCACCGAGAATCAACAATAAGGCGGGAATAAAGGTGATATAACTTTAGGGGCAAATTTAATCCTCACATACTGCGCCGCCGCCACTAGGGTGAATTCTATACTAACCCGCCACTTCAACATACTTAAACAGAGTAGTCACCTCTCTGCCGTTTTTCAGACTCCGTCCAAGGTGGTTTACCGAAGAAATAAAAACCTGAGAGACTTACTGGTCAGGGCGAAAACACACAAATCCGACCACCATCAGGGCTGTAGACCATGCGGGAAACCTCGCTGCAGGGTTTGCACACACATGGTGACCACAGATACGGCTGAAGCCTCCTGTTAAGACTATGTGTACAAAATTAAAGACGACCTTAACTGTGACTCAGCCAATGTGGTATACAAAATTCGCTGTGAGGTGTGCAAACAGGAATATATTGGACACACAGAAACCGCGTTCCGTTTGCGTTTCAACAACCACAGGGCACACGTAAAGGGCGTCCCCAATTTGCCGTTCTCCAACCATATCAATCTTCCTGGTCACTCTTTCGAACGCGTGTCATACTCCTACAATCCGGCTTCCAGAACACACGGGAGCGCGAACAGCGGGAGTCATACTTCATAAACCAATTCAGATCACTTACCCACGGAATCAACGAGAGCCCTGCGCAACTGACATGCCTTCGCGACGTTTCGTGAAACACAGAAATTGAATTACTCAATTAATTTATTTATACATACGTAAAGTCGCACACGTAAGTTGGTCAATATAGCGCGTGAAACTAAACGAATTCGATGCTACGTGAACCAAACGGCGTGTGTTAGTATTATTAGACTTTATTTTCATTTCTGAGTACTTTTTTTAGTAATATTTAATTTTAATTTTTGTTGTTTAAGTTTTTGTTTGTTTATCCTTTACAAGAATACCCATTCATTTATTTTCTGTATGACTGGTTGTACAGTTTTCTGCAAGAGGGGGCAAGTGGAGGGAGGGGGAGGGGGCACATTAGCTTTCCAACGTGGCCATTATTTTCCGAAAGCTGGAGCGGGTCGTATGCTTCTTGTGTGTGTGTGTGTGTGTGTGTGTGTGTGTGTGTGTGTGTGTGTGTGTGTGTGTGTGTTTGTGTGTGTGTGTGTGTGGCCCGATGCCGTGGACCAGCCGCCGAACCACGTGAACTTAAACTCGATCTATGTGTGGGATGCGAGTAAGCGGCAACATGCTCCACATTTTTCCGTTTTTCTTGGTCGCCTCCGCTGACGGCGCGTGTTACCTATACCCTGTAACAATACAAGAATTACCCGCTCGTTTTCGGCGGCTCTCCGTCGCTCCTTTCTAGTTCCTGTCCTTTTTCTGCTTCTTATTGTCTGTTGCTACCCCGTTCGCCCGGTTGTCTGTTTTTTTTTTTTTTTTTGAGTGTCTTCAAACTGTGAGGGGGACCCTGTGCTCCGGGAACTTGTACCATTTCACTTAGAACCTCCGAAGAAGGCTGGTCCACCAGCCGAAACTGTTAGGATTAAATAAATAATTTATTGTTTGTTTCCTATATTGCACTATTCTCAAAGTATATATATATATATATATATATATATATATATATATATATATAGTGGGAGTAATAATTCAATGGGCCAGTTAGTCTTCGTGAAGGTATGAGATATGGCACAACGGGAGCGTTGTCAACAAGGATAAATATATTTAGTTCCCAACAGTTTCAGGAGGGGTCCTCCCTTCATCAGGGGATGAGTTATACTGACATGAGCTTCCAAACTTCGTTGCTGCCGCGTCCCTCTCGCCTTGAAAAATGTTTGCGAGAGTGAGAGGGAACTAGAAAAAGGAAAAAAGGGAGAAAAAAGGCGAAAAATAAAAAGAAAGAAAAGAAAGAAAGTGAAAAAGAGGAAGAACCACTGTCAACACTGAGAACGAAGCCAACTGTCCGTCTACATCCACATACGGTTCATATCACGTGGTGTTCAGTTCTTGACGTGTGTCGGGCCACCCAAGATTGTCGCCGCGGTGCCGGGAGGGTCCGTGACGGCGTGCATAAAGAAAGGGGTTTCCCCGTAATGGGTCGGTCGGCGGGCGGCGTGCGTAAAGGAAGGAATTCCCGTTAATGGGTCGGTCGGCAATTTACCTTTAATCTTCGTCCGTTTCCCTTCAATGGTCATCCAGTGGTAGGCGAACGTAAACACTTTGTATGTGCATGTGGGAAAAAAAACAAGAAAGGACAGTGTACACGTACGAGTCAGTCAGAAAAAAGCATGGTCTCCAGCTATCAATCTTTGTCACCCATTTTCTCCTGGCTTACTTCTCGGAGGCAGTTGAGTTTTCCGGGGTCCTCGTTGATGCCGGCTACTACTGTACAAAATTTGAAAATAAAATATGCCTCACGCTGTTCGCGCTCGCGTCTGTTTGAGAAACCGGACTTCAAAAGAGTTACGCTGATATTTTCAAAACTGTGGTTTGGCAGGCGCAGGTGTCTAGATAAAGGTAGCTTCGGCAGTGAAGTGGCGTGGTACCGGTGATTATTGAACCGCAGCCGAAATGGCGTGTCTGTTTGGCTGATATATTCTTGTCTACAGATGTTGCAATGTAGCATGTATATTACGTTACTCGAGTCACAATTTAAGGCTTTCAGTTATGCAGAATTTGAAATCCGAGAAGTTCGCTTTGGATTCACGTGTTGTGACCATCTGTGGGCATACCTTGCATCGAGCTTTTTCGCAGGGATGGCACCCTGATTGATATTTGGGGGTGTTTGTTTTTGCTCTGACAAGAATGTCCTTCAGATTTTTATCCCGGCGGTACACCACGTGAGGTGGCTTCGCGAAAATAGAAGTTAGTCGTTTGCTTTGCCTGATTATGTTGAAATGGCGGGAAAGTATGTTGTTGATTCGTGGCGCTGATGAGGAGTAAGTTAGTACAAGGTTCGTTTGGGAAGTCGTTTTAGATACTCTGTTTGGTCCCTTATTTATATCATTCCTGTTCACGTTGCGAGCACGTAGTATGGCATCATCAATAATGTCTTCCGGATAATTTTGTTTCAATAAGGAATGCTTTAGGTGTTCCGCGTGTCTGTCAAATTCCCGCATATCGGTGCATATTCTTCGGTACCGGTAGGCCTGAGAATATGGAATACCCGTTTTGCAATGCTTTGGGTGGCTGCTGTTGAAATGTAGGTACATTTGACGGTCTGTAGGCTTTTTGTAAAGGTTTGTTGACAAGCGGTCATTTTCGACCGTGACAGTGACGTCCAAAAAGTTGATGCTAGTTTTGGAAATTTTGTGCGTGAATTTTATTGACGGGTGGCATTTGTTAAAATCCTCTGTGAAGCGGAAAAGACTTCCCTCATCATGGTTCCATATCATAAAAATATCGTCTAAGTATCTTCTGCAGTAGAAAGGTTTCAAGGTGCGTCCCTCAATGAATGGGATTTCAAGTGAAGCCATAAAGGTGCTCGCGAAGTTTGGGGCCATTTTCGTGCCCATTGCAGTGCCACTGACCTGAAGGAAATGCTTGCCGTTGAACTCAAAATGGTTATAATTTAGTACAAGTTCAAGAAGTGTAAACAGTACCTCGCCACTTACACTAGTTGATGAGTCGATTTACATATTCAGAAACCATAGCCGCTATTCCATCATGGTGGGGTTTGTTGGTGTACAGTGAGCAGACGTCCATGGTCACCAGAAAACTGCCGCCTGGGATGTCGAGACTTGAAGTTTCGCAGATGAAGTGGTTTGTGTCCTTTAGGTAATAGGAAAAATTTGGGGGGATGTTTTTATTAAGGAATTGATGAATTCTGATATGTTTTCTGTTGATGTGCTGTTACTGGATACTATCGGACGTCCCGGATTACCTGCCTTGTGTATTTTGGGGAGCAAATAGAATCGACCGGGAACAGAATGGGCCGGTAACATTGCTTTTAACATTTTGCCGGTAATTTTCTCGTCCCGGCGGAGATTATTTAGAGTTACTTTTATCTCCCTTTCAAATTCGGGAGTCGGGTCCGTTGGAAGTTCTTTGTAGAATTTTTTGTCTGATAGCTGTCGTTCCCCTACTTTTAAGTAGTCTGACGTGTTTAGAATTACTATGCAGCCCCCTTTATCAGCCGGTTTGATAGTAATTCCAGTGTTTTTTCGTAGTTCACCGAGTGCCCTTCGTTCTGACTTTGATATGTTGTTTCGAAATGGCCGATTTTTTTCATACGCTCTGATGATATCTTTTTGAACTGCTCATATATACATATTTATTTATTTATTTATTAGAATACCCTCAGGGCCCGTAGGGCATTACAGAGGGGGTGGGTACAACATATATAACACACAAGAAAAAAAGACAAAATAAAGAAACAAGTATCAGATGCGCAATTCAGGAAGGCAACATAAGTCAACTAAAAATGTATAACAATTCAAGCACATACAAGACAAAGATAGATAATGGAAACTGCGCACAGTTACAAGCATTGCTGAGAAATTGCAGTCTTGAATAACAAAGGGTCTGTTATTGATACAACGGAAGAGGGAAGGTGGTTCCAATCGGCGGCTGTTTTCGGTAAGAAGGCTGCTGAAAAGAATTTGGTGCGGCAAAACGGAATGGCAACCTTATGCTGATGATCAATGCGCGATGAGTGGTATGACGGTTGTGAAATGAGGTCTCGCTTCATTGATGGATTGTGAAAAAATATCTTATGAAAAAAATGCAGTCGCGCCAGTTTCCTCCGGACAGTTAAATTGGGTAGGTCAAGGTTAGATTTCATTTCTGATATGCTAGCAGTACGGGAATAATTAGAACAAATGAACCGAACTGAGCGGTTCTGAACAGATTCTAACGCGTTAATTAAATTTTGCTGCACGGGATCCCATATAGCGGACGCGTACTCAAGCAGTCTTTTTATTATTTTTATTATTTTATTATCATAAAAATATCGTCTAAGTATCTTCTGTAGTAGAAAGGTTTCAAGGTGCGTCCCTCAATGAATGGGATTTCAAGTGAAGCCATAAAGGTGCTCGCTATATCGAGGTGTTTGTCCCTCTGTTCACTCGGACACCATGATCTGTTGATCACCATGATATATATATATATATATATATATATATATATATATATATATATATATATAGTGCTTACAATATATATATTGTCCCTTACTGTCGCTCTATAAAGAGCAAACCTCATAAGTGCGAAAATGCACACGACAGCGACGAGCGATGCTATGAGTGACGAAACAGGGCGTTCGCGCGACGTGTCGCGTGCTCGTTTTCGCGCGATCGCTCGGTTCTCCAGATTTGGAAACCGTCGCTCATCGCCCGGAAGTGCTGGGCTCAAGCAGCCAATAGCGAAAAACCGGAAAAAGACAAAGACTACATAGGTGCACGTGACTCTGCCCGAGTCACGTATGCGCAACAAGAAATAACGCAATGTGTACGCATGTGCATATAAAAAGTGCTGCAAGGCGTTCATAAACACTTTCCGTTCCATTACACAACAATATATCCTATATTTAAATTGCATACCGCTCACTACGCAGTTTTCTTGGTGAGAGTAGACGGCCTCATGCCAGCAACAGTGGAGTTCGCTCGCCGAATCCGTCACGTGAATGAGGTTTGCCTGCGCTAGCGACTGATCGCGCGAAAACGATCTACGTCACATCGCTCGTCGCTGTCGCATGCATTTTCGCGCTTATGAGGTTTGGGCTGAATGCAGCGCCTTCAAGGCTCCTCTCGTCCTCTCAACGCCCGCGCCCATCGACAGCTGCGGAACTTCAAGACTGAAAACTCAATCCTTTACCGCTTTGTCTTCCACCCCGAAGGACAGCGCTGGCTTCCTGTTGCTTCTCGTTCCCTAAGGGCGCAGATTTCGGAGGCGTTTCACGATGACCCCAAGGCTGGTCATCTCGGTTTTCAAAAAACCTATGAACGCGTCCGCAGTCGTTTTGCCTGGCCTGGCCTTCCCAACTGCGTAGCGCGATATGTTGCGTCATGCTCGCTATGCCAACGCCGCAAGCGACCCACTTCCTCCTCGGCCGGTCTTCTACAACCTCTTCCGTGTCTTGATGCTCCCTTCGATGTTATTGGCATTGACCTCTACGAACCGCTACCAATATCAGCTAGCGGCAAGCGCTGGATTGTCACAGCAGTTGACCACTTAACAAGGTACGCCGAAACAGCTGCACTTCCTTCAAAATCAGCAGAAGGCATTGCCACATTTTTGCTGGAGGTAATCTTTCTAAGACATGCTGCACCACGCATCTTATTGAGCGATCGCGGCAAGGCGTTCGAAACTACTCGAACAAGTCCTCCACGCATGTAATACAATTCATAAGACGACATCCAGCTACCATCCCCAGACTAACGGCCTCACGGAGCGCTTCCCTCGAACTTTGACCGACATGATATCTACGAATATCAACGCCGACCACACCAACGGGGATACCATCCTGCCATTCGTGACTTTTGCGTACAGTACCGCTACGAAGCGCACCACGGGCTATTCCCATTCTTTCTCGTCTATGGCCGTCAACCAACATCTCCGCTCGACATCTCCTTTTTTGACGTCCCTGTGAACTCGTCATCGTCATCGAGGAAGCACCTAAGCTCTCGCCTGGCCGATTATCGCCGACGTGCCCACCTCAGTACACAGGCAAGCCAACAAGAGCGGAATACTCACTACGATGGCGTCCACCGCGTAGTTTACTGTTGTGGACACCAACGTGGGTTCCCAGCCTGTGTGATGAGTTTGACTCACGTTTCATCGGCCCCTACGCTATAGTCGAGCAGACGTCTCCTGTTAACTATCGAGTAACACCTGTTGTCATGCCTACCGACGGCCGTTTTCGTGGTACAGAGGTTGTTCACGTGTCGCGCTTAAAACCATTCGTGCGCCGTACACCACCGTCATAAACAGCGGCCTAATTGGCCGCTTCCGCGCGAGGGAGAAATTAGTGTAAGCACAATATTGACAACGTTTGACCTTCATCTTCTTCATCTGTATATAATCATCATCACGAAGAACTTCATCTTCGTTCGAAGGGCTGATCAGGCGATTCGGCCTAACAAAACGCCGTCGAGATTCCAAGGCTGCTGCTGTCTTACAATATACATATATATATACACACACACACACACACACACACACACACATATATATATATATATATATATATATATATATATATATATATATATATATATATTTTCCGGCTGACGAGGTAGGTTTGTCCATCCCCCTCCCACGCACACTACCGAAAAAGTTAATGCGCCACTGAACGCCTGCCTCATTGTGTTCGCGCATGCCAAAGCGTTCTGACTAGGAGACAATGCATTGTTTCATCGCACTTCTACAGAATCTGGTTGCCCGATGCCTTGACAAAATTTCTGAGAGAGTGTGAAGGAGAGACGCCACAGCGTCTCACCTAGCCCCTTACACAGGCCGGAACATGCTAGCACGTGAACGCTTTCCGGCAGTGCTTGAGTCAGCTGTTGCACGTGCGCAGCAAAGTTGGTCACACCGCGCAAAACTACACTCAGCACTGCCATGGGCTGGTTCGCCTTTAATAAAGTCAACAAAGGACAGCGCTTGTAAAATCTTTCTGGTCTCTAAATAAAGCCCGCAAAGAGCTTTCGGGATAAAAACCTCGTGTGTCGGTGAGTATACTATAAAAAATTGCTCCGAGGTCGGAGTAGAACGCTTGTCCTCAAGCATCCTATACGAAGCAATTTTTGCTCCGGACATCCAGAGCAAAATGTTTGCTCCGGCTCGCCGGAGGAATCGCGTGGAGCACTCGGAGTACCTTTAACAGATATTTTACTCCAGCCGACCGGATTAATTGCGCGTCGCCACCGGAGTATTTACCTTGCACTTCCGGAGCATTTTTCGCGTGTTTTTCACTCCGGTGATCTGGAGCTTTTGTGTCGTACCTACACAGTATTTTACGAATGTACTTACTTCACCCGGACAAAATGTCAGTGAGGTGAATTAGCACTTTTTGAAAGGGTTCGCTCCGCTGTTTATTTATTGTATGCTGATCGTTTCACTCAATGGTTAGATGAATGACGTCCTAATACTCATGCAAGCACTGCAGGGTTACTCTGTATTCTTTTCCACGGAGCTCTATAGCAGACGAAATTCGAGAAATCACTTGAATACTTATTATTTGATTTCTTCGAAATAAGCTGTTATTTGTGGATGATTACCCAGCATTTGGAAAAAATAGGACAAGGATAAAAAACATTAAAAATACCACCGAAAACAAAACACATCAAAACAGATCAAATCAAATAAACAGCACTCAACTTTGAAGCGCAGCCCTCTAAAATAAAATCCATAATGCTTCAAAACAATGCAGGACAAAAGAAGAGAGCGTGGCCTCTAAGAACAACTCTTCACCATCTTCGAAGGACTATTCATCAGATTCATTGACGACGCAACAGTTTAGCTGATTACTTTCTGCCTAATTTACCATAAAAAATAGATATACATGACAACTGTAAATCAAGTGAGAGGCACGGAAACTGAGACACTCAATAAACCCTATACAGTCTTTGAGTCTATGAGAATAACCAACTTCTAAAACTGACCACACACACACACCAACACACACACACACACACACACACGCATGCACGCACACACAAAGACAGGTCAAGCGTTCAGTACGAAAAAGCACATTCGATGTAATCTGGCGTGAGATAGCCGCAACATGATAAAAACATCTCCCTGATGCGAAGAAAGTTAAAAACTGGCCAAAGATTTCTGTAGATTTCTATATCGATAGCTCTACCTTTCCTGAAACATCCAAAAGCAATTTTTGACTGAAATAATCTTCTTTCAGTACTCTCGTAGACGGCATCATGAATACCCTTCCCGAAAATTTTCTAATTTATGAAATAATAAATGCGATTGTTACAGACACATTTTAGTGCGTGCTTATCTTCATACTTCTAGCAAAGTGGGCATTTACAGTTTGCATGGCTGCAGTCTGTCTTTAACGAAAGCCTAGCTTGATCTCCCATGAAAAATAGTTTTCGAGATAGGTTGCCATAATTTTTTTTAGTTTGCACTGCCCACTTTGTTTCGATACTTGTTGTTGTGAACATCTGTCAATTATTTTTATGAGCATGTATTTCTTCAAGACCAACAGCTTCAAGCACAAAATAAGGAAAAGTTCACGACAGCGCAACAAAATAAATAAGGAATAAAAGGCACAAACGGCACGCCACCTAAGCCAACTGCATTTTCACAGAAATAAAGGAAGGCCGACCAGTTTACTCAACTTTGTGATTGGTGCAAATGTCCTGAGGCCACAGAAGGTGATGTACTTGGAGTCGTCACGACGTGTCAGTGCCTTCTCCTTGAAGAAATTTTCATTTACCCTCTGCTGCCTTCAGCGTCTTTGCATTTTCAGCGTCATTACATTGTCAAGGTCAAAATCGCGTCTCAACACTGTTCGCACTCACGTCTTCCGCAATAAAAAAAAAAACCTTCAGCCACAGCCATGGCAGCACGACTGAAAAGAGGAAAAAAAATTAAGCAACAGGATAGTAATATTTTCTGTCGTCAACACAAAAAATACGGCTAGTTTCTCAAACGGGTGCCTTCTCCTTTTCTCTTTCTTTCGTGACAATGTCCTCTTTATCTTGCAATGTTGAGCCGGGCTGTCATATGGGTTAACTTTGCTACCCCTCTTCCCTTCTACAGAAACGTCGAGCGTCGCATGACTTATTCTGTCAAGCAACTCCTCTTCTTTTTTTTTGCATTCCTCGTCTCCAGTATTATCAGTTTGTTTCGCCCCTCTCTTTCTTTTCCTGAAAACGCCACGTCTTGTAAAGAGTCAAGCATACTTCTTGAATAATTAATTGGATACAACCAAAATAACTTTTTCACAAGTATGAGAGTGTATAGGCGTTCTCATAGTCTGCACCTACTACAATGCCCTACCTCAATTCACTATACTTATAAAAATGAACAATGTTTTCAGTTATTCAAGTTTTATTAGTTCAGCTTACATATTCAGTCAAAACAAATTTTACGCAGTGGCAGACCACGACTTGGCGTTTAATGATATGGAAAGAGGACAAATGTTACCGTTTAGGTGAAATGAGAAGGCTAAACATTTCCTTTAACCAGTTACGTTTACATATAATGATTATTATTTGTTGATAAAATCCACCTTAAACTATGATATATTATATTGTTACATATCTAATTAGTTGTCCAAATTTTACAGTGACTTGACTCAATTTACCGAAGTTAGTGGGGCGTAAATTCGGCCCAAAAAAAAGGACGAGTACAAGGAAGTAAACAACCACAAGCGCTTGTGGTGCTCACTTTTTTCATTTTGTCTTTTTCGCCCTACACTTGCGCCATAATTAATCAGTACCATCTCGCTAACCTCTTCGTCTTGCTTTATCAAAGTTACGCTAAAAATAAATTGTGGTCCAAACAACGCATTATTGGAATTCCGCTGATTGTTCAGTGACGTTTTGTGAAATTAGCCTAAAAATGATCACGTTTGTTTACCAACCCAACATTATCCAATCTTAGCACTGCTTGACAAGAACAGCGCAGATATTAAGAAGGAGGTCTCACTCACCATTTTTTCGTCTAAGGGAAGTGGTGGAAAACGAATGTATTTGCTTCGGCAAAATTCGGTTTGAGTGAGGCCACCAGAACAGAGCGGGTGCATCATTCCCCGAATCTTCCTAGCTGGATATATTTTTGTTCACAGTGTGATGGTCACCTTAAATTTGCGTGTGAAGGTTGGTGCTTGTGTGTTCTTAGGCACTTCGTCCAGCAATAATATGCCTAAATGATAGTGTCGTCTTCCAATACAAGGAAAGCGTTCGGGGCTTTTTCGACATCGCTGACTAAATGAAGCAGCATTCATGGTATACTGTTTTTTATTTTTAATAAGTCTAACATTTTTCATTGACGGCCACTCTGGAAGTGTTATTGCAAATATTTCACAGCGAGCGAGGTGCCCACATTGCGCTAGTCGCGTCTCTTAAAATCTTCAATGAATTTTGACCAACCAACGAAGGGATCATTTGGTTGTTGTACAGCACTTTGCATTAGTATGACAGCTTTGCATTTTTACAATAAATATAAATTTGTCACAGTTCTAAAATGTGTAACGAATATAATACAGAATGTATTTAGCCCTATATGACAGAGTATTTTTTTCGTTGCTGTTGTGTTCTTCTTGTGTTCTATAACAACAATGTGATAGTCAGTTTTCGGGTCTAGGCCACCTGAGGGTTTTTTTAGTTGATAAACATACTTTTTTCACAGGCAGCAGGGTTTGTTCGTTGTTTGCTTTATTTTATCACAATGCAGAAGGCCGAGAGAAGCAACTTTATTGTAAAAACCTACTTTTAACAGTAGAAGGTTAACTTTTAACCTTATAAAACGGAAAATTCGTTTTGAATTTGTATATTTCAAAGTGCTTAACATTCAAGGTGATACCTACGGCAGCAGCGTTGGCGGCTATAAACATCATCACTAAATTCATATTGGATGTTCTTCGTAACTTACGCCGTGAAACTTCTGGCTCATTTGCTTTGGCGAACAATTCAAATCAAGCGTTTCATACCCGAACTCATAAGAGAAATGTGGTTAATGTTTTTGATGGAAAGCTGCGTTATTTATTATTATTTCTGAGGCCTTTTATTTATGCCAGGATGGTGATCAGCCACTTCACTTCAGCCGATTCCTGGTTGCCCTACAAGGTAAGAAAATAATTATCGATGTTATCAATTGTATATATATATATATATATATATATATATATATATATATATATATATATATATATATATATATATATAGTTTCAAGGTTTCTAACGTGGAAACTGAAAGTACGTTTTGAAGTTTTATTCTGGGGTAATGGAAGTTTCTCTTTAGCTTTTCAGATAAAAATGACTTGCGTGCACAATGTTCCAGGCAATCTCTTATAGTTTTTATGTAGCTCAAAAGAACATTTATTCAAATACATTTCGCCGCATAGGGAAAGAAAAATGGAGAAAATGAGCGGGCGGTTTTCTGAAGCTCCTCTTGCTCACTGATGCTACTAGAACCTGATGTCATCAAGGGTCTATGTTTGTAAACAGTGGGAGTGTCTATATATGTGAAGTGCGTTCTTGACTCGCCGCCATGGCTACAGGTCGCAATGACTGAAGCTCCCGTGTGTAATGCACATATATTCCTCATTAAGTGAGCAAGGGGAGCAAAGCCGTCATGGTAGCTCGGTTAGCAGAGACTCGGGTGCGTTATTCGAATGTCACAGGTTCAGTCCCTGTCGAGGGCAAGTTATATTTTATTACACTTTTCTCTCTTCGCTTTTACGTTACAATTACTTTTATTACTACCTTCTATATTTTTGCAATCCTTTGTAGTCTGTTAGACGCCTCTAAAAAGTTCAGTTATGTACTTGTAACACTAGACTACCGTGAAAGATGCAGGCAAAAGTGGCGGCATGTTTCTTCCGCATCATGTGTAACAGAACAGTTTTCCCGAAATTCAGCACTATTATACACTTTTATTACACCACTCACGAATAGCCAGAAGAGCTGTTTGTGTACACTGTGCTTTGCTGTGAACAATACTTTTCGAACAAAACACACTTGTCTGCAAGTAATCAAATGCTTACATCCTGTGGCGTGACATTTACCACGTCATTCACATAGCTAGATTATAGACAACAGTGGGCCATGTATATTTGCCTGGCGAACAGTGGAGCTGGCATGTAGCACCACTGACTCTGGTTTTATGATCGCAACAAACTGTACACGAATACAAGGCAAGCAGTTATCCACCACCACCATCATCATCATCATCATACTGACTACGCCCACAGCCGGGCAAAGGCCTCTCCTATGATCCGCCAATAAACCCAGTCTTGTGCTTTCTGCTCCCACGTTATACCTGCAAACTTTTTAATCTCAACTTCCCACAAAACCTCTTCCCTCCGCCTCGTACGTTTGCCTTCTGTTCCATTCAATTAGCCCTATTAACCAGCGGTTATGCTGCCTACGTGCTACGTGCCCGGCTTATGTTCATTTCTTCTTATTGATTCGAACTATAATATCCTTAATGCGGGTTAGTTCCATGACCCACTCTGCTCTCGTCTTGTTTCTTAAGGTTACACCTATCATTTTCCTTTCTATCGCACGCATGCTCGTTAACAATTTAAGCTGAATGCTCTGTGTAGGCCCTCCATATATCTGCTTTATAGGTAAGTAGCAGCAAGATGCAGCTGTTTCACACCTTCCTCTTGAGGGTTAAGGGCAGATTGTTATTGTGGAGAGTACTTGCTGAATGTAATCAACCCCGTTCTTATCCATCAAGTTACTTCACACTCAAGGTTCGGCTCCGTAATTTATACTGTCCTAAGTAGACATATCCTTTTCCGGCTTCCAGCGTCTCTGAACCTACCGTAACGGGCTGTTTTTGACCGAAACTATTATACAATGCTTCAGTTTGGTGCATAATAATTTCAGACCTACTCTTCTACTATTTGTGTCCTGTTCAGTAATCATGAGCTGTAGTTCGTCCCCTGAGCTACTCATCAAGTAATGTCATCAGTAAATCAGAGGCTACTGTGAAACTCTTCACTAACTTTTGTCCCTCACTCTTCTCAATCTAGGGCCCTGAAAACAGCTTGCAAACACGTGGTGAATAGGATATGAGAGTATGTGTCTAGCTGCTTTACATTCTGCTTTATTGTGAATCTGTATTTTTTATAGAGGACTATGGTAGCTGTGGATCCGCTTTAGTTTTCTTCTAGTACGTTTATGTAGGGTTCGTCGAAGCCCTGATTCCGTAGTTCCTGCAATACTGCTGATGTCTCGACTGAGTTAAACGCCTTCTTGTAGTCTTGATTGATTTGTGGGGTTTAGCGTCCCAAAACCACCATATGATTATGAGAGACGCCGTAGTGGAGGGCTCCGGAAATTTCGACCACCTGGGGTTCTTTAACGTGCACCCAAATCTGAGCACACGAGCCTACGACATTTCCGCCTCCATCGGAAATAGAGCCGTCGCAGCCGGGATTTGAGCCCGCGACCTGCGGGTCAGCAGCCGAGTACCTTAGCCACTAGACCACCGCGGCGGGGCGCCTTCTTGTAGTCTATAAAAGCTATTTTAAAGGTTCGTTGTATTCAAAGCATTTCTTAATTACTTGATTTATAGTTTGAATATGGTCTATTGTGGAGTAGCCTCCACGAAATGTTGCTTGGTCATTTCGCGTATAGAACTTTAATGTTGCTTTAAATCTATTAGTCATTACTGTTTAAATTGTTCGTAGAGAACGCACAGTGAGCTGATCGGCATATAATTTTACAAGTGCTTGACGTCTCTTCCCTTATGAGGTTAAACTGTGTTGGTGTTCTTCCTAGATTCTGGTGTCCTTACCGTCCACAAACACTTCATGTATATTGTGGCAAGCTTTTCCAACAATTTCTCCGCCATCTTTTAGCCCGTCCGTTGTCAGCTTATCCTCACCAGCGGTTTTGCTTCTGTGCATTGCTTCTCGGGCTTTCTTTTCTTCCACTGCCGTCACTGGTAGGATTTCTAATTTCAAAGGTATTATATTGCTTCTTGCGACATCATCCTGTTTGTTTCGCCATCTGTAGAGCTCTCTGTATAACTCTTCCGTCACCTCAACTATCCTATCCATATTGGTTCTGACATAGCCTTCTTTGTCTCCAAATGCATATATGCGATTGTTGCCAATGTACAATTTCCTTCGCAAATTTGAGGCTTTCCCTACTTTGCATAGCCTCCTCTATTTCCTCTAGGTTAAACCTTGTGATGTCCGCTAACTTACGCCTATTGATTACTTCAAAAGCTCCACTATATAGCTCATAGTTGTCGGATACATTTTAGGCTTTTATGCTTTCTCGCCTCTTAACGAGATTTTCCGTCTCATAAGATAGTTTGCCAAAATCCTGTCAAATGACAGTACATTCAACTTCCATTGCACAATCTTTGATAATACTAGTAACATTATCACTCATTTTGTCAAGGCTAACACTGGTCCCCTTGTTTAGGGTGGCGAACCTATTCTAAAGTGAAGCTCTCAATTCCAGTCATTTTTCTCGCACCGCTACATCGTTATTAGGCTTCTTGCGTGTCAAATTGTGCCTTCGATTTCAAATAATTGTGAATACGAGCTCTTACTATTTTATAGTCATGCATTGTATCTTTCCAAGTACTTATACGTTCCGTACAATGCTTGAGTGTGCGGACAAAATTAAGTGCACTTCATTTTTAGCTTTGCCATGAGGACTTTGCCAGGTCTATCTATAGTTAGCCATATTTCTGAAGAAGTTATTCAATATACGAAAATTTTTGTACGTTCTGCGAACTATACTATTTCCTTTGGAATTCTTCGATCTGATGCTATGTTCCACCACTGCATGATCTCCGGCCTGTTTATTGCATACTTTCACCTTAAAGCCACCCATCAGTATTGTGTACAGTGCCTTTCTTGTAATAATTGATGACGCTACCTCTACGTGGAAGCGTTGAGCCAAATGGTCATCATGGCTTGATGTAGGCGCGTAGGCCTTTCCCACCTTCGTCTATGAACTTTTGCTAAACCTACTTATGATACTTGCCACCCTCTCACTGGCGCTATAGTATTCCTCTATGTTGCAGGCGATATTCATGCGTATATGAAATGCCTCTCCTAGTGATATTATCTTAACTAATCCTTGGTAGCAGAGGACGTGTCCGTTATTCAGCTCTGTATGAGCTTACAGTGTCCTCATAACTTTGCTGAGCTCTATTACATCCCATTTAACACCGTCTGATTCCTCGAATTGCATAGGTGCACTAGCCTCACCAAATAGCATTCTAGCGTTAAACGTAGCCAACTTTAGATTCTAAGGGTGGTCCGTCCAGACTCAGAAATTCTCAGCACCCTCCGTTGTGTCGCAGGTCTAACCACCGCATTCAATAGTTGCTTCACAGGCGCTGGAGACTAGGGGCCAAGGATTAATGCTGCGTTCATATGGGAGACAGTAGCCAAGTACAGAACTAGGGTGGCCAATGCTTATCTGGATTGAGTGCACTATGAACAGCTGGTCGCCAGTGAGGCTGCACCCACAAGAGTTATCCACGGGATAATAAATCTTAGTAGCCCTATTTGCTGCAATGAAAACAACAATGATCTATGAGACATTTTATCAAGTACTGTACTTATATCTAAAAAGAGCACATCTACTTGTCCTGCCAAAACCAAAGCAGTGGAATGAGCTTATCGGGTCGTTATAAGTGCTGAGTGATTGTGGATAACCATTTGCGAGAATGAAGTTCGGATTGTTTGTGAATAAGTGGCTCATCCATGTACTTAGCTATCACATGGTCAAACGGCTGACAGCAGGACCTGGTAATCGATAGTGGCCTATATTTCGACACCAGTAACCGATCTCTTTTTAAGGCGGTAGCGTAAAATAGCTCATTTTACAGAAATGCCGGCGTCAGCGTCGGTATGGGTGTCGGTGGTGGGGAGCGAAACATAATGATATAATGCGAGACCATAAATTGAGAACAACGCAATTGAAATAAATAACAAAAAGTCCCCGGTCACAGAGGCGTTGAACCTGAGTCGTTTATGTGGCAAGTGCACGTTCTACCACATACCCACACGTCTCCTTGTGAATACAGTGAGAAAACTTAAAGTAACATGCTTTACAAACATACGCGTCTTGTACGCATGTTTCGCGGTACACGAAATGTTGCACTAATAATGTGTGGTACAAGCGGCCCTTGCCACCGGGCGTCAAATTATGTGACTATCGTTATGACTGCGTGGTTCAAAGCCAGTGACCCACATCAGAAGGCACACACGCTATTGTGCCTTTTGCCTTAAGGACACGTAGTGGATGCATGCCAAGTTCAAAAATGTTTCATGTACTCAAAGTTTGAAGTATGCTCTAGGAACAGAATATTGCTATCGCGTTCAACTCCTAAAGGCGAAGCTTCAGGGTCCCCAAGTTTGTTTCCTATAGAGGTACAACCCTGCTAAGAATGGAAGCTTCAGCAAATTAGTGTGGACTCATCTTGGTCAATACAGCGACCACGAGAAGACTATGAAGAATACGAAGCCTTTCCTGTGTTCCACCTGTCGTCTCGTTAGATTGGAGTTAAACACTTCAAATGTACTTTCTTTGGGGGCTTTGTATCTGGGATTGAGTGACGAGAAAGCTGCCGATGCATTGCAGGAGTTTATGAACGTTGAAAGAGATGCAGACTGTGGAATCAAATATTACTCCCAAATTACTTGTTTCCTAATTGATTTATTTATTTACTCAATTATTGCCGTTGCTGAAGTTACCAGCTTCATTTTTTATATCCACAAGTCTTTTTGTTATTTTTCTACTATTTATTCGTTCCTTGATTCCTCAATTTTTAAGTACGTACGCTGCCAAAATAAAAGCATTTCTTCACAACTATTCGGCTCTTGGCCAATCTCCAGCGTGGGTGTGTGCCGCAGTTTTTAGGCTCTTCTTTATACTGCTCGTCGTCATTTGGTATGTGTATATTAACCGGCACTAACAACCCTTTACAGCTTTAAGCCAATCAGATGGAACCACGTCTGTAGTAATAAACTTGGACTATAGTGGCTACAATGAAGCTGTTCGGCGTAACGTCTGAGAGAGAGAGAGAGAGAAAAAAGGTATGAAAAAAGGCAGGGAGGTTAGCCAGAAAGCAAGTGTCTGGTTTGCTACCCGGCACTGGGAAGGAGAAATACTAGACAGAAAAGTAAGAAAAGAGGAATGAGAGAGAGAGCGCGGGACGGTATCAAAAACACACAAACACAATAAAACTTCACAAGCGTTCGACGAGGTGGGTCGATCGCAGAAACACAGGGGGGTCTTCGTTGCTTTTTGGCGTGAAGTTCGATCTTTCCGGTACTCCAAATTAACTTTTCGGAAAGCAGTTGGCCGTCAAAGCGTGCAAACTCTGCGGACAGGAACTGTATCTGACAGTTGCACTGAGGGATGTGACCCAAAATATGTTTTATTGCTTCGTCAGCGGCGCAATTATCACACGCGGCACTGTCTGCCCATTCGATGCGGCAAGCAAAGGCGTTCGTAAAAGACACCCCAAGCCACATGCGACAGAAAACGGTTGTCTCAAATCTGGATAACCCAGATGGAATGGAAATTCGTAGGTATGGGTCCAGACGGTGCAGACAGAAGGGTAGAAATCCGGGCGTGTTCCACAGAGACCTGGTGACATCGAGAGCGAGCGTAATAATTCTTGCTGCTGCTTTGCTTCTTGACAGTGGAATGGGATCCATCATGACATTTTCGGAAGCGTTCTTTCCCGCAGCGTCGACACGCTCGTTATGGATGATTCCGCAGTGGCCTGGTAACCATTGAAAATGTACGTCTGTGAAAAACATCAATATTTCTACCTAACTCTACTCGTTTTTTTTATCTCTCAACTAAAGAGGTTTTGTTCTCCCTAAGGCAAGCAAGTGAACTGATATTTACCAGTTGAAAATATCAATTCACATTCAATAAAACTTAGGTGTCCCAATTACCTTAAACATGAAAAACAAAGTGTCAGTATTCTATTGGTATTAGGCTTATGTAACTATTACTTGCAAAGTTTTGTACAGACGAGCCAGCTCGTCAAAAAAAGTCAGTCTCACCTAAAGGCAGAAAGAATGGTGATTGCGGTAGCAACAAATTGTTGTGTGCCCCGCCACGGTGGTCTAGTGGCTAAGGTACTCGGCTGCTGACCCACAGGTCGCGGGTTCGAATCCCGGCTGCAGCGGCTGCATTTCCGATGGAGGCGGAAATGGTGTAGGCCCGTGTGATCAGATTAGGGCGCACGTTAAAGAACCGCAGGTAGTCAAAATTTCCGGAGCCCTCCACTACGGCGTCTCTCATAATCATATGGTGGTTTTGGGACGTTAAACCCCACATATCAATCAGTCAATCAACAAATTGTTGTGTTATACAAAATGAGGCTGGCCGCTAGGTCTTTTGGATCTGGTCTGGCACAACTCTACAAAACGCTATTTTAGGAAAATTAGGTCGCTACATGGACACTTTGAACATTATCTTCGCATTGAGAGCGCAGGACGTATACGAGCCGCCCGCCGGCGGCTGCCGCGAGAGTGTTTTAACACGCGCGCACCCGATGACACCCCTCATAAAATAAATATTGCAGTGGCTACTCACAGGGACATCCCCTCCTTTAGGTCTTGTCACGCTCATTAAAATGTGCGGATTGCCTGTACATGAGCACTTGACAACGGGTCTAAAAGGTGAGGAAGTCTTAACTCATGTGTCTAGCAGTAAAGGAGTTGGGCCACCTCATTTGATCTCCGCTTCAGCCGCGTTCGTCGTTCCCACTCGCACGCCATTAACCACCGATAGAACGTACGGTGCGCTGGGAGATTTTATCAATCTCGAATTTATACGTAAAATGACACCAAAAGCGATCATAGACTGATCATATTACTTATATCACAGTAAAAAAAAATTCCTTTTCTCTTCGGGCAATGTTTGGTCATATCCTTAGGCACCTCAAAGTGACGATTCGTTCTTGTGTGTTGCATGTGAACTCCATTAGGCGGAGGTGCGTGCTCGTAGGCGTTTTCGCTGTGGCAAATATAGCCCATTCTATGAGCTAGTATCATTGTTTCTTGCTAAAAAAAGCTGATATTTTTGGCGCAAACGCATAAATTAAGCTTTTCACAAGAAATGCTCTAACTGACATCCTATCGGTCACACTTGTGGCTGTGCACTAGAAAGGAATTAGTCAACGTGCCACGGGCAGAAGAGGGGGGCGGGGGCTGTTCACTGACGCATATTACTGATTGGCAAAGAACGCTTAGCTCAAGCATAGCAAGAGAAGAAAGGTCAAGATTATATCAGTTTGCACGAATACCAACAATATCTCTCTCGCGCTTCCTTCGTTGGAAATATGCTTTCTACGTCCGCATGCATGTGCGCCCAATGATCGGTAATGCGTCTTTCCACAGTCACAATAAATATATTTTCAGCAAAAAAATTGCAGACGTCATTTGGCTCCTTGCTACTTCTATAGACAAACGAAAATGATGTGCTTTCTGTTTGGTTAACAATGTGTATATGAACAATGTTATCAAATTTCTTCGACGACATTACAACATACTGCAATGAAGTGAACGTCTGAAACGCACGTTCCCATCGGTTCCTGGCTTCGTTTACGGAGGAACACGCAATCTCAAAAACACACTTGCAAACTCCCAAAGCAATACTTCAACTTCCAACAGTTCATGCCAACCTTGTCTAGAGGCTCGAAGTCTTGTATGCAAAGCGATGCGAGAGACAAACAGGGCAACCAGTACACAAGTTTCACTTTCCATATTAGGAAATCTAACAATCGTTTCCTCTAATGTGGTATATCTACTTGAATGACAGTGTGCGGCATAAATACATCGGACAAACAGAAACACCCTTTAGAATTCATTTCAATAGTCACATGGTCAACAAAAAATTAGTCCTGCATCTACCTCTTTCAAAACACGTTAACTTTCCCGGCCACTCACTCAACAAATTGTGAGTCGCCATTTTATAAACATAATTTAAATCACACCGGCAGCGTGAAAAACGTCAGTCATACCTCATACACCAATTCAACGCCCTTAAAAAGGCATGAATGAAAGTCTGGGTACACTTGCAGCAAAGAAAGCACTATAAAACGTATATATGTGTATATATATGTGTATATTAGTAAGCATGACATCTGAGTATTTCACGGCACTGTAACTGCGACGAGGACTGGACAATAGCAAATATCTCTCGTGTTTCATTCACTGTATTTACACTTTTTAAGGTGCTACTGTCGTCCATTTCTACCCCTCCCACTAACCGATCAATGTTTGGTGCAGAAGACTGAGGCGCAAAAAACATATCGTGAAGCAGGAAGAGCAAAAGAGAAGAAAGAACAGCGCCGATTGGCGCTGTTCTTTATACTTCTAAGAAAATACTCCCGACGCCACACTGTCATACAGCACAGTAAACCCTGGAACATTTTTCTTATTTTCCCCTTTTTTGTCATTTCTCTTTTTTTCTGTCTTAGCTTTGCTTTCCCTCTCATTCTTTTGCTCACGATAATATAAATGTGAGTGCGAACAGAACGTACCGTCATTCTTGACGAAGGCCAGATACTGTTATATATTTATATATTGTCACGCACCAAGAGCCGTGAAGACAAAACAGAAACAGCGGGGCAGAAAGACACAAGCGTGTATCTTTAAACGAAGCGCTAACACACACTTCTTCTTCGTTCTCTTTGACCTTTTCGGCCCGCTAGGACTTGCCGACTCAAAACTCTAGGTGGCATCATTACCCTTCGATTAGAGCAAAGAGTCGATGCTCATACACAAGGGGACAGCAGGGCCAATAAGGAAATAAAAAGAAAGGGACAAACGGTACTTATAGTGGACAGAACATACGCAGGTGCAAAAAAATGTCACTGGTTAGTCATCTGAAAAAAAAAACATTATTACAGTTCAAAGTTCCTTAGAGACCCTATGGACAACGAAAAAAAAAGAAATTGTTTGCTGACCTGGAACAATAATGCAAAAAGTTTATCATATCAATATATAAATGGCATTTTGGAAGATCATTTGGCCAATCAAGAAACACCCATTGTGATAGCGACTGACGCTTCGGTTTATGAAGAAAAGGCTGGCGTAGGAATCGTACATCCTCTCTAGATTGGGCTTTCTCAATTCGATTACCTGACTCTACACCTATTTACCAAGCTGAACTACTGGCAATAGTCCTTGCATTGCGTAAAGTGCCGCAAGATCTATCAGCGGTGATTGTTCGAACAGACTGTCTCTCGGTCTGTACTGCCTTGAGCTCACCAACTTTTTCGCGTACCTTAGAAACTTTCTACTTGCTCATTTTTACACATGTGCGACTCGTCCGACTAGTTTGGGTACCAGGCCAGAGAGGTTTAGCTCTGAATGAGCATGCAGATGCACTAGCTGTATCTTCCCTTGATTGTTCTGTTTTACCTATTTTGCCTACTAACACAGCAGCACGCTTGAAAAATGAACAACGGCCAGTAACTTTGAAAAATTCCCTTTGTCTGTATCGAACTTCCCACAGCTAAAGTTTCCTTGGAAGAGCAAGTGGTGTTCATCAAGAAAAGAAGAAATAGTGATTTCCAGGCTACGTTGTAGAGTCCCCTCATTGAACTTTTACCTTCACAGGTCAGGCCTGGCACAGTCGCCTTTGTGTCTTTATTGTAATGAGAGGCAATCTTTGGAGCACTTCTTTTTGTCATGCCGAAAATTCAAAACTCAAAGGAAAAATCTACTAGATGAACCCCTACGAAAGTTGGGCTTAAACTTGACACTTCCGGCGATTCTTTCATTTGGCGCAGCCGCAATTGGATTCAGCCACAGGAGCGTTTTTCCTGCTGTTACAAATTTTTTACGAGAATCTAAAAGAATGGAATGCAAAAAATAAGTAGCTTCAGTTGTTTTGAGTATAATTTTTGTATGTTTATATGTTCTCTTTTCAAAGTTTTTTTTAGAAATTTAACACCTTTTTATTATTACCTATATTACCTAACTAATCCAATCCTCTCTTTCAAGAAGTGAATTAATTTAAAAAGCGAGGCATCGTCCCATTTATGGCCTATCCCCCTAGGTGGGTTGCGCCAAGGTGTTGAGGAACCAACCAACTAACCAAGTGAGTATTACCGCGTAAAATATGGTTTTAAGCGTACGACATGCACAATCCCTTTTCGTGGCGAGTGGCGTTGGGTCGTTACCGAGCCTCCGTCTGGAATAACTTCGTAGTTGACTTCGTTCAACCGTCGTAATACTCTGTAGGGTCCAAAGTACTTGCTCAGGAGTTTCTCGCTGAGACCTCGCCGTCTATCGGGAGCCCAAACCCACACTTGGTCACCTGGTTGATAGGTAACTGGTCGATGGTGGATGTTGTACCTTCGGGAGTCTTTACATTGCTGCGATCTTATGTGCACGCGAGCTAGTTGAATGTAATCCTCGACATCAGGAGTTAGCAGCTCGGGCTGGTCGATGTCACAAGGAATCATGGTGTCTAGCATGGTTTGCACGTCTCCACCGTAAACGAGGCGGAAGGGTGCGAACCTTGTCGTTTCCAGGGTTGCGGTGTTATACGCAAACGTTACGTACGGCAGGATCTCGTCCCACATTTTTTTTGTTGCACATCCACGTGCATAAAAGTCATGTAAGCCAGTGTTTTGTTTAGCCTTTCTGTCAAGCCATTACTCTGTGGGTGGTATGCGGTTGTCTTACGGTGGTTCATGTAACTGAGCTGGAAGATTTCGTCCAACAGTTTTGCCCTAAACGCTGTCCCTCGGTCAGTGATGATGAATGACGGGGTGCCGTGACGAAGCACTATGTAGTGCATGAAAAACTGGGCGACTTCAGATGCTGTACCGCGTGGCAGTGGCTTCGTTTCAGCGTAACACGTCAAGTAATCAGTTGCGACGATGATCCACTTGTTTCCAGAGTGAGACAAAGGAAACGGTTGTAGATGACTGGGTTGTAGATGACTGGGTTGTAGATGAAATGGGTTGTAGATGACTTGCTGGCTTTACAGGTGGTGGTTTGCAACGCTGACATTAGCGGCATTCTTTCACGTAGCGTTTGACTCAAGCTGCGAGTTTGGGCCAAAAATTATAGCTGTCGTACCCGGTCGAGCGTCCATGAGTATCCCAGATGGCCGGATGTCGGCCCATCGTGGCAGGCTAATAGGATATCATCACGAAGGTCTAAAGGAACGACTAGAAGATAAGATCTGCTGCCGGCACCGGTGTTTTTCTTGTATAATATTGTCACGGGGTCGTGACGTGGCCGAAGACAGGAGACTTCTTGTTGGAATTTAACTGTTTATTTGGGCGAACCTGTGCCCGGTAAACAGAAAGTCCAATTACAGCAGCAGTCTCGCACAGATAGCAGTCTCAGACTGATAGCGGCGAACGGAGCGTCGGCCTTCGATCAACAACTGACAAGCGGCGAAGCGCGTCGGCATTTATACTCCCGCCGTCGAATGTTCTAGCGCTATCGCTGGCGGCGGCGTGCGTTCCAGAACAATCTGTACCATTCGTACAGTGGGCGTGATCTTATCGAAATGATCTACTACAGTCCGGAACCCTCTAGAAAACTGCAGGCGCGGTTTGCGCTGAGAATCGTGTGGTGTTTTGGGACGATAACAAAAACTTGGGAAATGGAACGTGGCATTGCCCCCCTCTGAAAAAGGCATCGTCTCGATGCTTTAACTAAAGATGAAGGTACAATAATAATGCAAGAAAGTACAATGAATAAATTACGATACAACAATAATACAAAAAACACTGGTTCAGTTTGTTAACGCGCATGAAACGGCTTGAGGCGCGCGACATGGACGACTTCAGGTCGCGATCGGCGTCGTTGAGAGTTCGTAATGCCGTCGGGGACAACCTCGTAATCAAGTGGGCCGAGACGTCGAACCACCCTGTACGGTCCGAAGTACCGTCGCAGAAGCTTTTCACTTAGTCCACGTCGGCGTATCGGCGTCCACACCCAAACACGTTCACCGGGCTGGTATTCCACGAAGCGTCGTCGAAGGTTGTAACGGTGGCTGTCAGTCGTCTGTTGATTCTTGATACGGAGACGCGCAAGTTGTCGGGCTTCTTCGGCGCGATGAAGGTACTCGCTCACATCGAGGTTTTCTTCGTCGGTGACGTTGGGTAACATGGCATCGAGCGTCGTTGCCGGGCTCCTTCCGTAGACCAATTTGTATGGAGATATCTGCGTCGTCTCCTGCACCGCCGTGTTGTATGCGAAGGTCACATACGGAAGAATGGCATCCCACGTCTTGTGTTCGACATCGACGTACATTGACAGCATGTCGGCGATCGTCTTGTTAAGCCGCTCGGTGAGGCCGTTGGTCTGTGGGTGGTACGCTGTCGTCCGGCGGTGGTTTGTTTGGCTGTATGCCAAGATCGCTTGAGTTAAGTCGGCAGTGAATGCCGTTCCTCTGTCGGTGATAAGGACCTCCGGGGCGCCGTGACGTAGGACGATATTTTCGACGAAGAACTTAGCTACCTCGGATGCACTGCCTTTTGGCAGGGCTTTTGTCTCGGCGTAGCGGGTGAGGTAGTCGGTGGCTACCACGATCCACTTGTATCCGAAAGCCGACGTCGGGAACGGCCCCAATAGGTCCATACCAATCTGCTGAAAAGGTCGGCAAGGTGGATCAATTGGCTGCAGAAGTCCCGCTGGCCTTGTCGGCGGTGTCTTGCGTCGCTGACAGTCCCGGCATGTCCTCACATAACGAGTGACGTCGGTGGTAAGACGCGGCCAGTAGTACCTTTCTTGTATCCTCGCGAGCGTGCGAGAAACACCGAGGTGCCCTGCCGTCGGATCGTCGTGCAGGGCCTGCAGGAGTTCTGGTCGCAGAGCTGAAGGCACCACAAGGAGATACTTAGCCCGAAGCGGTGAAAAGTTTTTCTTTTGTAGAAGACCATTTCGTAGAAAAAACGACGCAAGTGCGCGCTTGAATACCTTCGGGACTTCGGCGGTCCTGCCTTCGAGGTATTCTATTAGGGCCTTAAGTTCCGGGTCGGCCCGCTGTCGTTCAGCGAAGTCGTCGGTAGTTATCGTTCCCAAGAAGTAGTCGTCATCCGGGTCGTCGGGTAGCGGTTGGTCGACAGGCGCACGAGAGAGACAGTCGGCGTCGGAGTGTTTTTTGCCGGACTTGTAAATGACAGTAATGTCATATTCTTGAAGTCTCAGGCTCCATCGTGCGAGGCGACCTGAAGGGTCCTTCAAAGTGGCTAGCCAACACAAGGCGTGGTGGTCGCTCACAACTTTGAAGGGCCTGCCGTAGAGGTATGGGCGAAATTTCGACGTAGCCCAGATGATGGCGAGGCACTCCTTTTCTGTTGTGGAATAATTTGCTTCTGCTTTGGATAGCGATCGGCTGGCGTAACTAATAACCCTTTCAAGTCCGTCAGCCCTCTGCACAAGAACGGCGCCAAGACCTACGCTGCTTGCGTCAGTATGTATTTCTGTCTCGGCGAATTCGTCGAAATGGGCAAGTAACGGAGGCGTCTGGAGGCGATGTTTAAGCTCCTGGAAAGCGTGTTCCTGTGGCGTTTCCCACTTGAACTCCACGTCGGCCTTAGTAAGGTTAGTGAGAGGATCGGCGATGCGGGCGAAGTTTTTCACGAACCGCCTATAATAGGCGCACAGGCCCAGAAATCGGCGCACGGCTTTCTTGTCAGTGGGCGGCGGGAATTCGGCGATGGCGGCTGTTTTCCGTGGATCAGGACGAACTCCAGACTTGCTGATAACGTGCCCCAGAAACAAGAGCTCTTCATACGCAAATCTGCACTTTTCTGGCTTCAGTGTGAGTCCGGAAGTCTTGATGGCTTGAAGTACAGCTTCAAGGCGCCGAAGATGCTCGTCGAAACTCGAAGAAAACACGACGACGTCGTCCAAGTACACAAGGCAAGTCTGCCACTTCAATCCTGCCAGTACTGTATCCATAACGCGTTGAAAAGTTGCAGGCGCTGAGCAAAGGCCGAAGGGCATCACCTTAAACTCGAAGAGGCCGTCCGGTGTTATAAACGCCGTCTTCTCTCGGTCTCTTTCGTCGACTTCGATTTGCCAATAGCCAGTCTTGAGGTCCATTGACGAAAAGTACTTGGCGTTATGGAGCCGATCAAGTGCGTCGTCTATTCGTGGGAGAGGATACACGTCCTTTCTTGTGATTTTGTTCAGGCGGCGATAATCGACGCAAAAACGTAGGGTCCCATCCTTTTTCTTCACTAACACCACGGGGGATGCCCATGGGCTGTTGGACTGGCTGGATAATATCATCCCGCAGCATTTCATCAACTTGTCTCTTGATGGCCTCACGTTCTCGCGTCGAAACCCTGTACGGACTCTGACGGAGTGGTCTGGCATTTTCTTCGGTTATGATGCGATGTTTCGTGATTGGGGTCTGCCGAATTTTCGATGACGACGAAAAGCAATCTTCGTATTGCAGGAGCAGGGCCTTGAGCTGTTCTTGCTTATCGTTCGGAAGTCTGGGATTGACGTCGAAAGCTATGGGAGGGGCTTGGTTCCTCTGAGCAGGTTCCGCAGAATCGGCGAGGGCGAAAGCACTGGTGGCTTCGACAATTTCTTCGATGTATGCGACCGTTGTTCCTTTGTTAACATGTTTGTACTCATTGCTGAAATTTGTGAGCATAACCGTTGCTTTGCCTCCCCGCAACTCTGCAATTCCTCTTGCGACGCAAATATTTCGGGTGACCAACAGATGCTGACTGCCTTCAACGACGCCTTCGAAGTCAGGTGATTCAGGAGCGCCGACTGAAATAATGACGCTTGAGCGAGGCGGAATGGTGACTTGTTCTTCCAGCACATTCAAGGCATGGTGTCTAGACGGCGTGCGCGGCGGTAGTGCTTCTTCTGTGGATAACGTTATCGACTTTGTTTTTAGGTTGATGACAGCACCATGGAGGCATAAGAAGTCCATGCCAAGGATGACATCTCTCGAGCAACGCTGTAGGACTACGAAGTCTGTAGGATAAATACGGCCGTTAATGGTGACTCTCGCTGTGCAGATTCCTGCAGGCGTTACGAGATGACCTCCGGCTGTGCGGATTTCAGGGCCTTTCCAAGCTGTCCTAACTTTCTTTAACTTCGCGGCGAACGACCCACTGATGACAGAATAGTCGGCTCCAGTATCGATGAGAGCGGTCACACTGTGGCCGTCGATAAGAACGTCGAGGTCGCTAATTCGCCGTCTCGCATTACAGTTAGGGCGTGGCGTCGGGTCACGGCTGCGTCGACTTGTTCCGCTGCTTCCATGTTGCGTCGTCAGGCCACCTTCGGTAAGTGAGCTTTCGTCGTCAGGGCTTTGCCTGGTTGGCGTTGTGTTCGGAAAGCTCCGTCGCGGCGTCGTCGTCGTCGGAGGATCTTCGGTAGTTCGTCGCACAGCAACCGCACCTCCACCGGTTGCTGCCCTTAGTTTCCCGGATACGGGCTAGGAGACCGGCCCCGCGTTGGGCCAGAGTACTGTCGGTGGTGCGGTGACGTGCGGCGGCTGGGCGACGGCGAACGCGAAGGGCTTCGTGGTGTCCACCGAGCTCCTGTCAGGTAGTCGGCGATGTCACGTGGTCGTTCTCCTGGCTGTGGGCGCGGTGCATTGACGGCGAAGCCACGCAATCCCATCTGTCGGTACTGGCAACGGCGGTATGTGTGTCCGGCCTCGCCGCAGTGGTAGCAGAGCGGGCGATGGTCAGGGGTGCGCCAGACGTCAGTCTTCCTCGGTGCACTGCGCTGGGCCGCTGGCGAACGGTATGACGTCGGTGGGGGTGGTGGCGGCGGTGGCGTCTGTCGACGGAAGTGCGATGGGGCGGCGTTTTGGCGTGGACGGGGAGTAGCGTTGTGGCGCAGTGCAGCGGCGTAGCTCATAGCTTCCGGCTCGGGCAGCGGTGCGTGGGGAATTTGAAGCGATTGCCGAACTTCTTCTCGCACAATGTCGGCGATCGAATCCACTTGAGGCTGCGCCGAAGGCAACAGCTTGCGCAGCTCTTCCCGCACGATCGCTCGGATCGTTTCACGCAGGTCTCCGGAGTTACTGGCTTGAGCAGCAGCGCAGTCTGCAGTCAGGCGACGATTATACTGTCTGGTGCGCATGTCCAGGGTCTTTTCAATAGTGGTCGCTTCGGCTACAAATTCTTGGACGGTTTTCGGTGGGTTTCTCATCAGCCCCGCGAAGAGCTCCTGTTTGACCCCTCGCATGAGGAAACGAACTTTTTTCTCCTCAGGCATGTCTGGGTCAGCGTGACGGAATAGTCGGGTCATTTCTTCTGTGAAAATGGCGACATTTTCATTTGGTAGCTGAACCCGGGTCTCTAATAAAGCAGCGGCCCTCTCTTTTCGAGCGACGCTCGCGAACGTTTGCAGGAATGCGCCGCAGAAAACATCCCACGTTCGGAGCGTGGACTCCCGATTTTCGAGCCAGGTCCTTGCGGTGTCTTCTAAATAGAAGAACACACGACGCAGCTTTTCGTCATGGTCCCAGTGGTTGAGGGCGGCCACACGGTCGTATGTCTCTAGCCAGGACTCCGGGTCTTCGAACGATGACCCATGGAAAATTGGTGGTTCCCTGGGTTGATGCATGACCATCGTGGGCTGGGACGCTGCGGTTGTCATTGTCGCTGCAGTCGCGGTCATGGCCTTGGTCTTCCGCGGCTTGTCGTGTAGAAGCCCGTACTCCGGTGGTAGCCCTTGCTGTCGGCGGCTTGTTCGCTGCTCCTGGTTGGCGTCGGTGTCTTCTCCGCGACGTGGGCTGGGTTCACGGCTTGACGGGGGCGTGCGGTACATGAACGAAGCAGCACCTCCACCAGATGTCACGGGGTCGTGACGTGGCCGAAGACAGGAGACTTCTTGTTGGAATTTAACTGTTTATTTGGGCGAACCTGTGCCCGGTAAACAGAAAGTCCAATTACAGCAGCAGTCTCGCACAGATAGCAGTCTCAGACTGATAGCGGCGAACGGAGCGTCGGCCTTCGATCAACAACTGACAAGCGGCGAAGCGCGTCGGCATTTATACTCCCGCCGTCGAATGTTCTAGCGCTATCGCTGGCGGCGGCGTGCGTTCCAGAACAATCTGTACCATTCGTACAGTGGGCGTGATCTTATCGAAATGATCTACTACAGTCCGGAACCCTCTAGAAAACTGCAGGCGCGGTTTGCGCTGAGAATCGTGTGGTGTTTTGGGACGATAACAAAAACTTGGGAAATGGAACGTGGCAATATGCCGTGTCATAAGCAAAATGACGGCCACGTACGGGAAAGTGGTCGAGGAACAGACGCGGTGCTGCCTTCTAAATGATCGATGATGGGCCTTAACTAGGGGTGCGCTCGTTGCTTACTGAGGAGGTCCGCCCCACTGGGAGTCCCCAGGAAGGCACTGTCGTCTTCTTCAGCTGTGTGGTCGAATTCCAGAGGTGCTCGTGATAGCGTGTCGGCGTCTTCATGCTTTCTACCCGACTTGTATACGATGGTGACATCAAACTCCTGAAGTCGTAGACTCCATCGTCCTAATTCCTAATCCCCCCGAGGGGTCTCGGAGGTTAGCCAACCAACATAAAGCATGGTCATCAGTCACAACTTTAATCGCGCGCCCATAGAGATAAGGCCTGAACTTTGCAATCGCTCATGTAACCGCAAGACATTCCTTCTCTGACGTTGAATAGTTGGTTTCGGCATGCGATAAAGTGCGGCTCGCGTAGGCAATCACACGTTTGGTGCCATCTTGTGTTTGCAACAAGATAGCTCCGAGACCAATGTTGCTTGCGTCAGTAACCAAGCACCGGACCAAGCGCAGGAGGGAAGACAATGACCAAGCACAGGAGGGGAAGACAGTCGATGTTGCAGTTCTGCAAAGGCAGTCGCTTGTTCGTCAGTCCACAGATATGGGGTGTTGTCACGCGTAAGTCTGATGAGAGGCTCCGCAATCTTAGAGAAGTCTTCAATAAAGCGGCGATAGTAAGCGCAGAGCCATAGAAATTGTCGAAGACTTTTTTTGTCTGTCAGAGCTAGAAAAGCGGCTACAGCGGCAGTCTTCTCGGGATCGAGCCGAACGCCTGCAGCGCTCACAGCGTGACCCAGGAACTTCAGTTCCTTGTAGCCGAAATGGCACTTCTCGGGCTTGAGGGTAAGGTCAGTGGATCGTATAACTTCAAGAACACTCTTAAGGCGATGTAGGTGCTCTTCAAACGTTCTTGAAAAGACAACGGCATCATCTAGATAGACGAGACAACGTTTCCACTTGAGGTCAGCGAGAACGGTATCCATCATTCGTTGGAATGTGGCCGGAGCGGAACAGAGACCGAATGGGAGCACTCGGAATTCATACAGACCGTCAGGAGTTCGAAAAGCAGTTTTATCGCGTTCACGTTCGTCAACTTCAATTTGCCAGTAACCACTTTTGAGGTCGATTGAGGAAAAGTACTTTGCTCGCCTAAGCCTTTCAAGAGAACCATCCAGTCGAGGCAACGGGTACACGTCTTCCTTTGTGACGTTATTCAGCTTCCTATAATCGACACAAAAGCGAAGTGTACCATCCTTCTTTACAAGGACCACTGGCGATGACCAAGGGCTGCTTGATGGCTGTATAACACCATCTTGAAGCATTTCCTTCACTTGCTTTTGAATCACGTGTCGTTCGGTTGGTGAAACTCGGTAAGGCTGTTGCCGTATAGGGTGTGCATCGCCGTAGGTGATAATATGGTGTTTTATAATGAATGCCTGACGGATTCTCAATGAACGTGCAAAAAAGGCGTGAAATTCTATCAAGAGGTTGTTAAGCCTTCGTTTGTTTTCGTCAGAAAGCGTTGGATTTATGTCGACACACTGGACAGATGCTTCGGCAGTATCGGTCGCCTCGGAAGCAAAACACTCAGTTACATTGGTTACTGGGTAGGCGTAGGCGATGACAGTACCAGTAAAAGGGTGTCGGCGCGCGTAGTTGAAGTTTGTAACAAGAACGTTGCAGTGGCCAGCCTGGAGTTGTACTGGGCTTCGTGCTACGCAGACACCTTTGGAAAAGAGTAGAGATCGATTGCTCTCCGCCACCATTTCACCGTGTGCTGATTCATTACACACCACTTGAACCATAACACTTAAGCGTGGTGGTATCATCACAGCATCGTCAATTACACGGAGACATACTCGATCGCGGCTGGGATTATGCTCTGGTGTGGCGCTTTTTGTTGAGAACGTGACGAGGCGTTGTCCAATGTCGATGATAGCACCGTGGTCCCTCAGGAAGTCTATGCCAATGATCAGGTCTCGAGAACACTGACGGACAACGCTCAAGCTGACAACAAAGGTAGAACCACGAATCTGTATTCGTGATGTGCAAACGCCGAGTGGCGTGACGATGTGCCCGCCAGCAGTGCGAATTGGCCGGAGGTTCCAAGGCATCGTGACTTTCTTCAGGAGAGCAGCCTTTTTTTCACTTATAACAGAAATATCCGCACTCGTGTCAACTAAAGCACGGACTTTGCGACCGTCGAGCAGCACTGGAATGTCTAATGAAATTTTCGCAGAACCAGCTGGTGTCGTCGTCGTCGGGGTATCGTCAGTTTGCGGAAGCGTCGGTAGGCCTTGAGCGTGCCAGTATGAGCGGCCTCGCCCCCAAAGGTCGCTGAGGTTAGTTTTTCCGGCGTGGACTGGTTGACTGACCCTGCGCCTTGCTCGAATAGGTACGGCAATTAAGAGAAAATCACCGTGGTGACAAAGAGCGTGACTGGTGCAAGGACGACGAAGTTCCGCGCTGCTGAGCCACATACTCTTCAATTTCATGGGGCCGCTGACCAAACCTGGGTGGCGGTGAATACGTCGAAAATCCGCGTAGTCCAAGTTGTTGGTTAGAAGAGTGTCGGAATAGATGCCCAGCTTTGCGACAGTGGAAGTAGAGAGGACGTTGATTTGGCGCACGCCAGACATCTGATTTCCGTGAAATCAGACGAGGTGCGCTGTAATATGGCGCCGCTTGGACCGTCTGCAACATGGCTGGGGCCACGGTGGGATGCGGGATTGCAAGTGTAACAGGTTGCTGCAAAAGCTTGAGCATACGACATGCGGGGGAAGTCACTGGGTGGTTGATATTCCCACATGAAGGGAGATTCTCTTAAGGCATGCTGGACTTTATCTCGGACTACGCTAGACAACGAGAAGATAGTGGGCTGCGAGGGCACTGACAGCTTCTGGAGTTCTTCGTGGATGACTGAACGTATGAGCTCTCGGAAGAAATCTATTTGGCCACCGAAAGCTCCCAAGTAGTCCGTAGTTGAAGCGTTGATGTGCCGTTCGTATGACGGGGCCCGGTGCCTAAGAGTGCTTTTGATGGTGACGGCTTTTCTAAGAAATTCTGACACAGTCTCGGGAGGACTGCGCACAAGCCCACCGAAAAGCTGCTCTTTCACCCGGCGCATAAAATACCGTACCTTCTTTTTCTTCTGGCATGCCGGGGTCAGCTCAGTTGAAACGACGCGTCATGTTCTCGACATACATCGCAACCCCTTCATTCGGCAGTTGTATGCTGGACTGCAGATCGCGCTCAGCTCTCTCCCATTGGTCAGGGCAGGCATATGTCCCTAGAAGTCGGCGTTTGAAGTCTTCCCACGATGTGATAATACCTGCCCGGTTCTCATACCATACATGTGCGCCGTCCAAAAGACTGAAGTAGACGTGCTGCAATGTGTCTGCGTCATCCCACTGGTTGTGCATGGCAATGAACTCGTAATGAACAAGCCAAACTTCGACATCCTCAAGTGCAGTGCCATGAAAGGAATTTGGCGTCCGCGGTGTGAGTAAGGTGCAATGAAGCAGCGTTGTGCCATTCGTACCATTTGTGTTGGTGTCAGTAGGGCTGGTCGGAGCTGCCATGTTGTTTACGAGCAGTCCAAACTCAGGGAATCGGCCCTCGGATTCTTCTGCTTGCGCTGTGCACAGGAGTGACCAGTGGTAGGACGCTTGAGATCTTGCTATGTGGAGAAGTACGGCGCATAGATTACCCAGCACCTCCCCCAGTTTGTCACGCACGAAGAGCCGTGAAGACAAGAAAGGAACTGCGGGGCAGAAAGACACGAGCGTGTATCTTTAAACAGAGCGCTAACACACACTTCTTCGTTCTCTTTGCCCTTTTCGGGTCACGAGGACTTGCTGGCTCACAACTCTAGGTGGCAATATACATATATATATATATATATATATATATATATATATATATATATATATATATATATATATATATATATATATATATATATATGTATATATGTATATATATATATATATAGAGAGAGAGAGAGAGAGAGAGAACAGACAATAGTATATTAATTTATTCCTAAAAGTTTCTACCGGTACACCAGCCTCCTTCATAGGATGTACACTCTTAAAAAATATTGAGTAAAAAGAATGTCATTTTGCCCCACAACCCTAATCATCATCAGGCTTGCCTGCGTTTCCTTTGTTGAAAACTCTGCGCTGGCCACTTTCCTATCCAGAATGCAATGTAACCCTAATAATGGGCATGTCGGTCGTGACCGGAATGTACCGGGCGCGGGGCGATAGCGCAAGGATTGAACGCAATGTAGATGACTATTATTGTTGTGGGACAAAAAGACACCCATTTTACTCGCTCTATTTTAGAGTGTAAGCGAAATAATGCAAGTTCTCGTAGCAGAGGGCCACCCTTACAGTTTGGAGTCCCCCGAAACGAAACGAAATGAGAAAAAAGAAAAAGAAATAATGGAAACAAACAGTCTAACGAGACCGGCTACAGACAACAAGAAGAAGAAGAAGAAAGCAGCGACGGAGAGCTGCCGGAAGAGGGTGTGTAATTCATGCATTGTAACTAGGGGTAGATAAGAACTCTCTCTCTCTCTCTGGATTTCGTGCCGACCGATTGTGCCACCACGATATCCGACGACAGCGCAGCTCTGGCTGACTGGCTTGCCCTACGCCATCTCCTACCGCCGAAAAGAGCTCTCGCTGAGTGGTGCCCCGTTCTCAAATTCCTGTGACCCGTGTCCATCTTTCCAGCTTCTTAGCTTCTTCTTGCTTCTGGGTGACGCTGTCCCTGCGCCATGCTCCCTCCTTTCTCCTCTCCATCTCTATACCTTTATTCCTATCTGTTTCATCCCTCCTTACACCCATCCTTCCTGAGCAATTGTTGAGGTGTCGCACTCTGATGCAGACAGTTACGTGGCACATTTTCTCTTCTTTTCTCTTTAAGAATCATGTAAGGGTTAGATAAGACGCGCCGCCAGAGGAGCCGACCAAGGAAAAAGGAAGAAAGTGAAACATATTGGCGCTTTCTCGCATCCCAAACATGGATCGAGTTGAACTTCGCGTGTTTCGGTGGCTCGCCCAAGGCGTGGGGCCATACGCACACAATAAACATACGACAAGATACAAAGCTTAATGTGCGCTCTCCCCCCCCCCCCATCTAACGTCTCCTAAAGAAAAGCTTTCAACCAGTCATACTCAAAATATATAATTATTATTTTTTAGGAGATTAACAAACAAAAACATAAAAAATTTAAAATGGACTTAAAAATAAAAATAAAAACTAAGAATACTAACAAGTGCCGGTTAATGCACGTAGCATCGAATTCATTTTTGTTTATTTTTATGCGCTAGATTGATCATCCTATGTCTGCGAATTCACGTATTAAAAAAATGAAGTGGTTATTTCACTTTCTGGGTTATACGAAACTTCGCGGAGGCACTTCATTCACCCAGGGCGCTCGTTGATTCTGTAGGTAAGTGATCTGAGCTTTTTTATAAAGTACGACAGCGTTTGAAAGAGTGGCAAAACTTATCCGATGCTACGTGCATCAGCCGTCGCATGTTTGTATTATTAGTTTTTTTCATCTTTGGGTACTTTTTATTCTTTTCTTTCTGCTTTTGTTTGTTCATCTCCTAAAGAATATTCATTCATTTATTTTGAGTATGAAAGGTTACACTTTCCTGCAGGAGAGGGGAGACGGAGGGAGGCAGAGAGGGCACACTTAGCTTTGCATCGTGGCCAATGTTTTCCTAAAGCTGGAGCGGGTCGAATGTTTGTTGTGTGTGTATGGCCCGACGCAGCGGGCGAGCCGCCGAACCACGCGAACTTTAACTCGATCTATGTGTGGGATGCGAGAAAGCGCCAATAAGTCAGTGTTTTCTCTTTTTCTTGGTCGCCTCCTCTGGCGGCGTATCTTATCTACCTCTTCTTACAATGCATGGATTACCCACCTGCTTCCAGCGGCTCTCCGTCGCTCTTTTCTTCTTCTTCTTCTTGTCTGTCCCCCGCCTCGTTAATCCACTTGTTTTCTTTTCTTTATTTTTTTCTTTTCGTTTTGGGGGCCTCCAAACTGTCAGAGTGGCCCTCTGCTACGGGAACTTGTATCATTTCGCTCAGATGCTTAGAAGAAGGCTGGTCCACCAGCCGAAACTGTTAGGATTAAATAAAGTAATTATTGTTTTGGTTCCTATTACTGCACTGATCTCAAAGTTTGAATATATATATATATATATATATATATATATATATATATATATATATATATATATCATTGGTTAGAGCATGAACGCATTATTCGAAGGTCGTAGGTTCGATTCCTGCTCACGGCTGGTTATTTTTTCACACACTTTCCTTTCCTATTTACATTCCATTGGTTCTAATAAATTCTATACATTCCTTGGCATTACTGTCTGTTGTATCTCGTTAATATTGTGTTAGACAACGGAAAAAACGGTATACACTTTTTCCCTTATATATATATATATATATATATATATATATATATATATATATATATATATATATATATATATATATATATATATATTTAAATGATTATCGCTTAAAAGTCATTAAAACGTTCATTGATTGATATGGGGGTTTAACGTCCCAAAACCACCATATGATTATGAGAGACGGCGTAGTGGAGGGCTCCGGAAATTTCGGACACCTGGGGTTCTTTAACACGTGCACCCAGATCTGAGCAGACGGGCCTACAACATTTCCGTCTCTATCAGAAATGGTCATTAGGAATGTTAGTTTCTACTGGTAACACTACGCTGCCGTGAGAGATACCGGAAAAAGTGACGGGTCATTTCTACCCTACCTCGTGATGTATAGCAAAGCACCATACTCAAAATACTGCGCCATATTTCACTAAGTACGCGACGAATAGCTATAAGAGCTATCTGTATACATTGTGATCGGATGTAAAGAATATAAAAAAACTCAGTCGTCAGAAAGTATTTGAATGCTCACATTTCGTGAAATGACATTGGCCACGTCATTCACATGGATTAAAAATAAGAGTGGGCCGTGGACAATTTACTTGGAACACCAAAGCTGACATGCGCAACCATTGACTCAGATCTTGCGATCAGAGCGAACTCTACGCGATTAAAAGGTAAGCGGTTTTTCCATCATCATCATAATCATCATCTTAAGCATGACTACACCCACAGGGAGGCAAAGGCCTCTTGCATGATCCGCTAATCAGCCCGGTCTTGGGCTCCCTGCTGCCATGTTCTTGTAGCAGGTTCAGGTCAATGAGTTTGGGCAATCCAGGTTTGTTTCTGTGGCTGCTCTTTCATCGGTGCTTTCGACGCTTGTACCATGCTCGTGCTTCTGAACGCATCGTCATCAGTGAACTTGTGCTTTCGATGATCGGTTTTTGTTTCGACAAACATCCGTTATGCCGACTCTCCTATGATGAGCTCTTGAAGCACCTTGTGAAAATTGTTCTCCTATTTCTTGTTTCACTTCATTCACCCTATAAGCACCAGTCTTGCTCTGATGAGGTGTGGGCTGGCATAGTCACGGCTGCGATGCTGTCTTGGCATTCTTCGCTGTCGTTGATTGATTTATTGATTGGTTGATAGATTGATGTGTGGTGTTTAGCGTCCCGAAACCACCATATGACTATGAGAGACGCCATTGTGAAGGGCTCCGGAAATTTCAACCACCTGGGTTTCACTAACGTGCACCCAAAACTGAGCACACGGGCCTACAGCGTTTTCGTCTTCATCGAAAATGCAGCCACCGCAGCCGGGATTCAATCACACAACCTGCGGGTCAGCAGCCGAGTACCTTAGCCACTAGACCACTACGGCGGCGCTTTTCATTGTCGTTGCTGTTCAAGGCGGTAGTGGTAGGCGTCACACTGGACGTCCTCTCGCGATTTCCTTCAAGTTTGGTGCGAACACAAGACTCGTGTTGCGCGCTTTTCATCCGGGCTACCCGCAAGCCCAGATAGTGAAACAGCTGCTGTAGCTACCCTATTGCAAAAACAGCGTGATGCCAGTACGTTTTTTGGCACTGGTACACGCTGGAGACACTGGTACAGGCTTGTAATCAATGGCACTTCGCTGGGCGCACTGGGAAAAAGCTGTGTCGTACTGGTAGGGGAGCTGGCTCAACCAGTGTGATGCTGGTGCAGACTGGGAATTGCTGGAAGTGCTAAAAATTTCACTGGAAAGCGCTGGTGAATACTGGAGCACGCACTGTTTCTACAAGTGCAGCGTGCACGTTATTGTAGCGTGTGCCGTGGTACGTTTCGGTGTCGTTGAATATAAAATGCTTCATTCGACGGCACGGAGAGATGCTAGCCTAACTGATACCAAGCATACGTAATTTTTGCGGCGCACAAATACGTATCGCTGCAATTATAATGCATCTTTTTTGCATATGCCCCCGCGTATACTGGCCATATTCGCATTATCCGTGTATTGCTGTAGCGATTCCAAGTTGCAGTGTTTGTAAGCCTGGAGATGCATGCCACTCTTAACAGAAACAGGAAACTGTTTTTGCCGCAAAGTTGACGACACGTAAATGAGGTCTCTTGATCGCTTCGCAAGGTTTCCCAGTGGAGGCGAGAAAAAAGCTGTCATTCGATTCCGCCACACCGCATAAATGTATGTCTGGCCATGCTTACCCTTCTACTTACTACAGGTAAGAGTTAGAAATGCTCGGAAGCTCAAATGCCGAATATTCAACCATCCCAACTCACTGCGTCGAGAGCAGTCTTACCCAGTGCCCGACCCAGTGAGCATTAAACCTGTCGTGCCGGTCGCATTGGTATAAATGTAACCGGCGCTTCTTGCTTCGTGTACACAAAACTTTAAAGTGTGAGAATAACTGCAAATTATAGTTTACACATCCATGAACCTAAATGAACTATTTTGTCTTTTGTCGATGTTTGCACAAGGAGCGCTTACAATCGAACGTCGCTCTTTTAGCTACACACGCTGCCACCGAAAGCTGCAGACCGCACTTGACCGGTACTTCTCTGACTGATATGTAACAACACGCTGTGAGGAAAAAGATGGACACATGCGAAAGCACATTGCCATTGCCGGGCTCTCTCGGCTGTTCATTCCCTGGCTACGCTTTGCCTGTTGCTGCTGCTATCTTCCCGGTCGCTGTGAACCTCAATAAACCCCCGTAACAAGTGGTGGAAGTGCTGGGTAATGCCGACCTGGAACTTCACAGCCGGAAACTCAAGCCAGCCTTTGCAATGCCGTATGAAGCACCAAATAAACCACAGCAACAACCTGCTTTCCTGGTGCCCACATTGGTCGGCCCTGGCCCATCACGTCAACGCGACCCACCAATCTTTAGCGGTACAGAAGAGGAGGATGTTGTGACTGGCTGGCCGATTACGAACGGGTAAGCGTGTCAACCGCTGGGATGACGCTGCGAAGCTCAGCTACGTGTCATTTTATTTGAGTGGCGTCGCCAGCGTGTGGCATCGAAACCACCAACGCGACTTCCCGACGTGGGCTGCTTTCAAAACGCACGAGACGGAAGCATTCGGGCGCCCCCCCTGTTCGCAAGCTTCGAGCTGAGCAATGGTTGCATGGCCGCGCGCAGCAGAATCGTGAGACATTCACCAGCTACACTGAATACGTTGTCGACCTGTGCAACCGCGTTGATGTCGCAATGGCCGATGCCGATAAAATCAGACATATTTTAAAAGAGATTGAAGACGACGCCTTTCAGATGCTGCTGGTGAAAAACCCGTCCACAGTGTCTGAACTTGTCAGTCTTTGCCAAAGTTTTGATCAGCTGTGCAAACAACGCGCAGCCACGCGCCACTGTCATCCACAGGCGACTTCAATGTCGGGATTGGCTGTTGCTCCTGAGAACTCATTGCTGCTGCTACAGATTAAGGATTTTGTTCGTGAAGAGGTCGCTCACCAGCTTTCGCTGATGCCGCTTGTCCATGACCAGTCGAATTACATGTTGGCGCCCCCTCTCCAAAACATCAGTCGGGACCAGGTCGCCGAACAGGTCTCGCCTTCGCTCCATCAGGCTCCGACTGCTGCTCCCTTACGTACGCCGCAGTCGCTTCCAGGCCTGTTATGCAAGGTTACAGCCCTCGTAGTCCGCTTATTCAGCCGCCAGTATCGCCGCCCACCCGCCCAGTCGTACAGTACGCACGAGCCGACGACCCTTGGCGCACGCCGGACAACAGTCCTATTTGTTTTTATTGTGGCCTAGTTGGACATGTGGCTCGTTACTGTCGCTTTCGTGCACCACCTAACTCTAACAGTGTGCGGCCACCATGGGCCACGTATGCGCCACGTCAACCCCACCGCAGTTATTTAGACGACTACGAATCTGATCCTACCTGCTGGACCCCACTCTTCTCTCGCCGCTCTCCTTCTCCTCGCCGCCGCTTCTTTTCCCCCATGCACCAACGGCGGAGCCCTGTGTGCCAAGAAAACTAAGTGGCGCAGTTTAGGAGGCGAGAACTGTGGTTCCGGTGAAATGCACAAGGCCTCTAATTTCTTTCCGAAACGTTATTGAAGTCGCAATAGAAGGAACATGGACGCTAGCCCTTGTCGACACCGGCGCTGCCCTTTCAGCGATTGATGCCCGCATTTACCGCCATATCGCAAAAGTCACGACGCCTGTTTCTGAACTATCCATTCGTACAGCCAATGCGCAGCACGTCGAGCCATCCGGTGCCTGCACAGCCTGTGTCGTCATCCAGGATGTTCTTTATGTGGTCAAATTCATTGTGCTGCCACCTTGTTCTCACGACGATATATTGGGGTGGGATTTCTTCTCTACACATTGTGCGATCATCAATTGCACCCGCGCTAAAATTGAGCTGTTCCCATTTTCGACAGATGTCATCGATGACAAGGACACATGTCACGAAATCACAGTTTGCGACGACATGAATGTGCCTGCCCAGTCTACTGTTCTTGTCTCCATCTCTTGCGACTCTGAAGACGGCAGCTCAGTACTTTTCGCACAATCTGCACTTCTAGTTCACCACCGATCACTGCCATTGCCCTTTGCTGTTCTCGAGTTCCATTCAGGCGCCTCTGTGATGTACATCACCAATCTATCGCCCGAGCCAATTACTGTGCGACGCAGGGAAACTCTCGGCAAAGCCGAGCCGCTGGCGTCATCTTCGATATTCGAGACCATGGACAACCCCACTGATATGGCCAACCTCGAGACATCAGCTCCTCGGCCACTACCGCGATCCTTCACACCAGCTATAGCCAGCGACCTTACGACGACATAACGAGGCCAACTTCTTCGCTTGCTCAACGATTTCTATTCGTCTTTTGACTGCCAAGCAAGATCACTCGGCCGCACAACGACTGTTTTTCATGCTATCGACACCGGAAGCCACGCACCCATTCGTCAGCATCCTTACCAAGTGTCGGCGAGTGAGAGGCGCATTATCAATGACGAGGTGAATGATATGCTTAAGCGCGGTGTCATTCAACCTTCCAACAGTCCTTGGGCATCACCTGTCGTCCTTGTTCGGTAGAAAGACGGCACAATACGATTTTGCGTCGATTATCGCCTGCTTAAAAAGATTACCCGCAAGGATGTGTACCCGTTGCCACGAAATGATGACGCACTCGACTGCTTGCAAGGAGCGGACTTCTTTTCTTCCTAGCATCTCCGCTCTGACTACTGGCAAGTGCCCATGGCTGAGACTGACCGCTCGAAAACCACGTTTGTAACACTGGATGGGTTATACGAATTCAGTGTACGGCCAATCGGTCTCTGTAACGCGCCCGCCACCTTTGAACGCATGATGGATGGCAACGAGTGGGCACGGCGGAGCCAAAGCTGCATGTCGCTAAACGGAACGCTTCTCTGCTTGGTGCAGGTTTTTCTTGGCTTCGGGGCATTTGAATGCGCGCTGCCACTTTATGCGTCTTGCGACGACACGAGCCAGCTCATCAGCAAAGGCCTCCAGTTTTCAACGCTGTCGTCACCCGACTACGCAGTTCAACTGGCCTTTCCTTTCAAGCATCGCAGCGTGACTTCATCATTTGGCGGCGCTATAAAAGAGCACCGGCACGATTTCGTCTTCTGTGGGCACGGTGTACCCAAAGCTGCCGTGTCGCTAAACGGAATGCTTCTCTGCTTGGTGCAGGTTAGTTCCCGTTCTAGTTCAATACGTAGTGATTGTCGAGGCTTGGTGGATCTGGCGTGCCCACGGCGTTGTTTTGTAACGGCGTATGACTGTTTTGTCGTTTGCAAACTACTAATTTGTGGTGATGTCGAGGAAAACCTTGGGACCACCCAGAAGTAACTGTACGAGCAACTACTTGACAGTCAGACATAAATACGAAAGAAACTACTTGAAATTAAAACACTATTTTCGGGGCTGAGAGAAAAGATGCTTGACTTTAGGTGCACTGTCGAAAATATAGCGACTGAGCGCTCCGCCCAGCATGAGAACACCCATCAATTGCATGTCACATAAAAATCATTTGAACACGCAAAGTCTTTTCAAACCAAAAAGCTAACAGACCTTGAATACCACAGCAGACGTTCAAATGTAATTATTCATGGAATACCTGAGACCTCAGCAGAATCAGAAGAGGAACTAAAGGATCCCCGCCGCGGTGCTCTAGTGGCTAAGATACTCGGCTGCTGACCCGGAGGTGGCGGGTTCGAATCCCAGCTGCGGCGGCTGCATTTCCGATGGAGGCGGAAATGTTGTAGGCCCGTGTGCTCAGATTTGGGTGCACGTTAAAGAACCCCAGGTGGTCGAAATTTCCGGAGCCCTCCACTACAGCGTCTGTCATAATCAAATGGTGGTTTTCGGATGTTAAACCCCATATATCAATCAATCAGAGGAACTAAAGGAAAAGGTCGTGAAGGGTCTTTTTCAAGAAAAGCTTTAGGTCAAATCTGAATCTGTTGGGCGCACCCATCGACTGGGTAAGCACGTAGGAAAGCGGCCTGTAATAGTGTATCTGCAAGACTTTACAAAAAAGAAAGAGATAATGAAAAACGCAAGCAAACTGAAGGGCTCAGATATCTCTGTTAAGAATGATTACTCAAAATCAACGCCGAAAACACAGTGTGCTCTGGCACAGCGCAAAGGCCGAGATAGAACAAAGAAACAGAATCAACCTGATACACGATAAACTAAAGGTCGATAAGGATATGTATTTTTGGGATGAGGTGCAAAATAGGCGGGTAAAAATTACCGGCTACAAGAACACCACGCCCCAACAGTCTAAAACCTGACGTAATGTGCATGCGCACAAGCAAATTCGTCTACTTAATTTGAAGTCCCGCAGTGGTATGAATAAAACCGAGCCCCTCAAAATCCTATTACTGCAGTACAATCCTCACATTACTGTTGTAACCGAGACGTGGTTACCTGAACAGGTGAATGATGGCGACATTTTTCCACCTTCCTATACGGCTTTTCGTAAGGACAGGCACTCAACGGGAGGTGGTGTGGCCGTCCTGATCCAACAAAAATTTGATGCTATCTTATTGGATGATGTACCGGAACTTGAATGTATCTCTATTAAAGTAACTTTGTCGGGCCACTCATTCATCGTATGTGCATTATATATACCGCAGGACTCAACTCTTGAATACCTATTAAAACTAAAGGAACACATGTCTAAATACCGTGGCAACAAAGTTCTTTTGATTGGTGATTTCAATCTTCCCGGAGTAGATTGGGAACGTTTTGAAACCTTTACAGCCAATATCAGCAATGCAAATGCAGTGTTTGACATCATGCTCGCACATAATTTGGTATAATTTGTTCATGAAACAACGCATTATCAGGGTACTGCTAAGTCTATCTTAGATCTGGTATTTACTCCCCGTGATTTCAGTGCACATACCATAGTAATTGATCAAAGCCTCTCTGATCACTACCTTGTGTCAGTTTCTATCCCTCTGGTACCGCTTTCGGAAACTGCCAACTCGTCCTTTTATTGTGTGAAAGAATATACACGGGCCAATGATGCTTGCATTATCGAGCAGCTAGAAACCTGTCTGATAGATTTTGTAGCTACCGATGTTTGTAGATTGTGGGACCAATTTAAACGCATGTGCTTCTACTGTATCGAAAAAGTTATGCCGTCTAAACCTAACTAGCTGCATAAAAATATGCCCTATATGACGAGAAACATCATTCATCTCAAGGGTAATGTTAATCGATTAAAGAAAAAGCATGCTGACCCCAAAGTTATAGCTGACGCTCTAGGTAAGCTTGCAAATGCCGTACGCACCTCGAAGGAATACTACTTCAATACGTCACTCGCAAACTTCATAAAGAATGATCCCAAGAAGTTTGGAACTGTATTAGCGAAAAAAAGAAATCCGTATCACAGGTTTTTGTCAATGGTTCAATGGTATCTGATCAGGCCGCCATTGCTCAACACCTCAATGAGTATTTTCATGGTGTACTTTCTACTCTTAGTGCTTCCCCATCTGTCATAAATGCGGACAATGCTGCAAATGTAAACTTTATTTCTTATTCTGGTGTCGTTGCTATGTTGTTGAACTCATATACTAAGACTTCTTGCGGTCCCGACAATATGCCCAACATATTTCTGCGTCACTTTGCAGAGTCTGTTGCAAAATACTTAGTCGTCATTTTTCGCCTCTCTCTATTGTCAGCGGAATTGCCAGATGACTGGTAGTCGGCACGAATTGTTCCTATATTCAAGGAAGGTGACCGCCTAGTACTACAAAATTATCGACCAATCTCCTCAACATCATCATGCTGTAAGCTTATCGAAATTAAATGAATTCTTAGAAGAACGCCAAGTTTTAACAAATCATCAACATGGGTTTTGAAAAACATTTTCTACTGCAACACAATTGGTTACTATCGTTTATACCTTTGCAGCTTGTCTTGATGCTAACGGCCAAATTGATGTAATATTCTTACACTACAGTAAAGCATTCGACACTGTTCCGCACGATAAACTAATTATAAAGCTTCGGTAAGTTGGCATACCAGAATTATTTATTTTCTGGATCTCCGCTTATCTTCTCAATCATAACCAATATGTTCAGGTAGAAGAAAAACAATCGGGCTGCCTTCCGGTGACTTCTGGCGTTCCGCAGGGGAGCGTACTAGGCCCCTTTTTGTTTTTGGGCTACATTAATCACATTGTCGATGCAATTAGCACCCCGGTACAATCGTCTATTTGTTGGCAATTGTGTTTTGTTCAGAGATGTAACCTGCATTAGTGACCAATGTGACTTTAATACTAACTTAGGCAATGTATTAAAATGGTGTGAGCAATGGGGAATGCTTCCTAATGCAAACAAGTGTGTGTCTCCCCATAACGTGCACAAAAAGTCCCATTAGACTACACATACAATTTAGCTGAAGCACCTTTACTTGAAGTAGCCTCCTATAAATATTTAGGCTTAACGTTAACAAGTACTTATCCTGGAATTCACACATAAATAACATCTGCTCTGCAGCTTTCCGTAAGTTATGCCTTCTCCGCCACAAGCTCAAGATTGCTCCGCCTAGTGTTAAACTCCTCTCCTACTTTTCCTTAATTAGGCCTAAACTTGAGTACGCCTCCATATTTTGGGATCCCCACAAAATATTGCCGTTAAAAACCTAGAAAGAATTTAAAGAAACGCAGTACGATTCATATATAGTAAAGTTATGTCTACCGACTCCCCCACTGCATTACTAACGGCAAATGATATGAAATATTACAAATTTGAAGAAAAAAATTCGGCTACAGTTTTTTTCAGACATAGTAAACCCTAGGCTATCCTTAGGCACTGCAGCATGCGTATCCTCCTTGTTAAGCAGACCCACTCGGCCCCACTATCCTCATTCTCTAACGCCAATCTTCGCAAGGACTGATACCTTTAGGTACTCCTTCTTCCCATAAGCAATAGATGATTGGAATAAACAAACCGAAGCATTTCCTCAACTCCCTTGACCATTTATGTAAATACTATTCTTCCATGACTTCCTCAGAATTGTATTATAACCTTGTTGTTCAATTTTTACTTTTTTAAAGTCATAACTCTTCTGTCTTTCATGCAAAGAAATTGTATAAAAAACGTTTTGCAACCTTGTTTAATTCTGTTATTTATTGTGTTTTATGTATGCCCACCCTGCTTGAATTTTTGTCCGCAGTATTCTATAATTATTAATAATAATCTTACGCGGCTTGAAGTGGCACACTTGCCTCTGCTATTTGGATGATATTGTCGTCTTTGCGCCAGATTTCCCGACCTATCTAGAACAGTTGCATCGAGTTTTGACCTGTGTCCAAAATGCCGGTCTCCAGCTTAATTTGAAAAAGTGCCTAATCCCCGCTAGAAAACTAAGTATACTAGGCCACGTCATCTCCAAAGAAGGCATTCTTCCTGATCCTGCTAAACTTCAAGCCGTATCTGAGTTCCCGAAACCTACTAAGCTGAAAGCACTGCGCACATTTATTGGCCTATGGTCATATTTTCGGCGCTTGGCGCTTCGTTCATAATTTTGCTACTGTCATCGCACCTCTCGATGCACTCCTCCAAGGCGACAACGAAATATCTACCTGGTCAGAAGCTTGTGACGATGCGTTTACGACACTTCGACGCCTGCTTACGTCTCCACAAAGTTTGCGTCACTTTGCTCACAGCGCACGAACAGAAATTTATACTGATGCTAGTGGTGTCGGTCTTGGTGCTGTCTTCATACAACGTGACAATGCCAACGCCGAATACGTGGTTGCATATGCCAGTCGTGCACTCACAAAACCTGAGACCGATTACACGGTAACCGAAAAAGAGTGCGTGGCCATAATATGGGTTCTACAGAAGTTTCGCCCCTATCTTTACGGTCGTCTTTTTGACGTCGTAACAGACCACCACGCTCTGTGTTGGTTGTCAAACCTCAAGAACCCGTCAGGTTGCCTTGCTCGGTGGGCCCTCCGACTCCAGGAATACGACATCTGGGTTGTATATTGTTCTGGCCAACAACACTCTGATGCTGACGCCCTGTCACGCTTCCCACTCATTGCAGACGCCAGCGCATCAAGTGACAATCACAATATTTCGCCACTCAACATCTTGGACATGGCCTCCGAGCAACGACATGACCCTTGGATCGCCACAATTCTAAACTTTTTGTCAAGCCCCCTGACCACCCACGCTCCACGACCGCTACGCCGCCAAGGGCAGCATTACGCGATCCGTGATGATCTTTTATATCGGCGTAACTACCAAAACGATGGCCGTACATGGTTAATAGTCGTGCGCCACCATCTTCATCGCGATCTCTGCTCCACTTTCCACGATGACCCTCAGTGTGGCCACGGTGGCGTGTTCAAGACGTACACGCGCCTTCGCCTACGCTATTATTGGCGCGGAATGTACAGCTTCGTCTGCAAATACGTCCGCTCATGCCTCGCCTGCCAACGACGCAAGCCAGTCTCGCACCTCGCCACAGCCCTTCTCCAGCCACTTACCTGGCCAGCCCACCCATTTGATCGAGTCGGCATTCACTTGTACGGGCCTCTCCCAAGCACTGGTGCTGGCAACCGGTGGACTGTCGTCGCCGTGGATCACTTGTAAAGATACGCCGAAACCGCTGCATTACCTTCCGCAACAGCCAAGGACGTTTCCTCGTTTATTCTACGCAGCTTTGTGCTCCGCCATGGCGCCCCTCATGAACTGGTCAGTGATCGCGGCCATGTATTTCTCTCAGACGTGTTGCAATCACTCCTATACGAATGCAGAATTATTCACTGCACCCCTACCGCACATCACCCGCAGACAAACGAATTACCGGAACGATTTAACCGAACTCTGGGTGACATGTTGTCTATGTACGTTGCGTCAGACTACTGCAATTGGGATCTTGTTCTTCCGTTTGTCACATTTGCCTACAACACCACCTCCCGAGCCAGCGCCGGATTTTCACCATTCTTTTTGCTATACGGGCGTGAACCCACTAGCACCATTGATACAACTTCGCCATATCATCCAGACGTTGACGACTACCAGCCTGTGTCTGCGGTGGCTCACCACGCCGAAAAATGCCGACAACTGGCCCGTTCTTTCACCTACGACCAACAGTGTCGCCAAAAACAGCATCACGACTCCGAGATCCCTCCTGACCCTTTCACCGTCGACTCTCTCGTGTGGCTTTGGGTCCCGCCAGTTCCTGCTCCCGGCCTTTCGACTAAGCTTCTTCCGAAGAATCACGGACCCTACCACTTGGTTGCACAGACAAATCTTGTTAAATATGTGGTTGAACGTGTTAAGCCATCTTCCGACCTTCATCGTCGGGGGCGAGAAACAGAAACGAAATCGGACATATGCGAAAGCACATTGCCATCGCTGGGCTCGCTCGGCTGTTCGTTCCCTGTCTACGCTTTGCCTACTGCTGCTGCTATCTTCCCAGTCCCTGTGAACATCAATAAATCCCCATACCAACGCAATTTTCTGTTGGTAATTTGGTACGCCTTCGTGAACTAACTCCCTTGCATACGTTTTCAGCGGATTGCATTGGAATTTCAATGTTTTTTTTAATTTGTTGGTATTGATGTAACTGCATATATCTGTACACTGGCAAACTGCTGTCGCTCGGGATCACCACTCCATAAATGCATTTCTGGCATTGATTGACTTTCCACTTACTTCAGGTGAAGTTTAGGTAACAGTTAAAAATGTTGCAAAGCTAAAATGCAAAAACTTCAAGCATCGCAACTGAGCTGCTTCGAGAGCAGCCTTAATCAGTGCCCCGTCCCAGCGAGGGCTACCATGCCGGCCGCGGTGGTGTAGATGCTGCCGGCGCTCTTTACTTTAGGTAGGCACAATTCTAAAGTGTAAGAACGACTGTAAAGTACAGTTTAGCCATCCCTGAGCGTAAATCAACAATTTCTCCGCGTCACAAGAAGCGGTGACGATCGATGTGTTGTGCTTTCAGCAACGTAGACTGTCACCGAAAGCTTCCTTTTGAGCGTAGGAGCTGGTACTTCTCTGACTTGAGGGTAATAATACGCAATTTTGAGTTGGAAATTCGGTACGCGTTAGTGAACTAACATACTGGCATATCTTTTCAGCGGATCGCATCAGTCAATTTTTCGGCGGTGTTTAGTTGCAGGTATCGATATAACTGCAAAAATGTAATCTGGCACGCCGGATGTGTACTGCTACATCATCGCTTGCGCGTAAGAAATACTGAATATTTACTCGTGTCTGTGGATATCTACCCAATAAGACATTTAAATCATCTGTACAGTTTGATCAGTAGCAAGTGCGAGAACCGATTATCAAAGGAAAAAAAAACTATCGGCAGCAACAGCTGACAATCTGTGGCTGCTCCTCCAGTCAATTTAAGATTTTTGAGAGGTAAGACGTGGATGCTTCAAAAAACTTTGCACTCTTGCTAATATCTGCACGTCATTCTCTATCCGGAAGCCATTGGTGACTGCCTAATCAAGACGCAACTCTTATTTGGAAAGGAATATTGTGTCAGTCTTGGCTGTGCGACTTGTAAAAATGAAGTTGCACGGCACGTTTTTCGGATGAATAGCCATTTTACAACCTCACAAGCATGTTCTGGCATGGCCCTAGAAGATTAATTTTGACCCTGGAAGATTGCACGTATACTGCTAAATTAGGTGATGAAAGCATTGGTTTGCTTGGAGACAGCCTTAATAAGTACTTTTTACATCACGTAGCTGTGTTTGCGAAGGGTGGCAGTCACCAACACTTCACACATTTTCAAGGTTCGAGTCACGCACGACTAGATGGAGCATATGTTTGTTCTGAGGTGGTACCTTTATGTCAGAACTATGATGTTTACGCTGTTTCCTTCAGTGATCATTGCTTAGTCTTGTTTCAGATAGGTAGAAAGTGCACAAAGAAGGTTGTATGGGAAACATGGAAATTGAATACTAAGATAATTATGCACGAAGGCTTTGTAGATAAGACAAAGAAGGAAATCGAGAATTTTTTCAGAAACGCAGAAAGGAGTGCGACGGAAAGATGGGAATTATTTAAGCAAAAGATAAAAATGAAGGCAATAGAGTGTGCTTGCTACATGCAGTATCAAGCTCGAAAACAGGAACGTGAGCTACGGGCAGAGCTAAATTATTTGGTGAAAATTGAAGCAGAAAACCAGGGCTTATTTGCACATCAACAACAGGTTGTCAAAAACAAAATTGAATGTCTTGAAGAAGATACGTATAAAGGCGCAATTATACGAGTAAGAGCTGCGAGATACCTCGTGGGTGAAGCCCCAAAAAAGCGAGCCTTGTCCGATGAAAAGGCATATGCGCGAGCTCACGACATACTCGAGATAGAATGGAATGATAAAATATTGAGAGAACATAAAGATATTATGAAAGCTTTTGAAAACTATTATCAGGACTTGTTTGCTTATCGCGAACCAAAGGAGCCGGGTTTTGTAGATGAGTTCTTGATAAAAATGCCGACACTTAATGCTGAGGACACAAATTTATTTTTGGAAATGTCTATTAGTATGGGGAAAATTGAGAAGGCTATTGATGATCTTGGCATGGGCAAATCACCTGGTCCAGATGGCAATAATGCCGTCTTTTACAAGGCGTTCAAGGAGGATATGGCTGCTGCATAGCATGAGGTTTTTTCAGAGTCTTTAGATCGCCAAACTCTGCCTCCATCGTTAATCGGGCACACACCGTGCTGATTCCTAAAGGGAAAGAACAACATGTTTTACGCAAAGCGACAGGATACAGGCCAATCACGCTAAGAAACGTAGATTATAAGGTGTTTATGAAAGTTCTGGCTAGGAGGTTGCAAGGAGTTTATACAAGTTGGTCGGTTCACATCAGACTTGTGGCATCAAGCGTAGCAGCATATTCACGAATATTCATGTTGCCAGGAGCATTTTGAAGTATTGTGACGTTGCGCTTCTAAAAGTAGCTATGTTGCAAATTGATCTAGCCAAGACTTTCGACATGGTTCCACACATATACTTTTCATGCTAGCTGAGTACGTTGGTCTTGGTGCGATCATATGTAAAGGTATTAGATTGGCATACAAAAGTTCAACCACAAATTTAATTGTAAATGGAGAACTCTCACAGCACATACAAGTACTTTCCTCCGTGTGCCAGGGGTGTCCTTTAGGTCTTTTGCTTTTCGCTCTTTTTTGGAGCCATTGTGTCAGAAAGTTATTCACCACGCAGGGATTAATGGTTTAAGGTTGCAGTCATGTGAAGTGCGTGTTTTGGCATACGCCGACGATATTTCATTTTTTGCTGTTGATAGAGAGAGTGTCACTTCGTTATTAAAAATCACTCACAGGTTTTGTGACACGAGTGGAAGTTTAATGAACAAAGAGGAAAGCATTCGTTTATGGCATGGTAATTGGGACCTCACGCCCAGTTTCTTTGGAAATATTCAGTCGCTCACGACACCTAGCCGTTACCTAGGGGTACCATTGGACAGGTATCAAGACAGTGAAGCATTTTGGCTTGGAAAGGCTGAAGAACTGCGTGCGACCGCCGAATGATGGGGCGGTCGTGACTTATCAATTTTCTCTCGGTCAGCTGTATGCAACCTGTTTCTGGTTCCTTAAATTATGTACCTTTTGCAAGTACTTAGTTGTACGCGTAAAAGCATTCTCAAAGTCCACAGGATATTCACCACGTTCATCTGGAGCTACGTGGGAGAAAACATCTAGAACGAACTTGTTTCGGCGAGTTAAGCAAGGAGGGCTGTCTCTGTGCCATCTGTTTCTTAACCAAGTAAATATAACGTTTCCTGCTCATTAGAGACCAGAGAAACTCTTTTTTTACGTTCTGTGTTTCAAACAACGCTGTTACACCACATGCCTGATTTCTTTGTATCTTCAGACAGGCGAGAACGACACACCCTGTCACCGTTCTTGCGCGAAGTTGTGTTGTCATATCGTTTTTTAAGGGCGAGGTTTTCGATAGATTACCTAACTAATGTGAAAAGAAAGTGCCCTATGAAAAGCCTAATACAGAATGTCTTTCCTGTGCCCCTGTACCGTTCAAAGTATGAAAAATCATATGGTCATGTCGTCTAAAGTGAGTGAAAAACATGTGTATACCACCCAATGTGAAAACCTTCTTTTTTAAACTTCATACGGGAACCTTGCCAGTAAAAACGTGGCTTGAAGAGAGAGGGATTTCTGTCCCTTAGAGAAGCAGCTGTTCCCTGTGTAACAAACCTGAGACCATTGAACATGTGTTTATTGATTGTAAGAACGCTATTTTTGGGGACATTTTACAGAGGACTTTAAAAAAAGATTCACCTCTTACTCCATATGTAGTTCGTTTTTTGCATTGTGATAGTTCTGTGCAAAATTTGGATGTTATATTTTTACTTGGTCTTCGTTCGGTTTGGCGTAGTATGCCATCGTACAGACACTGTGATGTGAGAGTTCTATCGGGTATTTAGTGTTTTGTGGAAGCTGTTATAAAGGTGCGAGATGTGTATACGACTGCCGACTGTGTTGAAGATGTAATATCTTTGTTTGACGCGTTATCACGCATGAAACACGTGTGATAGTGATTGTCATATTAGCATGACCTGTAGTCAAGAAGGCAATAAAAAAATGGCATGGCGCTGTGGGTGGCGTACTCGGTTCAAAATCAGGAAGTGACGAGTTCAAATCCTGGCAATAGACAATCTGTTTTTTGTAATATTTCATTTTCAATGCGAATGCGCGCAATTTTCCTATATATTTATTTATAATGGTGAATGAGAACCCCCGTTTTAACCTTGTGAAGCCATTTTGCGCAGAGCACTGAGACGCTGCCGCCCCAGCGTCCCATTACCTGCGCTGGGAGGCGCTGGTACTAGCGCCATACTGGGCTCATAATCAGGCATGGCGCTGGACGCTGGTTTTTGCAATAGGGTACGTCTCTGACGAAAGAATCTCGTTGAGCCTTTCTGGTGAGATCTGTCGCTTGTAGTGTTCTTTTTCGATGTCATTTGGAACACCTTAGTCAGAATGTCGATAAGCATCGCAGCGTATGAAACCTCTGATTGTCGAAGGGCTTTGAAACTTTTCACTTTAATAGTCACCATATCTCACAAATTTCTCATGCTGGTCACCTCAGTGAACTTCTTACGGGCTTTAGCATTGTAAAGTTTTACAAGTAATTGTGGTCGATGATTTTTGTGTTTACGAAGCGGTTGGTCCGAATTACGACAACATCTGCATACGAAGAATCCGTCCCCTCAATTTCCTCGATCGCTTTGGTCACTGGTCCAACCAAAAGAATTTTAAGGTACTAAAATACTGCGGAGTTAATCATGCTGGCGTTTGTATGAACGGCATGCTTGAAAACGTCCCCGAAAGGCTGCCATTGTAGCACTATTTTGTTAAAGGGAACCATGTCGAGCTTTGATAATCTTGAAGCATCACCGATGGAACAGTTTTCCGAAGCCGTTCTTATAGTCGCATCATCATTGAGTATAGACAGGCCTCGGTTCACCGTATTTTCAGGCTGAAGTTGTCTGATGTGATACGAGAGAAGGGACAGCGTTGCTGCCACGTTGTCTTCATAGTCGAAGACCGACAGGTAGTCCTCAACTGCTTGTTTATCTGTGAGAAGTCCATCCAGTTGTTTCGTGAGCACACATAGTCCATCGTTACAGTTCTTCAGTCGATCGCGAAGAACTCGAAGGGCCGAGGCGATAAACTGGCTCAATGATATCAGACGGCTTGCCTCATTACAAAGACGCGTATGCAAAGTTCCTTGGATTTTTGTTTGCCCTTGATCCGAGACACCTTTGTTGCTGTGGAAGTCCTTTTCATTGCCGAGTCGCTTGGATCACTAATTCTTTGGTTTCGGCACCACGAAATGTAGAAGAACGGAAGCCTTCTTGTTGTTAAGATGAAAAAAGGTGTGACTTTATTGTCCAGAGCACTGCTGCAACGCGTCCAGTTTTGACCGTTCGAAAATGACAAGCCCGAGACACGCGCTAGTTTGTTTGTTTGCTTGTATCCCTGAATTGATGCCTCATACCCACTCAGGGGGATTGGCCAAGGTAGCGTAGTGCAGTGTTTCTGTGATCAATTTAACTATGTGTAATGAATTTGTATTATAATATGACTAATAAAAGGAAAACTACATAAAGAGAGAGCAAACGAGAAAAAAATAGAAAAGTCAAGTTGAGAAATTTCGAGATTTCAGAAGTTGTGACTACCACTCAGCTGCGTTTATTTCACTTTGCAATTTAGAACTTCGGGGGGGAGTGATAAACAATAAGTATTTGATTGAAGATCACAAACGTATACGTTTGGAGGCCTGAATATAATCGCAAACGGCATTAAAAGCATCCCTCCTGCAATGTCCCGAAATCGAGGCACCATAGCTTAGTGCAGTTTCCGCCGTCAATCTAACGCCTATTTTCAAAAATGGAATAACTAGTAATTTTTTTTCTAAGTATAGCGTATCGGCGACAATACAAAAAGTAATGTTCTAGTGATTCCATTTCTCTGCAGAATGCGCAGAGGGGAGATATTATCTGACCAGCTCTGTGTAGATACAGGTTTAGGGGGGGGGGGGGCAGGACATCCAAGCTTATTCTGTCTATGTAGTTAGTTTTTCTATCTTAACAGTTGCTGATTTTCGATATCTTATTGCTGTAATATATTCAACATCTGGCAGTGTGGATAAAACTGGGCCATCAAGTGCGGCTCGAGCTAAGGAATTGGCCAATTCATTGAATCTTATTCCACAGTGTCCCGGAACCCATAGTAATTTCAGAAGTCTCAACTGCGGGGGTACTAATGTTTTGAATGTCCTTAGAATTCGAGAGTTCTCTGAAGTTGTCAGAGCTGCGGAAAACTGAAAAAGAATCCGTCATTATGGCTGCACTGTTTTGATTTGACGGAAGTTCTCGAAGAGCTAAAATAATTGCCACGAGCTCCGTTTCATAAACTGGAGTAAAATCAGGCAGTCTCGCTGAAAAGAACCAGTCAAGCTAATCAGAGGCAATGCCTAGACCTGCCTTTTGATTATTTACTGAAGCATCTGTGGCTATTATAATTTTAGTTTTTGCATGCTCCAAGTAATATATATGTTATATAAAAGTTTGAGAGAGTGTAACTTGGCTTTTGGGGGGGAATATTTTATCATACTCAATTGTAACACGACAATTCGAGTCATTAGTCTCAATTACATTTTTAATGTTCACATTTATACTTTGTAGATTCTTTTGTACAAACTTTATGTGAGGTGTGTGAAGCCATGGCCAATGAGCAAGAAGCCGTCTGGGTTTGCGATAAAAGCATATTGAGACCTTCTTGTCAGTGAGCTAGTCACTGTAACGTCATTTTCTTCTAATAATTAACGCACCCCATCCTTGTTCTTCTAGTTGTTTCATTCGCATAGTCCGGTGCCATGGTTACTACCTGTTATAAGCAGACACATTCTTTTATAACTTCCAGCGTCCCCCCACTTATCGCAAAGCACTGTTTTCTACCGAGACTGTTGGACACTACATTAGTTCGATGCATGTCCATTTTCAGACCTACTCTTCTGCTTTTCATGTGCGGTAAAGTAATAAAGAGCTGTTATTCATCCCCTGAGTTACTCATCAAGGCAATGTCATGAGGGGCTTCATGTTACTAAGATACCTCCGATTAACTCTCATCACTTAGTATTGCAAGACGAGTATGTTGGTGTGAGTGCATCGTAACTCAAATTCAGCGCACACTAACACACGGGCAAAGTGAGGGAACATCCCGAACTCTTCCCCATTCAGGGCACCTAAAATATTTAAAAAGACTGCGTGAATAACACTTGAGAGTTTCTGTCTCCCTGCTTAACACCCTTTTTATTGGGATTCAGTCACTTCCTTTATGAAGAACTACAGTGATGGTGCATCCGCTGTTGTTTTTTTCCAACATATTATTGTGTGGTTTGTCGATGCCCGGATTTCATAGTGCCTGCATCATTGTTTATGCTAAACGCCTTCTCTTAATTGATGAAAGGTATGTATAGGGATTGGTTGTATTCCGCGCATTTATCTATCACCTGATTGATAGTATGGATACGGTGTGTTATAGAGTAGCCTGTACAAAATTCTGTGTGGTCCTTTCGTTTATTGAACTCTAATGTCACCCTGAGTCTATAAGCTGTTATTTTTCTAAAGAATTCTTATAGAACAGACAGCAAGCTTATCAGCCTGTAGTTTTCCAAGTTCTCGACCTCTGCTTTCTTATGAATTAGAATCATGTCAGCGTTCTTCCAAGATTCTGGTACCCTTCCCACCAAAAGACACCAAAATGCATATAAGATAGCCAATTTTCTAACACAATTTCTCCGCCATTTTTCGGCAAGTCCGTTCTACGTTCTCGTTCGCGGCTTTGCCAGTGGCTTATCTTTTTCGCATTCTTTCTAAAACTTTTTTAAATTCCCTTGTGGTTACTGATGGGGTGTCGAATTTTTTTTTGGCTATTATTGCCTCTCACAATATCATCCTGGTTGTTCCCGCTTCTCTACAGTTCTTTGTAGAATTCCTTCGCCACGTCTACTCTGCTATCAATGTTGGTTATCACATTATCTTCTTTGTCAATTAAAATATAAATTCAAAATGTTTGCCTAAGCACAAGATTGCCATCGCAGTACATAGGCTTGTACAGCCTCCTTGATTCTTTATGGTATGCCATACACCTACTGATTAACTTCTAAAGCTCCATGGACTAGCTCTATCTTGTCGATTGCATATAAGGCTTTCATGGTCTGTCGTTTATAATGATATCTTGGCTCCTGAGATAGTTTGTCAGTGCGCTATCCAGAAACTACACATCCGACTTTCATTGGACACTCTTTATTGATAACAGTAAGATGATCGTTCATTTGTCAACGCAACCGCCGGTTAACTTGTTTATAGCCTCGAATCTATTCTGAAGTGCAAATCTCAATTCTGGTGCTTGCTTTGATTCTCTCCGCTAGGTCTTTATTGGGCTTTCGCCGATCAGTTTAAGACCTTGCTTTTTTTATTTCTAGGTCAATAGACCTATTATCGATCTATGGTCAACTCATCCGATCTTGGGAACTACTTGTACATCGTGTACAATGCCTGCGTGTGCACACAGAATGAAGTCTATTACATATTAATTTCGCCATTACGGCTTAGCCACGTGCATATATTGTTAGCCTTATATCTTAGGAAGGTATTCAAGATCCGAAAATATTACATTCACTGAATTATACAAATGACTCCCTTCTGGTATTTTTGCAACCGATGTCATGTCCCTAGACTGCGTGGTTCCCAGCCTGCTTCTGAGCTACTTTATTATCAAAGTCGCCAGTCAGTAAAGTTTACTTTGCCTTTGCTTTATCAATTGCTTACTAAATGTTTACGAAGAACTGCTAAGCCAAATGATCATTATGGCTCAATGAAGGTGTGTCGGCCAGTACTACCTTCATCTTGTACCTTTTGTTTAACTTATTTACGGTACTTGCCACCCTCTCACTGATGCTATAGTACTCCTTTGTGTTATCGGCGATATTCTTGTGTATAAGAAATCCCACCCTTGGTCCTTTTTGTCAACTAATCCACATTAGCATAGTACGTGTCCGTTCTTCGGAACTTTACAAGCCTCACGTACCATTCTAACATGCTGAGCCCTACAAATCCCATTTCGCACCCTCTAATTTCTTGAATATCATTGCTAGACTAGCTTCCCTAGATATCATTAAACGTAGCTAAGTTCATATTCCTACGGCGTCTGTTCAGACCCAGATTCTTAGCCCCCTCCGCTGCCTAGCAGGCCTGCACCACAACCTTAGACAGATGCTTCGCTTCTGCTGGGGACTGAGGGTCATGGGTTGATTACTGCATTCATATGGCAGGTGATTGCCAAGCACAGAATGAGGGTGACCAATCTTACGCTGGTGAGAGCGTGCGCTATCGGCTAATGGTCACCAGTGAGGCCGCACCCTCGGCAGTTATTCACTAAACAATCAACCTGGGTAGCCCTATTTGCTGCGCTATGTACAATGTTCATGAGAGACTTTATAAAATGACCTACAGATATCTAAAAACATCATATCTACTTATCCTGCATAGTGCAAAGCACTAAATATATCTTGTAGAATTATAAGCTGAGTGATTGTGGATGATTCTTTAAGGGAGCGAAGTTCGTGGCATGTGACAACTTTTTGTTGTTCAAATATTGTTTATATATTTAGTCAGAACTGGGCCAAGCAGTTCACAACAGAAACAAGCAATAGAAACTGATTTGTATTTCGAAACCAGTAATCGATGACCTTTTAACGTGGTATGGTAACAAACTCGTTTCGCAAGAACTCCGGCGTTGGTGGCGTTGATATTGGGGGGGAGGGGTGAGTGAAAATTATTTATCTTATGCATAAGCATAAAATTGAGAACGATGCAAATAATATATTTTTCTAAATATTCAATTAAAAATGACCAAAGTTTTTGGTCTCAGGGGTTATCGAACCCAAATCGCTTGCCTGGTAGGTGAATGTTCTACCACACGGCCACGCGTCTCCTTGTCAATACTGTGACAAAAAACTTCGCTGCTTGGCAATGTAGTTGAAGTGAGACGCTTTACAAACACACGCGTCCTGTATATGTTTTTCACAGTACAACATGAAATATTGCAGTAATGTTGCGTGGTACAAGCGCCCATTGCCATCGGACGTCAGAGCATGTGATTATTGCCATGACTTCGTGGTTTAAAGCAAGTAACCCACTACAAAAGGCACAAACGCTACAGCGCCTGTTCTTTTAAGGCCAAGTAGAGAATGTGTAGCAAGTTCGAAAAGGCTTCAGACAAGAAGTGTTTGAAGTGCGCACTAGGAACAGAACATCACTATCACGTTCAACTCTAAAGGCGAACTTTAAGGGCCCGCTAATTTGTTTTGTATATAGGAACAACCCTAGTAAGAATGGAATCGTAAGCGAATTGGGGCGGTTCGTCTCGGTTGATAAAGGGCACGTAATACGATCACGAAGAATCAATTGATTGATATGTGGGGTTTAACGTCCCAAAACCACTATATGATTATGAGAGACGCCGTAGTGGAGGACTCCGGAAATTTATACCACCTGGGGTTCTTTAACGTGCACCCAAATCTGAGCACACGGGCCTACAACAATTCCGCCTCCATCGGAAATGCAGCCGCCGCAGCCGGGATTCGAACCTGCGCCCGGCGGGTCAGCAGCCGAGTACCTTAGCCACTAGACCACCGCGGCGGGACCACGAAGAATCAAGACGATCATCCTTAGCTTTTGGCTAATCATCCGGAACTTCGCCTGTAGTAATAGACTGCCTTAAAAGAGCAGCTATGGGCTGTGATAGCTGTTTGGCGTAACGTCTAAGGAAAGCGTTAGAAATCTTACCGGACTTTATAGGCTTTTCTATCACTCAAATTAGGCTGTTTAGTCCCCCTAGGGCAAGCAAGGAACCTAATATACACCAGTTTTGTTTAATGTGAATTGATCACAATGCACTAAACTTTGGTGGGCCAATTAACCTAAAGCTGAGAAACAAAGTGTCAGTATTCCGTCTATATTATGCTTATGTCAGCATTACTTGTATAGTGCTTAACACACGACCCAGCTCGTATAAAAAAATCAGTTTCACCTGAAGGCAGAACGAGTCATTTTGGTAAAAATAATTGTAATGTAACGAGCCCGGCAGCTAGGCTTTTGCATTCCGGTCTCGCACAACTCCACAAAACGCTGGTTTAAGAAAATGCTGTGACTTCATGAACAGTCTTCGGACATTCTCTTCGCATTGAGAGCACAGCACATCTGCGATCAGCCCACTGATGGCTGCCAAAAGAGCGAGATATTACGCGTGCGCGCAAGAGGAAAGCGCCCGTATAATGAAAAAGTGCAGTGGCTGTTCGTGGAGACATCCCCTTTCTCGCGCCCTGTTACGCACTTTAGAGGGGTTGAATGTGGCAGGTGCACTCTACGAATGGTCGAACAGGCGGCGAGGTCTTTTCACATGCGTGTGGTAGTTATGGAGATGAGCCGCCTTATTTTATCTCCACTTCAGCTGCGTTCGTCGTCCCCACTCGCACGCTATTACCAGCGGATGCAACGTATACGTACGATGCGCTGGGAGATCTTATCATTTGGGAGTTCACACGTGACATGACAAAACAGCGATGCCAAAAAGACTGATCAAATCATTTGTGTCGGAATGAATCAGTCACTTTCCCTGCGGGAAAAATTTGTTTGTAAGCACCTCATAGCGACAATTCGTCCTTGTGTGTTGTGTGGTGGTGAAAAACATTTATTTACAGGTAAGAGAGATAGGGGTGGCCTCAAAGCCTAACGCTGTATAAAATCTAGGAGGAGTTCTTAGTCCAGAACCCTGTGGATTCCGCGGTGGCACGCGCCTTGGCTACGAGGGCTCTTTGACCCTTCAAGGCCGAGCAGCCAAGGCGGTCAGCCTCCCAGCTCTCTCGGATAGTGGGTGATGGAAGTTTCAGTTTCAGTTTTGTTGATGATCCGTGAGTCAAGTTGATATATCCGTGACGTCACGCCAACCGAAGCCGACGTTATCACCACTGCTTCTTCTCCTTTCCTTCCCCGTTACCCCTCTCGAACAAAGCTACATTGACCCGCGCTATGGCAATGAACGTTTGTCTTGACCCAGCCACGGTCCCGGCGTTTTCGTAACAGTGGCGACGAGGATGGGATTAAAGCGGTGCGTCAACTTCGTCCGTCATGACCGCTGCACCCACGGGAGAATAAGCCAGCCCACCGCAGTTCGACAAGACGAGCGACAAGTAGCCCGCGTACCAGGTTCGGCTGGAAGCCTTCTCTGAGGGAAATGGCATCACGGAAGACAACAAGAAGTGGGCCCTGCTAGTGACGGCACTGTCCACCCACACCGTCGACGTACTAGCGAACGTTACGCTCCGGATAAGGTGAATGAATTTTCGTACCGAAGAATGATAGCCTTGCTTAAGCAGCACTTCTCGCCACAACCGAACGTGATAGCACAGTCTTATAAGTTCTTCACCCGCAATCAGCAGCCCGGCGAACCGGTCAAGGATTTTATTGTGGCGATTCAACAGATAGCGGACACCTGCAATTTTGGTGCTTCATTTGACAGAATGCTACGAAATCGCATCGTGTCTGGTCTGCACAATGTCGGAGTGCGTCGGCAGCTACTCGCGAAAACAGAGCTACCCAGGAGGGAAAAGAAAAAACGGTGATATCTACCGAAATGGCCGAGGCCAATGCGCAAGAGATAGTAAGCTCCACCGCTGAGGCAAGTGTGCATGCGCTGGGAGGCTAGTCCTATCGGCCACAAAGCCGGCCACGGATTGTTGCGTGCTACAACTGCAGAGAAAAAAAGGGCACGGACCCGAGTATTGCCGCTTCTGCTCGGCGTCATGCTTCAAGTGTAAACAACGAGGTTATATCACTCGAGTCTGTTGCCGCCGTGAGAGTGGGTTCGGGGTGGTATCACCAGAACGCCAAGTACATGCCTTGTCGCAGAAGGAAGACACTTGCACGAACGGTATATTCGTGCTGGAGGCAGTGGACAGTCACATCGGCCCCGTCGGCATTACGCAACCCATCGTGGGCACCTTGGATTGTGGTGGGGTTCTAGTGAACATGCAGGCCGACACAGGCTTGCTGGTTTCGGTCTTCAAGTGGCCCACATAAAAGTGGAAAAAAACAGTGTGGTCGAAGCTGCGTCGTTTGCCATTGACACTCACCTGCTCCCTGGGACGGCTTCCAGTTCGGGGACAACTTCAGCTTAAGGTTTCGTGTGGAAACAGGTCGACGGTTAGATCTTTGCAAGTCCTTGGCTGCTCCGGCCCAAACCTCTGCGGGCGCGACCTGATTCAAGCGTTCCGCATGCTTGAGGCACCGGTAATGAACGTGAACACGTCAAGTGAGCAAATGCCGTTACTCGGTGCTCACGACGTTAACGTGGACCGGTTGCTAGCAGAATTCGGTGATGTGTTCACGCCAGGTTTATGGCTTATAAAAGAGCAACCGGTACATTTCGAGATGCGAGAAAACATGGTGCCGATATTTTGGAAAGCACGCGAAGTTCCCTATGCTTTTTGGCCAAAGGTCGACGCGGAACAGAACCGCCTTTCGGGCGCGGGTATCACTGAACCGGTGTCTCATGCGGAGTGGGCAGTGCCTATGGTACCGGTAGTGAAACGGAATGGCTGCATCCCCCTTTGTGGTGATTTCAAGCTAACGGTCAACAAAGCCTGTCGCACTAAAGCAATATCTGGTACCACGGGTGGAGGATATCCTGGCTGCATTAAATGACGGTGAAGTTTTTACCATGATAGACTTGCGGGAGGCGTACAACCAGCTTCTGTTGGATGAGAAAGCCAGGCAACTGACGACCATGAACACGCATAAGAAACTGTTGAGCTTTACTCGCCTGCCTTTTAGAGTGCCACCCGCGCCGGCCATGTTTCAACGGCGTATGGAGACCATTTCACAGAGACTTCCGGGTGTTCAGGTCTACCTGGACGACGTCATTGTGGCAGAGAAACGCAACGACTTTACCACCCTGCATGAAGTATTCTGGCGTTTCCGGGAATACGGCATGCGCCTGAACGCAAACAAGTGCCAGTTCCCCCAACGCTGCAGAGGTAGATTTTTCGGGGCATTGAATCAGCGCTCGAGGTCTTCAACAAAACACGGAAAACACAGACGCCATCCTTAAGGTTCAGGCACCATGGAACCCCGCAGAATTAAGGTCCTACCTCGGCATGGTAACGTACTACCACAAGTTTCTTCCCAATGCATCGACCGCCATGACACCCTTATATCAACTCCTCCAGAAGGAAGCTAAGTGGGAGTCGGGTACCGCTCAACAACAGTCATTCAGAAGTGTGAAAGACCTTCTGAAATCCGTACACTTTCTGGCGCACTTACCCTCACAAGCCGCTAGTCCTGGAATGAGATGCCTCCTTGGACGAAATCGGCGCAGTGCTTTCACACGATGTCGGGGGCGGGGTACTTCGGCCCATAGGGTTCCGCTCTCGGTTATTGACTGGCGCTGAGAAAAACTACTCGCAGCTGGAGCGTGAAGCCTTGGCACTTGTGTTAGGTGCGTCGAAATTCCGTTAATACTTGCTCGGCAATACTTTCAGATTAATGACGGACCATACGCCGCTTGTTGGACTATTTCACCCAGACAGGCCAGTTCCCTTGATGGCTGCGGCGCGAATCTGGCGATGGGCCCTCCTGCTGAGCGCATACGCTTACGTCATCAAACACCAGCCCGGGAAAGACAACATTCCAGCCGATGCCCTCAGCCGACTCCCCACGTCAGCCACTTCCCAGCCAGAGACGCAGAAAGAGACTGTAGACAGTGAGTATGTCCTGCTCACGGAGAACCTCAATGATGGTGTCATGTCTGCGAAGCAACTGGGCACTCTCACGGAGCTTGATGACGATTTAGCAAAGGTTCGAAAATGTGTGCAGGAGGGATGGCCAAACATTTGGGGCCTAAGGACCAGCACTTGATGCCATACTTCAACCGGAAAGCTCAGATAACGGGGAGTTATGGGCTTCTCTACTGGGGCCATCGAGTGGTCGTCCCTAAGAGTGCCCGTGCAGTAATGTTACGTCTGCTGCACAATACTCATCAGGGAATCAGTTGAACGAAGCGGCTAGGGCGCTCCTTGAAGTGGTACCTCCAGATCGATGATAACATTGAGCACATGGTTAAGTCCTGTACCAGTTGCATCCAAGCTGCACCATGCCCCCAAAGATACCCCCTGTTGCAAGGCAGGAAATGAATGAGCATTGGTCAAGGCTGCATATCAATCTTGCGAGGCCGATCGATGGTCACATGCTACTGATTATGGTGAATTTACATACTAAGTAGATAGAAGCGATACCCTTGAAGAGTTCTACCACAAACGCCACCACAGAGGCTCTGCGCACCTTGTTCAGTACATTCGGGTTGCTCCGGACGCTGGTATTCGATAATGGTGCTCAGTTTACGAGTTGGAGATTTAACACCTTCACGTAGCTGAATAACATAGTACACCTCCGAATAGCACCGTATCACCCCCCGTTCATTGGTCTCGCGAAGTGGGCTGTTCGTACTGTGAAGTATTCATTGAAGAAGAATGTTCAAGGGTCACTGAAAACCCGCCTGGCTAGGATTTCACACAGCTACCGCAGGACGCCTCAGGCCGGGGGCCAGAGACCAGCACGACTCCTAATGGGCTATCATCTTCGCTCCAGGCTGGACAACGAAGTGTACATTCCGTCCTTGCCAGTTGACCATCCCCCCTCGATGGCTGGCAGCCCGAGGAGCCAGCCTGGGTGAGGAATTTCGGGCGAGGCGAGCCGTGGACTTCAGCCAGCATTACATCGACATACGGAGCCGGCCTGGTGAATGTCCATGGTCCGGAGGCGGAAACCATTCGGCACCACAGCGACCAGGTGAAGCCATGGAAGTTGGAGCACGACCAGGGAGAAGCTGGTGACTCTTGGTGCCTCGAAACTGCCGGCGGGACCCTAGCAGGAAGAACACCGATGCGAGTGCCAACAAGAAGCGAGATAACCGGGCGCCCCTGAACTCTGGCGTTGCGTCGCTCAGGCCGGCAACGCAAACCCCCAGACCGTTACTCACCGTAGGGGAGGCGGAATGATGTATCCGTTACGTCACGCCAGCCGAAGCCGCCGTTATCACCACTGCTTCTTCTCCTTCCCTTCAACGTAACCCCCCTCGCACAACGTTACCGGAGATCACCGGGCGCCCCTCAACTCCGGCGCTGCGTCGCCCAGGCCGGCAACGCAAACCCCCAGACCGTTACTCACCATAGGGGAGGCGTAATGATGTATCCGTTACGTCACGCCAGCCGAAGCCGCCGTTATCACCACTGCTTCTTCTTCCCTTCAACGTAACCCTTCTCGCGCAACCTTACATTAACCCGCGCTATGGCGATAAGCGTTTGTCCTGACCCAGTCGCAGTCCCGGCGTGTTCGTAACAAAAATGATTGGGGGGACCGCCGGGTTAGATGGGCATGCCCACATCATGTGGAAAGTATCAGCAAGCGGATGATCACAGTGTGGCTATTCCCCTGACAAAGCCGGATTGAAATGCCTAAGTATTGCCGGGCGCAATACTGCGTTGGTGTAAAGGCGTAACAGCCAGCACTCATCCGCCTTATTTAGGCCTGTCGCCGGGGCCGGAAGTCGGAGCCTGTTCGATCTGTACATGGCTGTAATTTCGCGAAAAGAGGTGACCGGATTAGGTTCCGAATCGTCGGGCGATGAAGGCCGAGGAGGTCCCCGGTAATCAAGTGCGCGGGCTGAGGCATCGGCAGGCTCGTTACCAACTAGTCCAGCGTGAGCTGGCGTCCAGATCATTGAGTGGGTGTTTGGGCGGTCTTGATAAAAACACCCCTTCAGGATATGAGCAACGAGACTGGTGATGCGACCTTTTGTAAGATTTCGACGCGCACTCCACGAATCGGTATTGATCATTTTAGATGCGGGGTCCGCTGCGGCGAGAGCTATGACGACTTCCTCCGCGTGAGTAATGTCTAGGGCTCGAAAAGTGAGTACTTTAACGGGAACGTTTTGATAGACTACAGCTGCCGTGTACTCCCCCCCCCCCCCCTGTGGTGATGGCAAGACGCGTCTGTCTAGAATACTCCAAAACGGGACCCATAGCGTGCTTGCAAGGCTGTAACCCGCACAGTTCTCCTGCTTTCATGAGTATCCCTGCCCATGTTTGGGGGCAGAGGCTGAATAACCAACGCACTACGCCAGTTCTCGGGGATCATGGTCCACTCTTCTGCCTAATAGGTGTAGGTTATATGGAGGCGGTGTAAGAGACATGTCCCAGCGTGTGACTGGGTAAGCCGCAGGTACTGGTTGTTGAGATGCGCCTCTTTGAGTTCTCCGTACGTGTTGTTCATACTCAAATCTGCAAGGCGTTGGTTAGACGCCGAGATTGGGAGGTCGAAGGCGCGCTTGTATACCTTGCGGAGAATGAATTCAAGTGTGTTTACATTACATTGGCGCAAACTTATGTTGGGTGTCAAATACAGAATTCGACTGGTCATGGAAGCGTTTATGAGGTGCAGAGTGTCGCGGCTTCTGAGACCCCCTCGCTTTTTCGAAATCCAGCAAACCATGCGGCCTACCTGATCTGCGACCATACGTAGCTTGCGCAGGGTTGTGTCAGTTTTTCTGCTCTTGTGTATAAAAATCCCCAAGCCGTGGTTTCTTCGCGTTTCAGGATTGGCCCGGTGCGCAAAAAATTGTGATTTCCGTTGTTTCTTTGGGTGAAGGTGTACAAACTCAGATTTATTTGGAGAGCATTCGAGGCCGCAGCGACGGGCGTAGTCCTTCACGACTGACTCTGCTTGTTGCAGGCTGGCCTCAATGCTGCCAAGGGAACCCTGGGTTGCCCTCGGCGTGATATTATCGGCATACATAGCGTGGCGTACGCCGGGAATATCTTTCAGCATTGGGCAGAGATGAGCCATGGCGAGGTTACACAGAAGGGGAGAGAAGATCGCTCTCTGTGGTGTTCCTCGAGTACCCAGAGAATATGGGCCATGCTCGCTCTCTTGGGTGCAGAGGTACGTCTGCCGTTCCGTCAGGAACTAACGGATGCACCTGTAACCATTATGTCCACAGTCTGTTTAGCACAAATGGGTCAAAATGAGTTCTTGGGTGACGTTATCAAAAGCTTCTGATATCCAAGGTGAGGACTACCTTGTCAATGCTGGGATGCTCTGTCGGCTCAATAACGTCACGATTGAGTTGAATGAGTATGTCCTGAGAAGAGCAATGTGGTCGAAAACAGTACATAGTGTCATCAAAGCTATGCCGGGCCTCAAGGTAATCGGAGAGCCGATCCTTAACCATCGTTTTCATAAGCTTCCCCGCACACGATGTTAAGGAAATTGGTCGTAAATTTCTGATGTTTATAAATTTGCCTAGTTTGGAAATAAACATTACCAAAGCCATTTTCCAGTCAATTGGCAGTGGTTCATGCCCTTCCAAATTTCATTGAAGTAGTCGAGGAGCTGATGATATGCGGGGTATAGGAGGTTGGCTAGAAGCCTAACCGTTACTCGATTCCTACCCGGCGCTATTCCTCGCTTCATTTTGGATAGGGCCACCGCCTTCAGATCATGGAGTTGACAGCAACGATCCAAGTCTGCGTTCTTCAAGTTCGCATATGAAAACGCTGGACCGATGGGGTCCTGCCGGCCACAGAGGTATTTATCTCTAAGGGCCTGTGCCAATTTAACCGCGTCACCCGCGTAGGCGTTAAGTGCGCGTTAAAGGTGCTTTTGCGTTTCTGTGCGCGTTTGGCTAGGGTTGATGAAGACCCTGAAGAGATGCCACATGTTACGGTTTGACATATGTTTAGTGGCATCGTTGCAGCGTTCAACCCAATTGGAGTCAGACAGATAAACCGCTTACGTGACTGCTTCCTGAATGCGTGTAAACTCAATTGTGCGTGGGTGCGTGATTGTGAGAGTTTTCAATGACATTTTTGTGCGGCAACACTAGCGCCCTATATTTTGAGCTAGCATTATTGTTTCCTTTAAAAAAGCCTGATATTCTTGACACATGTGGAAAAATTAAACCTTCAAGAAGAAATGTACCCTAACTAATATCCCACCAGCAATCACATGTGACTGCACCACGCGAGGATTAGTCAGCGTGCCACAGACATGATAAAGGGGTGAGCGCTGTTCACTGGCGCATATTACTGACTTGCAAAGCGCATTTAGCTCCAGCATACCAAGACAAAAAGGTGACGATGACAGCGTGTGCCACGAATACCAAATACATATCTATCGCGTCTTTATCCGTTGGAGAGCTGCTTTCTACGTCCGATTGCCGGCTCGCCTAATGGTCTGTAATGCGTATTTCCGCAGTCACAAATATTATTGTTACAAGTGAATGTGTTTATTTAGAGATGAGACGAAATTGAGTAGCGAAAGAGCAGCGTACTTCTGAGACAACCCTAGTCCGGTTCACCCAACCACACCGTCCATGCACAGGCTCCACTACTCTTCTTCTTCCGCCTCCCGTACGCTCGCGCATCTTCGTTGCAATATAGTTTGAGCAAAACTAATGCAGAAGTTATTTCCCTTCTTGCTACTTTTATAAACAAACAAAAATAATGTGCTCACGTCTTGGAGGATAGCGAGGTGGTGGACGATACGGCGGAGCGCGGGTACGCTGTCCACTCATATAGTTCTTTGGTGCTGGGAAATGTTTGCATCCTCTTTGATGTGTAGGTCCCAGTGCAAGTAACTGATAGTCCTGAATCCTGGACAGCAAGATCAAAGAACCAGATAATAGCGCAAGAACTACGAATCTACAAATTTTCATGATGCGCTATATAAGAAAAGTGTGGTGAAGTAGCAAGCGGCAAAACTAAGTTTTATATTAGCCCTACAACAATGCAAGTTGGACGGTTGAAATTTTAACTTGAATTTTTTATGGTTGAACGTTTGACAACTGTCTTCTTGTAGGTGTTTATTGTGTGTTTCTTACCACGAAACACCGTGGCCCTTGTTATTGTCTACCTATTCTGCTGATTCATGAGAGAGATATTGCATTGCAAAGTACGCATTACGCGAATAAATGGTAGCGCTAAGAGAGACAGAGAGAACAAGGTGATATAAATGCCTGAAGTTCAACCAGAAGTGTAGCAAAACAAATATAGTCATACTATAGCTATTGAAAATTATGTATAAGACGAGGAGTGGTAACAATATTGTTAAGAGCAGAACACGGAATAAAGAAAAGGTATTGACTTGCATTAACCACCAGCTTCTTGGCCGATCCCCCTCAGTGGGGGAGAGCTACAAAAGAAAGGATCAAGCAAGCAAGAAGAGGCCGATCTCCCACAGTGCATATGAGCCACTAGTGAATGGCAACAAAAACAAGAACAAGATCGATGGGTGGGCTTCGCCATGTGGATGGCGGCTTGTGTTTTTTACACATTATTTTGGTGCCGTGAAATCCGAGATGAAGGACCTTCGGAGGTGAGACCGAGAGGGCTTCATAAATTTCAACCGCAGTTGTAGCCTCGATGACATTTTTAAAGCTGCCGTATGTAAAGCTGATGTACGAGGCCTAACCGTACAGGAGTCTAGGCACTCTCGTGGGCACCCGCTAAACTTGAGCTAAACCAGATCTAGTGTGAGAGGGTAGCTTGGTCTCACGAAGTGATTTGCTGGTCATGAACTGAAAATTATGACGATTTTGTCTTGTACGTCATCCAAACTTTTCAGCCGGACACGTGTGGCGCATACTTGTAAACCACGGGTAGCGGCGGCGATTGACAGTTGGTCTGCCCAGGAAGGTAAAGTTAAGACATTGGCGTTGGTAACCCTAACGCAAGAACCTCAAGAATAATGCTGCAACTTGCAGCGTTGGCCCGTCAAATGCGAATAATAAATCTCAAGGTCAACCAATACGCGTCTCTATCAAGCACTCTATTACAGAGCAATACCAGCTCTCGATACTGCCTTGCAATAAGACACTATTCAGGCGTAGCGCTTGTAAAACGTCAGTTGTAGTAGCAATGCTGAATAGGAAATTTGGAAATATTACGTATGTACTCCTATGATGCAGCCGTCACATCGGGTTAACGATAAGTGTAGTTAAGTGCGATTCATTGAATTTTATTCGTCTAGCATTATCCGTGGCTATAATTTTTGCGAGCAGAAGCGCTACATATCAGCTAACCCCTTCTGAGGTTACAAATATTGATGTTGCTGTTGCCATCATTACGCAAAAGCAAACAACTGGTTATATCAATCATGCACAACTCTTTAACATAAGTCTGTGTTTACAACATTTGTACGTACCTTTAGCGTCCTTTTGTTAGGTTTTCCTAACTACAACACAATTAATTTTCCTCTGCATGCTTTTTATAGCATATGTTTCCAAGATATGTGGGATACGCCGAATGGTTTGCGTTAAGCGCTGCAATTCACCATTCTATACAATTCGTCACCTTAGTACTCGTACAGATCTTTCAGAACAAACGACACTAAATCTATAAAAAAATATAACCCGATAAAAGTTTGGCCATCGTTTAGCTTTCATCAATATTTAACGTTCATAAGACAAAACTGGCGCGTTAACCATAGGTTTCTGGGCATGAATTTTTATCAGTGCAACGCCGCTTCACTGAACGGGGTGGGGCTATTTCATGTCACCGCTGTACATTTTTGTTCGGCGCAGGCTCTCGGTTAATTTTTTTAAGCTCCGTATGGAGCTTAAAGTGTAGATGAACACTCATGTCACAAAGTCGCTCGCGGATGCTCCGTGGAAACAGCAAGCTTTGACGAATTTCAAACAATCCAAGCAAGATTTTTTCAAGATGTTCGCAGCACAGACAAGGAAGACGTCTCTCAGTCATCAGGTTTCAATACGGAAGGCTACCACGTTTGTTCCTCCCATCTGATAATATACGGGCACATATATAGATAAGACAGTTTCAGCGACATATAATACGAAATTCGGCACGCTATGTCTTTTTGCAACCTTTTTTTGGGTGTGCGACCCGGTGCATGTAATCACGAGTCCTACTCTCACCGTTCTCCACTCTTGCTTTATGCCGGTACTATGATGTTGACTCCTTAAATTCTGGAAGAATGGCTTGGCGACGGCAACGCGGAGCATGTCAGGGAAACCCGCCGAGGACAGCCACTCCTATTTGTTTTTAAAAGCTTTCTGCATATAGGCTGAGCACGACCTTTGAAGTGCAGACTCCGCATAATGTGCAGCTATGGTCGTTTTACCAGTTTGACATGCTATGAATTGTACGGCAGCATGTTTTTGGTGTGTATACGTAGGTGAGTAGCGCCACGAGATGTGACAGCTCTGCAGTGTAATGTGTAAATCTATGAACTGCAAAGAGCGACAAGGAGGTGCCTTGCGTGAGCACATGAATGCATTCCCGAGTCAGGAAAACGCTAATAAGCTACTGTTCAAATTACTGTTCAGTTACTCTTAACGTTCCCAGGAGTTTTAACAACGTGTTTATATGTATTGGTGGTTAGTCATATTAAAATAATATAGAGAGTCAATGTATCTTAAAACTTTCAAAACGTTCTTTATCATTAAAACTTGTGTTGCGAAGAACAGTCAATAAAAGAGAAGAACAAATTTCACACTGCAGGAATGACGCAAACGCCTATGCAAATAATTTGCCAATACACACGAGAACTTGCATTGATACGGATCGGCTTGCTCTAAAAACTGAAGAAGCAAAATCAAAGCTAAAATTGTTTCCGCAGCATTAGAGAGGACATGACCACTTTGTTTTATGCAACCTGCCCTGCGACCCAGTTTATTGCGTGTAGCAGAATGAAGTAGGTCCTCAGCTTCATTCTAGAGTGAAAAACTTACCGAAAGATTCGTGTAATAAAAATTGGCGACACACAAGAAATTATCAGTCCGAAACGGGTCTTTTAGGACAACCGAGCCTAGCTGCTTCATTAAAAGCTGACTTATCATATCTTACCACTTAGCTTTTTCACGCAGTCATCGTCAGAGGAACATCTTGCTCATCTGTTTTGGCCGTGAAAAACACAGAAACGGCATTCTTACTAGCTGCATTACACCGTGGAAGTTTTGCAGGTGCCAAGTTCACGTACGGAGCCACCACTTTGCTTTTTATACTTCTTTCGCTGGCTTTTATCTTGAAGTTCTTATTGACTGCCCATTGTGCCGTGATAATGTATGAATCTACGGCTTTGGCACAAAGTCATTGCTTCCATCCTCGTGAAGCTTAAACCAATTGTTTTACTTCAATAATGACTGAACAGCTGCAGTAGTATTCTTGTTAAGCAGAACGGAAGGTTTTTCTCAGTTGTGTCTAGAGCTTCCACACTAGCTTGTAAGAAACGGTCTTTAACTTTCACCCCAGCTTTTTCGCCAACTCATCTGGTCATTGGCAGTGATTTGCAGGCCACAATGAAGTTTGCGGCCAAATTTTGGATCTTTATTGAGTACAGAGTTTACAATTTCTGGAATGCGATCGTTTCTCGGCACAGCGAGGCCTTCTCTGGCTGGACAAGGACGCTTCTTGAGGGATGGAATTACATGCTAGGAAATGTCCACATTTCAAAAAATCCTCGTTGCGTACTCAACAAAAGTCCGAAATTCAGCCGTGATGCATCAATGCTGGCTCATGAATTGCTTACTAGAAACTGAAAAACTGCCCAAAGAGCCGATGTTGCTGTTAGGATCTGCTCCTTATAAGATGCCTTAAAAGTGATAGGGATCCTATGACAGCTGTTGCGTCGTTCATGTGCAGCGATTTCTCCTGCTTCAACTGGTTAAAAGTGGTCGTTTTGCGGCGATACATCCAGCTTCGTACAATTACAACGCAAAACAGGAGGCCGACAAGAACATCATCAAGATAAGAGCCAACAAAGCAATAGTAAGGACATGAACTTTTAAAACTTGCACTGTTTATGGCAACTATCAAGAAAATGTCCTTCTTGTGTACTATCAGCCGAGACCCCCAAGCCAGGTGTTTCTTTCAGGACGATTGGTAATAAAGACGCATAATAAGATTAGTCAATTTTTAATCAAGCAGCTAAGCTCAGTTGCCAGAAAAGGTGCGTTTTGGAATGAGAATTGGTTATTCGTCACCAACTTGCTTAAATTGAATTTTTTGATAGGGTACTTGTTCTCAATTGATGTTGAGGGAGTATTTTTAATGACATGTAGGATGAATTGTTTTTCTGCGTACGAAGTTACATAGACGACAGTAGTGATGTTGCCTCATGGAGTGCCGCTGGCGTGGGTTGTGAAATCTTGGAAGCCCCGTATCAAGTTCGAAGTGAAAGCCACCGCTATAGGAGAAACAGAGTTTTTATATTCAAAGTGAACGCATTTGTTTGCATAGACTCTTGTGTCCCTGCTCTTTTTGTGTAATTTGTTCTAACATTCTGTTATTGCCTTTTACACTAACATTTTAATCGGGAGTTTGTTCAAATATTTCCGATACACTGAGGATTTCTCGTTATTTTAAAGCACCAAATCGCTGCTACATATCAGTTCATTCTTAAGAATGTTTTGCGACACTTTGCTCACTCGAAAAATCAGTGCTGTTTGCACACGAATTGCTAGTTTGTGGCTTTCAGCAATTTCCGGACTTGTAAATTACCCTAAAGGGCCGTCCCAACAGCTGGATTTATTTGCTAATGGCTTGCGCTCATGTGAATAGGTGCATTCAAAATCTATGAATGACCAGAGCTACGCCGTGTTGAAGCTTGCACTTGCCAGGTCATGCTGACACGATATGCAGAAGGCTTTTGAAGACCGATTGAATTATTGATCCGTGGCTGCTTTCCCTCGCAAGTGCCTAATCGTCGTCGCGGAGTCGCTCCTCTAGAAGTTTGAGACAGAACGCCATGGTACCGGGGTAGAGCAAGAGTTGACAACCATGAGTCCTGAGCTTGTGCCTTATATGCACCGGGTTGCAGACAACCTTAAACAGATTGCAAAGAGACATGTTCTTCACACCATTTCTTCAGGGCTACCGAAGCTGTCTCAGCTCTCCCCCATACAGCACTATCTGATGGCAGCAACGAAGGTGGTTGCCGCTAGCAACACCCTAAATTGTGCACAAAATGTGCCACCATTCTTAATCAATTAGTGCTACCCGGAGGCAAAATGTACTACCGACATCAAATGAAACGTGGACAGCGGAGCGCGTAACACATGCCTTATCATTGGCATAGTGCGCGCCGTCCACTAGTCATTGATACAGACAGGCCCGCACATCCGGTGTGGCAGCACTGCGCAATCCCCCTATAGTGCAGTATTCCTGCTTGTGTTCCAGGTATGGTATTTGAAAGTAATAAAATAAAAAAACAGAGGTTAAACTACTGTAGCCGAAGGCAAGTATTGTAGCATGGTTTGACATCACTGAGTCTGTTCTGTTCTGTTCTGTTTTAACTGTTTTGCTGTGGAGAGGTTGAGGTGCCTATTGCCTCGAGTACTCCATAACACAAAGTTCTGCAGCGAAAAATCAAATAATACAGAACGGTACCCAAAAATTAACAATATTGAAAAGAAAAAAACACATAATAGCACACTGAAACCAGTTCAAATAACATGCCAATACACACTTTTCTTCACGCAGTTCACACAGTCATAAACTACTTACACGCACACCTTCCTAATCTAATGTCAGTATATACATGACCACATTTTACATAATACCCATCTCTGGCTGTCAGTCTTAGGCGCTTGTCCAGTCCGGTCTGCACTAAAGAGTCTGTCAGGAAGATTATTGCCTTTTTCTGGAAATGCATCTCAGGCCATGGTCCAAGTAGTTTCTTTATTGTGAGGGGCCGTCTGTCCAAACTTGCTAATTTGTTCTTTAATTTTTCTCTTTCATTCGCGTATATAACGCCCTCCAAAAGAATATGGCAAACATTTTCTTCTGCATGACCACAATGGCATTCCGGTGAGTTGGATCGATGTTTCTTGTGCAGGAAGCTGTTTGTGTATGCTACTTCCAATCTAAGTCTGTGGATCAATGTCTCTAGGTGTCGTGGGAGGTCTGTCGCTATGGAAAATTTTCTGTGTGAATAAACTTCATAAAGTATCGCTTCCTTTGATTTAGGGCTCTCAAACCACTTCTCCATCGAACAATGGTTAGCTCCTTGCGATATAAAATGTCGAATATCCGCCTCAGACATAGGGATTGTGCAATGCCGTCCTTCCTTCAATGCTTTCTTGGCGAGACCATCAGCATCTTCATTTCTCTTTATTCCAATGTGGCTGGGTATCAATTGGAATACGATGTTGTGACCCTGCGATGAGGCATATTCCACAATTTCTGCGATACACTGTGCTATTTCACCAATTTTGTAAGGTGATCTCACATTTCTGATTAGCTGAAGAGCAGGTTTGCTATCAGTGCATATCACCCATTTTCGTTGCTCGGGATTCTCGCAGATAAGCTTAACTGCTTCAAAGATAGCCATCAATTCTGCTGTTGTCGATGAAGATTTGTGCGATAATTTGTACATCTTTTTTTCTGAATTTAGGGTATAAAGACCGCACAGGCTGACGCTTCTTCTGTGCATAATCCGTCTGTATATATCTTCGTTTTTTCATTATGCATTACATGAAGCTGATGAAGTACCAACTGTGCCGCTACTAGAGGTGCCATGTCTGCTTTCTTCTATATGCCGTCTATTTCACGGATAACGTTGAGAAGTGGCAGCGTCCATGGTGGTTTTGAAGGTTTCCATTGTTTAAATTCTGGTACTTTTACTTGAAATGATGATATAGTATCCTGTAGTCTCGTTGCGTTCTTTTGGTATTGCAACAGATAAAAATGACTTTCATGCTGCGTGAAAATTCTAAATAATTTTCGAGATGTTTCTTTTGTTCAGAGTACTGCCAAAGGTGGCTAGGCCCGTGTGCTCAGATTTGGGCGCACGTAAAAGAACCCCAGATAGTCAAAATTTCCGGAGCCCCCCACTACGGCGTCTCTCATAATCATATGGTGGTTTTGGGATGTTAAACCCCACATATCAATCAATCAAAGGTGGCTCTCGAGCCTCCGCATACACTAAAGCACTGGAAGTTGACCGTAGTAAACCCAGACATACCCTCAAGCTCCTTGCCAATAACAAGTGAAGTCTCCTTTCGGTGGAGGCTCGGAGTCCGTGCAGCAGAGGCAGTGAGTAAGTTACGATGGGGCGTATCCAGGCAACATGTAGGGCTAATAACTACTCTGTAGTACCACCCCATTTGGCTCCGCAGAGATGCCGGAGGATTTGAATGGCCTGATTCCCTTTTTGTTCCAGGGACTGGACATGAGGCGACCATGTTAGTCTCCGGTGTAAAATTAGTCCCGGAAATTTATGAGTTTTGACCATTTGAATAGGCTGATTATGCAGAATAATCTGGAAATTTCCAGGTCTTTTTAATGCAAACGGAAGTATGGCTGTTTTAGCCAGACTCTGTACCATACCTTTTTTTTAGAAAACGGTCTACATAATCCAATCCTTCTTGTAGAGTTTGTTGTGCATATAAAAACGATAGACCAGACGTCCATATACTTATATCATCAGCATATACTGAACATCTGATGTTAGGTGAAAGATTATACGGGAGCTGCGCCATGACTGCATTAAAGAGAGTAGGGCTTAGTACGCTGCCCTGTGGCACTCCTTGGTTGACGACATGTTCTGACGTTGGTCCCTCCTGCGTAACTACAAAAATTTTCCGCTGCTTCAGGAAGTCAGCGATCCAACGCAGTATCTTGCCCTTGAATCCCTGTAATGCCAGGCCTTCCAGAACGTAAACGTGACCCACTGTGTCGTATGCTCGGTGGACATCAAGGAATACAGCGACAGTGATGTTTCCTTGCGTTCGTTGGTTTTTCACATCTGTGACCAAACCCAGAATGCAGTCTATTGTGCATCTACTTCTTCTGAAGCCGGCTATGCTTTCTGGTAGTAGGTTTTTTATGTCTTGCCACCATAAAATTCGTTCACTGATCATTTTTTCCATCACTTTTGAAAAACAACTTGTCAAACTAACCGGCCTGAACGAGTTCAACTGCATAGGGCTCTTCCCTGGGTTTAGCAACGGTACTACTTTTGACATCTTCCAACTTTCCGGAACTTTTTCTTCTTGCCAACTTTTATTATAGATGTCCAACAGGTGTTTTTTTTCTTTTTTGCACAAATTAGCAAGAGCAGCGTATGTAACTCCATCTGTTCCTGGTGAACTTGTTCGTTTTACTGAAGACAGCACATATTGGAGCTCCTCTGGTGTGAAGCTGTCATCCAGATCTGATGATCTGATCGCAGAGAACTTTGTTACAACCGCCGAAGCTGAATCTGCTGAGGATTTATATTCGATAGTTTGGGCAGTCTCTCCGTTTCTTAGTATAAGATCGCAAAATTCTTCGGCAATCACACGTTTGCTAACTCCTCGAGACAGCGCTAGAGCCTGTAGTGGTCTCGAGTGGACTACTGGCTGTCGGAGGGCGCGTACCATGTTCCAAATTTGAGGCGCCGAGGTAAATGGAGAAAGTGAGTCAAATAAATCTTGCCACCTTTCGGTTGAAAGCTTCTGCAGTTGGTTACGCATTGCAGAATGTACTTTCTGTGCAACCTTGAAATCTTCTAAATTACCCGACCTGCGATATCTTCTTTCAGATCGGCGTCGTATTGCGCGAAGCCTCTCATACTCAGCGTCAACACCCGAATACCCATCTGGAATGAGTACTGCACGAGTTGCTTTTGTTAGAAATTTTTTTATCTTCGATGCATACGTTTCTGCGTCAGAACAGGGTTCAAGATTTTGTCTCTGTAGTTCTCGAAAGATTGCCCAATTTGTAATTCTTGTTGTGTGGTTATTTCTCGTTTTCTTCAACTTTGGGTGATATATGAATACTGGCAAGTGGTCACTTCCTCTTGTGTCAGCGTCTGCAGTCCAATCTGCTCCAGCCGCTAATTCAGAGGAGCACACTGTAATGTCTTGTACGCTGCTATAGTTATGCCCCCGTAGAAACGTCGGAAAACCATCATTTTGTATAGTGTAACCATAATCTTCGCATATTTTTACTATAGCAGATCCCCTTAAACTACAACACTCACTACCCCACAATTCATGGTGCGCGTTAACATTACCACATGTAATTAATGGATCATGGTCAGATCTACACACTGCCATCTACACACTGTTTCATACGCAGAGTTGGCCTACGCCAACTCTGCGTATGAAACATTTGCTTGAGGGTGCACGTAAACACTAACTACAGTTACAGTAACGTTACCAAACTGCACCTTGCATCTAACAAATTGCGGCGCATCTGTTTTTGAAGTTGCCACAAGTGTCGACGGAATATCGCGTCACACACACATCACTCTGCTTTTTGCAGCAGGGCGTTCTGCTTGGTACACCACATAATTGAACAAGCGAAAGTTAGTGGATACTCTTGTTTCGGAAATACACAAAATCGGGAACCCGGGCTGAGTGACGAACGTCCGAAAATCTCCACTCTTATTCTGCAAACCGTTGCAGTTCCACTGGAATATGGCAGTTCTTTTGTACCAGTTAGATAGTCCAGTAGCCATGATTACGACAAGAGAAGATGCTCAACATCTAGCAGCAATTTCACTTCTGGTAAAGAACCTGCTTGTGGCAGGGATCGTAGAATTGCTTTGAGAGCCGCAAAGATTATTGGCTCAATGACTTGCTCGTTTCCAGCTGTCTCCGCCAAGATCGCATTTCTTGAAGAATTTTTCCTCAGCAAGCTGTTGTGACCCTTCGCTTTGGTAGTCAGTGGCTCCTTAGCTGTGTCTGGCCCGGCAGAAAGTTCCACTACAGCATGTTCCTGGGCCCGGACTTCTTTGCCAACGCGATGTTTTGGTGCTGAGCGCTTCAATACTTCCGGGTGAAAGTCGTGGCGCCACTGTTTTGCATTTCTTTGTGCCGCAGGAACATCTTCGACTATATACGCATTGGGTGCTGGACCTCTTTGTATCTTATGGTACCCTTTTACAATTCTCTCTCTTTGTGCCGCTGATGCCAAATGGCTTCGAGAGCAGCCCGAGAACGACGCCGGATGTGGTCCAGCACAGTTGGCACACTTAGGTTGACGCTTCGAGGTGCATTCTTTGTAATCATGTGCGCCCGCACATACCTTGCATCTCTTGGTTCTCCTGCAAGTCTTCGCCTTATGCCCATATCTCTGGCAGTTGTAACACCTTACCGCCGGCTCGATGTATTCCTCAACAGTGTGAACCGTAAAGCCGAGAGCAACTCTTTTTGGCAATGGCATGCCATGTATAAACTGGAGTATTACATTACGTATGGGCTGCATTGTGGCACTTCCATCTCCATTGCTTACCCATCTCTTTTGTCGTGTGACTGAGATTACTCCTGCATCTTCAAGATATTGCAGTAGGTCATAATCACTATACTGGAGTGGAACATCTCTTATCTTTGCTAGGGTCTTCATGTAAGACTGAGGTATCATCACATGTACAGGCAATCCAGCCAGACTCTTGATCAGCAGCAACTTGTTTGCCGAGTACAAAGACCGTACTCCAACACAAAAACTTCCGTCTCTGTTGATTCTTGATGATGTCACTTTCTCATTGATAGCAGAGATTATCTCAGATGCTATGCGATTGGGATTCACCTTCCAGAAGGAGTCCTCGGCAGCGATTGGTCTGAACACCACCGGTATCCCCGTAGCTCGGTTCTTGTGACGGGTGACCACCGTGTAAGCTCCCTCGTCTTCCTTGCGTGCTTCTGTATCCATCTGTGTCATGTCATTACGGGAGTACGTCAATGTAGCGTCATCGTTGTCAACCTCTTCTTCCTCCTCTGTACGCCTCTTCTTGCACTGCGAGGCCTCGCTTTTCTCTGTATGGGACGTCAATATTGTTGCTGAGCCTGCAGCAACTTGAAGTCGAGCGGGATGGATAAGTGGTGCTCCGCTTGGCGCTAGCGCCATATCGTTGTCCCCCATACCCGGGCTTTGCCAGGTATGAGGCACGGGCCCGCTAAGGGGCGATTCTGATCGCGATGCGTAGTGAAACTCCGACTCACCGATGTTTAGCTGCCACTCTGGAGACAGTCCACTCACCGCACACACTGAAAAAGATCCTGAATTCAATATAGTAACTGAATTAAGAGAGCAAAATGAAGCTACGCGATTCTTCCATTCACCCCTTCTTCCGCCCTTCCATCACTGAGTCAATCATCACGGAGTGACTGGCAAATTTTATTTATATTAGACAAAGGTCAGTTCATAATGCTGGCAATTTCACGCTGTTTCACTTTGTGCCGGTAAAGCGAGACAAATTGCGCGCTCTCTTCCATAGAAACACTCGGCATTTTCAGTTAAAATAAAGCTTTTCGGGTCGTTCTTTGAAAGAAGGGTGTAGGTGAAGCAGCGCTGGCGAACTAGATACGACAATCGTTTAAAAAATCAACCGCAAACAGATTGTATTTTTCTTTTTGTTTCTTCGTGCCAAGACACCGACTGCCCTCGACGCTGCTATAAAAGCAAGGAATTGCGAGTGATACAATCAAAAGTTCTCGGCATGCCCATGATTCTCACCATTTTCACCATACGAAAACTAGAGCAAAAACAGAGATAACGCACTCTACGTGAATCACGAAGTGCTGCCAAACCAGATGTGCACGCCTGTCAACGATGATTGCTGTACGGCGAACACTATACTGTTTCTAAAGCTTGAAACACGCGCTCCGCTGTTCGGGTTTCATTTGATGCCGATAGTACGTCAGCGAGAAAGAAATATATGATACTCAGCGTGCGTCTTAACCTGAACTTTCGCTGATTGAAGGAAAAAGCAAAAGGGGGGAGGAAGGGATGTTGACCAGTCTAAAAGAGTTTGTTTGCTACACTACGCAGAAGCAAAGGGTGGGGGAGTTTAGAGATGAAAAAAGCGAAAAAATTGGGACATATCTGCTGACCCACTGTAGTTGATGCACATCTAAGACATGTCTGCATAACATTTAGATTCTCAGGAGAAGCCGCGACAACATGACTCGTGCATAGCTGACTGGATCCCATTGAAAAGTAACGCGTGCCTTCGGTATCATCGGTACATCGCCCTTTCTCTCGCAGGTACAGGGCAAGTTCTCAGATCATAGATTTTTATTAGAATTGTACGTGCTTGATGTGCGCCTGGCTTATTGCGCATGTCTGTGCCTATATATTTACTCACAGTATATGATGAACAAAGCCCCACCGCAGTGGTAAAGTGGCTAAGCTACTCAGCTGCTGAACCAGAGGTCACGGAATCAAATCCCGGCTGCCCCACCACGGTGGTCTAGTGGCTATAAGGTACTCGGCTGCTGACCCGGAGGTTGCGGGATCAAAGCACGGCTGCGGTGGCTGTATTTACGATGGAGGTGGAAATGTTGTAGGCCCGTTTACTCAGATTTGGGTGCACGTTAAAAACCCCAGGTAGTCGAAATTTCGGGAGCCCTCAACTATGGCGTCTCTCATAATCATATGCTGGTTTTGGGACGTTAAACCCCACAAATCAATCAAATTCCGGCTGCGGCAGCTGCATTTTCGATGGAGGCGGAAATACTGTAGACCCAAGTGCTCAGATTTGGGGGCACGTTAAAGAACCCCATGTGGCTGAAAGCCCTCCACTAAGGCGTCTCTCATAATCATATGGTGGTTTGGCAACGTTAAACCCCAAATATCGATCAAATAATATGATGAATAAACACTCAAAACTTTGTGCTCATCTTCATTCTTTTCCGCAATGTTTTTGCATATATAAACAGCCATATATTGATGAAGATACTTATCCATTTATTATACAGTTTTATAGAAGTGTAGAAATGTAAAGATGTGCGGGGACGTGGTCTGAAATATTGAATAGTAATAGAAGGGCAAGACTGATCTAGCCATTAGTAACTTAATAATAATAATAATAATAATAATGGTTTATTTCCACCAATACACAGTTGATGGAGGGGGTGAGAATAAAAGCGATTATCCGCTTGACTAAGTTCTCACCCCCCTATGTACATAAGGCAGTGGCGGTGGCGGCAACAGAACACCACAGCTGACAAAAATACACAACATTAACAAAATTAGAATTGATAAAGCCTTCAAGAAAAAAAAAAAAAAAAAAACCCACACAGACACAGTGCAATAAACATATATAGTAATATAAATCAAAAGTCGCAATATGTAAAGCACGAATACATTAAACATATTATTTACATGCAGCGGTGACTGCATTTTCATCCTTTGTGTTTTTGTTTATTGTTTTCCCTAGTTGTTATCTACGAACTTTGAAGATAAGGTCTTAATTGTCAGGAGTGTTAATAAGATATTGGCGAAGTTGAGAAAGGGTGATATCTGCTATGTTAACACCTGATGAATATAACCTGTTTAATTGTAACGGTAGCTGATAAGTAATTTTTTGTTGTCCATAGTTAGTTCTTATACGAGGAAGCATCCAAGGTGGTTGATGACGGTGAGGGTACTTTGATTGATAACGTATCATGGAAGCGATATCTGTGATAGTAAATGAACGTTTTTTTTGTTCGATCTTATAGCGGCGTAAAAGCCTGTAAATGTATAGGTGATAAACATTGATGATTTCATGTTCACTAAACAAGTGATCTGTTGTATGTCTGTGAGGAAGGTTGTAAATTAGACGGAGGATTTTATTATGGAGTGATGAAATTTTTCTTAAATTAGTTTTAGTCGTTGTCGCCCACACTAACGTGCAGTAGTTCAAGTGTGAAAGGAATAAAGCGTGGTATATAGCAAGCTTTGCCTTTAAAGGTAAAACAGATTTATGTCGCCAAAGTATACCAACCGCTCTCGATGCTTTTAATAAAATGTTGTGGACATGATCATTCCATTGCAAATGTAGTGTGAAATAAACTCCTAGTGATTTTATTGACCTGACAATTTCAACTGGCTGGGATTTATACAGCAAATGTACTAAAGTATCAGATTTTTATTAATAGAATTAAAAATTATAGCTTTAGTTTTATTTACATTAACTGACAGTGCATTTTCCTTTGTCCAAACTTCTAGCTTACCTAATACATTGTTACCACGGGAAGATAGCTCATTGTGTGTATCAGCTGACAAAAGGATTGTAGTGTCATCCGCATAAATAATAAACCTGGATTGATCATCAATGTTCACAATATCATTAATATAAATGTTAAAGAGAAGAGGCCCAAGTATACTGCCCTGTGGCACACCGGCTGTAATATCACGCGTTTTGGACTGAAAATTGCTGATTTGAACGTACTGCTTCCGATGAGATAAATAGGATTTTATTAAATCTAAAGCGTGCCCTCTAATACCACATAAATCCAATTTCCTAAATAAGATACTGTGTACTATGCAGTCAAATGCTTTGGTAAAATCTACAAAAATGCCTAACACGAACTTATTTTTTTCTAATTTATCAAGAATATATTCTTTTTGATGAATCAAAGCAATTTCCGTAGAACGGTTTTTTCTAAATCCATACTGAGAATCATTGATATATTGTTAGATTGTAAAAACTTGTCCATGCGTTTCAGTATGATTTTTTCCAGACATTTAGAAAAAACAGGAAGGATACTAATTGGCCTATAATTGCTAAAGTCATTTTTGTCTCCCTTTTTGTAAAGCACAATTACTTTTGCTATTTGCATAGCCGAAGGAAATGTAGCGGTTTGCAGACACAAATTAAAGATATGTGTAAGCGGCACACAGATTAATTCAATGACATATTTTACTGGACGAATTTGTATGTTGTTTAAATCACATGACGTACTGTTTGAAAGCTCAAGAAACGTTTGCGTTACTTCACTCTCACCTACTGGTTCAAGAAAAAGAGTAGATGAACATCTGGCAGTAGGGGTGTCTTGTGAGTTATGTGGTGTAGAATGATCCCTTGCGAAGTACAAACTAAATGCCTCAGCTAATTTTTCCCCTGTGTAATCTTCTCCTTTATGAGTGATCTTGTCGAAATGCGTATCCTCAATGAAATTAGCGTCCAAAGAACGGATTTGTTTCCATAGTTTATCAGGATGCCGAAATGAATTTTCGAATTGTTTTTCATAATATCGCTTTTTGGCATTTCGGATGTCACTGGTCAACTTGTTTCTGTAGCTTTTAAACTCTTGAAACAGCTGTGTGCTTTTGGAGGCAATGTATGTGTTATAGAGTTATTCTTCTGTTTAATGCGTGTATGAAGTTCATTACATATCCAAGGTTTTCTTATCTTTTTCATAGAACGTTTCTTTTTTAGCGGAAAGTGCCTATTATAAACACCGCAGAATTTACTAAGAAACTTTTCATAAGCTGCCTCTGCATTAGTTTCATTGAACACATCACTCCATGACATAAGTGACATTTCACTGTGAAATTTTCAAGAGCATTAGGTGTGACGTAACTGAACCATTGGGGTACATGTGTGTTTAGATCTAGGCTGCTTTTTCTGAAAAAACAAATAAATGCCCATGTGGTCACTTAAATCGCAACAGATTACCCCTGAATGTATAACAGAATTGTTAATATTAGTAATAACAGGTCAATCAGTGTTTCTGAGTTAGTAGTTATACGAGTAGGAAGCTTAGTAACAATACTGAAGCCAAAACTTCTTAACAGCACATCAAAATCAATTGCATGGGCAGAATTAGACATCATGTCTATATTAAAATCACCGCCCATAATGACATCATAGTGATGCGCAGAAGTAAAAGAAATATATGATTCAATGTACTCAAAAAATACGTCAACATCTCCACTGGGTGGTCGGTAGAACACTGAATAAACGGTATTATTTGCCAATACAGAAACAACCTCAACAGCAGATGACATGCAACAAAGTTCCGAGATCAATTCACATTCGATTTTCTTATTAACGAAAATGCAAACACCTCCACCACGACCCACATTACGATTGACGGCAAATGTGGAAAATGATGGCAAACAAAAGCTACTGCTCAGCCATGACTCAGATACCATGACGAAATCAAAAGACAGGTTAAAACTGTCTAACAAAATTTGCAGTTCATCAGCCTTATTGTTCAGTGATCGTACATTCAAATGAAAACATTCACTGATGAGCCCAACCAATCGGTAGGCATGACGCTGCGAATGTTGCAAGGCAACACGAATCTATTGTTAGCCATTTTGACGTGATGTTCACATATTATGTGCTGACGTGCTAACCACAGTAATTAGCCAGCTGACTCGCGTCCCTGACAACATGGGACGGTTCGCCATCTTTCCTGCGGATGAAGATTTTCCCGTTTGCATACCACACGTAACGGAAGCCATTATCGCGAGCCCATTGCTTCACAGTCCACAATAGTGTTCTTGCCCTGCGCGTTAGGTTTTCCGAAAAGTATATGTTTGCATCCTTTTCCTTTAGTAATCGCCTTTTCTGCAGCCACATATCCCTCAGCTTTTGGCTTTGAAAACGTATGATAATGGCGGGGGTCTTATTTGCCTTCGCCGGAAGGCGATGATAAGCTTCAAGGTCGTGATCGCTGACCTCAGGAACTTGGATCATCCTGGCTATCTCGTTTATCTTTTGGAGTAGATTCTCGTGCTCGTTGAAAAGTTTCCCATGAATTTCCAAGTTTCGGCTCCTGCTACGCATTTCCAGGTCATTCAAGTCAGAGTTTATCTGGTGTAGTTCCTCGTCAGGCCTTGCTCGTTCCAACTGTTCAGTTCTCTTACGGAGCTGCTCAATTTGTTTATCTTGGCTGTCCAATCGCTTCAGAATGGTATCGAAATGATCAGACATTGTTTGCACTGCCTGTTCAATGCTGTTCATCTTTTCATTTAGTGGCATTAGAAAATCAAGTTTTTGACTTAACTCCGCAAAAGCAACAGCAAAGTTAAAATCCTGACGAGCCGCAGCAGCGGCACCTGCACCGACGCATGGCGCACCAGTTTTACACGTGGAACACACATAGTTTTTGCGAGAATTGGTGCCACTTCTCGTCTTATCAAGCGGCTCAGTCAGTCCAGAGCACTGTTCGATGTGATAAGAATTACCACACTTTTTGCATTTCACTTTAGCATCAGTAGTTTCTAGGGTAAGCATGCAAGCAAGGCATATGTCCTCCCCAGAAACACTCATCTCTCATACACCTCGAAAAGCATAACTACGACGACAAGTTTGGCAGTAGCAGCAACCAGCAGAAAAATAGGAAAAGGAAAACACTGTGTGAATGTGTGAAGACAAACCTGTGAAAAATGCAGATGAACACGTCAGAACGGGCGTCTATCGCCGGTCACCGCTACTGCCAAACTGCCGATAACAGGTGGGGGCAGGGTCGTCTCAGATCATGACGCAATCCCAATGTTTGCGATGCCAGATTCCGTCGGCCGCCGAGTCCTGGACATCCAAAGAAGAATAATGTAGCAGTTGCCGGCGTTGCAAGGTACCACGCTCGTCAGTGCGGCAGAACCAGCTATCCAGAGAATAGGACCACCGGTATCAGCGGCAGGACAGGGACGAACCTGTGAAAAATGCAGATGAACACGTCAGAACGGGCGTCTATCGCCGGTCACCGCTACTGCCAAACTGCCGATAACAGGTGGGGGCAGGGGCGTCTCAGATCATGACGCAATCCCAATGTTTGCGATGCCAGATTCCGTCGGCCGCCGAGTCCTGTGAAAAATGCAGATGAACACGTCAGAACGGGCGTCTATCGCCGGTCACCGCTACTGCCAAACTCACACAAAGAATTAAAATTGCTGAACTGCTGTCACTGCTTAGAGCCCTAAGTGTGGGAGGTCGATAAGTGCTGCCCCGAAGAAATTTGTGCGCACTCACTTTTTTCCGACTGTGCTAGTTCCTGTTCACTTACTGGCGTTATTGTTGTTTATTTATTTATTTATTTATTTATTCATTTTAATACACAGAAGACCCGGGAAGGCATTGCATAGGGGGTGATTAGGAAGATTTTCAATGTGTACAATACACAAAATGTTCAGAGGCATCAATTTATAAGGCTTAATTAAATGAAAGAAAAACTACACACAACGACAGTGATAACGAAAAAGCATATATATTAACTCTGCAGAGGAAAAGGTGTGTTAAAAATATGCAATAGGCTCCCTAAGCGCAAATAACACACACAAAAATATTCAAGTAATTCTCATGAGCAACACCACCGCTTAACTACATTATTCGATTGGAAGTTCTAATAACACTTTTAACGCTTTCAGAAAGGATAAAGATGCTGTTCGAGTGGCTCTATCAGCTGGCAAGGAATTCCAGTTAGTTATCGACAGGGCTAAGGGCAAGTTTTGGTATTTTCTGTTCTCGAGAAGATGGCAATAACTTTGTTAGGGTGATCAACACGGGCTGAAATGTGGGATAGCAAGAGGATATGCTTGTGCACAAACTGGGAGTTGCTGTGGAAGAGTGAGTGGAAATTGGATAGCCTTGCAAGTTTACGGTGTGCGAAAAGGGAGGGCAGATTAAGCGATTTCAGTAAGGAACTTACACTTTCATGCCGTGAGTACGACGATGTTATGAAGTGCGCAGCTTTGTTTTGAATCGATTCAACCAGGTCAGTTAAATTTTCAGCGTGAGGATGCCATATGATTAAAGCATATTCCAGCAATGATCTTATCAGGGAAATGTATGAATAGAGTCACCCCACTTCTCTTTCTTTTTGTCTGTAGTTGCATGCCAAACAAATCTATCAATGCTCCTGCAAGTGTAGAAAGAGCTGAACATAAGAATTGTTCTATACATCTTCAGATTTCGATGAAAACAGGATGTCTGCATATCAGCAGTGCGTGGCAATAAATTTTAAGACCTGTCAGTGAATTTTTTGTCTACCATTGAACTCTACTTTGTAGCTTTGTGTAGAGTATTCTCGAAACTGACTCGTAAAATCTTCCAAGTCATGGCATAATTGATGCTACCGTCGTTATTGAGCACAATTTAGTGCCAGTTTGAAATGCCGGCCTCAATACCACTAGAAGGTCGTTACGCAGTTGCCACTGTTCGATGCCTGGTTGATAATTTATCGTTCTAGCATGCTGTATTATATAAGTATGTTACCCTCGTTGCTTCTGGACATGAATCCTGTATAGCGCCTTTTATCGAAGTGGTTTCAAGCACCCCTATAGCCCTGTGCTAGGATAGTGAGCTGCCACGAACAGGGCAAAGATTCATAACCCGTTCTGTCGTTGATGTTTTATTATACCGTGTTTTGTTTCATTTCACGCGTTGATGGTCTAGGACACCGGTAGCGGCAATGGCAGGCAACTGCTGCTCCGAAAACTGCCACTGTGGTTTTATAACCGATTTGGTTGTGTCTGAAATAGATTGTTCAGAAAGAGCCATTAGAACCCACGGATGAGAGTGGAAGGCGAGTGTGCCGACCGCTCGGCTATCCAGGCACGCTAAAAAAGCACAGTACAGTCTTGTTCAACAGGGGTCGGGTGATGGAAGCAAGCGTTAGGGGAAGACATGTGAAGGGGAAGGAGGAGGGGGGAGTAGTAAAGTATAGCTTTCTAAAATGAGAGAAAAATGGAGAGAAATAAGTACATGAGAGATGGAAATAACATGAACGAAGGAAATAGAAACACGAAATATAGAAAGACGAAGCAAGCAACGCGTCATATAGGAAATGGATACCGCATTACCCGGCCAAGCCGCGCAAGCGCATAAGAGTGGCTCGACACCGCTGGAAGGATGTCATGCTTACGGCCTTTGCTGTTTCAGGTCACTGTTACCTGGGCAACATGCTGTGGGCTACTGGGCGCCTCCTGGCCTGCTTCGGTTGTTGCGCCTAGCTCCAGTCCAACTTCACCGTGTTCGACGCCCATTCCTCGCGAAGTGAAGGATTTCACCTGCTCGCGAAAGGGAAACGCCTCTTGGCTGACTGACCTCAGCTGTCCTGCGCACAGGGGAGTTTCTGGCTCGTCTTGGCTGGTATCCAATTCCTGGCTTCTGGAATGGCGACCGGTCACGCTCGGTTTTCCAAACATGGATGGAAACGACCTTCTCGCCTGGCAACATGGCTCTTCTGTTACGATGGCTGGACAGCGCAGTGCTCTATTTAAGCGTCAGTCTGCAACTTGCTGGTTTGGGCTCGATACCGCTGGAAGGATGTCATGCTTACGGCCTTTGCTGTTTCAGGTTGGTTACTTAAATAATGCTTCTTGCATAAGAAGTAGCAACCGTTGCTTCCTTTCGGTGTCGTGCCCACCTGAGCTTAGGGGTGTTTGAAGCGTTTATTATCTTGCATGTACGTATGTGGTGCCATTCGTGAACTTTTATTAATCCTGGCCGGTGATGTGGAATCAAATCCCGGTCCTATGAATTAGACGGAGGCCGACGCATTCGCTCTAGTCCTTACTGAAATACGCGATCTGAAGGAAAGTTACGAAGCTTTGCTCGCAAAACATGCTACCGCCGAGATTGAAATTAAACAGCTAAAGCTCAAAGTAGAAACGCTTGAAAAAGCCAACGCTGTTCGAATTGCTGATGGGGCTGGTGCGGATGCTGACGCCCTTCGTGCCATGTCGGACAAAATGAAAGCAGCAGACAGCGAAATTAAAAGTTTGAGTACCAAGGTGAATTCACTAGAAGAAATCACCGGTACACGGTCTGTGACCACCCCTTCTGGCTCTGTTGACGCTTTGCGCGATGTGACGAACCAACTGTCAAAAATCACGAATAGGTGCGACGATGCAGAAAATAGGTTACGTCGGTCTAACCTTCTATTTTTCGGCATTGAAGATGACTCCAATGAGAACTGGGCAGTCTCAGAAGCTAAGATGGTGAAATTTTGTTCAGATCACCTAGGCACTTCCATATCTAGTCCACAATTAGAGCGCGTGCACAGGCTGGGCAGATTTAACACAGATATACGAAGGCCAATTATTGTCAAGTTTACATTTTTTAAGGGGAAAGATCAAATTTTGTCAAATTCGCGTAAGCTAAAGGGAACTAATTTTTACATACGCGAAGATTTTTCCATGAAAACGCGACAAGCTCGCCAAAAACTCCTGGAATACGCAAAGGCTCTAAACAAACGCTTTAAACTATCCGTTGATAAACTTCGCATTGACCGTAACACCTACGTTTTCGATCACTCTAGCAACGTAGTTGTGCTCTCTACGAGATAGCTAGAGGTTAACACGAGCACGCGTAAGTAGAGTCAGTTTAAGTCACCATCTTTGTCTGTGTCTTTTACTAACAATCGAAGCCTACTTCCCAAGAATGATGAGTTGAGTTCTTACTTAGATGATAGTGATGCCGACATATTAATACTCACGGAGACTTGGCTCTATCCTGACGTACCCAACGAGGAACTGTTCCCAGATAAACACAACTGTAATATATATCGACGTGACCGTGTCGATAGAATAGGAGGAGGCGTCCTAATAGCAGTAAAAAAGACAGTGTCATCAGTTCCCCTTGATACTAACCCCTCTACAGAGATAACTTGGACAGCATGCGTTACAACTTATGCAAAAATACTTATAGGAGCGTGTTATCGTCCACCGGATGCCCATTCCTCTTTCCCCAAAGATCTGCGTGACAACATAGAACGAGTTACGCAACTCTGATATGTGGGGTTTAACGTCCCAAAACCACTATATGATTATGAGAGACGCCGTAGTGGAGGGCTCCGGAAATTTAGACCGCCTGGGGTTCTTTAACGTGCACCCAAATCTCAGTACACGAGCCTACAACATTTCCGTCTCCATCGAAAATGCAGCCGCCGCAGCCGGGATTCGAACCCGCGCCCTGCGGGTCAGCAGCCGAGTACCTTAGCCACTAGACCACCGCGGCGGGGCGAGCTACGCAACTCTATTCAGCTGACATTATATACCTTTTTGGCGATTTCAACTACCCGCTCATTGATTGGTCTACCATGACTACCAAATGTCACGCCTCATCAAATTTTCTCGAAGTAGCCCTCGATTACAACTTATCACAAGCTGTTTACCGATGCACCCGTGGTACTAACATACTTGCCTTGACCTTGTTTTCACTAATGCATTAGAAACCACTGGAGCGATTTCTTATATAGAAGGATTTAGCGACCATACGCTCCTTAAGTTCCAAATCAACCTACCTGTAACTTTCACAGGCTCAGTGAGAAAAACAATCCGGGATTATAACCGTGCTAATTTTCATCAATTCAGGACGGAGCTAGAAGATTTTTATCAGGAACTTTTTTTGCCGTCAATTGCCTCTCGAACCGTGAACGAAAACTGGCTTCTTTTTAAAGAAAAATTATTAGAGTTAGTTAACCAGCTTGTGCCGCTGATCTCTGCTTCCAACGATAAAACTAACCCTTGGTTTACTAAGCATCTTCGAACATTACAAAATAAAAAGAAACGTTTCTATGATACCGCAAAACGCATTGGCTCTGTGTCCTACTGGGATAAATACAAGGTCTGCTTACAAGACTATTGTAAAGCCTTAGACACAGCTAAGAAGAAATATTATTCGCAGGGCTTGCCGTCACTTCTCAAAAATAACCCCAAAAAGTTCTGGCAAATAATTTCACCCTACAACAAGTCTCCTAATCACATTACAATACGCGATAGTGAACTAACGCCGCTTTCTGATGAAGCTTCCGCTATTGCTTTCAATGAGTACTTCGCGTCTGTTTTTACACAGGAAGATTGTTCCAATATGCCATTTGTTCCAGCTCCCCCTTTCGCTTTAATGGCCCCAATCATTGTCACTGCCGAAGGTATAGCCCAACTCATCGCGAATCTTAAGGTTTCTACTTCATCAGGTATTGATAACATTAACTCTAAAATACTGTAGAACACCACAGATATTTCCAGCCGCTTCCTCTGTCTCCTATTTAACCAGTCGCTATCATCAGGCGAACTGCCCAAGGATTGGAAGATTGGTAAGGTGATTCCCGTATTTAAATCCGGTGACAGGCACTCGCCCCGTAATTATCGACCCATTTCACTTACATACCTCTCTTGCAAAATACTGGAACATATCGTGGCTTCTCATATCTACGATCACCTTGAATCGCACAACTTCTTCTTCTCCCATCAGCATGGCTTTAGAAAAGGCTACTCATGTCACACCCAGTTATTCAAATTCACGACTGACCTTTTCTTTAATATGAACGCTAACGAACAAACTGATTGCCTTTTCCTTGATTTCGCCAAGGCATTCGATACTGTCCCTCATTGTCGTTTAATGTCTAAATTGGCCGCACTCCGTATTGATTCATTAATCCTGTCTTGGCTACGAAGCTTCCTCTCTTCGCGTGAGCAACTTACGGTGATCAACGAAATTTCATCTAACCTTTGCGACGTCACATCCGGTGTTCCCCAAGGCAGTGTAATAGGTCCGTTACTTTTTCTAATATACAATAATGATTTGCTCGATAACCTTTCATCCCCTGTTAGGTTGTTCGCTGATTATTGCGCCATATACCGCGAAATTAAAAGTTTTAATGATCATTCCGCTCTCCACATTGACCTTGACCTAACCTTCCGGTGGTGCGAAACTTGGCAGATGTCCCTTAACGCCTCTAAATGCAAGTTAATCTCGTTCACTCGAAAGCATAACAATTCAGCATTTCACTATAAGTTAATAACGCCGTTGTGTCAGCTACACCATCATACAAATATTTAGGCGTTCACCTTACATCGGATCTATCCTGGAGTACGCATATAGCAGCTGTCTCATCGAAAGCATCTCAATCTCTCGGATATCTCCGCAGAAACTTGCGCAACGCTCCTTCTAACGTACGCGCATTATGATATATTACTTATGTTCGCCAACAGGTAGAGTATGCATCATCCACAAAGTCACCATATCAAGATTACTTGGTACGTATGTTGGAAGCCGTCCTGAATAGGGCAGCGAGATTCATCTCCGGAAACTACGACTATCATTCAAGTATTACCCTAATAAAACAAGACCTTTCATTTCAGTCACTAGAAATACGCCGCAACATTGCTCTTTTATGTCTGTTTCATAGGTACATTTATAGTAACGAAATTCACTGTTTGATCCCGGCTGCGGCGGCTGCATTTCCGATGGAGGCGGAAATGTTGTAGGCCCGTGTACTCAGATTTGGGTGCACGTTAAAGAACCCCAGGTGGTCTAAATTTCCGGAGCCCTCCACTACAGCGTCTCTCATAATCATATAGTGGTTTTGGGACGTTAAACCCCACATATCAATCAATCAATCAATTCACTGTTTGCGACTTTATTCTCCTGCGCGCACTTCCCAGCGCATTCACAAAGCCCGTAGCTTTATGCGCATTCATGGTCACACGCAGGCATTTAACTTATCATCATTACCACGAGCCATTGCATATTGGAACGATCTTCCGGATCATGTTGTATCCATTTATAACCGTGAAGTTTTTCGTGACAACCTGATTTCGTTGCACTCTAGTATTGTATAACGCTGTTGCACCTTGATTTTTGTAATCTTTTATATATGTATATATCTTGTCGTCTGCTTTTCTCCTTTATTGTTATTTCGTTTGTATACTGATGCCCCCCTTACTCAATACCCTTCAGAGGGCCTGTAAGGTATTTTGAATAAATAAATAAATAAATAAATAAGCCACGCCAACCGACGAGCGGAATCGCCTCTTTATAGGGCATAGCCTGGCTGCTCCCGTCAGCGCTCTGCGTAGGCATGAGCGCCTTCCTCATTCTATTGCGTGCTTCGCTGTGCCGTGCTATACGTAAAGTAAATAAAGCTACCTGCAATGTTTATAAATGCGTTATAAACACCTAAGAAAACATATACGTGGTCTGGTTTCAAGGAATATTCAATAATATTGAAGGAATATGGCGTGGAGGTAAGTGTGAGTTCATTCAATAACTCTTTCCACCTCTTGGCGGAAACAGATAATTCACTGGCAAAAGCGACGCTAGAAAACAACCAGCACTATTTGCAACGCAGCTGTTCTCTACCTAATCCCTCTGCTAAATTTCACAAGTGCATTGTATATCGGTCATTCATTATTATATTGCGTCATTCTATTGTTGAGTTTGCGGAAATCCTCAAGAACAATTTCAGAATTCACCAAGTGTTCACAAGCCGTTCGATTCAGTGGTGACGTCCACAGAATTTTTCAAGCGCGGCCGAATGAAAAACGCCCTTAACAAACCTCAGTATACCAATTACTTTTGAAGAAAAAAATGTCCTGCATTGCGGCACTAGAACCCCTCTGATAACGTACAAAATGGCTTAATGCTAAAAACTACATTTTTAATCAAATTATTCACACACATTCACCTAAACCGTGTTTCTTCATTGTTTGTCTTCTCAGAATTCAAGAATGTGGTGCCGCAGGAAACCTAAGTACAGGAGCACCCGGACCACTATGCCCGTGTAGTTATATATGCTTAACATAATTATCACTAAGACAAGGGCGTGACCTTAGACCAGTGGCCTCCAAAAAAGACCGAGATGCGGGTCTTACAATGGAACCTGGTATGAAGAATTTCGCTTTACCTGGTTGATTTCGAAGTAATTGTGCCTAAAGGGGTCATGAAACCCAATTTTCAACTATAATCTGTATTGTGTGGGTTGATTCTTGCACCTTCACAGACAAGCTAGCAAAATTTCAGCGAATTTCGTGGTGCTGTTTGATAAATGAGTGAGCGGCCTAAGAGTAATTTTTTTCTGGGATTTAACGTCCAGAAATCACCATATGATTATGAGAGACGCCGTAGTGGAGGGATCCGGATATTTCTACCACCTGGGAATCTTTAACGTGCACCCAAATCTGAGCCCAAGGGCATACAACAATTGCGCCTCTATCATAAATGGAGCAGCCGCAGCCGGAATTTGATTTCGCGACCTGCGGGTCAGCAGCCGAGTACCTTAGCCACTAGACAACCCCGGCGGGGTGATTTCCAGGGGTTGAGATAATGTTAACATGTCACCCATTTAGTGCTGGTACTTGCAGCAAGCAATTTTGAATTTCAAAAACTGTCCTGCGAATGTGCAATGCATACGCCGTTTTCCACTATGAATAAATATTTATTGGAGCTCATCGCAGGCAGTTCCTCGGTTGAGAGTCGCACTTGCTACTTTTTTTTACGAGAGCCGAATGCTTCGACACAGTGCAAGCAAAGAGTCGGCCAAATGTATATCTTGGGTGACCTTAGCGCCCACCTGACATGCCGTTCGCTTCGGCTTATGTTCACACATGCCGCACACAGCAGTTGAGGGAAAAACAAGGGTCTCAGAACGCAAAATCGCTACGACCACTTATTTATCTGATTCAACATCGAAAGTCGTGCATGCACATATGTTAGGCAACAATAATAGCCATGCCTTGCCAATTCCATGGCGCTAAGTAACCGTTACCCGCGAATGAAGCGCCGACGTGTCCCCGTACCCTGAGCTCGCTTTTCAATCTGACACGCTTGAACTAAAGCTACTTATCATTGCAGAAAGCCGTCTGCAACGTCTGACACAATGACAATGTTCATCCCGTCTTCAACGCTTTCTTCGTAGCTTGAGCTGGTGGCTATGGAATCAAAGTGAAAATGCACAACGTACACGAAGTCGTCGCCGCATGTCGTGATGGAACCGGTAACGCATCGCAACACTTGCAACCCACTGACAAGGGCCGACAACGCAGCAAGCAACACTCGCAACACTGGCCGCGTGCTGAAGGTGTTCTTTGGTATAGCAGATGACGACAGTGCTCCTTCGGCTTTTGACGTCACGCACGCCGTGACAAAACGGACGTCACCGGTGGTGGGCTGAGTTTACAGCCGATGACTTCTATGGCCTATTTTGGACAGAAATAGTCTTTTACAGTCCAGTTTTCTAATATGTAAAAGCATATTTTACCCTCTACCTTCGTTTTTCGCTGAAAACCGTCACTTGTTTCGTGATATGTCATAACCCTGTTGAAGGGGAAACATCAGTTGTAGCGTGTAGACACTCTTTATAACTTTCTATTGCATGGACAAAAATATTCTTCACTTGTTCGTTATTTTCACATTAAATACGAGGAGCAAGGAAAAAAAGAAAGCATAGCACAGCCATCTGCAGTCTAGTTGAGCGTAATGAGTCGTGCTAATGAATGAATAAAAAGATGATGCGATGCTGCGCAGTCAGCTGTTTCTTCAGTTTTTGGGCCTTCAGTGTGACTGCACCCTTTTTTTAAATACATCTTGTAGGCGCAGCCTATCGTTCGCGACGTTCTCGAGGCAGCTCCTGCGCCATTAGAAGGCTTTCTGATTAACCTTCCAAGTGCCTTCATAAAGCTAATTCAGCACGTGTCGTCCTGTCATAATAGCGTAGCATCTGAACCGAATTTCGTTAGCTTCATACGAACAGGAACTCAAAAATTGTATCTATGTCATCACGACGCACGACGCTGTACATGTTTAAGCGAAACCAAAATTCATACAGCCTACGTACGCAAGAACGCTGGCAAGCCCCGCTACCTAATACTGGTCCACTAAAATCGTAGAATTCGTCTCAACTAAAAGAAGAGCGTATGTGTAACAAATATTGCGCAAATCCCGGGCACATCACTCGTTCACTAAACTGATTAGGCAAATACATTGGGCCAGACTGCAATTAAAGCTTTCTCGACCGTTACAAAAGTGATTGTTTATGAGTATTAAACGATTCGATTGACACAAGAACTGATTGATGCTGATGTCTAGCGTTTCAACTGATAAAGGAATGCTTAGTCTTTCCAGAAGCGATAACATAAAAAATGATGAAAAGTAGCTTTAAAGAAAAGACAGCGCTACTCGGCGAAAAGTCATGATTGATTGATTGATTGATTTGTGGGGTTTAACGTTCCAAAACCACCATATGATTATGAGAGACGCCGTAGTGGAGGGCTCCGGAAACTTCGACCACCTGGGGTTCTTTAACCTGCGCCCAAATCTGAGCACACGGGCCTACAACATTTCCGCCTCCATCGGAAATGCAGCCGCCGCAGCCGGGAATCGAACCCGCGCTCTGCGGGTCAGCAGCCGAGTACCTTAGCCACTAGACCACCGCAGCGGTGTTCGGCGAAAAGCCAATAAAATATAAAAATCTACACTTTGAATAGAATTTCCTTGTAAAATATTACTGCATATATAAGCTACGTACATACGTATATTCTTTGGCTGCATAGAAAATTTAAGCGCTAGAGTCTATTATTTTCTCGCGTGACGCTGTCTTCGAGGCGGGGAAATAAAGCTGGGCTGCACTTGTCTCACGAAAACAATTTTTTTTCTCAACTATGCTTTCTACGTAGAATAGCTTGCAGTTTTGGTATTTTTCTGTTTTTTTTTATTTGGAATGTGCGTCACCAACTCTGATAGCAATGCAAACGCAGTACTTGTACAATTCCTGTGTGCACCAGCATTCTGATGAACCTCTTAATCTCGTCCCTAATCACCGCACTGTAGTGTTAGTCCTCTCACTGTGCATTGTCTTTTGTAAATTATGACTCGCCACATACACGTTTTTGCGGTTTCACAACTCTCTCCCAACGATAGCGATCAAAAATTATGCAAAGAAGCCGCTGCACGGCACTTCTCTTTGTGAATTACGCACCAGGTTCTCCCACCCAAACGAAGTTCAAACCTTGCTGCTAAAAACTGTGACCTATACGCACCGAGTACGTTTACGTGAATGCGCGGTAGTGATAAAACTGCCCGAGAGCGAAACGTACCGGAGAGTACCACTAATAATACAGAAGGGTTTGGCACGTTTTCACATCCCGATGTCCGGCAAATCGCTGTCATCTTCCCTGTCGGCGTTTCTATTACCATTCGGAGGCTCCCACATAAATCCTTCGCAATCCTTCCAAATGCGCCCTTACCGCAGAGCGTCTGCGAGCAACTTCACCATCATAACTGAAACCAGGAGCTCTCACCTCCCCAAAGGCGAGAAACAAAGCTACGGAGTGTGTCCTGGCGCCAAAATGAGAATGTACAAGGTTTATTTAAAACAGCCACAATCAGAGAATCTATGTTTTACGAATAAGATTTCGCGTGCAACCGTCACAGGCCGATTTGCTAAATTTTTTCTATTCTGGTTAACTGTTCGATAAAATATGAATGAAATGAGGCTTATAAAACCTTCTTCTGTCAAATATAATTACGAGGACTAAACTGACTAGTTGAATTTACTGGCGAATCGCAACGCATGGGGCAACAAAGCTCGGGACCGCAAACTCCCTGTACCTACCCTCTAAAGTACGCGCTCTCACCTGCTGATACGCAGTGGCTGCATCACATTTTGCGACTAGCGGCTGCCAGCCGTCAAGTTAAAAATAAATCGCGAACAGGAGATTCTTTCCATGACGTCGCTAGTAAGGTCATTAATTAGAGGGGAAGGACGCAACACAGAGAGGAACATGGTTGCCAGGGAAGCTCTCGTTTTTCACTTGACATGCAAGCGGAATGTTTTCGCGCCCACGTTCAGGTGCATTGTCCGCTCGGGCGATGAGGCCATTCATAAATGTTGGACTATTTTTAAATATTTTTCGTGTGTTCTGAAGCGGTGAAAGTTAAGCCCACGGATTTCTCCGAATTTATTGATTGATATGTCCAGTTTAACGTTCCGAAACCACCGTATGGTTATGAGAGACGCCGTAGTGGAGGGCTCCAGAATTTTTGACCACCTGGTGTCCCTTCAACGTGCTCCTGAATCTGAGCAAACAGGTGTCGAACATTTTCGCTTCCATCGAAAACGCGGCCTCCGCGGCCATGATTTGTTTTCGTGACCTGCGGGCCAGCTGTCGAGTGCATTAGCCACTAGATCACTCTGGTGGGTCAAAAGGCACCATTAGTTAAACATTCACCTAAGCAAGGCGACAAACACCTGATAATCATTTACAGACCAATTGCCTTCACTTACACATGTTGCAAACTATTGAAGTGCGTAATATACAAGCACATCTAGAACTTCATAGACGCAAATTCTGTTTCATCACTGTTACGACATGATTTCAGGCATGACTTCTTCACCGTCGCACAACTAGTTCAAGTCAGATTCCTGACTTCGTTTCCATGACCACCAGTAATACTCAAATCTACGCTATTTTTCTCAACTTCACCAAGGCGTTCGATAAACTGTCGCACCATAAAGTACTGCTTGAAGTATCGCAGATCTCAAAGAATAGTACAACTTCTAACTCGACCAAATCCTATTTACTTCTAGAAACCGTGTGTCTGGTTTAATCAAGCCACTTTCAGCATGCTTTCGGTTTCTTCACGATTAAGCTAGGAATCAATGTGAGGACCATCATTATTTTTACTCTACATCGCTCATATTGCTGATGTATGTATTGTATATACTAGGTTGTACGTGGTCAACTGCGTGACATAGTCCATTTGGAACATTATCAACTGCTACTAAACGAAGAATTTCATCAGCTTTATTAATAAAGAAATATGTGTCAATTGTCAGTAGACTTTGAGGAAAATGTTCTCGTGTCATTACAAATAGAACACGTATACACTCATTTACCAACGCAATCGGCAGTAACATCCTATCTCGTGTTTAGCGCTACAAGTATATTGGCATTCGCGACGACTTGCGTTGTAATAATCAATTAACAGAGATCAATGACATAGCAAGGTTTAAACTGCATCGATTTAAACGCTACTTTTGTTGTTTTCGTGTGATACAAAGCGTATAGCATTTCAGCATTTAATATATTGGTCTCACCTATTTTTGAGCAGACTCATAATATTAAAGGCCCTGAAGTGATGCGAATGCGTCCATAGAAGACACAAGATGCTTGCCTGCAAGGGGGCAGCTAGACACAATCGTCCATTCCAGCGCAATTTCAAAATCCATCTCCAGACAGTGAGAATCTAGACAACTGACCTAAAAAAAGCACTTTAGCAGCGCGCGTCTGGGGTTTTATAGGGAAAACCAGGAAACGCCGCGCCCTGAGCTGGTGACAGACGGCTGCAGGGCCAAGAGCGCTATATATAGTTGAAGTTACACACGGACGAAGCGGCCCACAACTATGCGCGATGCCAAGCATTGATGTCTTAAACTACGTTGGTCACAGCCTTTTTCAGCTATCATTCGGAGCTGCAAACCACCACTCGAATGCCACCGAGCAACAGACATTGGATATCAGTGTATCGCTTCGGATTATGGACGATAAACTAAGAGCAATTGTTCCGTATGCACTGTCTAACACTTCTAAATGCGCAGCATTTCTTAGCGAACTTCGTCGACTTTGAGCATATCTATCTATCTATCTATCTATCTATCTATCTATCTATCTATCTATCTATCTATCTATCTATCTATCTATCTATCTATCTATCTATCTATCCAGCCGCCTACGACATTTAGCTCTCCTGGTTGTTTCGATAATGGTATCGATGCCAGACTTAGTATGGCAAAACATGACTGTATGAAGAACATATTTGACTAGCCATAACATGAAAATCATGACATGTATGCCATGAATGTTATGATTTACATTTCATTGTCCTGTCGCTCTTGCGGTGGTTTCGTTTGCATGGCATGTAATGAAACTTGTATGGTATGACACGATTGCATGGTGAACAGAAGCGACAGACCCTAACAAGAAAATAAGAACATGCGGGAAATGTAACAACATGACTACTTGCCACGCTCATTGTCCTCGCTGCCGTTTCGCTAGCGTCACATATACCGAATTTGGTATTCGCGAACGTGTATGGCTGACGAAGGTATGATACTAAAACAAACATGATAAACATGAGATGCGATTCATGTAACAACATGCCTATATGCTACGCTTATTATGCGCTCGTGGCCGTTTCGCTACCTTCAAATGTACCAAACTCGGTATTACGTGACGGGAACGGACGACATAGGTAAATGACTCATCCAAACATGATAATGGCGATATTCGCGTCATGTAACCACATGACTACATGCCCAACTCATGATGCGCTCGTGGCCGTTACGCTAGCTTCACATATGCCATATTCGGTATTGCGTGACGTAAATGGATCACAAAGGCATGTGACTGGTGCAACCATGATAATCATGAGATGCGTGTCATGTGATAACATGACTACATGCCACAGTCAAGGCGTCAATATATTTCGACCTGACACGGTGCGCGTGCTCGCCGCGTTCATTTCGTCGCGTCACACCGGCAGTTGCCACGCCATATACTCGCAGGTGCGCGCCGCGCTGCGTTGCTTTAACTAATGCGCGTTTCAGTGCGTCCGGCGTCCCTCCGTCTAGAAAAGAGGCAAGCGCAGAGTTGTCTGGGTAAAAACCGTTTCACACGGCACAAACTGTAGTAATTTTCAGTCTGCAAAGTCGCTCGCAGCGAAAAAAGAGCAGTTCACTACCGCCGCAGCGGTCTACGGCGATCTACCAACGTGTTGGAAGCTTTCAGTCTGATCACAGTGGCGATAGCGATATCTGTTCGGGACCCGTCGAAATAGGGTCGGGCCGGCCAAGCTGTCGAAACTGCGTCGACGTGTTTGTTTTGATATTGGCTACTGTTACGCATTTTAGAGTGTAGTTAGATTTGAAAGTGTTCTTAAATGACGAAACACAAGTGCTCTTCGTTAGCGTTCATTGAAAGCTAATAATAACCTGACGCACAGAGGGTAACAGTTTATTAGAAAAATTCTATTGCCTGCCACAACGAACGGTGGCAAGAAACGTCGCTTGCCGCTCCAGTCGCAGAGCGAAAATCACGGACCGTTCGCGGTTTAAGTGAAACGAAACCGCCATTAGTGGTGGTTGCAAACAGAGCGATTGGAGCGAACGGAATAATTTTTTCGCTGCAATCGTGGCATGTGAAACAGCCTTAACGCATCGGCACGAAATGCAGCATGTCGCATTTCGCGCCGGTTGCCGTCGTTCCACGACGACGGACGTTGGTCGTACTGGTCACGCCGGACGTCGGACTATACAGTGCTCGCGTTTTGCTAACGTAGCGTCGCTGTGCCCAGTGTGCATGCACGTAAACACTACATTGGGGTATATTGAGCCATTCATGATGATGATGCACTCGCGGTTGTTTTGCTAGCTCCACATATACCAACTTTGGTGTTAAGTGACGTCAATGGATGACTGAAGTATATGACTGGTGCAAAGATGATAATCCCGACACGCGTATCATGCAAGAACATGACAACATACTACGCTCATAGCGTGCTAGCGGCCATTTCGCTACCTCCACTTACACTAAATTAGGTATCACGTGACGTGAATAGATGACGAAGGTAAAGACACATCCAAACATGATAACCATGGCACGGAAGTCATATACGGCATCATTTAACTTCACCTCGTAGCGTTGTGCTGACTTTAAACTGACATAAAAACCTTTCTTATTCTTGTTTCGCATATTATTCATTCCCCCTGTACGTGCTTTCTGCTAATTGTTTTTGTTGAGAAGTTTGTTCTGTTCTGTCATTTAAGTTGTATATTTTGTTTACCGTGCCTTGGCATATGCTTTTTGTATGAAGCTGTTCTGTTCATGATGTATTTCCTATTACAATGTTTATTTGTACACTGCCATATAATGTCTCCTGTTCATCCTTTTCGTGTAGCACACCTGTGGGCGTGGCACAAAAAGTTAGAAAAACACCACGACAAAGCCGAAAGATTTATTTTCATTTACTACGGTAGGGCCTTGATCTCAGGTTTAGTGGCAAGGATAATCGGAAGGACACGTCGGAGAATAACAAAATAGCCCTATTACGTTTGATGGTTAAAAAAAGATAAGGTATACCACAATTGCAGTATTTCCCTTTGTGTTCATTTTGCAACATTTTGTGTTACCTTACTGCGGGGGTGTTTTTCATTTCCGCATACGGTGGTTAGTGGAATGCCTTAGACGCATTCACAGTTGAAACCAACAGCATAGAATTGCTCGACGCAGTACTTGTTTATCTATTATGCGTATGTTTTCTTTGATATATATATATATATATATATATATATATATATATATATATATATATATATATATATATTCGATTACACGATTCCTCTGCGTCTACTGTACACTATAACCCAGGAATGCTGGTTTGGCTCTGGGTCCCGTCTACCCCTCCCGGTCTTTCCCCGAAGCTTTCGTCGAAATACCATGGCCCCTACCGTGTGGTGCGGCAAACATCTCCTGTCAACTATGAAGTTGAGCCCTTTGATCCACCCTTGGACCAACGCTGCCGTGGGCGTGAAACAGTACACGTATCGCGCCTCAAACCGTGCTATGACCCCCTTGTCGTGTCCTTTCCCTAGGTCGCCAGGTTGGCTCCTTTCTGCGCGGGGAGTAATTGTACCGAAGCATAGTGGCGCCAGCTCTGTGCCAGCGTGAAAGAAGACGTTGACGTCCGTGTGTGGCTCGTGCTTGCCGGGTTCCTGCCTGTACCAGCTTGTTGCGGCTAACGTTTCTGGAATAATAACCTGTGTTTTTACGCAACCTTGCTCGTTGCAATACATATTTATATATATATATATATATATATATATATATATATATATATATATATATATATATATATATATATATATATATATATATATATATATATATATATATGTTACGCTTGAGCGATTGGTTATTGAAACAGAAGCGCAAAAAAGTATATTGACAATCTTGTTAATGTGCATTTTTCGCTTCTGTTTGGATTAACGATTTGTGTTTGTTTTTTGCCTGATACTGTATTCATTTTACGCTAATGTTATTTAGGCGACCCCGAAACGGTTTTTTGAAATTTTGTTAGCATTTAGGCTGTTATCAAACATTCGCAACACAACCTTAGTGACACGTCGTGTACAAGCTGTTACGCCTGGGAGTCCACACCAGACGTCATTGCCTGTGCAAAGGCAATCTGTGTCAGGGTCAGCGAGTGAGCCCGCCGGACGCCATCATCTCAACGACGTCATGTAGCCCAGCGCCGCCCGCCTGTCTTACGCAAGGCACGGTCAGCTCCCTCAACCCACGGGCCCGACAGTAGCGCGACAAAGCAAGCGGCGCCATTCTCTATGGCGAGTCTGACGCAAAGCGTGGCAACAAAACTCATTCTTGGGTGCAACCCAGTGCAGCGGCTCCGGATTTGAGGATCATGACGCAACTCAGTGGCGAGCCCCAATGGAGGATTGTGACGCGACCCGGTGGTAGTTCTGATTGGACATTGATGCCGTAAGGATCACGTGGGGCCTCTAAAGAACCATGCGGCGCTTCGCCAAGCGGCCGACGTATGCGTCAGCGAAAAGTTATCTCGGCTCTTTGAGTCCCTAAGCTGTCGGCTCCCATGCCAAATATGTAACGCCTCTATTTATATGCTGTACATAAACGTTTCTTTAACACACCGTCTTCTTGTCTGCTCGTCTATCAGATCTGCGCAGAAGCAGTCACGAGCGTAAAAACACACACTACCAAACAACCTTGGCAGCGGCGAGTTTCGTGACAGCGGCTCCCTGCGGAACCGTGGTGTCACAGTTTAGTAACAGTGGATGGCAGCATCGGGATCGGCCGGCGTCAGCGATATCAATGCGGTGAGTACCTGATGTTTTCCGCTCAGTTCATCAGACTGTTCTAGCACAGGTTATAGTAGTTTAGAGAAGGCTGTGTGAAGTATTAGATTGAGCTTTAGTCGTTTCTTGCCAAGTCAGAGTACTTTGAAACCAACTTTGTTGCAGATGTTGTAAACATAGCAGTGTTAAAAAATGCTTGCGCGTCTTGCTAGTCGACCTGTAGTGGGTATGGCAAGTATATTCTTAACAGGATCAAACAGCAAGAGGCTAATGTGAACGATGGAGAACCTTAAAGTGAAAGAACTCATCGAAATTTGTGAGGAACTTGGCCTTATTTTGGGCCGTGCGAAATGAAAGCCAGCGATCCTTGAGATCATGAAGAATGCAGGGGTGACGGCTGAGGAAGTCGATGAGGCCTGGGCAGGTATCAAAGAACGCCGCTTGCAGGCTGAGAGGCGAGACGTTCTACAACGCAAAAAAGCTTAAAGGCGTCGCGAACGCGAGGAAGCTGAAAGGCGAGAACACCATGAGGAGGCCGAGAGACAGGAGCCCTCGAGTTGAAACGAATAGAATGGCAATCCCGCAGTTCACAGGCGCCTAGCCTAGCTTTTGCGACAGTTCAGGTCAGCGGTCCTAAAATTCGGGACCAGCTGCCATCGTTCGTAGTCGGCGAAGTCATGGCGAAGTATCTCGTCAAGTTCGAACCCATCTGTGAGCGAAATGCTTTGGAGCGGTCTCTTCGGGCGCAGAACCTGTTAGCTCTTCTTTGCGGCGTACTGTACAACGTAATAACGTGCTTGTCGAGGAAAACATTTGAGAGCTATGACGAGGTTAAGGATGTCCTCTTGAGACGTTATAATTTCTGACGCGAGGCTTTCTGGCAAAGGTTCCGGTTTGCAAAAAAGGGCAATGAGTCACGCGTGGACTTCGCGTTTCACCTTAAAACAGATTCAATTGAATGGCTCAAGGGCAAAGTTGTTTATGATGATCGCGATAAACTGGTAGAATGTATTGCATTGGAGCAATTCTGCCGCTGCATCGAGGTTGATGTCAAGCTTCGGCAGCATGATAAACTTGTTGATTCGCAGCTTAACAAGGCCGCAGATTTAGCTGAGGATTATTATACTCGTCAAAAGGTGCATAGCAGGGCAGTGCGCGTTGAAAAGGATGAAAGAAAACAGAGGTTTTCAAAAAACTAATCAACGGAAACCCACTCGATCTACAGCGTAATTTCAGGAAGGACCAGTCTCCTACGAAGGACACTGTAGGCGAAGGGCAAACGGAAGCGGAGAAATCATCTGAGTTTCTTAAACAACATCCTGATACCACATGGGCGTTTGAATCACGGAAGCCTCTAATCTGCTATAACTGCAAAAAGGAAGGGCACATTGCAAACAAAAGTTTGCTTTCGCAACAATCCGAGAATCGGAAAAGATTAAGCGCGTTTTAGAGCCGTATTTCCGGGAAACTATTGTGAATGGGAAAACGTGTCGAGCGCTTCGAGACTCAGCGGCAATCATGGCCGTTGTCGATCCTTCGTTTGTGTCTCCGGACGACTTTACAGGAGAATGCGCGTGGATCAGGCAAGTCGCTGAGGAGCATAGTGCTTGCTTACCAATCGCTACGGTGGTCATTGACAACCGTAGCTGTGGTTGTCGCTACGGTTCGGTAAGCTTCGCACCGAAGCGGCTGTGTCTGCCGCTCTTCCCGATTGTTTTCCTTATAATTTTTTTCTAATAATTCTCAGCAGCTTCTCAAAGAGCAGGGTAAATTGTTTTTCTCCAACTTAGCGTACATGGTCCTCAAGCGATCGCAAGTGCGGAAGCTTCCGCAGGTACGTGATCTCGTTCAGTGTGGTAAACCACCTGCTAAAGAGGCTGACCTGCGTGATCTTGGCCGCGAGGCGATGGTGCCTCGGATAGGAAATTCTCTAGGGTAGTCACTCGAGCCACCCATCGCAAAAGCCGTCTCTGTCGGTGGAGGAGACATGACGCCATTGAATGAGAGCGAGAGGGGTGCTACGTTCTTGCCTGTAGCGGAAAGTTGGAGTCAGCTGTCGAGTGTAAATTGAGAAACGCTGATTTGAGAGCAGCGTGAGGACCTTTCGAATAAAGCGCTAATGGAAAGCGCAAAGCTGGGAGCAAAGAAAAAGAATGTTCCTTCTTTTGAGAAAGGAGGGCTTCTGTATCGGAGCTACACAAATGGGAGAGGTCGCAAGTATGAGCTGCTCTTGGTGCCACAAAAGTTTAGGCACTAACTATTGAAATTGGCACATGAAAACGCGTGAGCAGGACGTCTCGGCATAAAGAAGACCAAGGCTAGAATTTCCCTTGAGTTTTATTGGCCGAACTGCTGGAAGGATATCAAAGACTTTGTACGCTCATGCGACACTTGTCAGAGAGCGGATAAACCAAGTGAAAGCCACCCGTTAAGCTTGTGCCGATTATCACAGAACCTTTTCGGTGCCTAGTAATTGATTTCGTAATTGAGTGTGATATCGTAATTGAGTTTTCGGTGCCTAGTAATTGATATCGTAATTGAGTTGTCATCTTTGCGCGTGAAAGGAGGTTGGTCTCTAATGTATTAGTACAATTCTTGGGAACCGGTTTTCACCCCGCTACGTTTGGTACGAACGTACGCTGGCGTACAGTAGAAGTTAATGTTGGGCTAGTTGGTGAATCATGTTTGGCTGTAACTACACCTGACGCCACGGTGTGCCACGTGTCTAGGTCCTCTGCTTGATATATGTAAATTCTGTCCAATAAATTTTAGTTGAGAGTTCACTACCGTGTCGTCTTTTCTTCAGTCGTTGTCTTTATCTTTGCGCTGTTTTTACATCCAAGGTGACGTACAGGTACGAACGCTGCGGAACACACTGTCGCTAAAAACATGACAATTACGCGCTGACCTGTGCGATTTGTAACCATCAGCGGTGCGTTGTTGCCTCCGAGATTCTGCACGCGAATGTTGGAGGCGCTAATGCGCCTTCGCGTTTAGTGTTCATACAACTTTCGCATCAGGCTTCTTTGTTTTTTTTTTGTTCTTCAACATGTCCACACGTGCTTGTCATTACCAGTCATACCGTACTGACACATACCCGCCACGTCGGTGTAAAGCATATTATTACAAGACACACTTGGGCTGCGGGTTCGTATGAAGTCCAATGAAAGAAGGACGAGGACCAGCAAGAGACGAAACAGACGGTCTGCAGGAAAGAGCTTCTGGAAATATTTAGGCACGAGCGAAGAAAGACGCAAGCTGAGTTTCCTGAATGTACGTTTATATGAAACGCGTTCTTATCCAGGTGCCAAGCAACCCGCCATGAGCACTTCAAGAATATGCTGCCACGAGCTTCGACCATGCCTGGCTTTACCTGAATGACAGCATCTAAAACAGAGCTATAGGCCTCGCAGCGTACTCGCACAGTTTCCAGCTCTCCAATTTGTCCGGTATGGCTTTGGAACACTAGACCCCACATATCAATCAAATCGATTTGTCCAGTAGATACGGAATTTCGAGTTGAAGTACCAATTGCGGGGGCACGCACTTAAACCTTTCAAAAATTACGCCGGGCACCGCCTAGATAGGTGAAAAATTACACCATCTCCCACTAAACGGAACCATCACTAGCAATGAAAGCGCATGGGCTGACATGATGCTCTGTTCATCACGGGGACCTTGATTGATGGTAAGGCATCCTTGCAAGTGGAGCACACCATCAATTCACAGTAGTTACTGATGCGGTTACTGGTCCTGAACGCTTCTTAGATCACGTCCCACGGGTTCATCACCACGCGATGAGGAATAACGTGGCCTTATCGTGGTTCTGCAGAATCTTGTTCCCAGATACGATCATTTGATTGTCTGGATAGTGTAAGAGGCATAGGCCACGGTCTCTTACACAGCCACTTACGCAGCCCCAAACGTGCCAGCACGCCCGAGATTGTTCTGACTAGGATACAGCGCGTTGGTTCTTCACGCGTCTGCAGAATTTCGTTCAACACCCTCATGACAAAATTGCCGAGAGTGTAAGGGGGAGAAACCACAGCGTCTTACATAGTCCCTTGCACAGACCGGGACACGCTAGCACATGAGTGGGTTCCGGCAGTGCTTGAGCCGGCTGTTCTGCGTTCGCAGAAAGGTTGGTGACACCACACACAACCGGACACAACGACGCCATAAGCTTTTTCCTATTTAATAGAGGTGTAGCGAAGCCTCGGAACTCTGAAATGGGTCGAACTCTTGAGTACCTTCTAGTGGGGCTACCCAACAAGGACGCCACTCGCGCTGAGAGCCCGTGCTTGGCTGTGACTGTCGCCATTGTATATTCTCGCTCGTTGCCGGCTAATAAACGCCTTAACAATTTGGTGGAGAGTGCTGCGATCCCTGTCTATGCCTTTGGAGCTACGATCACGTACCCTGCCATCTACTATGTACCACGACACTTCTCAGCAAACGCCTCCTCCAATGCCACCCCCTTGTCCCGGTGTCCCCAGAATCCGCGATCCACCCATCTTCACTGGCGCTGATGGCACTGACGTGGAGGACTGGCTCGCCATTTACGAGCGCGTGAGCGTCCCCAACAAAGGGACGAGGACGGCAAGCTGACCAACTTAGTATTCTACCTTACGAGTGTTGCCAGTTTGTGGTACAACAACCACGCGTCCGATTTTGCCACCTGGTCCGATTTTAAGACCGCAATCATCAACGTCTTCGGCCGCCCTGCTGTTCGCAAGCTGCAAGCCGAGCAGCGCTTACGTGAACTTGCTCAGGAGGCTAGTGAGTCATTCACCAGCTATATTGAAGACGTCCTGGACCTATGCAATAAATCTAATCCCACCATGTCTAAGTCTGACAAGATCCGAAACCACATAAAAGGCATTGACGATGATGCCTTCACGACGCTGCTCGCCAAAAACCCCGGCACAGTGGCTGAGGTCATCACACTGTGCCAGAGCTACGAGGAGCTCCGCCGGCAGCGTTCAATGACCCGACGCTCCCCACCACGAGCTGCAACGCTTGCTGGCTTGGAGGCCAGTTGTGACCAAGATGCGTTGATGGCAGACCTGAAGTCCTTCATCCGTGAGGAAATCGCGCGTCAGTTCTCGCTCCTGCCCTTTGCCCACCAAACGACTGTTCAACAATCGCCTACTACCCTTCTCCCTCCCATCCGTCGAGCGATTGAACAGGAAATAGCGGAGGTAATGCCTGCGTACCACCCCCCACAGCCTCCGGCTCCTGCGCCCCTGAGTTACGCGCAAGTGGTCGCCAGGCCGCCCCAAGTCGTTCTAGCAACCGCCCCTCTGACTTACGCCGAAGCTGCCACTCGACCTCCGTCCTTTGCAGCGGGTGTGCCCGCTACGTATGTTGACGTAACCCCTCAGCCTCAGCTTCAGTCCACCATGCAGCCACCGTTCCGTCCACCAGCCCTTGCGACATGGGTGAGACCTACCCCAGTGAACAAATGGCGCACACCCGACAACCGGCCCATCTGCTTCGCCTGCGGTTACGCCGGTCACGTGGCCCGTTATTGCCATCGCGTACAGCCGGCTCCAATTTCTTCACCTGTTGCTGGCCAACACAGCCGTCCTTATCGCGAAGAACCGCCGTCTATGCCACCTCGATCTCGGCCAGGTCCATCTCGAAGATCGCCGTCTCCCCGACGTCGTTCCCTGTCCCCCATGCGGCCAAGTGCGGCAGCTCATGAGCGGGAAAACTAGTCGTCGCAGTCCCCGAGGCAAGGACTGCGACGCTATCGCAATGTGAAAGCCCTCAGAGCCGCCCCTCGAATGTCATTGACGTGCTTGTGGACGGTGTTTGTGCATCGGCTCTTATTGACACTGGAGCTGCCGTATCAGTTGTGGACGAAAAACTCTGCCGCTTACTTCGAAAAGTGACGACGCCACTTTCTGGGTTATCCCTCCGTACTGCAAGTTTGCACCGCATTCATCCTACAGCAGGGTGCACAGCTCGCGTTCTCATCCAGGACGTTCTTTATGTCGCCCAGTTCATCGTCATTCAGGCATGCTCTCATGACGTCATCCTGGGATGGGACTTTCTCTCCCGCCATGACGCCGTCATCCATTGTGCCGCCGCCGAAATTGAGCTCTCACCCTTCTCGCATTTGACGCCAGAAGACAGTCCCCCGACACTGAGCAAGATTCTAACGAAAGACGATACAACAGTGCCTCCAAACTCGACGACGGCTGTGTCTGTCTACTGCGCTGGTCTCTCCGACACCATTGGACTTGTTTCGCCATCTGACCGCGCTTGCAGCAGGAGAAATTGCTAGTACCTTTCGCGACCGTGCAGGTCAACCAGGGCAACACTGCTATTTTTGTAACCAACCCGTCCCCGTACGCTGTTACCTTGCTTCGAGGGGAATGTCTCGGCAGAGAAGAACCAGTCGACGACGCACAAGTCCTGGACGTACCCGATGACACGCGCGGTCCCAGGTCGTGTACCATCAATGCTGTTTCCACTTCTGATTCGTCATCTGCTGATGTATTTGGCCCCTCCATCGCTGACAACCTTACGGCAGTACAGCGTTCCCAACTTCTGGACCTGTTGCAAGAATATCGTTCTTCCTTTGATGTCGGGCGAAGTTCTCTCGGTCGCACGTCCGTTGTTACGCATCGCATCGACACTGGTGCCCATCCACCTTTACGGCAACGTCCATATCGCGTGTCGCCTGCTGAACGTCGAGTAATTAATGATCAGGTTGACGATATGCTCCGACGCGACGTTATTCAGCCTTCGGACAGTCCATGGGCGTCTTCTGTTGTTCTTGTTGCGAAGAAAGACGGTTCTGTGCGGTTCTGTGTGGACTACAGACGGCTCAATAAGATCACTCGCAAGGATGTTTATCCACTGCCACGCATCGATGACGCGATTGACAGCCTTCATGGAGCCGAATTTTTTTCTTCTCTCGATCTGCGCTCGAGGTACTGGAAAGTACGCATGGCTGACGACGCTTGACCAAAGACCGCCTTCGTCACGCCAGACGGCTTGTACGAGTTCAACGTCATGCCGTTTGGTCTATGTAATGCACCTGCGACCTTTGAGCGCATGATGGACACCGTTCTGCGCAGCTTGAAATGGTACACGTGCTTGTGTTACCTCGACGATGCCATTGTCTTTGCTCCGGATTTCTCCACGCATCTCCAACGTCTGAAAGAAGTTATCGCACGTGTGAGCAATGCCGGCTTGCAACTAAATCTGAAAAAGTGCCGCTTTGCAGCCCGGCAACTCACCATACTGGGGTACGTCATGTCCAAAGACGGCATTCTTCCTGATCCTGCCAAGCTTCAGGCCGTGGCCGAATTCCCCAAACCTGCATCTGTCAAAGAACTTCGTAGTTTCGTGGGCCTGTGCTCATACTTGTGACGCTTCATACGAAATTTTGCCACGATCATATCACCGCTGACGAAGCTCCTTGGAAGTAACGGGCCCTTCAATTCGTGGTCATCCGAGTGCGACGACGCGTTCGCGAAGCTCCGCCATTTGTTGACGTCGCCTCTTATTCTACGCCACTACGACCCTACAGCCCCAACGGAGGTGCACACGGACGCCAGCGGTGTAGGCCTCGGCGCTGTCCTGGCGCAGCGAAAACCAGGATTCCCTGAATATGTCGTAGCATATGCAAGCCATACGCTCACGAGAGCCGAGAAAAACTACACCGTCACGGAGAAAGAGTGCCTGGTGATCGTCTGGGCTCTTACAAAGTTTCGACCTTATTTGTATGATCGCCCATTCGATGTCGTCACCGACCATCATGCACTATGCTGGCTTTCATCATTGAAGGATCCCTCAGGCCGTCTCGCCCGTTGGGCTCTTCGCTCACAAGACTACGACATCCGCGTGCTGTACCGCAACGGACGCCAGCATGCTGACGCCGACGCCCTCTCGCGCTCCCCTCTGCCTAAAGGTGATGTGCTCTGCTCAGTATCCTCGGCTGCTGTTTCTGCCATTGATGTTGACATCATCGCTACCGATTAGCGAAAGGATAATTGGATCGGCCCGCTCATCGACATGCTCTTTGATCCATCCGCAACGCCATCCACGCGTGCCTTGCATCGTCAAGCTCGCCATTTCGTCATCCGTGACGGTCTTCTACACCGACGCAATTACGACGCCGACGGCCGGCAGTGGTTACTCGTGATACCCTGCAGTCTGCGGTCAGAGATATGTGAATCCTTCCATTCTGATCCGCAATGTGCGCACTCTGGGGTATTCAAAACCTACCATCGCATTCGACAACGCTACTTCTGGCGCGGGATGTACCGCTATGTGCAGCAGTTCGTTCGCTCTTGCCTCACTTGCCAACGCCATAAACCGTCAGCCCACATGTCGCACGCCGGTCTGCAACCGTTACCTTGCCCTGACCGTCCCTTTGGGCGCGTAGGTATTGATTTGTATAGACCACTTCCTCTGACGTCGGCTGGTAACCGCTGGGCCATCGTTGCCGTTGACCATTTAACGCGATACGCCGAAACCGCCGCTCTCCCTGCGGCTACTGCGCGCAATGTTGCGTCCTTCCTGCTGCATCGATTTATACTGCGCCACGGACCACCCCAAGAGCTTCTCAGCGATCGAGGCCGTGTCTTCTTGTCGGAAGTCGTCGAAGCCATTCTGACGGAGTGCCATTCTGTCCACCGCAAAACTACACCTTACCACCCACAGACGAATGGCCTGACCGAACGCTTTAACCCTTTAACCGCACCCTCGGCGACATGCTTTCTATGTACGTCGCTGCCAACCACACTAATTGGGATAATATACTGCCCTTCGTCACCTACGCCTACAACACCGCCCCTCAGAGCACGACTGGTTTTTCACCTTTCTACTTGCTGTACGGAAGGCACCCGTCGCACACCATGGACACAATGCTCCCGTACACGCCAGATCCATCGGAGTGTACACCTATTTCCGAGACAGCCAGGCTTGCTGAAGAATGCCGCAAGCTTGCCAAGACTTTTACGACGCAAGAGCAAGAGCGGCAGAAGAGTATTCGTGATGGCTCCACCACTTCTGAGCCCACGTTCCTTCCTGGTGCGCTTGTATGGCTCTCGATCCCGACCTCTGCAGCTGGCCTCTCTTCCAAACTACGTCCCAAATACGAAGGCCCCTACCATGTCATCGAGCGCACCTCACCCGTCCACTATCTGATCGAACCCGTTGAACAATCTTCGGCCATGCGCCGCCGTGGGCGAAACATCGTCAACGTGGAGCGCCTGAAGGCTTATTATGACCCGCTCATAGTAACAAGCTCTTAGGTCGCCAAGCGGCTCGCTCTTCGACCCCGGGGTAATTGTAGCGAAGCCTCCGAACTCTGAAATGGGTCGACCTCTTGAGTACCTTTAGTGGGGCTACCCAACAAGGACGCCGCTCGCGCTGACAGCCCGTGCTTGGCTGTGACTGTCGCCATTGTAAATTCTCGCTCGTTGCCGGCTAAGAAACGCCTTAACAGAGGTAACAAATGACAGCGCTTGTAAAACTTTGCTGGCCTCAAACTAAACCCTACAAAGCGCTTTCGGGATCAAAACCTCGTCGGTCGGTAAAGAGTGGTCACCTTAAACTTGCGTGTGACGATTGGTGCTTGTGTGTTTTTTACGCATTTCGCCCAATGACTACACCTAAAAGATAATCTCCTCTTCGAGTACGGAGAAAACATGTGCGGCTTTTTTGACATCGCTGACGAAATCAAACAGCCTTTGTGGTCTTCTGTTTTTGATATTGGGTATATCTCAGATTCGCATTTGACAACCACTGTAGAAGCTTTATTGAGATTATTTCAGTGGGGGGGGGAGTTGTTCACTATGCACTAGTCACGTCCTTTAGAACTGTCAATAAGTTTGCCCTGCCAACCACCAGTTCATTGGGCTGTTCCACAGCACATTGAATTAGTATGATGGGTTTGCATTTTTACATAATCTATAATACGCCACAGTTATTCCATCTCTAACAATGTAATCTAGAGTGCATGTAGCACTTTAAAAGACAGTATTCGTTCTTGTCTCTGTTGTGTTCTGCCTGTGTTCTGAAACCAGACTTCACTCATCAGTTTCAAGGGCTACGGAAACTTGAACTTTTTTATTGGCAGCAGTGCTTTTTTGTGTTATTTACTTTATTATGCTTCGGAAGTAAGTTAGAAGCAAATTTATTGTAAAACATACCCTTAACAGCAGAAGACCTCATAAGATGGAAAATTGTTTCTCAACTTGTAAGATTCCTCTTTGGATGCGCGCGTGCCGCTCCTGTAGCCCGGCCATGGTTGTACTTGCGAACGTTTTAAACTTGTCGGCTCACCGAACTTTACGTCTCTCCTCAAGCGTTTCTCTTCACTGGGAATGATGTCATTTACTCCTAATGACCAGCGGTTATCCTGGCTACGTGCTTTGTGCCCCGCTCATGTACAATTATACTTCTTGAGTTGAACAATGATAGCCTGCACTGAATTCTGCTTGCTTTTTCGATTATTGAACTCTAATGTCACCTTTTTTATAATAAGTGTTATTTTTGTAAGCAGTTTCTAGAGAAGGGATAGTAAGCTGATTAATCTGTAATTTTTCAAGTTCTTGATGTCTCTTTTCTTAAGAGTTAACATAATGACGGCGTTCTCTGAATATTCTGGTGCGCGTTCTTCGAAGATTCTGGAATCTTGCCCGTCGAAACGCACAATGTTTCCGCTATGTTTTATATAGTCTGTTGTTAGCTTATCTTCACCAGCAGGTTTGTCTATTTGCCTTGATTCTAGGGCTTCCTTCACTTTCACTCTCGTCACTGGTAGGATTTCAAATTCCTCTTGTCTCTTATTGTTTCTTGCTATATCATCATATTTGTTTCGGCTTCTATTGAGCCATTTGTACAACTCCTCCACCATCTCAACTATTTTATTCATATTGGTTGTGACTTAGCCTTCCTGGTCTCCTATTCCATGCAAGCAATTTTTGCAAATGTACAAGTATTCCTTCATATTTGAGGCTTCTGCCGCTTTTTACAGCCTCATCTTTTCTCCCTATGTTAAACCTTCTGATTTTGGCTAACTTAAGCCTATTGATTAACTTCCAAATCTCCACTAGTTCAATTTTCTTTGTTGCATTTGAGGCTTATATAGTTTGACGTATTTTAACGAGATTTTTCGTCCCCTGAGACATTTTGCCAGTTCCATGTCTAGCGACTCTACATCCGGCCTTCATTGCACACACTTTCTCGATACAATTAAGATTATCATTCATTTGTCTACGCTAACGTCGATTACATCGTTTAATGCCTCGAATCTATTCTGAAACAAAACTATGAATTCCTGTACTTCGCTTTGACTCGATAGCTCATCAATTGGCTTTTACGTATCAGTTTGTACCTTTGCTTCTTCTTAAATCTAGGTGTGTACGAGCTCTTACCATTATATGGTCACTGCATCGGATTCTGGCAACTTCTTTTAAATTCCGTACAATGCTTGTTCGTGCACACAGAATGGAGTCTGTTTCGTTTTTAGTTTCGCCATTGGGGTTTTGCCACGTCCAATAATGGTCAGACCTATTTCTGAAGAACGAATTTGAAAATCCGAAAAAGTTACACTCTCTGAGTTCTGCAAATAACTCGCTTCTGGGATTTCTAGAGACGATGCCCTATTCCACCACTTCATGATCCCCGGCCTGTTTATGACCTGCTTTGGGATGAAATTCGCCCATCAGTAAAGTTTACTTAGTCTTTATTATTGCTGACTCTACGTCAACGAAGAAGTGTTGAGCCAAATAATCATTATGGCTCGATGTTGGCGCGTAGGCCTGTACCACCTTCGTCTTGTACCTTTTGCTAAACCTACTAATGATACTTGCCACCCTCTCACTGATGCTATAGTATTCTATGTTTCACGCGATAAACTTGTGTATAATAAATCCCTCCGCTAGTTTTTTTTGTCAATTAAAGCCCGGTAGCATAGAACGTGTTCGTTAGTATGCTCTGTTTGAGCTTGCTGTGTCCTAATAACTTCATTGAGCCCCACTACATCCCTCTAACACCTTCCAATTTCTCGAGTAGCATAGCTAGACTAGCTTGACTAGATAGCGATAAACGTAGCCAAGTTCACATTCTTTCGGCGGTTTCTCAAAGCCCAGACATTCTTAGCACCCTCCGCTGCCTAGCAGGTCTCGCCGCCACCTTAGATAGTTGCTTCGGAGCCCCTTGGGACTGAGAACCACGGGTTGATTACTGCATTCATATGGAAGGTAGTGGTCATGTACAGAACGAGGGTGGCCAATCCAGCTCTGGTGAGGATGTGCGTGGGTGCTGGTGAGAGACAATAAGCCTCGGCAGCCCGATTTGCGGCAATATGTACAACATTCTATGAAAAAAAATTATCAAATGCCTTACGGAAATAAAAAACAGGACATTTCATTATCCTGCCAAGTCTACGGCAGTAAAAAGTCTTGTAGAGTTTTGATATGGATAATTCGTTGGGGGAACGAAGTTCGTGGCATGTCACAACTTTTTGTTGTTGAAACGTTGTTTATATATTCAGCTACAACAAGGTCAAGCATTTCACAACAGAAACAGGCAATGGAAACTGGTCTAATAATATTATTCTTAAATATTCATTTTAAAATATGAAAAATTCATGGTCACAGAGAATTTTGAACCCAGATCATTTGCGTGGCAACCGCATGTTCTACCACAAAGTCACGCGTCTGCTTGTGAATACTGTGAATAAACAAAAAAAACTCCTCTCTTTTGTAAATAAACCTAAAGTTGGATGCTTTACAAACACATGCGTCCCGTATGCGTGTTTCACAGTAGAACATCATTCCAGTAATAATGCGTGCAAAGGGTGTCCATTGCCACCGGACGTCAGAACATGTGATTACTGTCATGACTTCGTGGTTTAAAGCCACTAATCAACTACAAAAAGCTACGGCACCTGTTCTTTTGGGGCCAAGTAGTTCGTTTGTAGCAAGTTCGAAAAGGTTTCAAGCACTAAGTGCTTGAAGTGCGCATTAGGAACAGAACATTGCTATCGCGTTCAACTACTAAAGGCGAACATTTATGTTCCCCTAATTTGATTTGTATATGAACAATTATAGTTATTATGGAAGCGTACACAAATTGGTGTGGATTCGTCTTGGCTTATACAGGCCATGCCATACGACAACAACGAATAAGAAGCCTGTCCTGTGATTCTTAGTGTTCGTCGTCATCTCGTATGTGCTGTCATAATCAAGACGAACATCCCTAGCTTCAAGCTAATCAGCCTGAATCTCGCCTCTAGTAATTAACTGGCTAAAAAATTGGTTCCAAATCTTCATGTAACACCGCAAATATCGTCGAAAGACGGTAGTCTTGCGTCTGGAGAGAGTGAACGAAATGTTCTTTTGAGGTTCTGTGCAACAAAATCGGTGATTGTTATTCTGGAGGCGCTGCGTTAGAGTGTCTCGAGCGTGTAGTGGAGGCGAACGAGTGCACCAAGGCATGTTATACACAAGCGCCATCTGGCCGTTATCTTCGAAAACGAAGGCGTGCATCCCGCGGAGAAAAAGTCGCGCCAGTCTCGGAGGTGATGAGGTGTAGAACGCAAAGCCACGGGCAGGTGCTACCACCATGACGCCGTAGCAAAGCGGTGGAAAACATTCTTGAGCATCACGTTGCACTGTCAGCGCAGCGAAGATAAACGCGTCATTCCTTAGAGTTACTTGTGTGTGCCTCTTCTAGTATAAAGGCAGACATACAAAACATCGAAGCGTTGTTTGACGCCTCAGATATGCGCAATAATTGCTTTTTTAATTGACAATCGCACAGCTATGAACGCTAAACATTGAGCAATATTGATGGACGCTGTGGATGGGGTTGGCCGTTTGGTGCCGTTCGAGGCATCGTAAGGGCGGACAGACAGACAGACAGACAGACAGACAGACCAAAATTTTTTCCGTTGAAAGTCCCTAACAAAAACTATCGTCTTTTAAAAAGAGCTAGTGGCTGTGATAGCTTTTTGGCGCAACGTCCGAGAAAGTCATTGGGAAGTGCCGCTCCTGTAGCCCGGTCATGGTTGTACTTGCGAACGTTTTAAACTTGTCGGCTCACCGAACTTTACGTCTCTCCTCAAGCGTTTGTCTTCACTGGGAATGATGTCATTTACTCCTAATGACCAGCGGTTATCCTGGCTACGTGCTTTGTGCCCCGCTCATGTACAATTATACTTCTTGAGTTGAACTATGATAGCCTGCACTGAATTCTGCTTGCTTTTTGGACAGACAGACCAAAATTTTTTCCGTTGAAAGTCTCCAACAAAAACTATCGTCTTTTAAAAAGAGCTAGTGGCTGTGATAGCTTTTTGGCGCAACGTCCAAAAAGTCATTGGGAATTCTACCTGACTCTGTGTTTTCTATAACTCAAATTAAGCTATTTAGACTTCCTAAGGTGAGCAATTGACCTGATATTTATTAGTTCTGTTTATGCGCATTGACCACACTTAACAAAAGTCAGGTGGCCCAATCATTTAAACGTGAGATGCAAAGTTTTATATTCGATCAGCATTATGCTGAAGTCAGTATTATTTTAACAGTGCTGCATAGACCTTCCAGCTTGTCGGAAAAAAAAGTCAGTCTCACCTAAAGGCAGATAGAATGATTGCGTTACCTACACAATTTTGTGCTAGACCAAATGAGACTAGCAACTAGGCTTTTGGGATTTGGTCTCGCAGAATTCTATAGAACGCTGGTTTAAGGAAATACGGTCGCTCTATGGACACTGTTCGGACAATCTCGTCGCATTGAAAGTGCAGCACTTATGCGATCCGCTCACAGATGGCTTCCGAGAGAGTGAGATAGCAGGTGCACGCGTGATGAACGCGCTCGTAAAATGAAATGACTCAGTGGCTGCTTGTAAGAACATCCCCTCCTTCGCGCCTTGTCACGCTGTTTAAAAAAATGGCAGCATATCCACGGAGTGAATGGTGGAGAGGGGGACGAAGCATTCGTCCGTCCATGCGTCCGTCTGTGTGACCGTCCATGCGTCTGTTTGTGCGCCAGTCCCTGCGTTCTTTCATGCATCCGCCCCTGCGTCCGTTCATGCGTCCATCCATGCATCTGTTTGTGTGTCCGTTCGTTCATCTATTCAACACTCCAAGTCCCACCATCTCGCATCTTTTTATCATATATTCCCCATATAGAAGCACCGCCATCCAGCGGACTTTCCAAGGACTAAACGAGAGGTGGCACACGCACACTTTCTTACGGCCTGCGCTTTGGGTCCACTTCCCACCTTTAACCACCTCGAGTTCATGGTATATTCTAGTTCACTGTATTCATGGCACTGCGACCAAACGCTCGCTAAACCTTTCGAAAACCAAGGAGGTCACGCCCAGCGAGTATAACGTAGCAACCTTTCCCTGTCAGATAGGGCTCAATTTACATGCCAATGGCTGCTAATGAGAAATGAGAGACAGGAGAATTCGGCTTTTACTTTTTTACGGCTTGCGCTTCGTATCTACTTCTCATTTTTAACCACCTTGAGTTCATTCATGGTATATACAAGTTCATTGTATTCATGGCACTGCGGCTCAACTCTCGCTACTAAACCTTTCTAAAGCTAAGGAGGTTACACCCAGCGAGTATATTGTAGCATCCCTTTCTTGTCCGATAGTGCTCAATGTACATGCCAATGGCTGCTAATGGGGATCGCAGCGTGCGCGTTGACTAAAAGCCGAATGCTCATGTCTCTCATTCCCCATTAGCAGCCATTGGCATGTACATTGAGCACTATTTTTTATTGTTAAACAACGCACAGAAGAAATCTCTCACTGGCACCACCTTGGAGGTCAAGTGTTATACCTATTTCGGGTATGTGACACTGGTGGTTACATACGAGGGACGCCCAAGCCACGCCATAAGGAGCTTCGCCCCTAAAACGTGCGGGTTCTGTGCATGTACACTTGACTACTAGTCTAACAGGCTGGCAGGTCTTGACACCTGCGTCTGGTAGTAAAAGAGAAGGGCCACCTTGTTTGATGTCCACTTCAGTGGCGTTCGCATCACCCGACATTACCCGTGCGACATTACCCGTCCAAGAACGCGTGATGCGCTGAAAGATCTTATCAGTTCGGTCTTGATACATGACACGACGCCAGCAAGTACGCCAAAAACCACGGAGACTAATCATATCATTGCTACAACAAAAAAACAATCGCTCCACCTTCGCGTAAATTGTGGTCACATACTTACACACCTAATAGTGACAATTCGGCATTGTGTTTTGCGTGTGAACTCAATTAGACATAGGTGCGCGATCGTAGATGTTTTCAACGCCACTTTAGTGGGGTGACTAAATCCGAATAGTGTAAGCTTGTATTATATTTTCCGTAGAAAGAACCTGGTATCTGTGGCACCAGCGAGTAAATAAATCTTTTCACAAGAAAAGTCCCCTAACAGGCATCCTATCAGCCACATTTGTGACATTGAAACAGGTGAGGATTAATGAACGCGCCACCGTCATACGAGGGGGGCGGGTGCTATTGACTGACGCATATTACTGGTTTGCAAATCACGTTTACCTCCAGCATACCGAGACAAAAAGGTGAGGATGACATCATATAGCGCGAATATCAGATATATCTCTTTCGCTTTTTCAGCCGATGTAGATGTGGTTTCTACTTCGGATTAAGAGCACGCCTAATGGTCTGCAACGCCTATATTCACAGTAAAAAATAATATGTTTTGAGCAAAAAATATCGCAGACGTCATTTTTCTTCTTGCTACTTGTAGAAACTAACCAAAATGATTTGCTCACTTTTCAAAATATAGTGGGGTGGCGGACGATACGGCGGAGCGCGAATACGCTTTCCACTCATATAGTTTCTTGGTGTTGTCAGATGTTTGCGCCCTCTATGATTTGTAAGTCCCAGTGCAAGTAACTGATAGTCCTGAATCTTGGACACCGAGATTGAAGAACCAAATGAAAGCACAAGAGCACTGAAGCCACAAGTTTTCATGATTGCTTTATATCAGAAAAGTCTGAGCGAAGTAGCAAGCGGCAAAAACATCAAGACTGTGAGCTGCGCTAGTTGGTGAAAGTACTTGAACATAATTTTAACACAGCGCATGACTACGCAATCACAGGAGAATGGGGTACAGCGTTAAGCCTCCCCTGTCTTCTTCCGTTGTGTCCGCGTTTTCTTTAGCTGTGTCAAAAATATGTTCAAGGCAAAACAGGTAATACATTACTCCAAGAACAATGCAAGTTGGACAAGTTGAATATATAATTCGATTTTTATGGTTGAACATTCTAAAAATATCTGATTCTAGGTGTTGATCGAGCGTTTCTTCCCGCAAAACACCATAGCCTTTGCTATTGTCTGCCTATATTATTGATTTTTTACAAACAATATAGTAGTTTATATATAGTATTACGTGAATAAGATGTATAGCGCTAAGAGACAGACAGAGAAAATAATTTGAGAGGAATGCGAGAACGTGATTCAGAATAGTAAGGAAAAAATATAAGGCCTAAGTGGGATCATAGGCTTATAATATTCTTTGTAAATGGCACAAATATTGATTAAAGACAATGGAAACATCGTGTTCAAATAATTAACAGTGCCTGAAATCTGTGCGTGCACCAAACTAAATCAAGTAAACTAAAATTTTAAAACTATTTCACGCAAGAACCTCATTGTAAGTGCGACAAAGGAAGCTCGTGAAATGCACTGATATCACCCTCTGTGACTTCCGAAATTTTGGTGTAAACGAGAAATTCAGGACCCTGTCATAATAAATGATATCAAGGCGCTTGCTGTGCCTTCCTTGGCTGACTGACTGGATGTATGGTGTTATCAAGTGGACTTCATATCGCTGCTCCGTTAAACTTATTTCAGCTAGACCAACGCAACTTACAAATCTGCAAAATAAAAGCAAGTGTTTGTGAAGTGCCACACATAGTGGAGGGGCGGCAGCGCCATTTACCCACTTAGCAGAAGTAGCACAGGCTCTTCCGCCACCAAAAGGCTTGCAGGCTACCGGACCTGAAGCCCCAGGGCTTTCCGCTTTGATAGATAGCCCTTAGACTTCCATGCCTGCAGGCGTGAACCGCAAGCGGGCATCCAGCACCACGTCCAAAGTGATGGACACAACAGATTGTCTGACCTTGTCTTCGGTGCCAAAGGACAAGCGCGGCTCTTTGGAGCGCGTCAGAAAGTCGAAAACAGTCATCATGGGGCCTGACGAGGGCTCCTCCCTTAACGCAATACTTCTTTAGTATATACAGTACTCATTTACACTCATAATAGATACACAAATAATACAATGGAACGTCAGAGGACTGCCTAGAAACCTCGACAATATTCATGAACTCTTACACAAACACTCACCAAAAGTTCTGTGTGTGCAAAAAACACACTTAAATTCTAAGAACACCAACTTTCTACGTCATTATGTAATATTTAGAAAGGACCGTAATGACGCAGTAGCATCATCTGCTGGTGTGACCAGTATAGTTCTTCTGGGCGTAGCATGTACACATTTACCACTACAAACATCCCTTGAGGCAGTGGCTGTTCGAGCAGTTCTTTTGAAAAACTTATGACCATCTGCTCTTTTTACATACCTCCACAGTACTATTCTGAAAAACACAAAATACAGTCACTTATAGATGAACTTCAGGGACCTTATGTGGTCCTTGGGGACTTGAATACACATAATGGTCTATGGGGCGACTCTCCTTGCGATGTACGAAGTCGCCTAATCGAATAGTTCCTCTTATCTTCAGGTGCGTGCCTGTTGATTAGGAAAGAACCAACATACTTTAGCCTCGCCAACAAAACCTACTCACGCAAACATCTCAGCGTTGTGTTCCCATCGCTTGTACCCATGCTTCAATGGAAAGTCATCAACAATCCTTTTCGAAGTTACCACTTCCGGATCATTCTAAGTACAGCAATAAACAACGGTCCTCCACATGTTCCCAGATGACGGGCAGACAAAGCGGACTGGGAAAGTTCAGAGACGCTGCTCGCTTAAGTTGGTCGGACAAATGTCATATAAATAGAGATGCAGTTGTAAGCTTTTCGACAGCACTTCTTATTCATGCTGCAACAAAGTTTATCCCACAAACTGGACGGTCCAGCAGGTGACACGTCCCTAGGTGGAACACTGAGTGTTGGAATGCACGTAAAAAGCAAAATAAAGCATGGAAGCTTCTTCGAGACTTTCCGACAGGTGAGAATCTTACAAATATTAAAAAAACCTAGTCTGAAGGTGGAAAGATACGCCGACAGGCCGGAAGGGAAAGTTGGGACATTTTATATCACGCATCAATTCATATACACACAAGGCCAAAGTTTGAAGCATGGTTAGCAGAAGAGCAGGAAGACAAGTACAATCGCTCCCTCTCGTAAACACACAAGGTGACAGCTTGGAAGATCGAGCAAACTTCGAACAAGTGTCCGGTTCGTCACACCATAGTGAAGCCTTCCAAAGATACAAAACAAAAACAGAAAAGTAGAAACTAGAACACAAATGTACAAAGCACGTAGCATACAACCAAGCTTTCAGCTTAGCTGAGCTCCAAACATTACTAAACTCCTGCACTCATTCCACCCTGGGTTCTGATCGTGTGGTGTACGAAATGTTGAAAAACCTTCAATTCGAAACGCAAAAAACCCTACTTTGCTCGTACAACGCCATCTGGTTTTCTGGCACTATCCCTACTTCCTGGAAAGTGGCCATAAATATTCCCATCTTGAAAGAGGGCAAGGAGCCTTCCTCACTTTTGAGTTAGAGGCCTACTGCACTTAAAAGCTCCTTGTGCAAGCTTCTCGAAAGAATGATAAACTGCCGATTTGTACATATCCTTGAAACGAACAATTTGCTCGTTTCATTTCAGTGCGGGTTTCGAGAGGGTAGATCTACCACCCACCACCTTTTTCGTATCGAGGCACAGATCAGAGACGCTTTCATCCACAAACAATACTTTCTTTCTGTGTTCCTCGATATCGAAAAGCCTTACGATGCAACATGGCGCTTTGGAATAATAAGAAACCTTTCTCACCTTGGCGTCGACGACAGAATGTTAACTATATTCTAAAGTTACTTGTCAAATCAGACATTCCGTGTCCAAGTGGGCACTGTTCTTTCCCAAGCATTTGTCCAAGAAACAAGAGGGCCGCAAGGTGGTGTACTTAGCTGCACACTTTTTATTATCAAAATTAAGTTTTTGCGCTTGTCCATTCCTCAAAATTTGTTTTATTGCACATATGTTGATGACGTGCAGCTTGGTATTCAGTCTTGTAACCTGGCCATGTGTGAGCGGCAGGTCAAGCTTGGTTTGAACAAAGTCTCCAATTGGGCAGAAGAAAACGGGTGCTGACTGAATGCACAGAAAGTAAGTGTGTTTTGTTCTCCAGAAAGAGATGAATCCATTCTGAACCCGATATTCAACTTTATAGGCAACGTACTTTCGTTAATACCGAACACAAATTCTTAGACGTAATCTCGGACAACAATATAACCTTCATACCACACATCAAGTAACTAAAAAACAAGTGCATAAAAGCCATGAATGTTATAAAGGTGTTGTCATGCACTACGTAGGGAACTGACAAGAAGTGTCTGATCAATTTGTATACAAGCCTCACACGTACTCACCTACATTATGGGGCAGGAGCATATCAGTCTGCGACATCTACTGCCCTAAACTGCTTGATCATGTTCATCATTTAGGCATCCGCCTCTTACGGTTGCTTTTCACACTAGCCCCATGGAGAGCCTGTACGTGAAATCGAACGAATGATCGCTCCATCTAGAGAGATGTTACATGTGTTGAGGCGTTTATTGGCGGACACTTGTCGACGATGCTTGACAGTGACAGTCAATGCGGGTACCAACTCTCTGCACGAGCTGCTCTTCTTTTTGCTAAAAAAGGCAACCCACTAGAAGGCGCTGGAGAGGACGATCCACTGTTCGAAGGCTTCACCACAACTACCCCGGGTACGAAGAGGGAGCCGCCTGGCGACCTAACAGCTGGTTACTATGAGCGGGTCGTGGTAGGCTTTGAGGCGCTCCACGTTGACAATGTCGCGCCCTCGCCGGCGCATGTCCGAAGATGGTTCGATGGGTTCGATCAAGTAATTTACAGGGGAAGTGCGTTCGACGACACGGTAGCGGCCTTCGTATTTGGGCAATAGTTTTGAAGATAGGCCAGTTGAAGTGGTAGGAATCGAGAGCCAGACGAGCGCTCCAGGGAGGAACGTGGGCGCAGTAGTGCTGGTGTCAGCGCGAATGCCTTTTTTCCGCTCTTGATCATGCGCTGTAAAGGTCCTTGCAAGCTCTCGACACTCTTCAGCAAGCTTGGCTGTAGCAGAAATAGGCGCCCACTCTGACGGATCTGGCTTGTACGGAAGTATTGTGTCGATGGTGTGCGACGGGTGCCTTCTATATAATAAAAAGAAAGGTGAAAAGCCAGTAGTGCTCTGAGGGGCGGTGTTATATGCGTAGGTGACGAAGGGTAGAATGTAATCCCAATTTGTGTGATCGGCGGCGACGTACTTGGAGAGCATGTCGCTGAGCGTACGGTTGAAGCGTTCAGTGAAGCCATTCGTCTGCGGGTGGTAAGCAGCAGTTTTGCGGTGAACAACGTTGCACCCTTTGAGAATGGCTTCGACGACTTCAGACAGGAAGACGCGGCCTCGATCACTGAGCAGTTCCTGAGGTGGACCGTGTCGCAGCATGAATCGTTGGAGCAGGAAGGAGGCCACAGCGCTCGGTGTAGCCACGGGGAGAGCGGCAGTTTCGGCGTATCGCGTGAGGTGGTCCACAGCAACAATGGCCCAGCGGTTACCAGCCAACGTTAGTGGAAGTGGCCCATACAAATCGATGCCAACGCGCCCAAACGGCCAGGCAGGGCAAGGTAGAGGTTGCAGACCTACCGGCGACAGGTGCGTTGAAGTTTTGCGGCGCTGACATTCTATGCAGGAGCGAACGAATTTCTGCACATAGCGGTACATGCCGCGCCAAAAGTACCGTTGGCGAATGCGCCGGTAAGTCTTCGATACCCCGGAGTGCGCACATTGCGGATCAGTATGAAAGAATTCGCATATGTCAGAGCGCAGACTGCGGGGTATGACTAGTAGCCACTGGCGGCCGTCACCGTTGTAATTGCGTCGGTGGAGAAGGTCGTCGCGAACGGCGAAATGGTGGGCTTGACGACGCAACGCGCGAGTGGATGGAGTGGATGGATCAATCAGCAAGTCTATCAGTGAGGCAATCCATTGATCCTTGCGCTGTTCAGTAGCAACGGCGTGAATGCTAATGGAAGAAACGGCAAGGTGAGACGCTGAGTCGTGGACATTGTCGTCAGGCAAGAGAGAGCGCGAGAGGGCGTCGGCGTCAGCATGTTGCCTTCCGTTGCGGTACAGCACGTGGATGTCGTAGTCTTGTAGGCGAAGTGCCCACCGTGCGAGACGGCCTGAGGGATCTTTCAATGATGACAACCAGCATAGTGCGTGATGGTCGGTGACTACATCAAATGGGCGACCATATAAATAAGGTCGGAACTTGGTAAGGGCCCAGACGATTGCCAGACATTCTTTCTCAGTGACGGTGTAATTAGTCTCGGCTTTTGTAAGCGTACGGCTTGCATACGCCACGACATATTCCGGGAACCCTGGTTTGCGCTGCGCAAGGACAGCGCCGAGACCGACACCACTGGCGTCCGTGTGTACCTCTGTAGGGGCAGTAGGGTCGTAGTGGCGGAGTATGGGAGGCGACGTCAACAAACGACGGAGCGTTGTGAATGCGTCGTCACACTGTGATGACCACGAATGGAGAGGCCCGTTACTACCGAGGAGCTTTGTCAGCGGCGATACGATAGACGCGAAATTTCGGATGAAGCGCCGAAAGTAGGAACACAGTCCTATGAAACTGCGCAGTTCCTTGACGGATGTCGGCTTGGGGAACTCGGTCACGGCCCGAAGCTTGGCTGGATCGGGAAGAATTCCGTCCTTGGACACGACGTAGTCGAGTATTGTCAACTGCCGAGCTGCAAATCAGCACTTCTTTAGGTTCAGTTGCAGACTGACGTCACTCAGACGCGAAAACGTGCCGCAGGCGTTGAAGGTGCGTGGAGAAGTCCGGAGCGAAAACGACGACGTCATCGAGGTAGCACAGGCACGTGTGCCATTTCATGTCACGCAGAACGGTATCCATCATGCGCTCAAAGGTGGCGGGCGCATTGCACAGCGCAAACGGCATGACGTTGAATTCGTACAAGCCGTCGGGAGTGACGAAAGCGGTCTTCGGTCGAGCGTCCTCAGCCATAGGTACTTGCCAGTACCCTGAGCGCAAATCTAGATATGAAAAGAATTCGGTCCTTGCAGGCTGTCAATCGTGTCATCCACACGCAGTAGTGGGTACACGTCCTTACGAGTGATCTTGTTGAGACGTCGGTAGTCCACACAGAACCACGCAGAACCGTCCTTCTTCGCGACGAGAATGACAGGAGACGCCCAGGGGCTGTTAGAGGGTCAAATAACATCGCGGCGTAGCATGTCATCCACTTCCTCGTTGATTACACGGCGTTCTGTGGGAGATACGCGTTATGGACGTTGCCGTAGTGGTGGTTGTGCGCCTGTGTCAATTGGATGCGTAACAGTGGATGTGCGGCCGAGAGAAGGTTGAGAGACATCGAAAGAAGAGCGGAATTCTTCCAACAGGGTCAGAAGCTGGGAGCGCTGGACCGGCGTAAGGTTGTCGGCAATGGAAGGACCGAATACATCAGCGGATGATGAAACAGATGTAGAAACAGCACTAAGCGTATTGGAACTTCGGCAGTGCGTGTCATCAGGTTGATCCATGACTCGTGCGTCTTCGATGGGTTCCACGCTGCCGAGACATTCCCCTCGCACCAACGTAACACTGTACGGGGATGAGTTCAGAACAATAATAGTGGTGCTGCCGCGAGTTACTTGCACGGTCGCGAAAGGAACCAGCAAACCTTTTCTGGTGAAAACACGATGAGATGGTGAGAGAAGTGCAGCGGTGTCGGAAAGACTTGCACAGTAGACCGACACCGCCGCGGACGACTTTGCAGGCACTTGCGTGTCGTCCCTGACAAGTAACTTGCTTGCAGCAGATGGACTGTCGGCCGTCGTCAAAGAAGAGAATGGTGTCAGCTCTATTTCTGCTGGTGAGCAATGAATGACGGCGTCGTGGCGGGAGAGAAAATCCCATCCTAGGATGACGTCGTGAGAGCATGAAGGAATTATGATGAATTCGACGGCATACATCACGTCCTGAATCATGAGGCGGGCTGTACACATCGCTGTAGGGTGAATGCTTTGAGCGCTGGCTGTACGGAGGGAGAGCACGGAAAGTGGCGTGGTCACTTTGCGCAGTAATCGACTAAGCTTTGCCTCCATGACGGATACGGCGGCTCCAGTATCTACAAGGGCAGATGCACGAACACCATCCACAAGCACGTCTAGCACGTTCGATGGTCTTTCCTGAGGGCTTCCGCAGTTCGACAGCGTCGTAGCCCTTGCCTCGTGGACTGCGACGACTAGTTTTCCTGGTCACCCTCTAGTGGACGTGGCCGCATCGGCGACAGAGAGCGACGTCGCGGAGAATGTGAATGGCGGGTAGATGGAGCGGGGCGGGACGACGGTGACGAGGGTGGCGGTTGGTCGTAAAAGCGGCTCGATTGGCTGGGAAAATTGGAGGCAACCTGCGGTCGCTGCACACGATTGCAGTAGCGTGCTACGTGACCGACACAACCACAATCAAAGCAGATGGGGCGATTGTCCGCAGTGCGCCATCGGTTCGCGGGTCCCATCCATGTTGAAGAACGCGATGGGCGAGCCGGCTGCTGATATAACTGCATAGTGGGCGGCACACGGGGCACGTGGATGACGTCGGTATATGTAGGCGGCACAGTTTCTCCGAAAGCCTGTGGTCTGGCGATGGTTTCGGTGTAAGCAAGGGGGCCAGTCACAGGAATCGGTGGGGGTGGCCTGGCGACAACTTGGGCGTAACTGAGTGGTGTAGATACTGGAGGTGGCTGGTGATATTCTGGAACGACCTCCGCGATTTCCTGCTGAATGGCTCGGCGGAGGGGAGGCAGAAGTGTGCTTGACGACTGTTCAGCACGTTGCGGGGAAGCAAAGGCCAGTAAAGAGACCTGGCGGGCAACTTCCTCACGCACGAATGACTTGATTTCAGCAAGCAAGGCGGTGTGGTCAGGAAGTGTTGACAAGGCCGAGAGATCAGCATCACGTGAGGGTGGTCGACGGGTCATCGAGCGCTGCCGTCGCAGCTCCTCGTAACTTTGGCAAAGTGTAATGATCTCTGCCACAGTGCAAGGGTTCTTGGCCAGGAGCATGGTGAAGGCATCGTCGGCGATGCCTTTTAGAACATGAGTAATTCTGTCGGCCTCGGACATGCTCACGTCCACTTTCTTGCACAAGTCAAGGATGTCTTCTATGTAGCTTGTGAAGGACTCACCGGTCTGCTGTGCTCGTTCACGTAACCGCTGTTCGGCTTGGAGCTTACGAACGGCAGGACGGCCGAACACGTCGACGACGGCGGTTTTAAAAGCGGACCAAGTTGGGAAATCGGATGCGTGGTTGTTGTACCACAGTCCGGCCACACCCGCGAGGTAGAAAACCAGGTTGCCGAGTTTACCTGCCTCGTCCCAATGATTGGGGACGCTGACGCGTTCGTACATAGCAAGCCAGTCCTCGACGTCGGTGCCATCCGCGCCGGTGAAGACAGGAGAGTCGCGGATGCGGGGGACACCGGAACATGGCATCGGCGCAGGAGGAAGCGTTTGCTGTGCGGCGTCTTGGTGCATGGTAGAAGGCACGGTGCGGGATCGAAGCTCCAGGGGCATCAAATGCTAACCGAAGGTGTTAGAAGGGCACAGCACTCTCCACCAAATTGTTGAGACGTTTATTGGCGGACACTTGTCGACGATGCTTGACAGCGACAGTCAATGCGGGTACCAACTCTCTGCACGAGCTGCTCTTCTTTTTGCTAAAAAGGGCAACCCACTAGAAGGCGCTGGAGAGGACGACCCACTGTTCGAAGGCTTCACCACACATGTCTTTTACATATTATCTTAAAGGGAACACAGACAAGGGACATTTTTCACATTCTACAATTATTGACATGTCAAGCCTTGCTAGCAGTGTTTGAGAAACAACCTCTTATGAGACAGCCGTACTCACTCCGTGTGAGGGGCCTAGCAAAGGCAACCGGTGAGCTACTTGAACATCGTTTGAGGGCTCCCACCGCCCCGCCGCGGTGGTCTAGTGGCTAAGCTACTCGGCTGCTGACCCGCAGGTTGCGGGTTCAAATCCCGGCTGCAGCGGCTGCATTTCTGATGGAGGCGGAAATGTTGTAGGCACGTGTGCTCAGATTTGGGTGCACGTTAAAGAACCCCAGGTGGTCGAAATTTCCGGAGCCCTCCACTACGGCGTCTCTCATAGTCATATAGTGGTTTCGGGACGTTAAACCCCCCAAATCAATCAATCATGATGGCTCCCGCAGTATGCCTGGCACCGTGGTAGTGGCAGGCGATAGATTGCGACGTGTCTTTCTTAGAGGTTACGAAGCACACACCAATTGCACATATGCAGACATACTTCCTGGAACTACAACAGAAATACACATGCCCTAAGTTTTTTACGGATGCCTCAAAGACCAACACTTCCATCTCGTCGGCAGCCTTTGGCCCATCCTTTTCGGAAGCCGGCGTTCTGCACCTTGATACAAGTATTTTCACCGGTGAAGCTTATGCGATACTTGCGGCTGTTGAAAACAATAAACAAATAAAGCCACAGAATGCAATATTATACAGATTCTCTGAGCGTAGTAAAAGCTTTGTAAACTCTTCAAAAGAATGAAAACTCTGTCCTTGTCTCGCTTTATTCGCTCTTATGCATAGTCTACTCATCCAAGCAGCATGTTGTATGGGTGCCAGGACACCCCGAAATACAAGGCAACGTTCTGGTGGACCAGCTAGCTGGATCCGCCAGCAAAGCCGCTACCAATGCATTGATATCAATTCTTGCACTCGACTTGAAACCTTTTTTCAAAACAAAAGCTCAGGGGTATATTGGCAGAGCACATGGGACACACACCTAGGTAATAAATTGCATGTCATAAGCCACAACTTGGTCATTGGCCGCAAGTATCAAAATCACGCCACACAGAACTAATACTTACAAGGTTAAGAAACCAGACATACATACACTACACATTCATTTCTTTTGTCTGGTGGCGATCCACCTTTGTGAGAGAGATGTGGAGAAGCGATCACCGTACTTCACATTCTCATCCAGTGTAAAGAATTAGAAACGCTGAGACAACACTTTTCGTTACCCTACCGACAACAGATACCGCTTCATCCTGCAATGTTCGTCGGAAGGGAACCACTTTTCACACATGAATGGCTGTTGGCTTTTTTGAGAGAATTTCGTACTTTTCATGACATATACCCGGGCATTCTGTAGCATGACCTCTTTAGAGAGGTCTCCACTGTGGTCGCTACACTCAACAAAGCACTTGCCTCACGGCCCTTAGACGCAAGGGTGTGAACTATCGAGGCACTTGTGCTAATGCCATACATGTCCACCATGGTTTCTATTATCAAGAACTTTCGCAATCCATTAACATCACACACTTTACACGGTATGGTCATGATTTTATTACTTCTATGTTTTTACCCGCCTTAGCGTGAGGAATTTTAAAGCCCTTGACAGCCGCTAGTCACAATCATTGTCCACATCTCTTGTCCTCTGAACTGGCGCTCTTTGGCCATCAAATGACCCTTGCGCCAAAAAACACCAAATATCATCATTGATCATATATTCATCATATACAAGTACCACTATCCAGCAGATAATCCAAAGACTAAGCGAGAGGTGGCTACTACTACAAACAAGAGGTGGCTACTACTACAAACACCCGATTCCTATGTTTACATAATTTCATGCTGCGCGAGATCAAATTCCGACTGTGGCGGCTGCATTTCCGATGAAGGCGGAAACATTGTAGGCCCGTGTACTCTGATTTGGGTGTACGTTAAAGAACCCCAGGTGGTCAAAATTGCCGGAGCGCTCCACTATGGCGTCTCTCATAATCATATGGTGGTTTTGGGACGTTAAACCTTACAAATAAAATCATCATAATTTCATGCTGTGAATTGTTCGAGTATACAAGAGCTTCAAAGGTTTGAAGGGTGGTGAACAATAATATTTCGTGAAAACTACTGGCTCATTCAAATGAACTCTGCAAAGACACTTTATTTTATTTTTCGCTTGCGCTGACTTTTTTTTTCTTTTTTGACTGCTTGGTATCAAAGGACAAAGTTTATTAGGCAAAAAAAGTTTAGCGAACCATTCAATAACTTCTGACATGCTTGTGTCGGCATCTGTGTAGGCTAAGACAAGTGCGAGACCAGCCATGCGTTCCTAATACATGGAGGTGCGTAAGTAGTTTTTGAGTAACCTCATGTCTGAAAGCGTCCTCTCTGTGCTGGCAGGAGTCACTGGAAGAGGGTCTGGAAGCTTGTACACATTCGGATAAGACCTGCTGTCACAACGAGGGTGGACATCAGCTCCTGTGCTGAGCCACTGGTTTGCTGCTTTCTTCTGCTAGTTGGCAGCCCTCGTTTCGACTTCATTCGCAAACACGATCAGATTTTCTGTTTCTTTCGATCATCTTGCAGTGGTGGTAATGTGGACCCATTGCTGATAGTTCATTTACAAGTGCCCTGTGCTTTTCGAACCGTGCTTTGAACTGGGCTAATACATGGTCCATAAACGGAATGGACCTTATCACAAATCACAGCGCCATGCCTTTCCTTGGTGAATCGGCACTGGGGCATTATGGGAGGGCGGAGCGCCGGTGGTCAGAGCAGATGACGCTTTCCCGCTTTCGCCCGCTTTCATCACGCGGCGTGAGTGGTTTTTCATGGGCTAAGAAGCCGCTATTGCGAAGAAACGCTTCTTTTTATCGCTCCGACTTTCATTCGCACATACTAGACTGTGTCGTTCATCGCAAATAACCGTAATCATCACAGATCATGCCGAATATGGAAAGGAGCGGACGCGTTTGCTAGGTTCTGGATTGTGATATTACGTGAGTCACTGTACGTTTCATTCATTGCTCACCCGCTACGCTGGTCTAGTGGCTTAAGGCACTCGGCTGCAAGCCCGCGGGTCGCGGGGTTGAAGGCCGGTCGTGGCGGCCGCATTTTCGATCCCGATAAAAATGCTTTAGGCCCGTGTACTTAAACTTCTGGGGCCTTTCACTAGGCCGTCTCTCATAATCGCATCGTGGTTTTGGGACGTTAAACCACAACACTTATATTACTCATTCATTGCTTGGTGCCACTTCATGGCTTCGATGTTTGTGGTGCTGCAGCTAAGTTGGACCTTTATTATCTCTGTCCTTACTAGCTGTGATTACGGGGCTGAGATTTTATACTTGCGGCCTAACCTGTAATTACCTACGCGATTTCTTTAGGGTAAGAGGCTTATATACCTCTTTAAAAACACACAGGGTCCCTTATCCATCCACCTAAGACGATTCGATTGCGAAAGCCATCTTCTTTTTCTTCTCGGTCGATGCACTAATCGTACCCCGCCAGTCTGACTGTCTGCATGATTTTTCCGTGGTTGCAAACTCGTCTTGGATAGTGGCTGAGAGAACGCACTGGCCCCGCCGCGGTGGTCTAGTGGCTAAGGTACTCGGCTGCTGACCCGCAGGTCGCGGGTTCAAATCCCGGCTGCGGCGGCTGCATTTCCGATGGAGGCGGAAATGTTGTAGGCCCGTGTGCTATGATTTCGGTGCACGTTAAAGAACACCAGGTGGTCAAAATTTCCGGACTCTCCACTACGACGTCTCTCATAATCATATGGTGGTTTTGGGACGTTAAACCCCACATAACAATCAATCAGAAAACGCACTAGCGTAGCTTGGGCTTGTGTAGGTCCCGGTGTGGTTTGAAGGGGGCCAGTGGCCCTTTTACACCCCCTGGCCGACAACCCAGCCCACCACTATTCGCACCACCCTTTGAGAACTTGCTGTACCTAACAAGGTTTGCACTGCCTCCAGAATTGGAGGCACTGCAAAGCTGATTTTGCATTGCCTCCATAATCAGACTACATTGCACCAAGCTCGGATGACTTGCGATGACGTGAATACGTGAATTCGCGTGATGTTTTGATGACGTCTCAATTTTTGGCGGTGTCTGGCGTCATATATATTTACATCACGTGATGTTTTTTCGATTACTCGACGTCGCCCACGCGGGACGCAAACGGTCGAATTTCACGTTTGTTTTCAGGCGCAAACCTTAGATCACTCATCAAAAATTGACCGTTGGTGGCTTTGGCGTCCCGAGGTGTCGGCGTCAACAGGAGTGATGAAAAAATCAACGTGTGATGGCGTCCCCACACGACTTCATCGTGACATCATGGTCATCAGAATGTGTAAATCATGATGACGGTCCCATGATCACGCCATGAGGCGACATTGTCGCTTTGCACTGCTTTGTTATTGTGTGATCGGCCCATCAATCACGGAGGCCGAGCATAACCAGGTGAGGAGCTGAAAGTTTGGAATGCCTCTCGTCATCAATTACTGCAAAGCCACTTTAGGTCCAGAAAACATTCGCAGGGGGAGGGAGAGATAAAGAAATTGTCCAAAGAAAAAGAAACAGACGGCTGTCGCCTTCAGGTCGCCTTGAATGAATGCATAAGAAACCCTGCGAGGTTTTTTTTTTGCGCTGTTACGTGGTGTTTATTCTGCTGTTTACCGCACGGTTACGTTCAATCGAACCTGCTTTTTATTTCCCATAAACCTTAAGGCCTCACCTATTCTTGCTTCGCGCATCTCTCTTTTTTTTCGTTTCCCTGTGTGAAGGCAAATAGTGCTAGTTGTAGTTTCATGTTTATCAATACAAAAGCTACTCTCTCCGCCAGTTTCTTTTACATTGTCAGCTAATGTAAGCGCTGCTGCGGCTGTCTATACCTTACCGACACTGAAAGAGGCTTTCATCATTGCTTCTAAAGTAAGTCTGACCATTAACAGCCTTTTACAGCTACGTTTTCTGGCTTCAGCCTTCTGTGCCCATTTAGTGAGTGCTTATTTGCACTACAAGAATGTCCAAGCCGCGCAATTTTTTCTTGTGAATATGCCTGAGGCAACTTCTTCAGATGTTTTGTCCTTGGCCCTTTTGGAAAAGGTGACGGGAACGGTTGTCTGTTTTGGACAGTGGAGAGAGACATATCTATACAAGCGACAAACTACTAGATTAGCATTATCATAAACTGCAATGAAACAAGAGATCACGAGAGCTGAAACAGTGAAATCGGATATTGTGTGAATTATGCGCACTGACGCTCATTACGTTGCCTATTCCCGCTAACTAGTGATGACCTATTGCGTAGTCAGGTCTGAAATTCTTAAGTTAATTTCCAGCTCACAGTCGTCGCAACAGGCAGCAGGTCTTACGCTGTTTCAAAGTAAATATCGCATGCGAAGTATCGGCTCTGTGGTCGTGCTGGTAGCTGGTTTTTACTACTCTTTCTAAAGTTTCTACAATTTACTAAAATTTCTCACACGCAGAATTTGAAACAGGCAATCAGTATTGAAATATTGGGGATTGAACTCATTTTTAAGGTTGAAATTTTAACATTATTTTTCGCGAAGTGCATGGTTCTGCACTGCGTGTCGTGCGGAAGCATATCGCGAGTGACTGTCCCCGACATAAAGTAATAAGGAAGCTTTACGGTGATATTTACAATGAAATAATTGACAAAAGCTTTCGCTAAGTTGAAATACGATCAAAGAAGCACAGGGGTCTCCCCGCGAAAGCCGAGAACATTTTCTAAATCAGTGGGCCTTTTCGCGGGTGCTTGAGTGATTTCCCAAGTCATTATTAAGTCACGATACTACTGTTTCCTGACTGCATGTTGCTCTGAGTGGTGCCTCTTTTATGAATGAGGATTAAAGCAGGATTATGAAGCACGACATTTCCGCAACGATACGTTCGTACGCCTTCGCACTGTTGGAAACGGGGTGAGCCAACGCTTCCGAGCGCAGACGACACTCTGCTGGCGTTCCGGTTTCCCATAATGCTTTTCAGCCGCCGTAAGAGGGCGTGCGCCGATTTATGGAAAAGCACATGAGCCCGGTTCGGCGAAAATATTGTTTCGCGCTCTCGAATTTATTGGTCTCATGCTCTTGCTTCAGAAAACCGGTTCAATGGCTTGCAGCATACCATGCCATTACTAACATGGCATGCACGTCATGATTTCCACGTTACTGTGTCACTTATGTTTGCCGTGCAGTCGTGCGATATCATACCAGTTTTCAATATGTCATGTGAACGAAAGCACTTCAAGAACAGCAAGCCCTCAGTATGTAAATGATGACATCTATGACATATCTTTGTTTTCATGTTATCATTTGTCACTCATGCTCGTGGTAAAGTCTTATCACGCCTTACAAAGTTTCGTATTGATACCATTATCAAAACGGCCAGGAGAGTTCAAAATCGTAGGCGGCTAGATAGATAGATACGCTCATAGTCGCCGAAGTTCACTAAGAAATACTTGGCAATTAATAATACTCACAACATAATTTAACCTCGTTTGATCCCCTAAAAAACTCCCAGTTTGACGCAAAACGCAGCCATCCATATACAAGGCAATATTTGTTTTATAATGAGGCGTTTTAGAGTGGTACTCTTTTATAAAACAGGAGAGCGGTCACGACACGTCAAGTGGTAATGGCGGAACTAGCCTGAGTCCTCAGCCAACCAAAACGTCGTCTTCTTCACCGACTGAGTCATACCCCCTGCCCTTCTGAGTAGCATTCATCTTCTTCACTACATTTTCCTCCCCTCCGGAAAAGAGCCATCCTGGCGACTCATGGGCAGGAGACAATAGAGGGATCGTAATACGGTTTTAGGCGGTCTATGTGGACGGTCTCACGTCCACGGCGTCGTTGATCATGGGGCTGCTCAAACGGCTCCACGATGTAAATGACGGGTGAAGTTTGTTTAACCACACGGTAAGGTCCGTCATACTTGCACATAAGTTTCGTTGAGAGACCAGGGCTGGTTGAAGGGATGCGAAGCCAGACGAGGTCATCCAATGCATAAGAAGCTGGAGGCATCGGGCTATCGCGGTGGTGTTTCTGGCGTTGCTGTTCAGCACTTGTGAAGGAGCGGGCAAGCTGACGACACTCTTCCGCGTATTTAGCAGCTTGTGACATCGTCGTCGACTCAGCAACATCCGGGTGGTAAGGAAGCATGGTGTCTAGCGTGCAAGAGGGCTCGCGACCATAAAGGAGGAAATATGGTGAGAAACCAGTGATTGTCTGGACAGCAGTATTATGCGCGTAGGTTACAAAAGGGAGAATACTGTCCCGATTGGTGTGATCGGTTGCGACGTACATCGACAGCATATCTCCTAATGTACGGTTGAATCTTTCTGTAATGCCATTTGTTTGAGGATGATACGCGGTGGTAGTGCGATGAATAACTTGGCATTCCTTTAGAAGCGATTTGACAGCGTCCGACAAAAACACACGCCCTCGGTCACTCAGGAGTTCACGTGGTGCACCGTGACGTAAAATGATCTGATGCAGTATGAAACGACCGACGTCGCTGGCTGACGCAGAAGAGAGTGGTGAAGTTTCTGCGTAGCGCGTAAGGTGATCGATAGCGACGATTACCCAGCGATTTCCAGCCGGTGTAATCGGAAGAGGTCCATACAGATCAATACCAACACGGTCAAACGGTCGGGCAGGACAAGGTAAGGGTTGTAATGGAGCTGGAGAAGTTGGAGTGGGATTCTTCCGGCGTTTACAAGCGAGACAGGAACGTACGTAGTGACGGACGAAGCGATACATTCCACGCCAGTAGTAGCGGTGGGACAGGCGGGTGTAGGTTTTTAACACTCCAGCATGGGCGCATTGTGGGTCGGCGTGAAAGGAGGCGCATATGTCTGAGCAGAGACTTCTGGGAATGACTAGAAGCCATTGGCGTCCTTCAGAGAGATAATTGCGTCTGTATAGCAAACCATCTCTGATAACGAAGTGCTGTATTTGACGGCGCATACCTCTAGGGACATTTTGCGAGGGAGTTCGATTTAACAAGTTGATAAGTGAAGCGATCCAAGGATCTTTTTGTTGCTCTTGTCGCATGTCACTGACACTAAGTGCAGATACGTCGGGGGCAGGCGAAGACGGCGGCTTGTCACTACATTGTAGAGGTGATCGGGACAAAGCGTCTGCGTCGGAATGTTTTCGGCCAGATCGGTAAACGACGTGGATGTCGTACTCTTGTAGCCGAAGCGCCCAACGGGCAAGCCGGCTGGTGGGATCTTTTAACGAGGAGAGCCAACATAATGCACGATGATCTGTAATCACGCTGAATGGGCGCCCGTAAAGATATGGTCGAAACTTGCCTATGGCCCATATGATGGCTAGACACTCTTTTTCGGTGACTGAATAGTTGGCTTCTGCTTTTGTGAGTGCACGGCTGGCGTAAGAGACAACGTACTCATCAAATCCAGGTTTACGCTGGGCGAGCACAGCGCCGAGGCCAACTCCGCTAGCATCCGTGTGTATTTCCGTCGGCGCAAGAGGATCAAAATGTCGCAGTATAGGAGGTGACGTAAGAAGGTGGCGGAGTGTGGCAAATGCATCATCACAAGCTGACGACCAACTAGAAAGGTCTTTGTTGCCGGCAAGAAGGTCAGTCAAGGGCGATATGATGGAGGCGAAGTTGCGAATAAAACGACGAAAATATGAACATAAACCGAGAAAGCTACGAAGTTCTTTTAAGGTCTTCGGCTTGGGAAATTCGGCAACGGCACGGAGTTTCGTCGGATCCGGAAGAATGCCATCTCTAGATACAACATGGCCCGAAATTAGGAGTTGTCGAGCGCCGAAGCAGCACTTCTTCAAGTTGAGCTGTAGACCGGCGGCGGTGAGGCAAGTAAGCACTGTCTCGAGCCGCTGAAGGTGCGTTGAAAAGTCGCTTGAAAATATTACGACATCGTCTAAATAGCACAGACATGTCTGCCATTTCAGGCCACGGAGGATGTTGTCTATCATGCGCTCGAAAGTGGCAGGCGCATTGCAGAGCCCAAATGGCATGACGTTAAATTCATATAAGCCATCAGGGGTAACAAAAGCCGTCTTGGGGCGATCAGCCTCAGCCATGGGAACCTGCCAATAACCTGAACGCAGATCTAGTGACGAGAAGAACTCCGCGCCTTGTAAGCAGTCAAGGGCATCGTCTATGCGAGGTAGCGGGTAAACATCTTTGCGCGTGATCTTATTCAACCGGCGGTAGTCGACGCAGAATCTTATTGAGCCATCCTTTTTCTTGACTAGAACAACTGGGGAGGCCCACGGGCTGTTAGAGGGCTCAATAACACCACGCTTCAACATGTCGTCAACTTGTTCCGCGATTATGCGACGCTCAGATGCCGATACCCGATACGGACGCTGACGTGAAGGAGCGTGAAGGCCAGTGTCAATTTCGTGAGATACTGTGGAAGCACGGCCCAAAGTCTGTTGCTGGTGGTCGAAGCTGGCGCGGAAGCGCTCGAGGAGGGCGATGATGTCGGTGCGCTGCTGAGCCATAAGGTTGGGGTTGATGCAGCGCGAAATTGCGTCGGTGAATGATGGGGAAGAGGATGACGCCCAGCAATCAACAGCATCAATAGGTAGCGTAGTCGAGTGGTCAGGAACTACACGTGCACTCGAGGGATCAATGTTATCGGCAAAGCCAGGCACTCTCCGCACAGTAACTTGGAAGGCGAGGGAAACGGATTTGATACATAAATTGCAGTTGATCCATCGTGAATATTCAGAACGGCGAAAGAAATCAGGAAGCACTTGCGGCGAACAGCGGTTTCAGAAGGCGTAAAAAGAACAGTTGAGCCACTAGAGATGTCACAGGAAAGCGGAACTAGGGCGGACGAGAACGGGGGTATCGAAGTGTCGGCGGCAACGAAAACTTTTGCAGAAGAAAGGGACGAGTAGAGTGAAGCAGCGTCGCATAACGGCGCGAACTCCACTTCCGCGCGAGCACAGTCGATGACGGCATGATGAGTGCAGAGAAAGTCCCAGCCTAATATAATGTCATGGGAACACTGCGGGAGCACTACGAACTCGACGACATATATATCGTCAGCAATAATGACACGTGCTGTGCATGCAGCAAAAGGGCGAATTCGTTGCTCGCTCGCAGTGCTTAAAACGAAGTCGTGTAGAGGCATTGTGACTTTTTTTAGTCGACGGCAAAGTTTTTCAGTCATTACAGACACTGCGGCGCCAGTATCGACCAATGCAAAAACAGGTATACCTTCAACAGAGACAGCAACGACGTTGGACGGCGAAAAACAAGGTCTTGTGGAGTTCGAAAGATCCGCAGTTCTTGCCCCCGGAACCGCGGCTCCTAGTTTTCCTCAGGGACAGGGCGAGGTCGACGGAGCATAGGGGAAAGGGAACGGCGTTGAGGTGAAGGCGACCGGTGCCTGTTGAAGTTCCGGCGAGGTGCAAATGTGTCCATGGTGGTAGTCTCGCCATATACAGCCGGCTCCGGTCGTGGGGGTAAATCATAATTGTTGGGCCTGACGTCGTCACGCAGGAAAAACTCACGCCGTCGACAAAATCGTGCCACGTGACCAGCAATTCCACAGGCGAAGCATATGGGGCGGTTGTCTTGAGTGCGCCAAGGGTTCTGAAAGCGTGGAGGTGGTGGTCGGGAGAAAGGACGGGCAGCCTGGTACGTAGGCTCAGTCGGTACGACAAAAGGACGCGTGGACGTAGGCGTTCGCGACAAAGAAACGTGGCCATTCGCGACAGGTGGACGTCGGGTTCCGTTCAGTGCTTCGGCATAGGTCAGTGGAGCAGCCACAGGTGGTGCGTGAGCTGTTGGTAGCGCCTCGGACACTTGCTCCTGGACTACTCGCTGTATTGATGGCGCTAATGTAGATGGGGCACCTTCGGAGGTGTAAGGCACGAGGGACAACTGGCGTGCGACCTCCTCTCGTACAAATTGCTTGATCTCGAGAAGCAAAGTGGTGTGGTCTATAGCAGTGCCAGCCGACGTTAAAGCGGAGATTGTTGCACATGGCGCGGTGGCACGACGAGTGGTGTCACGCTGTTTCCAGAGCTCATCATAGCTCTGACACAGTTGGATCACTTCCGCTACCGTTTGCGGGCTTTTGGCGACAAGCATCTGAAATGCGTCGTCAGTCACGCCTTTCAAGATGTGTTTGATCATCTCGGCTTCTGTCATGGCCGAGTTGACACGCCGGCAAAGTTCGACCACATCTTCGATATAACTGGTGTAATGCTCACCATTCTGCTGAGCCCTGGTACGCAAGCACTGTTCGGCCCGTAGTTTGCGAAGTGCTGGACGGCCAAACAAGTCCGCAAACGCCGTTCGGAAGGCCGACCAGGTGGGGAGGTCTCTCTCGTGATTACGGTACCACAGACTGGCGACGTCGGTCAAATAAAATTGGAAGACAGTAAGCTTGTGTGCATAGTCCCACTTGTTGTGCTTGCTCACCCGGTCGTATTCGTCGAGCCAGTCTTCCGCGTCTTTGTCATCGGTTCCACTGAAGGTAGGTGGATCGCGTTGCCGAAAGGAGCCAAGACAGACAGGAGCTGCAGTAGTTGGAGCCGAGGCGGCCGCCTGCTGATCATCGTCCGTGGACATCGTAGCAACTGGAGGCAACGTACGGTTTCGCAGTTCCAGGATTAGGCGTTACCCAGCACTCTCCACCAATTATAATGAGGCGTTTTAGAGTGGTACTCTATTATAAAACAAGAGAGCGGTCACGACACGTCAAGTGGTAATGGCGGAACTAGCCTGAGTCCTCAGCCAACCAAAACGTCGTCTTCTTCACCGACTGAGTCATACCCCCTGCCCTTCTGAGTAGCATTCATCTTCTTCACTACAGTTTAAATATCTCGAACAGTGTCATTCAGATGCGCACGAAAAAGCAAAGGCCCGAGAACGCACCATCGGCGAACGCCAGGATCAAATGGTACACTTTCAGAAGGCACCAAATGGAATGATACGCACTCACAGTGGTTTGAAAGGTAGGCTCTCTTTCAGCCTAATATGTCCTCGCTGAGCGTATTTTATGAATGATTTGTTTTGTGCGACACTCTATCAAATGTTTTTAAAGCATACGTGGGTATCATATGTCGGCTTTCCCTAATTTAAGGCCCTCCAAAGTACAGAAAGCCGAGCTAGTTTGTACTGCATTGTAAAACAGCCCAAAAAAACAGGCGACACAGAAAGAAGAGAGCACGAGCGCTATCACTTTCAACTGATGTTCACAATTTTGGAAAGAGAACATGTATACATGGAAACAACCTGTGTCGTCTTTTTTATTTGCGTTATTTTGCAATGCCTCGGCAAAGTCATGTATAATACCAGTCAAAAAGTGTTATAAATTATCCCCACCGGAAACCGTGTTGGACATTTATTAGTATTTATGAACTGAAAGAAAAGTGTGTATATGGTTATGAATTATAATTTCTAGAATGTCCGTGTTATTTGGGTTACTGATTGTGGGCAGTAATCCTTAATACAATTTCCTTCACCAGACTTACGAAAACATTTTATTTGTGTCGTTTTACAATCGCTAGCATGGCGTTATGGACCTCGTAAGAGCACACGCAAACACTTGAAGGCCACCTACTGCTCCAAACAAAAGCGTTATTCACTGCGTAAGGTCGAGATGACTATTAACATTCACTTTTAACAATAACCTTAGGATGTCATGCTAAAAGGTTACTATATTGGGCATCTGATACAATCAATTTTGAAATTCTGTTAGTCGTCCATTGGCTTCGGTGAACATGTTCTTAAAATGGCTAATTAAAGCAGAAGTTATAATATTTTTGTTACCTTTCCTAGTGAGAAAAGGCTGTACAAGAGTGCCATAAAAATAGACGTTTTATTTTTAGTTTTTGAAGTTGGCGCGTTAAACGCATAGCGTCTCTTGTAATGCAAGAGTTTCCGCATACAATTTTTTTCTTTATCTTAGGTACGAAGCGATAAGTAGAGTATTGTTCAAACACTTTAAAAAGAATTCAAAAGTCACTAAAACTGCATGTATTTTATAAAGAGAAAGTCTTAGAGAATGCTTACCTCATCAATTTTAAATCAATTGTTTATGCGAGCGAACTTAAACAATCCATATTGATTACGGTGACGTAGTACTGCGCCTTTTAAACAAAAGACAACAAAACGGTGGCCCCAATTGTCATTTGTTACTTCAACGAAAGTTCCGTTTGTCAGCTGCACTTTTCGTTCCAGGCGCAAAGCTAGAAACAGGAAAAAATAGGCGAAGAAGAAACAGATGAGCGCCAACTACCAATTGTTTATTGTCAGTAGGGGCTGAAAAACAGGTAAACTTCCACACGTGCGCAGTGGCATAGAACCGTTAGCTCAGACATGTCATTACGTGAGCAATTCATTAAAAGAGAACAACTCTGAATGACAGAGTACAATAAATATTGCACTCACACAAGCAGAACCCTTACTTCTAGTATGGTATATGCCTAGTAGTCGCCTTGCTGTTTATTCTCCGATTTTGCCGATAATCCCAGCTTGCGCTAAACATTCACAAACGAGGATGACTTGTCATGCACAGGAACATGCGCATGATCACTCTTACAAAACCTGTTTGAATGCTCCCGCTGGTGGTCCTGAATACACCGTCCTGTTTGTTTAGCAGTTGCCCCTGTTCAGAAGAATTCCATAGACAACACCTTTTACACACGCGTCCTTTTCGGCTCCCTTGCTTCATGCTTAGCACGATAGACTATTCAACACAAGTGTGCCAGTTTATTCGGAGCTGAAACACAACAGGAATGGCAAATCAAGTGGCCACCTTCTTGAGGTTATGGCTAAACTTGCGCATACACAGCATCACCTGTAACTTAGCAAGCTCCCGTTTTCTCGAGTGCTTTTCGTGAGTGTTGATATTCAGCTAAAGATTGGGCAATGGTTTGCAAGACTGTTCGAGCTTTTGCAATTCTGTCAATTTATTTCATACAAAGTCTGGTCGGCGCCATGTGCAGACACGAACTGCGCAACGTGGATTTAAGGCAATGCGGTGCGACACCACGCTTTTCATTATTAGAATTCTGAGATCCTATAGCAAAAGCTTTTTTTCTACTGCGAGGCACACCCGCACAAAAACGTGATCGCTTTTCAAGGCCAGGTTAATTGCCAAAAATGCAAAAGATTTTTGGTTGGAAGCTCGTGAACGAAGATTAGTCCTTTGGCATTTGTCTTAAAGGCATCTAAATAGAAGTGCACTTGATGGTAGGGCATGGAGCACCTTTTTTCTAAAAACAATCAAAATTTGGCTGCATATATAAAAACATGAAAAGGACGCGATGAATGAGCAATACTTTCTACTGCCTGGTCAATAAGTGATAAAAAGGTGCCACGTAAAAACGGTACAACACTAGACCCGATGCAATTGTCCTTTGCAATGAATGGTATGCTTTTCAAAAAAAAAAACGGAAGTACTTTTCCCGAACGCTTCCGGAACTGTATTGAAAGTCGGTACTGACACGAGGGAGCACTTTTGAGAGATAGTAATCGTCAGCAAAACAAACGCCTAAACATCGAGATGAGCGTTGCGAAGTCCTTTGATGGCGCTTTTATTTGCGTAATAATCAAAAGTATTTTGCCTCAAAAAGTCCGTTAGTTAATGTCACATGGGATATCAGAATATACGTTCATGGTGCCGAGGGGTAATTCAATAGAAAAAATTGATTTACGAGATGGCCATCTGAACTGGTACTTTCGTATTTATTTTTTTTATTTATTGCATACTGCCAGCCACCTCTTGGTGGTCAAGGCAGGAGTGATACAAACTTTCATACTTGCGGGCACTTATAACACTACACTTCACGGCGCGGAAATAAAATCACCACATAACAGGTTTGCGTGGAACATGAATTCTCGGGTTACAGGAGCAACACAAGAGCGGTATCAAAAATACAATCTGTATTTTTGTTCCTAAAACGAAGTGTAAAAACATTATTAGAAGAAATGAAATCTGCACATACGACCAGACAACTTTTACTACAGACAGGCAGTGGCAGCTGATAAGAATGCGTCGGGCGCTGCGATGCTGGTGACGTCATGAGGTAGTTCATTACAGTCGGAAATTGTTCGTGGAAAGAATTAATATCGCCGAGAATTTGTTTTTGTAAGCAGCACCACTATGGTGTTATCATGCTTGTTCCGAGTTTTTCGCGATGTATTGTACTGCATGTAAGTGTTAAAGGCGAGTCCTGAGTGTCCATTGACTATGTTATAAAGGAATTTTAAGCGATGTAGCTTTCTACGGGACTCCAATGTGGGAAGAGCGGATCTATTACGGAGTTCAGTGACTGAACAGTGTCTACTGTACGCGTGGTAAATAAACCGAAGGGATTTATTTTGGACTCGTTCTAGTAAGTATATTTCTGTTTGTGTGTGTGGATCCCATACAACGTCAGCATATTCCAACAATGGGCGTACCAATGTAGTGTAAGCGACTAGTTTTGTTTTGCTGGTGCAGTGCCTCATGCGATGCTTTAAGAACCACAATCGCCGCAGTGCTGCTGATGTTATACCTTCGATATGAGTTTTCCAGCTCAAATTAGAAGTGATTGTCAGACCAAGGTATTTGTACTGATTAATGGTTGTTATAGCAGTGTTGTTTAACATGTAAGTGAATTCCGAGGGATTTTTTTTTACGTGTTATGGTCATCTTGACGCACTTTGCTATGTCGAGGCTCATTTTCCAGGAGTTACACCATGCTGTAATAACCGATAAGTATTCATTTAGGGTGGCGTGATCTGTTCTTGATTGAATGGGCAGGTACGCAACGCAGTCATCCGCGAAAAAACGACACTGCACTGTAGATTCGGATGACATGAATTTAGATAAACTAAAAATAAAAGTGGTCCTAGGACAGAGCCCTGCGGTACCCCAGAATGCACGGAAGCGGAAGAAGAATTTTTATCTGCTATCCAAACGTGTTGGTGTCGGTGGGATAGATAATAATCAAGCCATCGAAGAATTCTTTCATTGGTTAGGATTCGGCGAATTTTAAACATCAAATGGGAATGGTAAACTCGGTCGAAAGCTCTTTCGTAGTCTAAAAAAATCGCATCAATTTGTCCGCCTTTGTCAAGTGTTTTTAGAAAGTCATCAGTAGTGTGAATAAACTGTGTGGTGGTTGAAAAGCCTTGCCGGAAACCGTGTTGATTTGGGGAAAAAAATGGTTACTCTCCAGAAATGAACTTAAGTGTTTGAAAAGGAAGTGTTCCTTAACCTTGCCGGCTGTACATAACAACGAAATAGGGCGGTAGTTTTTCACGTCATATTTATCACCTGATTTATGAATGGGTACCAATTTACCCTTCTTCCAATCTACTGGAACTTCGCCTTGTAACAGGCTTTCCCTAAATATTAAGCCTAAGTATTTGGAACACCACTCGGCGTACCGATAAAGAAAAGCATTAGGTATTTCATTCGGCCCAGCCGATTTTTTTGTGTCAAGATGAAGTAGGCAAAACCACGAATGTAGCAACGCTTTTGCTATGATGGTGAATGGAGACAATCTTACAGCAGTAAGAAGCTCCCGCGATCAAACCCTTCTTTGCTTTTGTGATTAAATTAAGGCCCAGTGTCATGGCGAGAATATTATCAAAATAAATATAATTGTGATGGCGCAAGCATACAGAAAAAAGAAGCAAAACCGCAGTGGCATTTTCCGGCAAACACCACTGGGGTGGTGTTCTCCGGCTAGCGCTTTCGAAATAATTTCCGAACCTCGACACTCCATGCGCTTTTGTAGCTGTACATAGAACTCGGCACACCAGCAAAAAAGAAATCGCATACATCTCCCTGTAGAGATAACCCTGTGTAGTATGTGGAGCAGCCGTGGATAAAGCTCCATAAAGATTTGTTTTTTTCTTTATTCACCACCGTTTTCATTCGTGGTTTTGCCCGCAGCCGCTTTGCCAGTCCTCTCCTCCACCGCACTCATGCTCATACCATCATTTATACTCCAAGGATGTGTGTGAGACAGAAAGAGAAGTAAGCGTTTTGACTATACTGAGCAACGCCGCACCACTGGCGCGGTCTCCACTCATACCAGACCACGCGCCGGAGTGAAGCAACCGCCCTACCACAGGGCCACCTAGTAGGCGCTCCGAGCGCTAGCTATGACGACGGGCAAGGGACAATGTCTAACCATAAGCTGCTTCGCACTTAAAAACACTGTGGGCAGATACGCGCATGCATCCAATTCAAACAACACAAGTTGAGGCGATACCACCGAACCTTTAAAAAGAATCATTCTAGAATAACGCAACCTTATAATGCAAGTATTGTGCCTCACGGTGTTACTACTAAGACTTCGTTACGAGGGACTTTGTAGAATAATTCTAATCTCATGAGATTCCTTGACGCGGTCCTATGTCTAAGCGTTCGCATGTGTTTTGTTGTTGTTAGGCTCACCCAAGTCGGAATGCACCTCTTGTGGCCAAGGAGCGAACCCCTCCCAGAGGTTAGCAGCGCAACATAATAGCCCACAGGTTTCGACGACATTCCCTCGAATGGAGTGTGAAGACGTCGAATAATGCATGGCCGATTGCAAGTGCGTAGCCACCCCAAATCAATGGGACGACGTGGCAAGACTAGGACTTGTCTACTTCTGCCTGGAGGGCAGAGTGCGTACGTTTTTTTTATTTGCTTTTTATTTCTAACAACGTGCAAGAAATGTTTGCATTGCAAGAAACAATATCTATACTTTTTTGGCATAACACGTATACATAGTTGGCCCGCAGAGTAAGGCAAATTGAGGATTCAAACCTCCTGACCAGGCCCTACCACACTGAGGTAGCAGAAGCAAAAGATTTTAAAACCAGTCTACTTTGAAAATTCTGCATGAAGTAGTACATAATTAAAATGTTACGAAATATGAATAGTGAAATTCAAGGTATTCTGCTAATCGAAAAAAAACTTGGAGAAAACTGTCTCAAACATCGCCAAGTGCTCAGGAACTGATGTCACAGATAACGACATTGACGTCGCACACCGTGTACTATCCAAAGATAAAAAAAATCAAATGTGGTCGTCAGATTCCTCACCAGAACGGCGCGAGACAAGATGTTGTCCGCAGCAAAAAAGATAAAACTAGATAGCACTCGTCTTGATTTTGACAACAGTAACCCTGTATATATAAATGAACACCTGTGCTTGGAAATGAAGGCTCTGCTCAGTAAGGCGCGGCAAGCAAGGCGTGAAAGAGAATGTAAATATGTATGGGTATCACAGGGCAGGATCTTCATGCGGAAAGCAGACAGGACGCCTGTTTTAAATGTAACTTCTGAGGCGGATCTGGCTAAAGTAGTCTAGCTTAATAGTAGACTTATATTTCTGCTGTGAACAATGGCAATGTATTCCAGCGTTTCTGAATTGAACTCGTATGTAAGTGGCCGTCATAGGCAGCCCTTGACATTGCTTCACATTAAAATGCAGTCAGCTCGTTCGAAAGAAGAAAACTTTCTTTTGTTTGCTGATGAGTTCAATTTTTTCTTTTCCGTTATTATGATGACTGAAACTTGGTACCGTAGTGAAACAGACGTGTTTTGTATTGACGGATATAATGTTGTATACCAAAATAGAAAATAGAGAATTAGTGGTGGTGTATGCTTGTATGTCAAAGCTGAAATAACGTATGAGTATCGTGAAGATCTGTCTCTGTGCATCGATGACCTTGAGGCGTTAACATTACAGTATCACAACTACAATTGTTGTTGCAATTTACAGGCCACGAAGTGGCAATTTCGATTCATTTATTCAATATTTAGAAAACCTATTTTCCGTTGTAAACCAATTTAATTACAAACTAGTGCTGGTAGGTGATCTTAACATAGATATGTTGAGCGACACACATAAACAGATGAGACTTTTAGACCTTCTTGCTTCTTTTTTCTTAACAAACGTAATTAGCATTCCAACACGTAGTATTGATACCACTTCTACTCTATTAGACTTGTTTATCCCAAGTAGTACAAACAGTACGTTACAGGCAGGCGTCCTGCGTGCCCCGATAAGTGATCATTTGCCCATATATCTAGTCATAGAAAACATAACCAGTGTAAGGAGTCAAATCCTTCCTGCCGTTCACTTTCAAGAAATTAATCCGCGAACGCTATCTTCTTTCAGAGAGGAAATTAGAACTCTAAATTGGAACAACGTTCTATCTAGTTCTTCTGCTGATCTTGCTTATGATTGTTTTATTTATGCGCTATGTTCTGTGTATAGAAGACATTTTACTTACAAAGCTTTAAAGAGTTCAAAACGGGCGCGCAAACCTTGGATTTCTTCCACAAAACTCATTATGATAAAAGAAAAAAATAGGTTGTATCAAGAGTTTCTGATAAAGCGAGACGCGGATAAATTTAAAGCTTTTAAGGTATACAGAAATAAACTCACTAAACTACAAAAACAAGCTAAACGCGATTATCACTTTAAGATGTTGGACAACTTGAAGTGATAATCGCGGATAATCGGACATCTTCAAGATGTTGAACATAGAAGCAAAAAACTTACCCTAGGAATATTTCTAGATTTCTCGAAAGCTTTCGGTAGAATAAACCATGATATTATGCTAGAAAAACTTGACTGTTAAGGAGTTCGCGGTACCGTTTTAGCTTTTATAAGAAGCTACTTATCTAATAGAAAACAATGTGTATCAATCAATCAAGAGCTATTATCATCCATGAACGTTAAGAATGGTGTACCTCAAGGTAGCATTTTGGGACCCCTATTATTTAATATTTTTATCAACGATATAGTACGTATTGACAGCTCTGTAGAATATGTAATCTACGCGAACGATACTAGTATATTTGTTTTCTGGGTAAACGGCTGATGACCTCATTGTTTCTGCTAATGAAATACTAATTAAAATGTATGCCTGGACTGTGGCGCATTCTCTACACATTATTTGCTCTAAAAGCAAGGCTGTACTGTTCCGTGCGAAAGCCAGGTCATTTGAAACGTCTCACAAACTAATACTTAATAACGTTGAAATTGAACTTTGTCAAACAGTTAAAACTCTCGGTGTCCATTTTTACGAACACATGGCATGGAATTACCATGCCGAACACATTAGTCACAAACTTTGTAAAATTTTAGGTGTGTTGCGTCGATGCCAGAACATACTACCTGTGAAACAAAAAATATTAGTGTACAATGCTCTTTTTTCGTCACATTTATACCATTGTAATCAGGTCCGATCTACAGGCTCTAAAGCATCTCTGAAGAACCTGGTCGTGTTACAAAGAAATGTCTTGCGGTGCATTGAAGGTGTATCCTATAACACACACACTGCTTCAATATTAGCAAAAAATAGAATTTTAAGAATTACCTGTTAATACGAATACCAGCTTTTGTCAGCTTTTAAATCAGAAATACGCAGAGGAAGTATCTCTTTACGCACCTTGGCTACCTTGCAACCAAATCCTGCCAGTCGCGTTACTCGGGGTACGGAGACTTGGCACGTACCTTGTCCTCGCACAAACTATGGATTTGAAACACTACGTTACCGCCTTCCAAGTGTGATGAACAAATGGAGACTACCAACTGATAATCTGCGTATATTTTCTAAAACTGAATTGTTAAATCGGATGGGCTGATTGTGTTGTAAATTAATGTTGGGTGATTTCTGTAATGATTATTCAGTTTTTATTCTTTCATACATTGCTTTGTAATGAATGTTTTTGTATGTATTTCAGAGTTGCCATTCTATTATTTGCTGTCATGGGCCACATGCGTGTTTCTTTTTGTCGCTTTCCGCTGCCTGTAATTTTTGTATTTTTGTAAATTTGTAGTTTAGATTTTTTTCTGGGTAAAGGGGCCAGTCAAGCTGTGAAATGCAGCTTTTTTTCCTTCCCACCAAACCACGTATACAATGTATTTTCGTGTACTTGTCAGGTGGTTAAATAAACTCAAACGCAAACTGAAACTCAAACTTGTTTAATGATCTATTTACAGCGCACAGAACTCGACGAGCAAGACGGCGCCATTCCAGCATCAAACGAAAACCTTCCTTTGTCCTCCTCTTTCATGCAGCCCTGTTTAGCGGCTGTTATGTATCATAACTCCCGGTGGTAGAAACACCGTCCCGGTGCTTAATCTACGCATATGATGCCGAAGAGGGGTAATAGGGCTTTAGCTGAGCCATGTGAACGGTGTCGCTCATACCTGATGATGACTTTGTTGGATCGGTTGGAGCAATCTCGTACGTGACGTCTGTCACTTGGCGAACGATACGGAATGGTCCAGTGTAGGGCGACAACAGTTTTTCCGACAGTCCCACACGCCGAGTAGGTGACCAGAAGAGCACGAGAGAACCCGGAAAAAAGTGCACGTCCCTATTGTGAGAATTGTAGAGCTGTTGTTGGTGCGCCTGTGAAGCCTGTAGACGGTTACGGGAGACTTGGCGCACGTGGTCGGCGCGGGCAGTGGCTTCCCCGGCATCTTCAGTGGCCGCAGGTAGTAAAGTGTCTAAGGGTAGAGTTGGTTCCCGGTCATATAGAAGATAGAAGGGCAAATAGCCGGCAGTGTTGTGACGAGATGAGTTGTAGGCGAACGTCACATACAGTAAATGAATGTCCCAATCCTGGTGGTCTGGCGCAGCGTATTTGGCAAGCATATCGGTTAGGATCCTGTTAAGGCGCCCCGTGAGGCCACTTGACTGGGGATGGTACAAAGTAGTAAATTTGTGCTTGGTATGTCAAGACCTCGGGATTTCGTGAAAAACAGCTGATAAGAACGTGCGGCCACGGTCGGTGACATGTTGGTGGGGAGCAACCTGCACTAATAATTTGTCGTACAGCAAAAAGTCCGCAACGTCGGTAGCGCAGCTGGTCGGGAGTGCTCGTGTAATTGCGTATGACGTCCCGTAGTCTGCAGCAACCGCAATCCATTTATTTTCGGCTGTGTAGAGTGGAAAACAGCCCAACAGGTCGAGACCAACTCGAAAGAAAGGTTCATTGGGAACGTTGATCGGCTGTTATGTATCAATACTATAGTAAGCTTATAATCACCAATTATAGTAATAACGTAGTGACAGTACTCAACTAAAGTAATGATGTAGTCACAGTAACAACAAAAGCACTAATGCAATGAAAACAACAAAACTTCAATAACGTGAAAATTAGCTATACTAATAACAACTTTTATTACCATTACGGTGATACTAGAATCGCGAGGAGCACCAGACCTCGTGGCGCGAGTTCTGTCGTAGACTTCTGGCGCTCTTCACAAAAGCCAATTGTCAGAACAAGCGGAACAAACACTGCCCTGAGACCAATGTTACTGGTGTGTCAGAACGTCTCTGGCAGCATCATCGTTGAAATGAGCGAGAACTCGCCCTGATTGCATGCACTGTCTCAGTTCAGCAAACGCTGCTTGTTGCTTGTTTTTCCGACATTCGACGTTTCTTGTGAGGTGAGTAAGGGCCACCGCTATGTGTGAAAAGCTGTGAATGAACCTGTGATATAACAGGCACACAAACCAAGAAAGCGCCGGACGGCCTTGTTATTGGCAGGCGCTGGTGATTCGCGAACAGCGGCAAGTTTGTCTGGATCAGGCTGGGACCCTTCGTTGCTAACTACTTGTCCAATAAATTTGAGTTCCTCATAAACGAAGTGACACTCCTCTAGCTATATTGTGAGGTTTCCCGATTGAATAGCCTCCAGCACACTGCGCAAGCGGTGAAGACGCTGCTCGAGCGTGGCAAAAAATACTACATCATCAAGATACACAAGACAATTAGTCTGCAACTTCAACCCTGTGAGAACAGTGCCCATTATTCGCTGCAAGGTTGTCGCCGCTGAACACAAGCCAAAAGAAAGCACTCCAAATTGGTAGAGGCCGTATGGAGTCACGAGGGTTGTTTTCTCACGATCGTGCTCATCTACGTCGATTTGCAAGAACCCACTTTTGAGATCGAGAGAAAAGTAATACTAGGCGTAACGAAGTCTATCGAACGAGTCGTCGATAGGTAGCAGCGGGTACACGTACAATTTGGTCACGGTGTTAAGCTTCTGGTAGTTGACGGAATAGCGTAGTGTCCCGTCTTTGTTACTAGCAAGGATGACTGCAGACGACCATGGACAGTTGGTTGGTTCGAAGATACTATCGTCATGCATCTCTCAAACTTGCTTAGGTATCGCTCTGCGTTCTTTTGTCGACAGGTGGTAAGGTTTCGACCATGTGGTTACGTGGTGGCCTGTAGTAATTATAGACAGTGTTGTTCGGGAAAAAGAGTGCTGTTCGGTTAAAAGAGGTAAAAACCTAAAACTCGGCGAGATGACGTTCGTAGAAAGAAAGAACCCGCGAGAGTGAGAGAAATGAGTGGGCTAACAGACCATTCAAATTCAGTTGCGGAGAGGAGCAAAAGCTCGTGTTTATCTGGAGTAGCTTGCAGACCCAAGCGAGAAAGTATTTCTGGTCGTTATGTAGTGTCAGTTCAGCCCGTTTCTCTGACCCGTGAGTACTGTCAATCTCCACATACAAGTACATTAGCTGTGATCATGACGAAAACACGCCCGAGAAGTACAAATTATCGCCTTACTATTTCATACCTTAAGTCAATACTGCAGCACAGCAACATAGTACATTTCAATTACATCACTTTCTATGCAATAACAATATCACTTGCAATTTTTTCAGTAGTAGATGAAGCAGTCTGGGAAAGACTGAATTACCACGTAATTACACGTACAGGCATTCGAGCGCGACTCTTTCTTTGTAGTTCAACGGCCCTACTTATTAATTATTCGCGTAACATCAAGATCGGGTCTGGATGCAGGGGAGGAGGAGGAGGAGAAGGAGGAGGAGAAGGAGGAGGAGGAGGAGCAGAAATAAATGTTTATTTTCGAAACGGTGTAGCGCTGTAGGTTCCGTGTTCACCTTAGGTGGGAGGTCTCCTCATTCCAGGAACCCTCTAGCCTTCGCTGCCTCCTTGGCCCTGGCGACGAGACGTCGTTGTTGGTTCAGGCCCTCCAAGGTGAGCTTGGCCTCCCACATTTCGAGAAGGTGTTCGTTTTCTTTGCCAGCATCAATGATGTTCGGCGGAGGCGATAGATATGCATTTTTATTGCATGGTCACTCGAGGATCAGGTGGGCCTACGTGTAAGGTACAGCGCAAATCGGGCAAACATATTCGTGTAATGTTGGGTACAATCGGTGCATTAGTATGTCGTGTGTGTACATGTTGCTCTGCAGTCTTCTCTGTATGGTGCTGTCCTCTTTGTTGAGCTTCGAGTGTGGGACGGATACTCTCTGCGCGCCAGTCTATGGTGTTGCAGTATTGCAGAGTTAGTCTTATGTAACGACTCAGCCTCCATGGACACAATCCTGGCTTCTAGAAAGCGAGAAGGGGTGGCCTGGTAGGCGTGATCGCGGGCTGCGGCATGAACTGCCTCGTTTCCCTCCAGCCCTTCGTGCCCGGGAACCCATGTCACACATCCCGGCTGCGGCGGCTGCATTTCCGATGGAGGCGGAAATGTTGTAAGCCCGTGTGCTCAGATTTGGGTGCACGTTAAAGAACCCCAGGTAGTCTAAATTTCCGGAGCCCTCCACTACGGCGTCTCTCATAATCATATAGTGGTTTTGGGACGTTAAACCCCACATATCAATCAACCCATGTCACACAGGTGAACGGCATTGGAGTGCTTCGGCGCTTCAATATCTGAATTGCTGGGGTAGACACACGACCTTTGCTGTAGTTTCGCATGGCTGTTTGAGAGTCTTAAATACTACAGCTGCATCCAAGCACGTTGTGGTAGCTAGGGCGATTACCGCCTCCTCTGTAGTTTCTGGGCTTCGGGTGCGTTCGTTGGCAAATGCGCGCTCTACACTCCGAGTATCAACGACGCTCAAAGCGTAGGCGTCTCTACCAGGATACTTGCCTGCGTCTTTATATCTGGCGTCTGAATCTTGGCTGTGATTTCGTCGTAGAGCATTCACTCGTGCCTGCCTTCTTTCCTTGTGATGTGTGGGGTGAATATTGTGGGGAATTCGTGCAATACAGAAAGATTCGTGGATGTTCGGCGGAATCCGTTCTTTTCGGTCCCGTCTGTGTCGCCTATAAAAGTTTCGCTATGGTTCAGCCGTTGTAGCACTGATCTTCCAGTGAGCGACAGCTTCAATCGTTCTAGCCGGCTAGCCCTATGGGCTTCGGCTAGTTCGTGCCAGGTATTGTGCACGCCCATTTTCAGTAGTTTCGCAGCGGAAGCCGTGAATGGGAGCCTTAAAGAAATTTTTGTGGCCTTACGAATCATCATGTCCAGCTTCTCTACCTCTGCGTTCTTCAGGGTGAGGTATGGAGTGCCATAGGTTATTCGACTGCTGAGGAGAGTTTGCACAACGCGCAGCGTGTCTTGCTCTTGAACGTCACTTCTACGGTTCGTGATTCGCCTGACGAGATGCGTTAGTTGAGATACCGTGTGCTGTACTCGAGGGAGTGTGGCCAGACCTGACCCATCTTTGTGGACGTGGAGCCCCAGTGCTCGTAATGTTTCCACTTTCTTGATGGAGCTATATAAAAAAGGTAAAGGCAGTTTGCTACTAGGGTGCCAAGCACAAAAGAAATGCAGTGCGTGGCAGTCTCTCTCGTTTCTCTTCAGTCTTTTCTTTATACTTCTCCCTTTCTTTCAATTTCTCCTTTCTGTTTTTTTCTTTTGTGTGTGTCTTTGTGGCAGCACACTAAGGGCGTAAATGAGCGCAGTGTCCGCTTCATCATCTTGTGATGCGGCTTGATATGGTTGATATGGCGTGATATAGTTGAACGCTGCTGAATGTCTTCGATAAGCGACAGCACCATCGCAGCCTCACTCGTAGATTACGTCTCCGGCACTGGCTACAAAACCAGGCTGCCAAGAATTCAAAAGAACATTTGCTCCGCTTCCCAGAATAACGTAGCGCCAGAATGCTTGGCCGACGCTTCTGCTATTTTGTCGAACCATTGCTATATCAACACGGCATTCAACCTTTTTATTGTTGATTGATTGATATGTGGGTTTTAACGTCCCGAAACCACCATATGGTTATGAGAAACGCCGTAGTGGAGGGCGCCGGAAATTTCGACCACCTGGGGTTCTTTAACGTGCACTCAAATCTGAGCACACGGGCCTACATCATTTCCGCCTCCATCGGAAATGCAGCCGCCGCAGCTGGGATTCAAACCCGCGACCTGCGGGTCAGCAGCCGAGTACCTTAGCCACTAGACCACTGCGGCAGGGCAACAATTTTATTGTCAGTTCATTTCTATTTGCAATGCCCACGAGCAGAGATGGCGTGTTCGACAATTCAAGATAGCGTACGAAGGAGGGTCGAATCGTTTGTAACCATAGGAAGAGACAAGACATGTAGACCTGCAGACTACGTCACTTTCACCGAATAATGTTATCAGCAGCGCTGAAATATATGTGAGACTAAGACACTTTCCGAAACAATAGACGCTCACCACCTGGAAGTTTGCCGTGGCGTGAAAGCTTACATTTAGGCTTCGTTACGGTGCATGAGTTATGCTTTGCGAAATCCGATGCGTGCTACAGAAAACTGCACAACCTTGAATTGACGCATGAACTGAGCGGCACTCTGAGGTAGCGTGTACTCTGAGCTAGCGTATGCTCAAACTCAAGCCATGCGTCATTCACTGTACTCAGATGTTGTAAGTTTGATCAGCGCAGTCGAAAATATACACACGTATACTTTTCGCAACGTCGAAATGGTGATAATTTGTCGAACAACCATGCCGTTCCAAAGTTACCGTTAGTACAGGAGAAGTTAGCATAGATGCGTTGAGTGCAGCCGTAACTGCATATTTCATCGCTCTAACAAACGCGGGTCCTACTCGAGCGTGTTGACAGCATGCGGCGCTCAATAATATCCACAGTGACTGCGCTACATCCAATGCGCATAAAAAACTGTGCTTTCATTTCAACCTCGAAGAAGGATATTAGTTTATAAATACATTCAACGTTACTTACGAGCGTGGAAAATCATTCACGCACTGGGTTACGAAAAAGTGTAACTTGCTCCTCATGAGTTAGCAGCTAATCGTTAATCCTCGCTGTCACTCTCATTGCGTTGACACTCTTCAACGACCAGTAAACAGAACCTGGTCATCAAGATGGTTTTTTTCAACGTTACTGCTGACAACAATCTTTGCAATTCCCTCCGCCAAATGACTTGACAATGCCAACAGCACTTCATTGCGTTTATCTGGGTGCGGAGAACCTTTCCCCATCTTGTAAACAATCAAATATATTGCAGTGTGCTTCCATCTATAAACAAACGTACAAAACTAAGTGGCGGAGCGCTAGCCAATTTGACTAAATTGCGAGCTTGCGCGACTTTCCACGTATAATGTTAACAGATTCGTGGACTACAAAACTACTGACGAATGCAATATACATGTCAAAGAACGTTAGTTTTGACTAAGTAAGTTAGATGTTAACATTCAAAAAAACCTTGCGAAGTTGATGTGTACACTCTCATGGCTATCATTGAAAGCGCTATTTGCCCTATATCTGTATTAGAGGCGAATCTCCTGAAGCCGTGCGTCTGTCCCTCCTAGCTCGTCGTGGTTCATGACCGCCTAGTTCCATGACTCACCCAGCAGCTGCGGACGGACGGACGGACGGACGGACGGACGGACGGACGGACGGACGAACAGACAGACAGGCAGACAGACAGACAGACACATAGACAAACAGACAGACAAACATACAGACAAACAGACAGACAAATAGACAGACAAACAGACAGACAGACAGACGGGTGGACGGACACTATCGAAAAAGAAAATGCCAGCATATCCACGGAGTGAATGATGGAGAATGGGGCGAAGCATCCATCCGTCCATTCGTTCTTGCTTCCGTCCGTGAATGCGTGCGTCTGTGTGGCCGCCCGTGCGTCCATCCGCCCGTCCGTGCGTGCGTCTGTTCGTGCGTCCGTCCCTGCGTTTGTCCATGCACCCGCTCTTGCGTTCTTCCATGCATCCAGCGGCCGTGCAGCCATCCGTGCGTCCGTCTATGCATCTGTCTGTGTGTCCATTCAACGCTTCAAGTACTACCATCTCGCATCTTTTCATCGTATATTCCTCATATAGAAGCACCGTCATCCAGAGGACATTCCAAGGGCTGAACGAGAGGAGGCACACGCACACTTTCTTATGGCTTGCGCTTCGTGTCTACTTCCCACCTTTAACTACCTCGAGTTAATAGTATATACTAGTTCACTGTATTCATAGCACTGCGGTCCAACGCCCGCTAAAGGTTTCTAACACCAAGGAGGTTACACTCAGCGAGTATAACGTAGCAACCCTTTCTTCTCAGATAGTGCTCAATGTACATGCCAATGGCTCCTATGGGGTAATGAGAGAGAGGAGAATTCGGCTTTTGTTAACGCGCACGCTGCAATTTTTTTATTGTTCAACAACGCACAGAAGAAATCTCCACCGGCACTACTTTTGAGGTCAAATTCTAAGACTGCTTACACACTACTACGAGGGACGAACAGGTCCCGCTTTAAGGAGCTTCGCCCCTAAAAACAGCGTTCCCATGGAGTGTCTCCCAGTGCGTTTCAGCGCACTGGGTGACATCGGAAACGCTGTACAATGTGTCCCTGTGTACTACAGCGCACTGGGAGGCACTGGGACACACTGTAGTACAGCATGCTCAGTGTCGTCCAGTGTGCTGAAACGCACTGCGCCACACTATACAGCGTAGCTCAGTTTCCTAAGGTGTGCTGGGAGGCACGGGTCACACTGTGCAATCTATACCACACTGAGAACATTAGCGGCACATTGGAAGAAACTAGGCGCAACCGACGCACTTTCTGTAAGACTTCATATTGAATCGCGAGATGTCGAGCGTAATATTTACCGAACATGATGGTATTCTAATCTCTGTGCTAAACATATATAGCTTTAGTTTTAGTCAGGCAATTAATTTATGTGCGAGTACGCGAAAGCAATCATATGTCGAGCACGTGGGTCAGGGGCGCCGCCAGAATTTTGCTGGGGTGGAGCGGCACCAACGACAATTGTGTTGATGCAGGCGGCAGGGAGGTATAGAACTTTTCTGCCGTGTTTTGACTATGCGGGGCGAAGGTGCGGGAGGGGGGGCATGCGAGAAGTTTGGAAAAAAAACGCTACAGCCATCTCACGGATGCCTCCCACTGGCGCGGGTGCGCTTTCCTTTAAACTTGATCATGATTCATCAATGTATTTCATAAACGGCATGAATAGGACTCATAATTCGCAACACAGTATGCCAGTAGCATTAGTCTGATAATCAAGACCAACCTGCTTCAGTACTGAGTCATTCCGGCTGGCACCGCAGAAAGCCGCACGTCCCCGGCAGCAGTTATCCGCTGCAATGCCCAATCTCGGTAATTTTAGCTTCTGATTTGTGTAATTGAAGGTAAAAATATGACCACTCATGGGTTGGTTATGATCGAAACTACATTTTAACGGTTATTAGACTCATCCTAAGTGAATAACTACGATCCTCATAGCAGCCGTGCCAAACAAAGTATGGCCATAAGCCTAAGGATTGTTTCGGCTAGAAGTAACTGCTGCGGCTGTAGTACATTGAACGTAAACGAGGACAAGAGAAAATACTTCCAAACTATCGAGGGACGAAACCTGCAGTATTAAGTAAGAAAAAGAACGCTATTTTCTACATAGGCATGACTAACAGCCTAGCAAGTCACTGCGATTGCCGTGACACATCTGCGAATACGCCAACAAGCTTTGCAGCAAACTGTTCCAGATGGATGCGATCCAATACAACCCGCAAAAAAAATATGCTAATAATAATCTTTGAGTTTGGCGTGAGCACGATGACACTAAACACTTCGTAAGTAAGCGACAAAATGAAATGTTTGATACCTGAATTTGTTTTAGGACGAAGAAAATACATACATTCCTGCCTTTTAGGTGTGGTGTAGTGGGCAGCCTGTCAGGCTCAGAATGCGTGAGGTGTTGCGGCATTGAGTTCGACTCCGGCTCACAACTTTTAAATGCGAAGCATTTCTTAGCAAACTTCAGTGATTTTGAGCGTATCTATCAATCTAGCCGTTTACGTTTGGGTGCTCTCGTGGTCACCTCCTTAACTTGGCGTGAACCAAAATTAGCATAGAATGGTAAGATGCTTTGGCGAATATGACGTGGTGGTCAAGGCATAAATAAAGTCACAATCCCGTCGCGTACGTCGTCAAACACATCCCGCAAGACAGTGGCACATACCCACTCGCCTGTATGTGCCGCTGGTATGCGGCTATGTGCGACAGGTGATTGACACTTAGTATGTACTCAGGAACGACGAGAACACAATTGGACAGTTTTAACACGTGTGCGTTGGGAAATACCCGACATCGGCAGCGTTGCCCCCACGAATGCAAAGAATAAACGCTGGGTCCCCCTGCAATCGATCCCAAGCATTATGCAAGGCAATGAAGCATTTTATCACAGAGCTACGCCAGGACTCGAACTACTTTTCAAATAGACGCTAATTTTCGTGAAACTTCAATAGTGGTTGCAGTGCTGCCTATTCAGTTTTATCATCAATACGTGTGTGCTTCTTTTATACAGCCTTCACGTCAGGTTAACGTCAATTGTGATTAGTTGTCATGTTCTGAAGTTGATTTATGTAGCAGTGTCCAGGACCAGCATCCTCGCAAAAATCAGCACTTTATATCAGCTTCCAGAGTTCCTAATACGCGTGTTCCAATGGGCGTCGTTTCGAAGGTGCAAACAACTGGTTTTATAAACATCTGCAGCTCTTCAACATATGTCCATGCGGGCAACATTAGTACATATATTTAGCGTCATTTCATAACGTGTCGCTCAATAAAAAAAAAATTTAACATGGTGTCCTTCTCTCCACACGCTTCACATAACGTCGATTACCAGGCACGTGGGAACTGCAGAATTTTTTTCGTTTTGTTTTCTTTTTTTTCTTCATTCTTTTTGCTGCTCTCGTGTTTCATCCTTGATAACGAAGTGCGCAAGGCCAATATTTTTATAAAGAAGTTAAAGCCAGACTTTCGCCGATAATGGGTGTCCCTGTGTGCAGCGCCAGCATGCTCTGTGCAGTGTGCTAGTGTCCTTTTGTCAGCGTGCCACTGGTCCAGTAATCAGTTATGACGCTAGGCCAGTGCCACTCTGTTTTGCGTTAGGGGAAACAAGAATGAATGGACACACGGACGGACAGACGAATGAATGGCAGCATAGACCGATAGATGCATGGACGCGTGGATGGATGGACGCTTTGCCCCACTCGTCATTATTCACTCCGTGGATATTCTGTAATTTTTGTGACATAACTTTCGCGTGTCGCAAAAAATAATCTGATTTATCTTGTTACGGGTGATCCGGTTTGTTCACTCATGCAGGAAAAGTGCGAACTGGTAGAGTTTGTGTCTTGTTAACGCGTTCATACTGAGGCTAGAACAATCGAACAAGGAAGCGTCTGCCCACTTACCATTCTTGTGAGGACGCTCCAAAATTCCGCTTGGCGGCGCGACAGTCTATGGGCATCGCGAATATATTTCTTCCTCTTTCTTTAACAGTATCTTTCTCTTTCTTTCCGTAACTGTTTCTTTCTACTTCGCATTTGATTCCTCTTTTTTAAATTTTTGTACGTCTGCCTGCATTGCGCCAAGCGTCAGCAGCGTGCACAAACCAAGCCACAAAGCGCCCCACATTCATCCATTCAAGGCGCTCGAAACACAAAAGGGACAGGAATTTTCGTAGGGGGGGGGGGCGGAAGGGGGCCACCGCGCTCTTAACATACGAAATTCGAGCGTTACGACGAACGGCAATCAAAGCGTACGATCACAACATGCGAGAACCTAAGACTGCCCGTCCCCCCTAAAGTGCTCACTACTTAAAATTCAAGCTAAACAAACAGCCAAGCCTGCGTGGACAGCACAGTCACAACACAAACTGGAAGAGTGGTCTTTCAAAGCCTTTTTTAAACGCTCTTTGTATATAAGCGTCAAGGTCACTTGCACGGTACCCACTACAGGATTGATAACATGTTTTGGGTTGAAGGGAGTCATTCACTATGCTATTTTTGTCATTCTTTGGAGAAGCGTGGTGCCTGTTACACACTTGCTAGGAATTTCGAGCAATGTTTTTATTCTAGAGCTTATGAAGAATTATTATGCCTGACGCTCAAGAAAAGGGACCAATCGACTGCCCACTTATTACGCAATTCGCATTGTGTAACTACTGCTTGTTCCTTTTCTGTTCGAAAATACTTCATTTCATCAAGCCTGCTTTAAGGCCTGTTTCCAATGATGTTTTAAGTAGCGGCGTAGCTCCATGGGAGAATGCTGGGCTGGCACGGAGGATATGTGGGCTCGAATCTTATTGTTTTCTTGGTGTTTCTTATTTACTTGATGTATTTCTTATTTTGCGCAATAGTGGTTGCGGACACCGATAGTAGCAACAGTGGACAAATATGGCGCAAGTGACCCGTGTTCTGATTTCACAAAGCCTTTCGATGCTAAACTGAATAGGCACACATAATCTCTTTATTGTAAATTTACCTCCAGATTCAATTGAATTACAAGTTATCGGCAAGCTTTTAATCAATCAAAACAAGTTTTTTCGTGCCTAGTTGGAGATTTTTGCGCACTACCTTCGCCTATGTCAGAGTTGCTGCGCTGACGAGATCCCTGCATATAAATACTAATTGACCTGAATCGTTAGCCCAGCATTCAGATTTGTGTTCAGGCAACCATGCGTTCGAGAAACCCACCCTTCTCCCCAAAATCTGCATTGTTGCAAGACAGACCTTTCTAAACTATTCGCTCCACGCCTCAGAACACAGTAACAATTCAATACAGATATGATGAATACTATACATTGCACACCATGAACAATTCACTGGGCTAGTACTATCTATAGAATGGCACAACAAGGCTCTCAAGGTGTTTGAGCACTATTAGATTGTTCTTTAATATCTCGGTGTAAACGCACAATGATGCTCTACGATGACCAAGCACATGAATACCAGACGCACAATGACTCTATGATATAGTTCAATGCAACAAAATAGCCTTCGTGCAAGTTTTGACCACTCAGTTGTGAAACCCAAACCACATATTTTGCAGAGAGTACGATGCTTAGAAACAACTCAAACACACAGTGGCATTACGTTAAAACCTGCAGAAAATGTCCGCAGTTAAGTAACTGCTCTTGACAATTACGGAAACAAGGTCATAAAGAAACTCCGTAACAATGTCGCTTAGCAAAATACAGAGATCATCCCGCTGTCGGCTTCCTCCTTCGTTATCCTTCGATAAAGAAGGCTTCCTCCTTCTTTATCGAAACAGGGATCACACACATGACACCAGCCACCATAGCATTAGCCAATACCACACAGTCGCCGATAGCCATTGCAATTACTGATGCAATGTTCTTTCTGTCAGTTTTACTGAAGATAGGGGAAGTGGTGTCCTACACGAAACAAGTTGGCGGGTAAGTGCTTCTTGCCGTCTTTCCGTAGCAGGGCCGCAAAGGATTAGCAACTTCATTCGCTTAGTCACGACCTGCGCGCTCCGTCGGCCGTGCTAGCTCTCAGAACAAGCCATCAAGGAGGAAATGTCTGTGGGAATATTGGCTCACGTACCATCGAAATAGCCACATTCGTATCCATTGTTGCTCTCTGACACTTGAGGCTCGTTCCGAAAGAAAAGCACAAGGCTTTCAACACGTGGGAACGCAGCCCGGCTATGCTCCTCATGGCTAGAAAGGCGGCCACGGATGAGCGTCCCAACAGCCTCCCGCTCACTAGATGAGTCACGGAGAACTGCTGCTGCCCGAAGGAACGATGAAAGTCTACGCAGTTGGATGCCCGAAATTAGCCTTCGCTTGTCTTATTGTTTGGTTGGTTGCCGAAAACTTCGGCAGCGTCTCTGAAACTTGCCCACATGCACAAGCAAGCACTTGGCCCACTCCGAACAAACCAAACCAAAAGAGCGATGGCAAACAAATTTTTGTAACTAGCTTTATGGAAAAAGCTCACACTGAGAACTCTCAAGACTCATTCAAGCTGAGAAACCGAATGTGACGTTTTACACATTCACACAATAAGTTGCACGAGAATCAAATATCGATTTTGAAACATCTAGAGCACCCCTGCACTACTTAGAAAGAGCGGCTAAGCACTTTAGCATTTCCGTTCAATTTGCCCCTCTTATGCCTAATGTCAAAATGTTCTTGCTGAAGAATCAAACTCCCCCTCAGAAGACAACTGTCCTTCGATGTCGCGGTTCGCAGCCAGGGAAGGGGATAATCGTCCGTCTCTACTGTAAATTTAGCCCCTCTGCAGCTTAATAATTTAGCAACTCTGCAATTTACGAATGACCCTCAAAATGAAAGCGCACTCCTTTTCTGAAGCTCAGTACGCCATCTCACAAGATATCTTTTTCCGGCTTAAGTATTTCATTACCATCGTCATCCCGCTGGAAAAAACGGCACCTCGGCCTCAATCGCAAGTATAAGCCTGCACCGTGAATTTCTCAGTCGTAATCCCGTGCTCTCAAAACCAGACAGCTGATAAATACCGCCTTCAGGTCTTTAAAAAGCAGCTTGTCTCTTTTTATCTTTCCCCACTTTCATCGGTTCTGTCCCACGGAGAGCATCGCTCCGGAGCATGTGAACGCTGAACAAACTCGGATTCCGCAAGCGCTACAATTGTACAACGTCCGTCCTTGTCTACGGCGCCAATAACTTTCCACTGCTGACACATTAGGCTCACCAGACCACCCGAGACCTTAACCTACGCTGTGAAGTATAGTCCGTAGTCTACCTCAACGTTAAGGAAAGCTTCAAGATACGCTCGTAAGGTCCCTCAATCATTCATTCTTCAAAGAAAAGTACACTAAAACATAGGGGGGAAACAATGCCTTATAACAGTTCCATTCATCACCTGCCTTTCCTAACACCTCCAAAAGAGCTCTGGGCTCTTTTGAGCACATTATTCACTCCTATTGTTACAGCGTTGCGAAATACAAAGCAATAATATTCAAACCCGTAATCCCTCCTAGTTCGTCTAAACGCTCATCCTTAAGCTACTTCGTTTTACACAGTGCACAACGAAAATTAAACCTGGGAGCAATACTCATCAAAAGCGCCTCACAGTATTTGCATGGGTTTTATGCTAACAACTTGCGCTAAATGGCTGTCGTTTTCCATAGTGCGTAACAACTTCATCATTCCGCGCCAAACTTAATCATTTCATGAAATTATTTGATCATATGCTAGTATCTTCTCTCAAATGCTCATTAACTTCACATCGACATGACAGTGAAGACATGGGATATACACTGAACATTTAAAATACTGTAAAACTTACACAATTTTCTCGTTTTTACCTTCTCTAGTTATTCGTCCTAGTAGTTATTGAACTTCGATGCTACGTTCAGTCTTCTGGTGGTTTTCCTTCTAAAAATTGGCAGATCCCATGTACATAAGGAATCGATGATATGCAAAGCACCAATGAGGAAGATTCATAGGTCACTCGACAATCAGCACAGCGTTACGAGGCGGACGTAAATTATGTCATACATCACTTCCTTCTCATGATTATCATGTTTGGACGAGTCAATTACCTTCGTCGTATATTCACGCCACGTGATACCGAATTTGACAAATTTGGAACTAGCGAAACGGCTGCAAGCGCGCCATGAGCGTAGCATGTAGTCGTGTTTTACATGACACGCATGTCCTGCTTATCATGTTTAGACATGTCATTTCCCTCCATCGTTCGTTTTCGTCACGTGATACCCACTTTGGTATATGTGAAGCTAGCGAATCGGTCGCGAGTGCGTCAAAAGTTCGGCATGCAGTCATTCTGTTACATGATACGCATGTAATAATTATCATGTTTAGACGTGTCATTCACCTTCGTCAGCCAGTCACGTCGTGTAATACCAAATTTAGTATATGTAGAGCTAGAGAAACGGCCGCAAGCGCATAATGAGCGGGATGTGTTGGCATGTCCTGACATTACATTCATATAATAAATATCATGTTTTTACCAGTTACATACCTTTGTCATCTGTTGCTGTCACGTAACACCAAATTTGGTATACGTGATGCTTACGAAACGACCGCGAGCGTACTACGGGCGTAGCACGTAGTCATGTTGTTACATGACACCCACGTCACTATTATTATGTTTGGACGTGTCATTTACCTTAGTCGTCCATTTGAGTAACGTAGTGCCAAATTTGGAATATGTGAAGCTAGTGAAATGGCCGCAAGCACATAATAAGCGTGGTATGTAGTCATGCTGGTACATGACACGCATCTCATGATTATCTTGTTTGCATCAGTAACAAACCTTTTTTCATCGAATCACGTCACGTAATACTAAGTTATGTATATGTGAAGCTAGCGAAACGGCCTTGGGCGCATTATCAGCGTGGCATGAAGTCATGCTGTTTACATGACACGCATCTCATGGTTATCATGTTCGCACCAGTGACAAACCTTCGTCATTCATACACGTCACGTAATACCAGATTTGGTATATGTTAGGCTAGCGAAACAACAACGAGCGCACCTTAAGGGTGGCGTGTAGTCATGACTCAGGTTTTGCATGTCAAGCAAGTCATGATTTTCACGTTAGGGTCAGTCAATTGTATTTGCCAGCAGTCATATCATATCATAGCAGCTTTGCAACAAGTGACATGAATGAAACCATGGCAAAAGCAGCAATACTATGAACTATAAATCATGACATACATGACAGACATGCCGTGATAGTCATGTTATGACTAGTCACTTATGCTTGTCATACAGTCCCTTTATGCCATATCAAACTTGGTACCAATACCAATAAAGAAACGGCCACGAGAGCTAAAGGTCATAGGTGGCTGGATAGATAGATAGACAGATAGATAGATAGATAGATAGATAGATAGATAGATAGATAGATAGATAGATAGATAGATAGATAGATAGATAGATAAAAAGATATAGATAGATAGATAGATAGATAGATAGATAGATAGATAGATAGATAGATAGATAGATAGATAGATAGATAGATAGATAGATAGATAGATAGATAGATAGATAGATAGATAGATAGATAGATAGATAGATAGATAGATAGATAGATAGATAGATAGATAGATAGATAGATAGATAGATAGATAGATAGATAGAAAATACACGAGGTGAATTTTCATTAATGGGCGAATCTCCAGGGGTATTGTGGTAAACTAGGAATCCTCCAGGGGTATTGTGGAAAATTAGGAATCTTCCGTGCAGTTCACTCGATCACCATATAAATATGTGACAAACAAGGAATGATACGGCATATGCACCAACCTTTTTATTCACTGCCGTATGTGGTAGCGAGATGCAGCTTCTATTGACACTTTATTATAACCACTTTGCAGTCAGTGAAGTGAAGCGATAATGTTGATTGATATGTGGGGTTTAACGTCCCAAAACCACTATATGATTATGAGAGACGCCGTAGTGGAGGGCTCCGGAAATTTAGACCACCTGGGGTTCTTTAACGTGCACCCAAATCTGAGCACACGGGCCTACAACATTTCCGCCTCCATCGGAAATGCAGCCGCCGCAGCCGGGAATCGAACCCGCGCCCTGCGGGTCAGCAGCCGAGTACCTTAGCCACTAGACCACCGCGGCGGGGCGAAGCGAAGCGATAATGTTCTTGGATAGGACACACCCCGTGCCACTTCGGCTTCTCGAGCTCTCATGTCCGCGTCGGCACGAGGCTGGTGTCTCATTTCAGCTTCTCGAGCCTGAAGCTCTGAGCAGCTTGACGGCAAGACTGCGCTGCCGCTCCTTTGCAAATGTTGCGCCCCACAACTTTATCTTCATTCATATTGTCGGAGCGCATTGACTGGTGACTGTCTAAATACTTAGAAAACGCGCCGATAGCGAGCGTGGTTTGTATCTCTGGCCCTATAGCGGTTTCCTATCAAAATAGAAGGAAGATCACAGCTGCGCCTCTAGAGAGCGCTCCGAGTACTAGCGACTGGCTACGACAATGGGGCGACAAGCCTTGACCATAAAGGCTTCACCGCTAAAAACAGATATGATAAACCGAATTGAATAAATGTCAATAAAAAACAGTAAACAGAGGCAGACAAAAAGACGAAGCGAGAAATAAAGAAAGAGCACATAGACATAGAAAGACATACAAATGAATAGGAGTCAACGCGTCGACAGAAAAGACAGAAAAAACAGATCGAAAATAAAAAAGTAGAAAAAGGAATGCAGAAAGGCGAAAAATAAAGAGAAGCGAAGAATGCCCCCTAATTCCATCCTTCGTTCTGGCTGTGCATCATTATAGTTAAAAGTCACCTCACACTTTTCTTCCCAATATGTCCCTTTATATGAAGTAATTATCATTACACTGCAGTTGAAAGCATAATATCCCATATCAATTTGTGCGCACAAATTTAAGTTGGTTTGAGTAATTGTGCGCAACAGAAAAAAACTAGTCCCTCCAATATTGTCCCTCCTTTCATCCTAATTAGATGACGCTACTTGTTGATATGTAATGGACAGTAAAAGAACCACATTGTATAGCTTCAACCTCTGAGTCAAGCCTGGGAAAAACCTCAGGGAGGACCTGTGAGTTTTAATCAGTTTTATATAGTTTCGTCTCGTATAATTGTTATGTTTGCGATATAAAGTACCAAGGCGCTTTCTACAATGACCTTGTAAAGTTTTGTTAGAGTCCGTTGTTTTGTTCTTGGCTTTCGTCACTCTTTTAAGAACGTATAGGCAGGAGGACAGTACAAATGGCCCATGACTGCAATTTTATTCTTCGCTCTAGTATTTGCCGGTACAATAAAACGTGCAAATGATCATCTGAATATGACCTAGGCTGTGTACGGAATATATATAATGTTGTAGCACGACTCAATGAGCAGTGTTGACTCCCACAGAACTCGTAAGGAAAAGCTGGTACAATATAGGGTCCTTTACTACAATACATCCTAGCAGCTTGACAATCTAAAAGGTCCAGTTGATTCCCCGTATTAAGCGTGCAATAGTGGTAGAATGAAAAAAATACGGCTGGAGTTTTTGTCCATCGAACTTTTGTTCTCGCTGCTTGTGTTGTGTCCATTATATAAAGGCCACCCTGGTTGCATAACACGCCTTTCGCAACTCGCTGTCTCTTGAGATAACATGATTATTCTTTGCATTCTGCGAGTTCTCATTGCATCACTACTCTTGCTAGGTACGATTCATGAAGACCGGCTATTTACGTTTGGACGTACATATTTCAGTTACAGTGGATCGAGGCTGTCGCAGCAAAAGAAGAAAGGTGGGATATCGTATTCGTCCACTCGATATACAGCACCGCCGTTTACTTATCCTCCACATCGTAAGTAATACATTTGTGACTGTACATTTATGAAAAACACCTCCGAAGCCAACAACATTTTCTTGAATCAAAGTTTCTGTTCAGCCAAGTTGGTGTACAGGAATAGCTGCGTGCAGCACCATAGACGCCTCTCTTTTTTCCGTTACTTGTGGTTTCAGTGAAGTTCGCTCGTTCACTAATGCACTGAATTAATGACGAGTCAGTGTTTAGATAGTTGTTGGCTCCGTTTCTTGCCACGTGGGCTTTAGGACGTGGTTTATCAATGCTTTCATCGTTATACTGACCATGCCGATGACAGGGCAAAGGCTACATGTTTCTCCGAACAACCTGGCCTTGTTCTTCATTTGGTGGCACGTCTGTCGCCAACGTCATGATTTTATCTGCCAGGCTAATTTTCTTTCCGCTCTCCTCCCCATCACCCACGCGGTCGCTTATTCTTCGAAGCAAGTCTGTTACCTTTATTCACCAGCAGTTACCTTGCCCTCTGGTTATGTGCCATGCCCATGCTCTTTTCATTTTGATCTCGACTAAGATATCCTTAGCACCCGTTCAGTCCTCACCTATTCTGCTATTTTGTCCCTCTTAAGCTTACGGCTACTTTCTTTGCACGGAACGCCGCATCATCCCCAATGACTCTATGTTTTTGGCCTGTTGAGAGCTACTGGTAAGATGCGGAAGAATAAAAATGAAAGAGCAAGATGATTTTGGAAGGCGTTGGGCAGGTATTCTTGCATAAATAATGGCACGATACTAGCACACTCCACAGTAAAAATTTATAGCAGCTGCATCTTGTAGAATAGGTATAGCAGGTGGCAGAACCGTAACGCCTCTTTTTAACTATATTATTAACCAAATTTGAGGTCACGATGAATCACTTACTACAAAGAAACGTGCTCGAACAGCAATGCGAACGGGGGGCGGAAAGTAGAAGATTGATGCTGCTACGATGATCGACGCAAAGCAACTGTTTTACTTCACGGCCCGTGCGTGCCTCCTCACGCCTGCAGTGACTTCGTCCTCGTCGCTGCGTGAGCACGGCAGCACGCGAAAGGCCCCCCGCCCTGTGGACGAAGTCGTAGCTCAAATATTTCCGTTTGACGGTCCTAGTTAAGCAGGTGGACGGGTGACAGGGTGCCTAATTTTTCCCGGAAGGTCGCCGCTGGGAATGCCACAGAGGACTGTTCATAATATGGGTGAATAGTGCGAACCATTGTCTAGTAGGTAGTTGTCGCATGCTGTTTAAATTCCACCTCCTGGTTCTTGTAAAGATGGTTCACATGACGTAGTTTCTTTGCACTGCCATGTAGGTGGCATCGCTGTGATAAAGGAAACTGTTTCATTTCATGGCCAGCACCTGCCTCCTCGCGCCTGCAGCCAGTTTGTTCCCGTCATTGCGTAAGCACTGCAGCACGCCAAAATTGCATTTAGGCTCCAGTACAGATCAGTTCTAGTGAACATACAAGCACTGACATACAAAATACAAGCACTGACAAGAGCTGAAGCAAATGCCCTGATGGTGTGGCTTGGCCTATTGAAAACCACATCAAGCATCCGACCTTTTTCTGAAAGTAGGCGCCTTTCAACTCCTGTTCTTCTGCAATGGGAGTTTCTTCGATTCCGATTGCGCGATGCCACCAGAGGGTCGTATCATCCGCTCGCTTCAGACAGCGGTCCTAAGTGGTTCCTCCTCCCACAACACTATCACAGCACATCAATTCATACGGAACTACCGTGGAAAACTCCTTCGTGGACCATAGTCCCCTTCGTGCCTGGGTACAAGAGCAAGAGACGCACACCCGTACTAACACTCACATATTTAACTCTAGAGAACTTTCAAAACAACTACAGAGCTCATCACCCTATTGATAGTGAAGCCTCTGTTACGTCTACATAATCCGCCATTAGTGCTTGGATTCTATCTGCCAACGTCACCGTCTCTGCCTATCTCCGTCGCTGCACCTCATCGATAGCCACAGAACTCACTGCACTGCAGACTACCTTTAACAACATTGTGGACCAGGCAGGAGAGTCCTGGGTCAGTCACTTTTAATGACTCAAGAGCAGCGCTGCAGTCACTGAATTTTCCATGCACCCAGAAACAACCCGTAATGAATATCAAACGCTTGTACAAAAAAAACCTGCGACCTTCATTACCGCAGTGTTCTGCAGCGGATGGCTGCCCACTGCGGAATACAAGGCAACGTCCAGGCTGATGATGCTTCTAAAGCTAGACATTCCGAATCGGCAGAAATTGTCGAGTTACCTTTCTCGAGGCAAGATGCTGCAACACTAGTGTGGGCACACGCTTGGCGCCTCCAGGAATGCCTCAGGAGAGATACAAGCCCCCAGTATAAGCCTCAGTACAAGATCCATTCGTCGTGTCACTTTAGTGTCCCGCGTAACCTCTACAGGCAAATCAAACATGTTTACACTGCATCTGAATAAACGTTGCTTATAAGACTTACTCTAGAAACAAAATCGGGCTGTCAGACTCATCATTTTGTGTGCAATGTAACGCTGTAGACGCATCGATCACGTCTTCTGTGAGTGCACAATATACGCATCAGGGAGACAGTCTCTAACGATGGCCTTTAACTTACAACGGGATACAAACTTCAAATTGACAGGTATTCTAGGTCCATGGCAGAACAGCTCCAGTGCTTTGCACGTCGCAAAAGTGCTACTGACAATCTTACGAGCCACAGGCCTGAACTAAACGTTGTAATAGAGTAGTGTGCGTGTGTGACTGTATACGTTATGTGTTTATTGTTGTATATGTTATAGTCATCATTCGAAGCCTGGAGTAGCTTGTCAGATAAAAAAAGGCAAACCTCTGCAGCTCTTTATCAAAATAATTCTCTCTATACCACTGCCCAGCATACAAGCCTGAGCCAGGTGTTATGTAAACCAAGCTCTGACAGCTGTATTCACGACCGCTTACAAGAAGATCCTGGGACCTTGGCCGACGGTTTCTCATACGCGCAAAGCCACGAAAGCTCTTTTGTGCTTTTTAGGGACCACCGGATTCGCGAACGCTTGTGAAAGAACAGCGCGAAACCATGCTGAGTAACCTGGGGCTGACTATTTATCCATCTCTTTCTTACTCTTCTTCTTTTCTCTCTCTCTCCTTTCTATTATACTCCTTTTTTCCCACCCCAAGAGTAGGTAGCCAACCGAGCCAAGCATAGTTAGCCTCCCTGCGTTTTCTCTCTATTTCTATCGCACGCTCGACACTCTTAATCTGGATTCACATAGGATCCACTTAGTATTGGAACTTTTTTGCAAAAAACTACAAGTTATGTATTTGAAACCCCGTTCTACATACTTTAAAAGACAGATGGAACAGAGCACCACTTATTTTTAATAAATAATTTTGTGATACATCGTTCCACAAAATGGTATACGGAACCCTGTTCTAAATAAAAGTGCTGTTACAGTTACTGGAACGGTGATCTACATAAGAATATGTCACGCCCTGAATATATGAACCCATAAGTGACGGAGGACGTCACCCCTCGGGATGGGGGACTATCCATTCAACGAGAAAAAGGGCGCCAGCCGCTTGCCTAATGATGGACCGAAGATGGGCGACCACATTGGCGCATCTGCGTCTTGTGATGATTGCACCGGAGGTTCATCAGTGAATGAGATGAAATCGGTAGCCGACTTCAGGACATTCAATACCCGCCGGTGTAAAAGGAAGCTTCGCTGGACGTCATCAACAGCGGTGCCACAACCGGCGCTAGACAATGGCTAGCGGTGTTACACCATCTCGTATGTACCCGTCCCGACATCAGACAACCTGCACTCACTCAACAGGCAGTTATTGACTAATTATTTCGAGTGAGTTGCACCGGCTCAAGTGAATGAAATTCTCAAAAATAGCAGGAAACACATATTGTCAGTGGATGTGACAAACAAAACCATTCTTGACAATTTGAAGGCCGTCACGCAGCTCGCAAGTATCTCAGTTCCCGCGTTCCTCGCTCACGGTAAAGGAAGAACGAATGGCGTGATAAATGACGTCGACGCTGATATCAAAGACACTGACCTCCAGTATCATGTGACGCCGACAGCCTGAATCGTGACCATACGCCGCTTCGGGCAGTCTCGCTGCATTTAAATAGTATTTGATTCTGAGACTCTGCCTGTCAGCGTGAAATTTGAATACGTTTGAATACGTGAGACACCCCGTGCGCCCTTACGTGCCACGGCCTTTGCATTGTCACAAGTGCTGCAAGTTGGGACACGTCAGTGCAGTGTGCTAAGTGAGACAACTTGCGAGTGGTGTGCCGGATCTCATAAGGTGGAAAACTGAGATACTGCTGTTTCATTGCGATGTCCAAACTGCTTTGGTGCACATGAAGCAACATCGAAGGAGTGTCCGAAAATGAAAGAAGAAATTCGCGTCCTGCGAAAGATGGTCAGAGACAACTCAACACACAGAGGGCTGTCACGTCCATCCTCCGACACAGAGGTCGGTCGAAACGTAGGTACCAGCGAAACCATAGTGCACATAGGACTTATGCACCACCATCAGCAACAGATGAACATACACGTCAACATTATCAAGCCGCTACGCCCATGTACGCACCCCGTCCCAGGAATGAAGAATGTGGACCGACGCCCGCGTTGCACGCCAATGCTTCAGATACCGAGTGGCCTTCGCTACTGTCCGGAGCAAGAAAAAAGACCACGTCATGGGCTGCAACTTCAAAGGGGGCGGAAAATTACGGGCAAGACACCGAGAAGAACCAAACTATGCCGAAGCATCTACTAAAATATATTGATGAGATTCCCACCGAGCTACAGACGCCAGGTGCGAAAACAGCAGTGCAGATCCTCAACGGGCTGAAACCGCTACTGCTGGCCCTTCCACAAACACTGTGCCGAATTTTTTCAATGAACGTGTGCGCACCTCTGCTATAATACAGTGGAACGCAAAAGGTTTGCGAAACCAATTGTCTGACTTCAGACAACGGATGTTTAAAAACAAATTTTCGTTGGTTGTTATATGCTAGCCGAATATGATGTCTTCGTTTTGGTTTTCTAGATACGTCACTTTGTGGTCACGCGATGATCAAAATGCGAGCAAAGAAATTATTAGCGTATGTCGAGATTTAACGTACGTAAAGGATGCCGTGGCTTCTCATGCTTCTAATGACTATGTTAGCCTATCTATAAAGCACAAGCGACGTTCATTATCAATAATAGGTGGATATATCCCTCTTAGAAGCCACGTGGACTGCTCCCATCTCTTGTTTGAGTTCCGAAGTTGCCTTGGACCACAATTATTAGTTGGAGATTTCAATGCACACCATACCATGTGGGGTTTTGCCTCAATGAATACCCGCGGTAGGGACATTGCCAATTTTGCGCTCAATCAGAGCCTGATGTCCATTAACGATGGCTCACTGACTTACCACCGTGCGCATTGCACAGCAGCTGTCTGGTCGTATGTTTTGTGAGCAAAAGTCTCTTGCCTACCACCTGTTGGTTTGTTGACGTTGAAACACATGAAAGTGACCATCTCCCTACATACGTAGAGCTAAAAGGATTTTGTCGTTTGGTTCCCCTGTCTGTGAAAAGCGTAGACTGGCCAGATTTCCAAGTTTCTGTAAAAGCTCAGTGAGGGAACAGTAAATCTATATCTCAAATAGAAAGGCTCCATGCGTCAGCTTTAACAACACTTACAAAAATTGTGGATGTATCACTACTAACATCACAACTTGATGCAAAATATTGATATGCAACAGTCGGCACAGCCTGTCTGCAAGAAAGAGAAAGACGACGTTGGTTGCTGGTAGTTTATGAGCTGTCGCCATCTTGTTCGCCAAGCACGGTGCATCTTATTTAATGATTGATTGATTTGTGGGGTTTAACGTCCCAAAACCACCATATGATTATGAGAGACTCCGTAGTAGAGGGCTCCGGAAATTCTGACCACCTGGGGTTCTTTCGCGTGCACCGAAATCTGAGTTCACGGGCCTACAACATTTCCGCCTCCATCGGAAATGCAGACGCCACAGCCGGGATTCGAACCCGCGACCTGCGGGTCAGCAGCCGAGTACCTTAGCCACTAGACCACCATGGCGGGGCGCATCGTATTTAATTTATTAAATAAGTTACCCGTAACATTATTGGTGGAGGTGGACGACTCCCGTACCTCACCATCCTCTGCTCGCCGTCAGTCTCGTTCGCCCCCACAACGCCGTCCTGCCTCTCCGACCTATTCGCAGCACCCCCGACCGGAAAACTAGGCAGTGCAGCTTCTGAAGGTGAAGCTGCATTGACAACGACCTCTGCAAGAAATCCTAGTGTAACATTACCGTCCACCCGGAATCTGTTGAACGTCACTTTAGACAATGTACCTGTGCGCGTGTTGATCGATACCGGCGTGCATGTGTCCATAATGAGTGCTGCTCTTCGTCGCCGCCTAAAGAAAGTTGTCACACCCGCCTTGAACCGAGCCGTTCGAGTCGCCGACGGGCGAACTGCCGTGACTATTGGCATGTGCTCTGCCCATGTGACTGTCACCGATAGAAGCACTGCTGTTCTTTTTACTGTTATAGAAAATTGCCCTCATGAAGTAATTCTAGGCATGGATTTTCTAACCGCTCAATCGGCCCTTATAGATTGTTCAGCCGGCTGTCTTGACCTTAAAATGCCTCTACTTTCTGATCTGACCAACCCACCCCAAAGTTGCCTTTGCTGCATTGATTTCCAACGCCTTCTGCCTAACCGTGTCACAGATATCGACCTCTTCTCTACACCACCTGTACCTGACGGCGATTACATGGTGGCACTAATTCATGCCGTGATGCTTACGCATGGCGTCGCTGTTCCGCACACCATTTTGACACTCGATGGAAACCGCACATGCCTTCCTATTGTCAATTTTGCCCTCACTGCCCAAATTCTTCCACAAGGCCGAAATCACTGATCTACAAGACTATACGGTTGAACCCTTCAGAGTGGATGATTGCTGCACCTCAGACCATGAACCAACTCTATCACGTTCATCGGGCGTCGACGTTGACCGCATGGTACCATCAGCCCTCGCTCCTGATCAAGCGAAAGCCCTTCGTCACGTCCTGGGGTCCTATAGTGACATTTTCGAATTCGCAAGCACGGCTTCAAGTCGAACGAGTGTGGTTACTTATCGCATCAATACTGGTGACGCGAGTCCCATTCACCGATGTCCATACCGTGTTTCCGCGTCCGAGCGCACAGTCATACAACAGGAAGTCGGAAAGATGCTTGCAAAAGACATAATCGAACCCTCTTGTAGCCCCTGGGATTCTCCTGTCGCCCTGATCAGAAAGATGGATGGAACATGGCGCTTTTGTGTAGATTATAGGCATCTCAACAAAATTACGAAGAAAGATGTTTATCCGTTGCCTAGAATCGACGATGCCTTACACTGCCTTTACGGTGCTACGTATTTTTCTACTATCGGCCTTCGATCTGGCTATTGGCAGATCGCTGTGGATGAGATGGACCGTGAGAAGACCGCATTCGTCACTCCTGACGGGCTTTATCACTTCAAAGTTATGCCCTTTGGTCTCTGTAATGCGCCGGCCACATACGAAAGAACGATGGACTCATTGCTACAGGGCTTTAAATGGTCAACCTGCTTATGTTATTTAGACGACGTTATCGTTTTCTCGCCCACATTCGACTCCCATCTCAAGCGTTTATCGGCGATTCTTGAAGTTTTTCGTCGAGCCGGACTTCAACTGAACTCATCGAAATGCCACTTTGCTCGTCGTCAAATAACCGTACTTGGCCACATTGTAGATGCCGCGGGAGTCCACCCGGATCCCGAGAAAATTCGCGCCGTCACGGACTATCTGTTCCAAAGTCAACGAAGGACGTTCGCAGTTTTGTGGGCTTGTGCTCCTACTTTCGACGGTTTGTTAAGGACTTCGCCATCATTGCACGCCCACTCACAAACCTCCTGAAGAAGGACGCCCCGTTATTCTGCGGCGCTGATCAAGCCTCATCTTTTTCCCAGCTCACGACGCTCCTTACAACACCGCCGATTTTAGCCCATTTCGATCCATCAGCTTCAACCGAGGTTCACACTGACGTTAGTGGGCATGGCATCGGGGCAATGCTAATGCAAAATCAACGCGGGCATGAGCGTTTTATAGCATATGCAAGCCACCTGCTATCTACAGCCGAGCGCAACTCTTCAATCACGGAACGTGAGTGTCTCGCTCTTGTGTGGGCAGTCGCCAAGTTTCGCCGATACTTATACGGGCGTCCATTTCGGGTAATCACCGACCACCACGCGCTCTGCTGGCTGGCCTCACTCAAGGATCCCACAGGACGCCTCGCTCGTTGGTCCCTACATTTACAAGAATACACGTTCACCGTAACGTACAAAACAGGGTGGTCACATCAAGATGCTGAAAGTTTATCACGCTACCCTGTGGAAGAGGCTGCCCATACTGACACCTTTCCAGACCTTCCGTCTGCGACGCAGCTACTCAACCTTGGCAACGAACAACGCCTGGATGCTTCCCTGCGAACCATCATTGACAAGCTTGAGTCAATGCGTCGCAACGCATCTCTACAAATGTTCCTTGTAAAAGACGACATCCTGTATCGCCGTAACCTCGATCCATATGGCCATGACGTGCTCCCCGTCATACCAGCACATATTCGTGCGACTGTTCTCAACCAACTTCATGACGCTTTTTGGCGGGCCACTTGGGCGTCTCTCGCACAAACGACCGTGTACGTCGTCGTTTCTTTTGGCCTGGTCTTGCGCGCTCTGTTCGACGCTACTTCGCCGCTTGTGAGCTCTGCCAGCGCCGCAAAAAGCCATCTTTCCTACCAGCTGGATTCCTTCAGCCGATCGATATTCTCATTGAACCTTTTTTTCGAGTTGGCCTCGACCTGCTTGGCTCATTCCCGATCTCCAGCTCAGGCAACAAATGGATCACTGTCACCATTGACTATGCGACACGGTACGCTATCACACGAGCACTTCCGACGAGTTGCGCGACTGTTGTGCAGGACTTTCTCGTATATGATATTATTTTAGTACACGGAGCTCCACGCCAACATCTCACTGACCGGGGACGGACCTTCCCATCAGCTGTCGTTGATGAAATTTTACGCTCTTGCTCTGCCAAGCAGAAGTTTGCCACTTCGTACCATCCGCAAACGAACGGTCTGACGGAGCGCCTACACCGCACCATAACCGACATGCTTTCTAAATACGTAGCGGCCGACCACCAGGACTGGGACGTTCATTTGCCATTTGTGACATTCGCATATAATTCGTCACGTCACGACACTGCCGGCTATTCACCATTCTATCTTCCATACAGCCGAGAACCCGCCCTACCATTTGACACCTTGCTGCCCTCAGTCACTGAGTATGCCGGCGAAGCCATCGCGCGAGCCGACCACCCACGCCAACTTGCCCGCAGCCGCCTGCAGGCTTCACAGGAGCACCAAAGACAGCTCTACGATTCCCATCATCGAAACGTGCACTTTTCACCGGGTTCCCTTGTCCTCCTCTGGTCCCCCACTCGGCGTGTAGGGCTTTCTGAAAAACTGCTGTCACGCTACACTGGACCATACCGCGTCGTTCGCCAGGTGACTGACGTTTTATACGAGATCTTTCCAGCTGATTCAAAGCCATCATCGTCACCTTCGAGTGACATTGTGCACATAGCTCGACTCAAGCCGTATCACCCTCCTTCAACCGCATCCGAGTTGCTCAAGCATCGAGACGGTGCTTCTACCACCAGGAGTTATGATACGCAACAGCCGGCACAGCCTGTCTGCAAGAAAGAGAAAGACGACGTTGGTGGCTGGTTGTTGATGAACTGTCGCCTTCTTGTTTGCCGAGCACAGGGCATCGTAATAATTTATTAAATAAGTTACCCGTAACATTATGAATACCTTCGTGCAATGCTTCGCCGGGCAGAGAGGAAATACGAAAGGACGAAGTCACCATCTTACCTATCTACAGCACGCCAAGCACAACGACGTGTATTGCCACTCCTCGATAAGCTCGACAGGCAATGATGAAGCATATTTTGTGGCTCTCTCGATCCCAGAAAACCCCTATCTCGAATATGGCAAATTGTCCGGAGCCTTCAGACGCCCGCGCAACAGTTGTTCCCTTTTCGAGCTTTGGCTCTAAAGGAAGCTCAATTTGAAGTAGAGGTTGCAGAAGATTACTGTCACTTACTTGTAGGTGTGTCCTGCTTACCAACATCACCTTCATTTTTTGCCTCACCGCCATCCAGCGACGATCACCTCGACTTATCATTCAGAATACATGAACTAGGCGCTGAGAATTCTCGTCCCGACGCTCTTCCGCACAGGACCGGAAGGAATTACTTATTCGGCTCTGTATCACATCACCCAGGAAGCAAGGCAGGCTCTCTTGTCGTGTTCTACAACTCTACGTGGGAAACAGCAACAGTCCCAGAGAATAGGAAGTGCAGCCGCATAGAGCCTTTACTGAAACCAGGCAAGTGTTTACACGAGTTGTCTTCCTATAGACCCATTGCCCTAGCCAGTTGCATCGTGAAGGAGATGGAACACATGGTGCTGGCAAGATTGAAATGGCTGCTGGCGAATAACATCGGCTTACCATATCTTGCAAATGGCTTCAGTAGGGGTCGATCATCTATAAACGTTGTTGTAGACCAAGTTTTTTCTGTTAAAAAGGGAAGACAACGTCGGAGATTGGTAGGAGCCATTTTCTTGGAAATAAAGGGCGCGCATGATAGCGTCCATCATGAGTCCATTCTTGATGCACTTGAAGACATCGGCGTAGGTGGCCGACTACACACATGGATAGTGAGCTATCTCAGAGGACGTAGCGTTTTTATTCTTACATCTGACGGCGACACGACCAGGCACCCTGTAAGCCGTGGAGTTCCACAAGGCGCCGTCCTGAGCCCCATGCTCTGTAACATTGCACTCATTGGCCTTGAAGCTGAGCTTCCCGACGTTGTCAGAATCAGTGTGCATGCGGAAGACATATGCATATGGGCATCTGGAACAACTTGACCACACCTGCGAGCAAGCCTACAACAAGGCACATCAGTAGCATCTAAGTACTTTCGTCGTCAGGGCTTAGAACTTTCAATAGCAAAATGTGCTGCATTGACATTTACGAAGAAATCAAAGGCGCGGTACCCAATCTTCGCTGACGGAGCAGTGATTCCCGCGGTCAAGCAACGCTGCTATTTAGGGGTCGTCATTGATCGCAACCTGTCCTGGTCGAAGCTTGTGACTGCACTGCAGAACACTAATCAGTTTTTGTGTATGTTCTTCCTGGTGTAACAGGACTGAGATGTGGCTCTTCAGAGAAAAGCCTTCTGCAGTCGTACAAGGCATTGTTTGTGGGCTATATACGGTACAGTTCACCTGTACTTTCCGGCATGCATGCAACGTGCCTTCGTACTTTAGAGAGCCTTCAGACACGAGCACTGAGAACATGCCTAGGCCTGCCACAGTGCACGTCCACCTTTGGTACTAGAGGAGTCCCGCACCTATCCCATATAGGTTTATACGCCCTGTGAGTCTCTTCGAGAGCACCTTCGTCTTCTGACCCGACATGCACAGCACCCGTTGTCTTCGGTACAAGTGGACCGACCTGGCTGTACCTATTTCTGGTGCCTCGATACGCATAGACGCATGATACCTTCAGGCTTTGCACCTGCTGTAATCCTGCAGTGCCTCCATGGACAATGACTAAACCGCTGGTGTGCCTTCACATACGTGGAATTTTGTATATGTCACATGTTTTTTATATTGCCCTCAAGCAACTCACTTTGGCACATTTGGATGACCGATACGGCGAATCTATGCACATCTACACCGATGGATCCGTAACTTCGTCCGCCTCAGCTGCAGCCTTCATGATCCCTCAACTTGGTAATTCATAACACTACAAATTAGATCACAGGTCATCTTTGGCAGCTGCAGAACTTGTTGCTATACAGAAAGCCATAAAACTTGCGAACGACGAAGAACAGCGTAACTGGACGATTCTGTTCGATGCAGAATAAGTGCTCCAAGCTATCTATTCTCGCTCAGGAAGAGGCCAATTTTACGCTTTAGCGTTAGAAATCGTCTAAGCATTCGACCAAACACACAGGAGTGGTCATTTGATTACACTCTAATGAATTCCCGGACACTGCGGCCTGGTTGGCAACAAAATAAACGATAGCGAAGCAAGAGCGGCAGTATATAACGCTTCTGTGTACGTCAGAGTACCGTATTCACGAAGTGACGTCAACACATTGTTGAGATCGCTCATGCGCGAATGTGGTGCCACTTACTGGTCGCTACCAGATCATCGGAACAAGCGCTTGCGGGAAACAGAACCCGGTGCGACTTTTCATCTTCCAACTAAAATAAGCCGAATACAGGCTAATATACAACACCAAATTCACCTGGGCGTCGCCTTCGCTCGTCACTACACCCCCCTAATCAGCCGTACGGACATCCCGAATACTTAGCGCTGCCAAGTGTGCGAAACTTTAGCTCACATATTTTGTGTCTACGCAATATACGTGGCGTGAAGAAAAATGCAAACTGCAACGTTGGCAAGCATCAGACGAACGTCATTGACTGAAAGCCACATATTTTCGGCAATGAACGACCGAACAGTGTTGAAAACTGCTCCAAAAGCTGTTTTAGAGTTTATCGAAAACAGTGGACTAGATACTAGATTGTAGGGTACTATGCTAAGTGGCTACTGTACATACGCACCAATTCTTCTTGTCCCCATTATCATCCATCATCCCTCTTTCCTTCCCCCTTTCCTTATCCCCTGTGTAGAGTAGCAGGCTAGAGCGAACTAGCTCAGGCCGACCTCTCGGTCTTCTATTAAATTCTCACTCACTCGTCTGTTCAAAATAAAAGTGCTGTTTCAGTCACTGAAACAGTGATCCACATAAGAATATATGAATCCCTGTTCCAAATAAAATGCTTTTTTAGTTACTGGAACGGTGATCCACATAAAATAGTGATGAATATATCCATTACACCGTTCCAGGTACCTTCAGACCTTCTTTTTATATAAAGCAGTGTTCTAATAGAAAGTTAGGAAGCTGTCTATGGTTCACACTTCTGCAATATTTTTGCTTTTCCCTGTCAGTAAAAAACAGGTCATATGCCAAGCCAGCTTGGCATGTAGCCTACAGTGATATCAACAGTCGTAAAGTAAAAATTTCAGCAGCAGTGTGGTCCCAGGCAGTTCTCAACAGTCCGCTAATAAAGCGAATTCAATACAAAAGTAGGTTTGAAGTACATTGAATGGCAGATTGGCAACCTTGGCTTTGCCTGCCGGATCCTATTCTACCCTTTAGCTGCATGTGAAAAAAATGAAGTAAATAAATGAGAGAAAGTTTATCACACTGCCTTTCAAAAGAAGTAAATTTTATTGAGGGAGAGTAATGTCTGCACTGAAGACATGTTTGTTTCAAAGATCAGAGAAAATGACTAGCCAACAGGGAACAAATACCAAAAACAAACGAGACTAGGTGTTAAGTGCCATATACACTTATGCCTCTACATTAAGCCATCGGTAATAAAAATGGCCTGGAACATGAGTGCAGCACATGCAAATAAGCTTGCACATGTGGTATGAAAAAGGGGAACATTTGTTATTGATATAAGATGCAGGTTTACCACAGAAATAAAGTAACTCAATTGCACAAGTACCCATCTGCTATTCTCTGAGTTGACACATCTCTATTTAAAAACAATGCAGTACTCTCATATTTATACAAAAAAGGCATAACAGGTTTGACAGTATTGAATCAGGACAAAAAATGTAGTGAACGAGTTATAAAAGAAAAAAGTGCCAGCCAATATAAAGAATGACTCTATTTCACACGAAAGCTTCTCAGAAGCATGAACACCAGAAACAATACAGCTGGCAGCCCAGTTGCACATATGCAAAGCTAATCATAACCAACACCCTTTATTGGCCCCTGAAAAAGCTTTTCACTCCTGGCGGGTTACTCGATCCATGTTGTGTAGTTCCACATACCTCATCCAAAACGCCACCATGAAAGCTAGTTTATATGATAATCAAGCATCATGCCCCAAATATATCTGTTACAATGTTACACATTTTAAATAGTTAACAAAAAAACGGCAAAATATACGCGACTGCAAAACAAATGAGAAATGTTTGGATAACCAAATACAGCCTTGAAAAATACAAGTGATATCTTGAAAAAAAAGGAAAAATAAGCCTTGAAAGTTTTGCTCAGCACTTTTCCTTGGTGATGAAAAAATTGTAAAAGAAGGCACAACTTCTGTGTCACAGCTGAATAATCAAAAATTCATTATTAGGCCTGATCTCTTCAGACTTTTCAACAAAGCCTAACTCGAACAACATAAAATGGTCAAATGTCAAACGGCTCACCTTATACAACAACTGTTTGCCCAAGTGCCGAAAACTTCCAAAAAATAGAGGTATTGCAGGTTAAAAACAAAATATACAGTGAACAGGAGGATGACTTCCTACTCAGGTGACGATGCAGATGGTAATGGCACAATTTTTTGCTTGCAGGAGATCTTGAAGTTGCCATTCTCTTTCAAAATGCCTGTTGGGGACTTGTAGCCATGTTATAGTGCCTTTATGGAAAAGAAAAGCAGGAAATCCTAACTAAGCAATGGCTTTAGCTTGTGGTGTTCCTGGGGATATTCTTTTTACTAAACTGATTGATTTCATTAGGATTTCTTGGTTTCTTTTCTGCCAAAGCAGCAAAAAGTGCTAGTGAGCACATCAACGTTTATTTAGTTTGAATGGAATTGCTGCTTTATTACTTCAAAAAGCATGCTTTTCTGGTTGAAGGACCTGAAAATCAATCAGCCTTTTATGTCTAGAGAGATTTTCAGTCACCACAAAACATATTTTTCTCTGTGCACTTCGTACTTACAACACGTTCCTAGAGCAAATAAATGTGTGCCTTACACCAGTATGTGCTTTCCAGATTTAGGATGCTTAACACATCTTACAGGTAAACGTTATTACAAACTCTGGTTTAAAATCTACCGCTCCAAACTTTTTTCGGTATTTCGTGCGCAGAACTACGGCCCTCATATTTTATATAAGTCCTTTTACATTTAAAAGATCTGAAAGTGTCACCTTATTGTAGTGACAACTGCGAGATCAGCCGGTCTTCAGTAGAACAAATTCTTCAGATTTCATGAGACTTCCCCGGTCCAAAATCTCTTGCATTTTGCCCAGCTTGGCCTCCATAGCCTCCACTGTGTCTCGAAACCTTATTTCTTCTTCAAAGGCAAGCTGTAAAAATGCATTTTTTATAAAATTTTGTGGCCCTCTGAAAAAAACACAGGCCCAAGGATAGTCTCAAATCAATTTTGGTAAATTGTATGATGAATAAAATTAAGCTTCACAACTGCTCAAGCAGCTGAGTTGACTTTATAATCGTCTTGACTTAGAAGAGATCATTGAACATTGATTAGTATAACAATGCCTTATCACTAGTTTTAAAGGTACATGCCGCTCTCATAAATGACCATTTCCTTTTTTCAATTATAAAATAATACAGAGCTCTGCTGAATAAACAAAAATCAAAGCTTACAAAATAAAACTTTTTATTTTACAGAGCAGACACACACAATTTTAAAAACACGAGTGATCCTTATCATGTCAGGGTTGAAGAAGTATGAGGGCAAATCATCTTGCGCAATCGAGGTGCGGCTCTCTGCACTTGCGGCTAAAAGCATTTGTAATTATCCAAGGGCAGACAAAAAGATCTGTGGCCATAACTTCAATTTCCTAGCAGAAAAGGAAAGCGAAAATTGAGGAATTGTACACACTAGCAAAGCATAAATTATAAAATAAGCTATGTTTGTGTGCTTGTGACAAGCCACACACGAGTAACGTTCATGAAAAAATGCCTCATGTTAACAATTAAAATAGCTAAGTGCATTACACTGAACTGCAGTAAACCTATACACATGAAAGAAAATTTATAGGCCAGTTGAAGAGCTGGTAAGCATCTCACCAATAAAACAATACAAAATTCTCCTGTCTGGAAGCTATAGCTTAAGGAAACGAAGGACGGTGTTTAGCACAGAAAGGCCACTCACAAGTAACATTTTTATGTGAGAATCAGAAATTTTGAAGGCCAAGTGTACCTTCCAAATCAAACAGCAGCACAGGCATTCCTAATATTTCATATCTAGCGCAGCTGCAGTCAATAGGCATAAATGCTTTAACCGTCAGCTAGTGCAACCCTGCCTGCCGAGAATTGGTTTGCAACTTTGCCTGCCGAGAATTGGTTTACCGGTGCAAGAAGGAGCAGGTTATTTCTTATAAGGGCAGTATGATCAGCTGCCACTTTCTCTATAGAAGAGATCTTTGAACGTTGATTGGTATAGCAATGCCTTATTACTAGCGTTAAAGCTAATTCCCTGACAACATGTCGGTTGGCAGGGAAAGTGTGAACAAGGACTCAAAAAAAATGCCATTCTAACCTTTTGTTCAAGGAGAGCATCGGGACACGGGATGGGGTTGCTGGAAGCGTGGTCTTTTGCTGTAGGCGTTTCAGATACTTTTTGCATTCGAAGCAGTCGTGTTTTACTCGTTGCACTCACAGATTGCATCCATGAGTTTTGAAATAGCATGAGTCAACATTGAAATAGATAGCAGTATAACCTCATATAGTTGTGGCTTCTCTAGATAATTCAATACCTGAGTGTTCTATATAGAGTTGTTCTAAATATGTACCATAACAATATACGCCATAAATGTGTTTCATTTGTGGTATTTTTAATGTTCCTAGCACGTATTAACATCAATGTTCGAGTCACAGGATGCAATGAATTTCGCGTCGCCTGCAAAATTAGTCTGACAAAGATGTGCCCACCTCTTAACTTATTCTTCATCTAAATACGCCGTGTGGGAGCATGAGCCATAGTTGAACTGCTCGTGGGTTAGGCTGCAACATAAGATGCCCACAAATCATAACTACGTGGCTGCTACATGCATTGTTTATGTTTCTATCAAGGCGTAACACTCTGTGGTCTATCCACCTGATTTGAAAAAAAGTAATTGTGCTTTATGCACTCAATATTAATCTAAAACTAGTGTTGCTTATGGGTTCTGTCTGCATGAGGGGGTTTCATCAATATGAACCACAAGTGAAGCTGACTGCACTAGTGCACTACCTTAAAAAATAAATCAACCAGTTAAAAAGGAGCTGGCAAACATTAGTTTGATAAGTGTGAAAACTATCTCCATGTAGTTTGAAACAACTATATAAACACAATTGATATTCAGATGGTAACAAAATACTAATTTAGTATTCCTTACTATTCTTCCACTTTTAGTCCACGTGCAGAAAATCCGAAATAGGATTTTGCCCTGAAACGCTGGTGTCGAGGTAGCTACGTCATGCATTCGGGTTTGCGGGGAGGCCAAACGCTATTGTAAACCTCATATGATGCCCGCAACGCAAGCTAACGCTATTCCAAAACTCTCAATAATCCGTTCTGATTTTCTACGTCACAGGGCAAGCTAAGGGTTGCGTGAACGTGACATAAGAACTTGAATTAAAAACAGAGAGACTAAGACAGCAACGCACAGAGCTAAACATGGGCAGTGAGGCCGTAAACGCGCTGACAGCTAAGACAGATTTTCGGGGCCAGGATCCCGGTTTCGCAAGCACTGTGGATTCGTGTTACTTATCAGAATAAAACAACAGCGCGAATAGCACAGGAAGTTTAAAACAAAGCACCGCTAGCTCCAAGAATGCAAGCTCTGACAAATCCGTGTGAACGTTTTAGCGTGCGTGCACGAGGAGATCGCGGTCTCACGGTGCGAGGATTCACACCCGCTGAGCGACCATCAATATCTCACTACCAATACTGTAAGGGGGCACACAGATTACTGGGAAGCTGCCACACAAACAAGCAACATGGTCGGAGTCATAAAGCACATTCCCGCCCACAAATACGCAAACTGATGCGAATCACTGTTTACCAAATACGTTTCGCCAAAACTAGGTGAGATTTCACGCGCCAAGAGAAAGGAAAGTTGCACCTACGAACACATTACCACGCGCACTTCAAGTTAAGACAACGTAAACGTGAAAGGTAACATATTCGTTCGATTTGTCTTTACGCTCCTACCGTCGTGATCCGCAGTTAAGCGAAAAAACAGCCATCAATGATTGCGTCATTTCGATTACTCGATTACGCACAGTGGAAACAAATCTGTCTGCAGCTACATAAGCTGTGCTTGAATTCATCCGAATGCGCAGGGCAGCGTAGCAATACCCTACCCTTTCAGTGAACAGCAGCTGCAACGAGCTGAAGAATAAACAACACAAACCTTTTTTTGGGCCTCTTGGCAACTCTGCAACTCCTCTTCGTCGGGATGGTTCCCACCAAACTAACCAATAGCCGACCATCTTCATGTTTAGTCGTTCGTATCAGACGCGGCACGCGTTATTGCCAGCAATACTCTGTGTCTGCCACTGGCAGCGCGGGTGAAGCATAACGTTTAGAACTATCGGAGCGAAGGCTGAAAGGTGGAGGCGCTGCGATCGGAACAAGTGTTTGAACATTCCCGTTTCGTGATTTGGCGTTGCAGTCACTTGCAGCCTCACTGTACTTTGTGCCACAAGGCAAACTGCGGCGCATTGATAAGGTGGCTCCGGACTCCAAAGTGTTAGCGTCGTCATACATACACCGCGCGTCCACATCTAGAGGTGATGGTTGGAATGACGATGCGGCCCCTGGCCAGCCCGTGGGAGCGCGTGAAAATTGCGCAACCTTCGCCGCTGTGAAAATGCGAAGTTTAAAAGCGTATGTATCGTCTCGCGGTTGCTCATGGCTGTTTCGCTGACTTGATATACATCAAAATTGGCACATGTGAAGCGTGACCGCATCACGGACACGAATGACAGCTAGTAACATGAAAATAATGATGCGCGTGTGTTGTGCTACATGACTTCCATTGCACGCCCGTTGGCGCGCTGATCAGAGTTTCACTAGCTTGCTATACATAAAAATTATGATTCCATGACATCCGTACGAAATACATAAATGGAATCTGCTAACATGCAAATCGAGTCATACATGTCTTGTACGGTATGACATACATGGCTGGCTCGTGGCCGTTTTGCTGGTTTGGCATACACCAAATTTTTTATACCGCTACGTTGCTGTTGCATGACGCTCCTTGCAGTCCGCTTACAATGCATCGATTCGCACTGGTCTTCGGATCTTTCATAGTAAAGTTTTTTTTAATAATTCATTTGGTTGTGATCCAAAAAGGACCGCGTGCCGCGCGCCCTCCTGGGCGCAGTATTGAGATATTAGCCCCTGAATAATGTATATATATACATATATATATGACGCTATGATGACTAGGAGACGTGGCCTGGCTCACACGCCATGTATATTCCTTTCTGACTTCTTCATCGGCTTCTACCAACAATCGCTTAATACGTCACACGATTCCCCCCTCCCCCCGAAAGAAGACATGGATTACGAATAAGAAAAAGCAAACAATGAGAGGGTAAAATGTCACAAACTTCCAAATTCAGAATTTGTTCTATGCTCGAGGTTAGTTCCGTAAACTTTCGAAGACTTCAGGGGAGAGTGCAGCAGTCCAGTTAACGCAGGAGTTCTGGTGGGCGAGGCTGGTGTTTGCGTCCTGGATAACACAAAAATGCTTTGGACGTGAAGATAGGGGTAATCACAGCTGGTATTCTTGCGAAGAACAAATGAGGCTTGAACATCTTGCAGAATCGACAGTTCCGATATTGTAGGCATCGAATTCCTCGTCGTGGGTGATACACAGGCCATGCAGGCAGCTTGCGTGCGCGTTGATCGAGGTTGATTGGGCACTGCCTGTGTTCCTGCCGAGTACAAGGGGTGCTTTTGTGGCTTTTGGAAAATTTTTCATAGCGATGTCACAGATGTTTTGATCGAAGGCCCATTTTTGATCTCTGGTGGAGAATGTATCCACGACGATGGGCCTTTTCGCTATGTTCTTTGAGCTTTAAGAGTGGTTTCGATGAAGTTTTCTTTCGTCGTTGACAATGTTGAAGCGTACGTTGACGTTGTAGTTTCTTCTCTTCGTCGACTTGCTTGGGCTGTGACATTGGTCGTGTTGTGCCAGAATTCTGAGCGATTCCTCTGCAGGCTTCTACGACGCCAACCAATGCAGCTGTGTTTGGTGCAAGACAATGTGGGGATTTTCGCGCACTTGAATCTTCTGCATTCATAAACTGCTCATTGTTGGTGGTTGCCTGAAGAGTACTTGTGTCATCCGAAGTAGCACCTGGGCTTTTGTTTTCATCGTTGGAAGTGAGGTTGTATACTAGATTCACGTCGCTTTGATCTTTTGGTTGATCAATACGAGACGCTTCTGCAAAAGACTTTTCTTCACAAGATGCTGATTGTAAATGCTTCTGTCTTTGTTGAGCCGCTGAGCTGAATACTTTGACCGAATAAGATTTCTGTGAACATTCGTTGACTGGTTTGGTTTCACGCGGATTTACTAACTCATCATGCGTAAACGCGACGGTCTTATGAGGTGCTTCCTCAGGTTTATGAGTAATGTTGATGACAGGTGATACCAAGTTAGTTTGCAAGGTACGCATGCCGCACGAAGTATTAAATGCATCTGGTTCATAAAAAGTGGATTCAAATCTTTTATGCAGCGAAAAGTTAAGCATTGGCCATATTTGCGCTGATGAGGAACCAGGTGGAAGGTTGTGAAAACGATCGCGTGGTCTATTCGTTAGCCCGCGGCTAGCTTCACCTGACGGGAATTGTAAATCCATGCTCCATGGTCGAATGCGTGAAGGCTGCTTATGACTGCGATGACGGAGTTCGAATGCATTGAGAGTGCGTGTTCTAATCGAATCTTCATTATAGTCTTGAAACCAGATGATCATTTCTTCTTTTATCTTTTGCCAAGACTCGTCGTTGTCGAATACGTGGGTGAGGTAAAATTTAAATGCCTCACCGGTGACGTAGTCGCTGAAGTTCGTAGCCATCTCCCTTTCCGACCGTGATGCAGCGGTAGCGTGGAGTTCGAAAAGGTTGAACAAGTCCTGTACAGGTCCATCGTCCGCTGCTCTGGTGTACTTGGAGATGGAAAGGTCAGTCGATGGTGCTGTCATGATGCTGGTCATGGTGTAGAGTTGGGATGCACTTGTGTGGTTACCATTCGGTCACTGCGTGTGGCTGAGGTGTTCGATGATGATGGCCGGTTGATTAAGTGGCTGCCAGGTCTTCATCCTGTCGACTTGTGTGACGCTATAATGACTAAGAGACGTGGCCTGGCTCATACGCCATGTTTATTCCTTTCTGACTTCTTCATCGGCTTCTACCAACAATCGCTTCATACGTCACACACACACACACACACACACACAAACATATATATATATATATATATATATATATATATATATATATATATATATATATATATATATATATATATATATATATATATATATATATATATATATCAGTTTGCGGTTTTTGATATGCACATGACATAGTACGTATAGCCAGGGAAAGGTGTGGCACAGTTTTTAGAAGGTAATGCACCGGCCCATTTCAAAACAAAGCGCCACCACCGCAGAGAGCAATAAAGAGGGGAGCAGCAAAAGACGGAAGAGTCATTCGGTGAGCATCATGGTCAAATGGCAGCGCAGACTGAGGCAGGCACAAGAGAGGGCAGTGGTGTGCTGTAATGCGCATCTGAAATCGGTGACAGAAACAGAACGCTCAAAAAGATGGTTAAGCGGCGCAGACAATCTTCCAAGAGGTTCCTGCAGGTTAGGTTTTTCGCTAATATATATTCTTTCCTACCATCGTTTAATATTTCTATAGCTTGTTGAAGAGAGATATTTTAATGTACGATGACAACTCTAAAAATCGTTCTTAGTAGTTCATAAGTGTCAACTGCTGTTAGATAGCTTTGCAGGTACAGTCTGAATTTCTGCAATTTCATCAGATATGTGTGTATGTGACAAGGGCGTCGTCGCCCTAAGAGCGCCATATTTACGCTGTGCAATGCACACTTCACGGCAGCACCTGTTATGTGGAACAAGACACAAGCAAAAGATATACAAGTGCAATGTCTTGAAGTTTTACTAGAACTTAAGCGGAACAGTAACTGGAACACACAACACTGCCTCCCCCTTTTTACTGAGTTCTAGATAAAAAAGATGAACACAAAGAAAACAAAACGAAAGTTCCACATAATATCCACTTATATGTCTCGTTCCAATCATTAACAATTCCGATCCCCATAAGCTTATGTCGATCACGTTTTTAACTTGAACATGTATGGAATCAGATTAGGAGTGTAGCGTACATGGCCAAGGCCCAAGTTGTCACGAGTCGCCTGGGCGAAGAAACGTCTTTCTGTGGGACTGAGATAATCCAGTGTGTGCCACAGTGGAGGGTTCTATAGTGGAGAAACCGTAATGAAGACACCGTAGTGGAGGGCTCCAGAAATTTCGACCACATGGAGTTCTTTAACGTGCACCTAAATCTGAACACACGGGCCTACAGCTGCCGCTTCTACAGCAGACGCCACTGCCGCAGCAAATGCAGCTGCGGCAGCCGGGATTCGATTCTTCGACCTGCCGGTCAGCAGCCGAGTACCTTAGCCACTAGACCACCGCGGCGGGGTGAGCGATTCATTGGTTCATCTGCTGTTGAATGTGTGCACCTTCACACATCATGAACGCTGTTTTTTGACAAGATGTAATCAATGTAATGATTGACACTTCTTCAAATTTCTTCATTGTAAGCCGCCTGGGTGAGAGCTGAAGTAGAATCATGTGCACCCTTGGCCATTGTTCTCAACAGAAACACTTGGTTTCAACTCACGTGCTTCGCAAGAATGCATTGACGTACTTGTAACGTAGCATTCAAGATCTGAATAAAAACCACACGTATTGATAACCTCATAGATATTGAGCGATTGCTAAAGTAGCGCGTATACGTACACTACCAGTTTTTAAAAAGACACCTAGTTTCTTTTATTAATGCCCATGGTATGTTGTAGCAGCTTTAAATAACCCTGAATTTTAATGTACCAACTGACAGAGCAGCACGTTTTAGAGTCTTTGCATGCTCAGAAAGGAACAAAAGTAATTGTATTTTGATTTAGCGAAGGTGCACTACAAGAATGCGTCAGTCGGTGACCAAACAACTTAAAAGCTTTGCGCCGATATCCGGTGCAGAAAAAAAAATATATGTTCTATTTATCATGCCCATGGATAGCATACCGAGGCACGGCGTACAGGTGTTCGCAAAATACTTCAGAACATCAGACAAGCAGCCCCTTTCTTCTCGAGCACGTCGGTGAAAAAATATTGCCTTCGTCTTCATGAGCGAGGCGTTCCTCGCAAGCTAGCCACACTGCTTACTGGACATGGAATGACACTACGCTGCCTTAGGGTGCCAGTGTTCAGTGTCGCTAGTCAGCCACGCACCATAAATGTTAAAATCAATCAGGCCGTAAGTGAGTTAGATTAACGACACGCGACGTAACACAATATAAAAGGCACCCAAGCAAGGTAGCATGTACACACAGTGACAGAGACCGCATCAGCCCTTCTTTCAGAACGCTAATATTCAAGGATGTGTATCACTCACATAGCAAACAACCGCTTAAAGCAGCGCATATAAAACGGAAATTAATACAACTTTTCGCCACTTATAAATGGCTTTCTCAGCGGCCTAATAAATGCGAAGCATTTTTTAGCCTATTTTGGCGACATTGAGCGTATCTATATCTATCCGTCTAGCCGCTTACGTTTGGGTGCTCTCGTGGTGACCCCCTTACCTTATCGTGAAGCAAAATTAGCACGTGAGCGTAAGATGGTTTGACGAGTATGACGCGCTGGTCAAGACATGTATAAAGTCACAACCCCGTTGCGTACGTCATCAAACACTTCCCTCCAGGCAGTGGCACATACCAACGGGCGGGTATGTGCCCGCAAGTGGGTATGTGTCATTGTCTAGAAAGTAGTCTCGGAACTATTTTTCAAACAGACGCTAACCTTCGTGAAACGTTATTAGTGGTTGCAGTGCTGCCTACCCAATTTTATAAACAATACGTATGTACTCCTTTGATGCAGCCGTCACATCGGGTTAACGTCAATTGTGGTTAGTTGCCATGCGCTGAAGTTGATATATGTAGCTGTGACCTGGGCCAGCATCCTCGCGAACATCAGTGCTTCATCTTATCTTCTAGTGTTGCTAATACGCATGTTTCAGCTGACATCGTTGCACAAATGCAAGCAACTGGTTATATAACAATCTACGACTCTTCAACATATGTATGTGCGTGCTACATTTGTAAATAGAATTAGCGTCATTTGATTACGTGTCGTTTAATTAAAAATTTCAACGTGGTCGCCTTCCCTCCGCATGCTTCGCATAGTGTTGATTCCGAGGTACGTGGAATTTGTCGAATTTATTATACGGCTTTCTTATGCAGTTCCTGGCTATGTGGCTCTTTTTATGCGTCCTAAATGTGTGCGGCTATTTTCGTTGCAAGAAGGCTGTTTAAGAGTGACCACCTAAAGTAACGCATAGCATCGATCTGGTTAAGCGGTGTATCAGGTCAACTTTGGGTTGCTTACATACGGCCCTGTACGCGGCCAAGTTCTATGCATTGCTTATCACAAACATTCTGAGAACGAGAAAAGAATTCCTAATCTGTTTTTCTTTGACAAATTACTTTTTCTCGCTTTTTTTCGTTCTTTTATCTCTTTATAATTCAATACATAACACGAGAGCACTGCACAGAGTACCTCATTATAAACAACATATCAACACACAAACACGGACCTTTCACCATGAGGGTTTGAACCAAGGCCTACCGCGTGATAAGCAGCCATTGGATCCAACGCAGCACCGCGCCACACAATATGAATGGATTTCTGTGGCCTTATATATGCACTTCGCGTTACTTTAGATGATCCCATTGTCTGCTACATTATACCGTTTTGCATTTATGAAAGGCACCTTTTGCCTATATATGCACCTGTACGTGTGCACGGCTTTACGTGAACCCTCGTGGGCAGCCACAATGAGTGCGTTGGACTATATATAATATATACATGTCTTTAGTTCGACGATTGCGCCTCCAGGACGGAGCCGAGGATTAACGATGAACGACGTGTTTTTGAATGCATTTCCATTATCGAGCATCATACAGCAACCGAACGCGCCCTTATATGCAACCAGACGAAAAAAAAGTGTTCATGCATTGTTGGACGAAGTACAGACAGATGATCTCCACTCAGCGAAGCACGTAGACGTGGTACAGTCTCCCACGTCCTTCGCAAGCATCACGTACATGTTGGTGCGCTTATTGACAGTATTGCGTATAGGGTTTCATGTGAGGGAACCACATTAGAACACATATTCTATTATTCGCGCAATAGATGTGTGTGGTGCAGTATACAGCACCGGGGCGATCGGCCAGCTGTCAGCTGTCGTTTCTCTCGAAACGTTGTTGTGAAGTCGAAAGAAGAACGAGCCTTCGCAGAAAAAGTATGTGGTCTCCCGAGCTCGAGGCTGTCCGCACCGACGAGCGATGCCGTAGAATTGTCATGCTGGAGAAAATCACAGGTCGAAGGTTGTTCGTTTTCGTGGTTAGCTGTTGGCAGTTGAAAGTGATGCTTTCTGCCTTCTACAAACGACGAAACGTAGTGGAAGAAGGCCGCGGAAAGAACACGCACGAATTCGCTTACATCAGCCGTTAAAACATCAGTTTTCTGCTTAGCCCAGCATAAAAAAAAGCAAGCAATGCTTGAAATTGAATGAAGTCACCATATGCTGCAGCTTTCAAAGGTTAAAAAATCATGTCAATTTTTGAAGTGAGAAGTTTTCTAAAAACTTAACTGGAAACATTTTAATATTCAATGGGTGCTCATAAATATAAATAACAGCCACGAATATAAATATTGTAAGAATTCATTGGACTTCATATTCCTCATCTGTCAATAACCATCATCAGTCTTCGCATCGTTCCTCTTCAGGATCGGCGCCATCTTGCTATTGCTTGAATAAAGTGGCAGCTGAACCGTGCTATTTTAAGTGGTGGAAGGGGCTCCCCGATCTCTTCGAGCTCTCTCCATCCAAAGCCAGCTCCTGGAGCACCGTTCTTGACGTCATTTACGCCAGCAGAGCACCAACGTGTGAGAGCAAGCCCAACCGAACCACCCACCACCAGCCCCAGCCCGGTCAACAACCCCCCTCGGGAGACTCCAATCTTCTCCGGTCTGCCTGGCGAAGACGTTGAATACTAGCTCGACAACTATAACCGCGTAGGTGTCTGCAAGAACTGGAAAGAGACATCGAAATTAGCAGGTGGCCATGTTTACATATCTCAGATTGCCAAGACGTGGTTCCTAAATAATGATAGTGACTTCCGCGATTGGTCTTCCTTCAAAGACCAGCTTCGACGTATTTTCAGCACACCAACCGTCCGTTCAAAAGTTGCTCGAAAAAAACCGACAGACTGCGTTCAACATTGCGGTCAGTCCTACACTTCCCATATTGAGGACGTGCTTGCACTTTGCCGCAGTATCGACGACACCATGCCAGAAGTTGATCGTGTCCGACTTTTTCTGAAGGGTATCGGGCCCGACGCTTTCAACGCCCTCACCGCGCGCAACCCTTCAACGGCTGCCGACGTCGTCTCAGTGGGCCAGCTGCTTTATTTATTTATTTATTTATTTATTTATTTATTTTATTTATTTAATTAACTTTCACCAAAACAGATACAATGGCGAAAACTGGGGAGACGGCGAAAAAGCTGCAGTTATTGCAGCTTCACTAAGCACCACCCACCCTACGTCAGCAATGACAGGGTGAAAACAAAAGACAATAAAATTAGAAAAACAAATAGTTTAAGGCAAGAAACAATACAAGCACAAGACAAACTAAATGACAGGCCAAGGTATACAAAAAAAGAAATATTTCATAAACATAAGAGCACAGTAATTTGCAGAGTATGTATCATCGCTTTCGTACATAAGAAAAGTACACAATGAGGTACACAATGCTTGATACCTTGCAGTCAATCAGCCTGCGATCCGACTTCTTTGAGAACCCCTGAAAAACAGTGTGGAGCTCCGATCCATCATTCAAGCCATAACTAACTAAGAATTGCAAGCCTAAAGTGTACCTTTATCTAGCAAGGTTCCTGCTTAGCTCGTCTCTAGTGACCTTCGTGGCATTATTTGGAAGAAATGTCAGTATTTCAAAGCACCCAACATGCTCCATCTTACTGCCAACCTGCTTCGTATGCACAGATCGCTTCAATGCAACCCTCGTCGTCTCAAGCACTACCACCTGTGCCTGATCATGACCATCTCGCACCTCTGGTCACCCGTCCACCGAACCCTACCTAACATTCTTTCTGGCGGGCCCCACGGCCTATTCGCTAAATGATTTGATTGATATCTGGGGTTAACCTTCCCAAAAACACCATATCATTCTGAGAGATGCCGTAGTGAAGTGCTCCGGAACTTTTGACCACCTGGGGTTCTTTAATGTGGACCAAAATTTGAGCACACGGGCCTACAACATTTTCGCCTCCATCTGAAATGCAGCCGCCGCAGCCGGGATTCGAAACCGTGACCTGCGGATCAGCCGCCGAGTACCTCAGCCACTAGACCACTGCGGCGGGGCAGGCCTATTCGCTACTGCTGTGGAATTTGAGGACACATTTCCCAGTTCTGCCGACGTCGGCGGCAAGATGAACGTCGTGGTTATGCCGCTTTTGAACGGGATGACACATGTGCGCGAGGTTACTACCGTTATGCCAACAGTCCATCCAACCACCGATCTCCACCTCCTGTGCAGATTTTTAACGCGACCAACGAAACACGTGGCTCCCGACCACGCTCCCTTTCGCCTCTCCGAATCTCTGTTTCACCACTTCGGCCTGTCTCTTAGCTGTCTGCCCGGCGATCGAAAAACTAAACAGTGCAGCTTTTGGATGAAAAACTGCACCGTCGCGTTGTAAGCACCTCCAACTTGGTGCCGATCAAAGACAATGCTGCGATAATCCTTGGCGTGAACTCTACCCCAAAGCCTGTCCTCCTACCCCAAGGTTCTGCAGTGTCGTGTTATGTGGATACCCAAATGATATATTTGGTCTCTCTTGACGCCTTGCCAGCTCAGCCACAACAGGGCCAGCCTGTTACTTCCTCCTACGTTGCTCCCGTGATACATCCTGACCTTTCTGCTTCTCAACGTGAGGCATTGCTAAATTGTCTAACGAAACACCAGGCTTCCTTCGACGCCCATGCTTCGGCACTAGGACAGACCACAGTTGCGCATCATCGCATTGACACTGAAGGTCAGACTGTTGTACGCCGTCGTCCCTACCGAGTCTCCTTGGCCCAGCGAAAAACCATCGAGGAGAACGTGACCGATGTTCTAAAAAGAAACATTATACGACCCTCTACCAGTTCTTGGTCATCACCTATTGTGTTGGTACAAAAGAAGGATGGATTGGTACGATTTTTTGTTGATTATCACACGCTCAACAAGATTACCCGAAAGGATGTATATCCGATGCCCCGAATAGATGATGCACTTGACTCATTGCAAGGCGCCCAATACTTCCTGTCACACCGGTCCCGTTTATTAGGGAGGTAATCGCCGGGCTGATTCCAAGAGCCGAAGTATCGGCCCCCCGAACCGCACCACGAAAGCGTGGACAATTTAGAAGTGGTCCTTTTTGGCGCGCCAGCGGACACCGGCTGTGGCCCAAAGAACAAGTCAGAGCCGAGAGTTGATAAACAAAACAAATATTATATCCTCAAAATTGGCAGATCGAAAACAATACACAAGGATTCCACAATAGTTACATACAATACGTCACCAATCAAACAACGTACTACACAGTACAATCAGCCACACTCAAAACAACGGACACAGACAACGATACGCACTACAATGCAGTCGCATGCATTGAACAACCAAGACACTTAAAGACTAAAGAGATAGAAAACCTATTCAGTCCAAAGTTCTTGGAACCAAAGTCTAGATGATACTCTTCCGAGAATCACTCACTCAAAGTCCAGCGTTGTTGTCGTTCCGCAGCCCTCGAAGTTTCTCTTCCAGGAAACCTCCCGTCTTCAATTGGCCACTCTCCAAGCTTCAAACTTCTTCGCCGGAAACACGTCGGCTTCACACTCGCAGCGGTTGCCACGAGTCTTCGCTCGATAGCGGTAAACACACGCTCTTGCCTGTAGCCCGAGCCTTCACCTCTCAGGTGGAAATCCTCTTCATCTCCAGCTTCGTCCCTACGGACCAAAACCTTCGCCGACTACACGGCGGAATCCCTACGCGCTCTGGCGTTAACTTCCGTCTCCTCCTGCTTTCTCGTCTCGGCTGCTCGATTAAATACCTTCCGCGCCACCTTCCAGAAATTTCTCGTCATTTCGTCGGCGCGATACGCAACGAAGGCTGGGGAGAGGTGCGAGACGGTTCGACTGCCCTCCCCGGAGGATGATTCAACTCGGTTTGACCACGCCCCGTTCGTTCTAGAAAAATCGCGGGCTTGCTGGGCCGCCGATGCGGGGTGAGGAGGTTCGTCTGCGAAGCCATGCTTCTGCGGGGAGAGCGCGCGCCCGGGAACCTTGGATGTTTGTTTTCTTCTTTTTTTTTTTCTTTTGACCTCGTGGCGTTTCTCCCGCCCGTTGTCGCAAGAATTTTGGCGGCGCGCTCATTTTTTAGCGCTCGTTCTGTGACACTGCCCCCCACTTTAAGAATATTATCTCATAATATTCAAAACCACACAAACCAGCGCGAACAGTCACCACACACTCTCACAGACTGTAACATAGTCCGTCGCTCATGACACGTCACATTCACAATAGATCACTTAATACAATTGTACATTGTAATTCAATTACACAACACGTGAAAACACAACCACCAGCACATGAGTACAACACTGCACCACACATTCCCAATAATACAAATGTACAAAGTTCTCTCACTACAACAATGGTACAATACTATACATCACATCACAGCACAACACTTCGACACTTGGGACACAGGATACCACAACATTAACACAACATATGGCACTCAACACTGCCAAACATATTCTGCTTTGACCTCAGCACTTATCCTACGTACTTCGAGCAGCGCTTGCGCCCCTTTTTGCGGTGCTCGCTCGATCTCTTCTTGTGCTTCCACGTTCTTTTTCGGCGAGCCCTTTCCAACGACGATATCTGAGGCGTCGTTTCAGCCATCGTTGTCTCTTCCGACACCGTTAATGCGTCATTACATTCGACGGGTCCTGTCTGTTTACCCGCTTGATCATGCCTCTACATTTTGCCCGGCTGGCCAACTCCGTCTCCTTTACACTGTCGGTCGGTTGAGGTCGTGCCGACGTAAGTCCGGTTGCTCGGCCCGTGAACTGATTCGACACGATCGTCTTCTCCTTCGCTGTCTCTTGCGCCGCAGCTTCACCTTGGGCTCTAGTGAGATCCGTCACGGGATGCTCCTCCACTGTATCTCGCGGCCGCTGTGTTGGCGAGGGCTCTATCTTCGGGTCTTCTCCCAAACATTCTGGATCACTTGGCCCTCGCGCCCCGTCGATGTTTCCGATGACAAGGTCATACAGGGGGGTCGTCATGCATAAAGCAGTAACCTTCCCGCTGAAGTACGGGGTTTCAACCTCAATTTCTGCTTCGGGAAGCATCCGAACCGTACGGTCAATTAGGCAAACCGGTTTCGTTCTGCCTGTCAACTCACTTTCCCGAACCGAATTTCTCCGCACGATAACCGTGGAACTGCCGGTATCTCTTAACACCGTAATCTTTTTGCCCGCAACATTTCCAGGCAGTGTTGGCATTCCTTCGTAACACCGGTTGGCTGTTTTGACATTACAGCACCCACAATAGGAATTTTCTCTCCCCATTCTTCAACTCTACGAATCCATCAGTGACGGCATTATTATCAGATTTCGGTGCTGCTTGCACACAGGATACCTGGTGAGTTTGACTCACTCCGTTCCGGCATGCATCTGCTTTGTGCCCAGTCTGACCACACTTGAAACATTTTACAACCGTAGGGCTCGTAAAGATCGTTCGACAGTTTTTCGCGCCATGACCCACTCGGTTGCACAGAAAACATCGCGGAATGCTCTCTGGTGCACGCTTCTTTTTTTCAGGAGCCAATTTCTTCGAATCATCGGGACACTCCTTCTTTACCTTGGCCAAATTAGTTCCACCTTGCGCTTCCAAGAATTGATCAGCCAATTCAAGCATGTCTTCAAGTGAGTCAGCCTTCCTCTCTTTCAAGTACAGTGACAGACTTGGGTGGCAACTAGTAAGAAATTGTTCTCTAATTAGGAGCTCTCTAAGTTCATCGTACTCCTGTGCTGTCCCTGAAAGTTCAAATCCATCTGTCGAAATAATGGCAAAGTCTGGCGGCATACTGCGTAGCCGTCTCACCATCAGCTGGCTTTCCTGTCCGAAATCTGTCCCGGAAACCTTCTACGGTAAATCTAAATCGCTTCAGCAAAGCAGCTTTCGCCTTTGCATAGTTGGCTGCATCGGTCGGCGTCAGCCTACCGTACACACTGAGCGCTTCACCGCTCAAGCAAGTACTCAAAAGCAGTTGCCCATTGGTGTTCAGGCCAATTCTGGCTCTTCGCAATCGTCTCAAATCGGTGAAGGTACGCGTCTAGGTCGTCCTTCCTTTCATCAAACGCTACGAGCAGCTTGCTTGGGTTCAAGCGGAAGCCGTGATCTTCCCGTTCGCTGCTTTCAACTCTAGCTTGGACGGGAGCTTCGCTTCGCTGTTGCAAACGGAGCCGCTCGAGTTCCATCTCGTGCTGCCGCTGCCGTTCCCTTTCAGCCATCTCCGCTTCTCTTTCTTCTCTCGCCCTTTCGGCTGCCAACTTTTCTCTCTCCAGCTCCAACTTCAATTGCTGCTCTCTTTCTTCCTTCAGCTGTCGCTCTTTTGCCTCTCTTTCTTCTTTCAGCTGTCGCTCCTTTGCTTCTCTTTCTTCTCTCGCCCTTTCAGCTGCCAACTTTTCTCTCTCCAATTCCAACTTCAATTGTTGCTCTCTTTCTTCCTTCTTCCTCGCAGCTGCCAACCTCTCTCTCTCCAACTCAGCTGCTTTTTCTTCCTTGGCTCTCTCAGCTGCCAACCTCTCTCTCTCCAACTCAGCTGCTTTTTCTTCCTTGGCCCTCTCAGCTGCCAACCTCTCTCGTTCTAACTCAGCGGCTTTTTCTTCCTTGGCTCTCTCCGCTGCCTCTTTCTCCTTCTGGCTTACCCACTTCCGTAGTTCGGCACCAGAAAGACCCATCTTCTCGCCAAGAGCAACTAACTTTTCGAGATCCATTGTGTCTCGCAAATAAAACCTTGTCGCGTGCAAAAAGTATCTGCCTAGATCCGTCTATCGGAACACTCCCCTGCACTCGTTAACGAGAACACTGAACAACACACAAAATTGTTCCGATAGCACTATCGACAACTCGAGGCTCTTTCTCACTACTTTGGACACACTGTGCACCAAAAGGTCCTGTGTCGCGGACGCCAGATTATTTGTCACACCGGTCCCATTTATTAGGGAGGTAATCGCCGGGCTGATTCCAAGAGCCGAAGTATCGGCCCCCCGAACCGCACCACGAAAGCGTGGACAATTTAGAAGTGGTCCTTTTTGGCGCGCCAGCGGACACCGGCTGTGGCCCAAAGAACAAGTCAGAGCCGAGAGTTGATAAACAAAACAAATATTATATTCTCCAAATTGGCAGATCGAAAACAATACACAAGGATGCACACTCCACAATAGTTACATACAATACGTCACCAATCAAACAACGTACTACACAGTACAATCAGCCACACTCAAAACAACGGACACAGACAACGATACGCACTACAATGCAGTCGCATGCATTGAACAACCAAGACACTTAAAGACTAAAGAGATAGAAAACCTATTCAGTCCAAAGTTCTTGGAACCAAAGTCTAGATGATACTCTTCCGAGAATCACTCACTCAAAGTCCAGCGTTGTTGTCGTTCCGCAGCCCTCGAAGTTTCTCTTCCAGGAAACCTCCCGTCTTCAATTGGCCACTCTCCAAGCTTCAAACTTCTTCGCCGGAAACACGTCAGCTTCACACTCGCAGCGGTTGCCACGGGTCTTCGCTCGATAGCGGTAAACACACGCTCTTGCCTGTAGCCCGAGCCTTCACCTCTCAGGTGGAAATCCTCTTCATCTCCGGCTTCGTCCCTACGGACCAAAACCTTCGCCGACTACACGGCGGAATCCCTACGCGCTCTGCCGTTAACTTCCGTCTCCTCCTGCTTTCTCGTCTCGGCTGCTCGATTAAATACCTTCCGCGCCATCTTCCAGAAATTTCTCGTCATTTCGTCGGCGCGATATGCAACGAAGGCTGGGGAGAGGTGCGAGACGGTTCGACTGCCCTCCCCGGAGGATGATTCAACTCGGTTTGACCACGCCCCGTTCGTTCTAGAAAAATCGCGGGCTTGCTGGGCCGCCGATGCGGGGTGAGGAGGTTCGTCTGCGAAGCCATGCTTCTGCGGGGAGAGCGCGCGCCCGAGAGCCTTGGATGTTTGTTTTCTTCTTTTTTTTCTTTTGACCTCGTGGCGTTTCTCCCGCCCGTTGTCGCAAGAATTTTGGCGGCGCGCTCATTTTTAGCGCTCGTTCTGTGACACTTCCCCACCCTTGACCTTTGGTTCGGATATTGGCAAATCACAATAGACAAAGCAAACAAAGACAAGACCGCCTTTTTTACGCCTGACGCTCTTAACGAGTTTAACGTAATGCCATTCGGCCCATATAATGCTTCCGCCACACTTGAAAGGATGGTCGACAATGTTCTTCCTGGCCTCAAGTGGAAAACTTGTCTATGCTACCTTGACAATATCGTCCTGTTTTCTTCCACTTTTTCTGATCATCTGCAATGCCTAGATGAAGTGCCCACATGTTTCTAGAATGCTGGACTTCAACTAAACACAAAGAAGTGCCATTTCAGCAACACAGCTATGAAGGTTCTGGGTTATCTCGTTAGTAGAGATGGCATGCAGCCCGATCCAGACGAAATTCCCGCAGTACTCAATTTTCTACGCCCCCCTCGTTCCAAAAAACAACGCCGTTTCCTTGGACTCGCATCGTACTATCGCCGCTTCATTTGCAACTTTGCAACATTGCTGCTCCTCTTCACAAGCTTCTTGCTAGTACCAGTTCCTTCGATTGAAATAATCAATGCAAAGCCTCATTTCAAGAACTCAAGCACGCACTTACATCCCTACTGGTGCTTTGTTATTTTGATAACAAGACAATTACGTTTTTAACGCTGACGCTAGCAGACAAGGAATCAGTGCGGTACTCCTCCAGCGTGATCATGGCTTTTGCGAAAAAGTTGACGCGTATGCAAGCCGCACTTTGACTTCTGCAGAGAAGAGGTATTCGACAAAAGAACAAGTGTGCTGAGCTGTTGTCTGGTCCATTCAAAAATTTTGTCCATATCAATATGGTCAACATTTTACTGTTGTGACAGACCACCACGCTCTTTGCTGATTGTCGACAACCAAAAACTTGTCGGGGCGACTTGGCCGCTGAATTCTCCGGTTACAATCATATGACTTTGACGTCATCTACAAGACCGGAAGACAACACCAAGATGCTGACGCTTTGTCACGATGCCCTTTGCCACAATCTCCGGCACACGTCACATCCCCTTGTCAAATTGGCTATGCGGAGGACGCCTCGTCAATATCATGCATTTCTTCCCTACCTTCATCTATCGTACTCTCAGTACTTACCACTCACCAGCAAGCCAATTCTTATTGCGCTGACCTCATCGGTTGGCTTACTGGTGCTTCATCTTCCCCAAATGCCAGGCTCCGGAAACAACTCCGACTATTCAAGTTGGAAGACGATGTTCTCTATAAATACGTTTTCCATCCTGAAAGCCACTGATCGGTTCCCGTCGTATCACGTGCACTACGCACTAAAGTTCTGCGCGCTTCATACGACAACCCGACGTCAGGTCACTTTTACAAAACCGAAGAGCACATCCGCAGTTGATTCTTCTGGCCAGGTCTTTCCACGACGACTTCCTTATCCAGCAGAACCGTTCTCTCTCATCGGAATGGACCTCTTCCAGCCCCTCCCAACTACAGCAGACGACAAGAGATGGATCATCACCGCGGTTGGTCACTTGACCCGGTACGCTGAGAATACCTCGATCACTTCACGAACTCCTTCCGAGGTAGCAACTTTTTTCTTGAATGCTATTTACCGATGTCATAGAGCCCCTCGTGTTCTTTTGAGCGACCGGGACAAGGCGTTTTTTTCCAAGCACGTTCAGTGAAGTTCTTTATGCATCAAAAACAGTCATTAGACAACGTCTAGCTATCAACCAAAAACCAATGGCTTAACGGAAAGATATTATCGCACGCTGTGCGACATACTGTCTATGTATATTCGACCAGACCATTGCAAATGAAATGCCATTCTTCCCTTTGTCACGTATGCAAATAATACGTCAATTGAACAAGCCACAGGCTATTCTCCAGTTTTCCTAGTATACGGACGCCAGCCGACATCACCACTCAACGTTTCATTTTTTCTGGCCCCGTCAACTTTTCACCATTCGTAACCACAGATACTCCCATATACTCCCAATACATATTCCCACACATATTCCCAATCAAGTGGCTGGGGGAATAGTCACGGTGGTAGTTCAGTAGAAGAGAATCGAACGCGTTATTCGAAGGTCACAGGTTCAGTTTCTGCCCGCGCCCGCGGCAAGCTATCTTTTCACCAACTTTTCTTTCTTAACTCTTACGTTACAATTAGATATGATAACTTCCCTTCTACTTTCTTTGTCATTATTGTCGGTTATATGTCATGAATTTGGGTAAAACACAAAAAAACGAGCCCTAAATGATACACTTCCTAATACTTATATATATATATATATATATATATATATATATATGAGGTATAACAGACAGTAATGCCAAGGAATGTACAGGGGAACTTATTAGAACCAATGGAATGTAAATAAGAAGAAAGAAGAAAGAAAAGTGGATGAAACAATTACCAGCTGTGAGCAGGATTCGAACCTACGACCTTCGAATAACGCGTTCGATGCTCGATGTGATTCGAAGGTCGTAGGTTCGATTCCTGCTCACAGCTGGTAATTTTTTCATCCACTTTTCTTTCTTCTTTCTTCTTATTTACATTCCATTGGTTCTAATGACTTCCCCTGTACATTCCTTGGCAATACTGTCTGTTATACCTCATTAATATTGTGTTAAAACACGGAAATACGAGCCCTCAGGTATACACTTCTCTCCCTTATATATATATATTATACTGTCACAAACAAGAATGGGTGTTTATTGGGCCGCAACGCAGTGCTACCTTCAGCGGCCTTAAGCCCAAACCGTGACAGTCGCAATCGCAAGAGCACGTCTTCTTCCACTTCATCTCTCTTGACCGTAGACCTACTACACAGGTGCACATACTCAAACTACATTTGTCACATTTCTCCGCGCACAGACGAAGCCCACCGGGCGAGTTAGTCCACCTCTTTTAGCATTAACGGCTTTAAATGGGCGATATTAGTAAGTTGCGTCTTTGCAGTACGTTGGTCATTGGCGTAAAGGTGAGAAACGCGGTAAGTCACGTCGCTTATGCAGCCTAAAATGACATAGGGTCAAAGTTCTTGCACTAGCAGTTTTTCACACCATTCGCGTTTGCTCACGGGAGTCCAAAGTTACACCAAGTCGCCGTGTTCACGGATAACGTGTCGGCGTCGTCCATCAAACCGTGCCTTCGAGCATAGTTGTGAAGCAAGAGTGTGAAAATGGGGGAGCTACGGGTGAAACGCCCTCGAAGCGCGCTCTGTGCTTCGAGGGCGTTTCACCCGCAACTGTGCCCTCCGTAATTGCCTTCTCAAGTGCCCCGCAATAACGCTGTTCATCTAGTTGCTCTTTTAATGCGAAGCATTTCTTAGCGAACCTCGGCGACATTGAGTATCTATCTATGTAGCGGCCTACGACGTTTAGCTCTCGTGGCGTTTTCATATTGGTATTGACAACAAACTTGGTATGGCACAAAATGACTGTATGAAGAACATACTTGACAAGTCATAACATGAAATTCATGATATGTATGTCATGAATGTCATAATTTACATTTCATGGTCTTGCAGCATTTGCAGTGCTTTCGTTCACATGGATTGTTGTGGAACGGGTATGGTATGATATAATTGCGTGGCGAACACAAGCGACAGACTCTAACATGAAAATCATGACATGCGTGTCATGTAACAACATGACTACATGCCACGCTCACCATGCGCTCACAGCCGTTGCGCTAGCGTCACATGTACCAAATTTTGTGATACGTGAATGGGTGGCGAAGGTATGTGACTGTTGCAAACCTAATAATCGTGAGATGCGTGTCATGTAACAATATGGCTACATGCCACACCCTTTAAAGCGCTGGCGGCCGATTCGCTAGCTTCACTTATAACAAATTAGGTATTACGCGCGTGAATGGATGAGGAGGGTATAATACTGGTGCAAAAGTCATAAACATAAGATGCGTGTCATGTAACAACATGACTACATGCTACGCTCATGATGCGCTTGTGGCCGTTTCGCTAGCTTTGCATGTACTAAACACGGTATTAAGCTACGCGAACGGATGACATAGGCAAATGACGGTACTCGGCTCCTGACCCGCAGGTCACGGGATCGAATCCCGGCTGCGTCGGCTGCATTTCCGATGCAGGTGAAAATGTTGTAGACCCGTGTCCTCAGATTTGCGTGCCCGTTCAGAACCCCCTGGTGGTCGAAATTTCCGGATCCCTCCAATACGGCGTCTCTCATAATATTATGGTGGTTTTGCGACGTCAAAGCGCCCAAATCAATCGACATAGGCAAATGACACATCCAAACACGATAATCACGACTTGCGTGTCATGTAACAACATGACTAAATGCAACACTGATGATGCGCTCACGGCCGTTTTGCTAGCTTCACAAATGTCAAATTTGGTATTACGTGATGCCCCTGAATGACGAAGGTATGTTATGGTGCAAACATGATAATCATGGGATCTGTGTCACGTGAGAACATGACTTCATGCCACAGTCAAGGCGTCAATACATTTCCACGTGACGTGGTGCGCGTGCTTACCGGCGTTCACTTCGTCGCGTTACGCTGGCGTTGCCACGGCAGGCGCCGGTCCTGCCATATACTCGCATGCGCGCACCGCGCTGCGTTGCTTTGACGGATGTGCGTTTCAGCGCATCAGGCGTCCCTCTCTCACGGAAAGAGGGCAACGCGGTGTTGTCTGATTGACGCATAGACGCGAAATGCCGCATGTCGCATTTCGCGCCGGTTGCCGTCGGGCCGCGCCGATGAACGCTGGTCACGCCTGGCGTCAGACTATAGAGTGCTCGCGTTTTGCTAACGTAGCATCGCTGTACCCAGCGTTCGCGCGCGTCAACGCTACATTGGAGTATATTGGGCCCTTATTGATGCGCTCTCGGCCGTTTTGGTAGCGCGAAAAATGAAAAATTCTGTGTTAGGAGACTTCAATGGATGACGAAATATATGACTGGTGCAAACATAATAATCCTGACACGCGTAGAATGTAAAATCATGACAACATACCACGCTTATAGCATGCTCGCGGTCGTTTCGCTAGATCCACAAGTACTAAATGTGGTATTACGTGACGTGAATACATGACAAAAGTAAACGACACGTCCAAACATGATAATCATGAAATGGAAGTCATGTATGACTTCATTTACCTCCATCTCGTAAGGTGGTGCTGATTTTGAAGGGACATACCAATATTTCTCATTCGTGCTTCACATATCATCGATTGCCACTACGTGGGATCTGCCGTTTTTTCATTTTCAATTTTCTGACGTCTTCGATCCATTGTCGCAGAGGTTCAGCAATCATGCTTTAAAAGCATATTGAGCAGTGATTCTAAATTCGCTTCATTCTTTTTCGCGTCGTGCCATATCCGAGTTTTTTCCCTGTCTATCGCTCTTTTTTAGTTTTTTTTTTTCGCAATTCTCACTACTGCCAGATGTGCAGGTTGTTGCTACGGTGTAACTTCCTAATCTCTTGATTTACTGCTTGAGTAAAAAATTCGCCCTGCAGCATTTTCACTTTTTTTTTAATTTCCAAAGATTCCAGGTGAAGGTTTTGTTTTGCTTTGAACTTCCAATAGAGCACTGGACTAAACAGTGGTGTCAAATGGAGACGGGCACTACTACAAACCTGGTACCTTACGGCAGAGTGTCTATAGAAACGTAGATACGCCTCTGCCTTGCATGTCTAGTGTCCACGATGCGCGTTAGAAGGCAGGTACTTTTATGAGGGCCCGGATACTCAGCGTTAGTTTTAGTTTCAAGGAACATAGAGCTCGTAGTAGTGGCCGGGCATCCTAAGATGCGGTTGAACAGAGTGAGGTTGACGTGAATGCTCGTATTTATTGTCTTTCACAAGTTTTCTCAAATAAAAAAGTTACACAGACCAGTAAAAAACGTCTATTTTGTTTATATGCCTTTTTCTATTTCCTATTTTGTGAATTTTAAATCAGGCAAAGCGCAGGAAATGATTTATTTGCGTTCGTAGCACTTGCCTACGCTCCTTCTCGCCCCTCGCTCAGCGGTATTAGAAGTTCGATAGCGCTCAGTTGTCTCGCTACGTTGGCGTGTCGACTACGGGAAAGATAAAGACAGCAAGATGTGGCGGGCAGGGAACGGAAGCCGCAGTGAGCTATGCCAGAAAAGTGAACCATGCATTCGTCGAAGATGGCTTGATCAGGCAACACGTATTTTGCCGGCTTTGCGGTGTGGTAACCTGGCGATTTCTACTTCCTAGAGTGCTGTTCAGCGTTTCCAAAAGGCAACGAGTGAGCACAAGAATTCAGACCCATTTAGCAGGTATTCATTTTTTTTATAAGTACGTATGAATAAACCCAGTACTCTGCAAGCCATTTTGTGTTGCAGTGACAGAAGTGCAGTGTCACTTGGCTAATTGGTGAATACAGCAGCCAAGCTCCTCCGGTGAAAATACGTTTATTGAAATGCTTGAATTCCACTTGTCCCGGCTACATACGTTCTAGTTTCTTTTACTTTGAGCGTGAAGTTCGAATCATGTCATGTAATAGTAGGTTGCTTCCTGATTATGAAATTATTGTAGCTGTGGTATAAAACTTTTCAAGTCTTTACTTATTATACTAACACTCGAATACAAGTGATGGACTGAATGCGTTTAAAAATTTTTACAGAGAATGTCATGGGGTCAACGTTTTGACAAGCCAGCTTTTCTTCGTCAAGGCAAGCCCGTTGCTCTGACGAGATCAACTCAACTAGCCGAAACACGTACTTTTTTCAGCGACGTTCTTTTATTTATTGAAATGTATGTAACGAGAGGTTGGTGCCAATGCGTGGCGCCGACTACTCCTCTGCGACGTTCTTTCTTGAAAAAACTTCTGATGACTTCAAGCCTCTCCATTTGCCCCGCCACGGTGGTATAGTGGTGCCTGCTAACTCACCTGCTGACCCGAAGTTCGCGGGATCCAATTCCGGGTGCGGCGGCTGCAATTTTAGATGAGGCAAAAATACTGTAGGCCCATGTGCTGAGGTTTCGGCACATCTTAAAGAGCCTCAGGCGGTCGAAATTTCCGGAGCCGTCCTCTACGGCATCTCTCATAATGATATGGTGGTTTCGGGACGTTAAACCTACCATATCAATTACATGACTTGCATCTCACGATTATGAATTTGCACCAGCCATATACCTTCGTAATCCAGTGACCAAATTAGGTATATGTGAAACTAACGAAACAACCGTTACTTAACGACTGGCCTTTTCACTGAAACGATCGCTCTCGTTGGTGATATGCAGCTGCTCTTGCTCAGCGACTATAACGCACGACATTCGGTTTCGGGCTCCACGCACACGCATCTGAATAGAAGAAAGCTATGGTCGTAAGAACAAGACCTTCGCCTTACTCTACCTAACAATCCGCACCAGCCGCCCACATGCATAGGCAACAGTGTGTGCCATGACACATCGCCGGACCTCACACTGTGCAACAACGTTGTGCGCGCTACTTATAGTAGTGGGCAGTGACCACAACATCCTCACGATAACAAACCAAACGCGCCTCAGCAAGAGGCTGAAACCCACAGCTCGCATTATTAGGTGATGAAAATTCCGCCAGTGTCGTGAAGAAAAAATTGGCAGATCCCACGTACAGTGGAAATCGATGATATGCGAAGCACGAATGAGAAATGTTGATTGGTCACTTCAAAATTAGCACAACGTTACGAGTTGGAGGTAAATGACGCCGTACATGACTGCCGTGTCATGCTTATCATGTTTGGATGTGTCGTTTACTTTCGTCATTTATTCACGTCACTAGATACCAAATTAGGTATATGTGGAGCTAGCTAAACGGCCGTGAGCACACTAGGAACTTCGTATGTTGTCATGTTCTTACATGACACGCGTGTCAGGATTGTCATGTTTGCACCAGTCATATATTTCGTCATCGATTGACGTCATGTAAAACGAAATTTGGTATATGTAGAGCTATCAAAACGGCCTCAAGCGTGTCATGCGGGGCACATCATACTCTAATGTAGCGTTGACGCACGCGCACGCAGGGCACAGCGACGCTGCATTTTCAAAACGTAAGCACTCTATATAGAGTCTGACGCCAGGCGCGACCACCATCGTCGGCTCGGCCTGACGGCAACCGGTGCGAAATGCGACATGCTGCATGTAGCGCTGATGCGTTACCCAGACAACACTGGTTCTCCCCCTTTTTGTGTTGGAGGGACGCTGGACACGCTCATACGCGCATGCGTTAAAGCAACGCAGCGCGGCACGCACTTGCAAGTATATGGCAGGACTGGCACCTGGCGTGGCAACGCCGGCGTGACGCGACGAAGTGAACGTCGGTGAGCACGCGCACCGCGTCACGTCGAAATGTATTGGCGCCTTGTCTATGGCATGTATTCATGTTTTCACATGACACGCATCTCATGATTATCATCTTTGCACCAGTCACATACCTTCGCCATTTATTGGCGTCATTTATAGCCAAATTTGGCATATGTAAAGCTAGCGAAACGACCGCGAGTAAATAATCAGTGTGTCATGTAGCCATGTTGTTACATTACACGCATGTCGGGATTATCATGTTTGGATGTATCATTTACCTATGTCATCTGTTCGCATCGCGTAATACCGGGTTTGGTACATGTGAAGCAAGCGAAAGGGCCATGAGCGCATCATGAGCGTAGCATGTAGTCATGTTGTTACATGAAACGCATCTCATGTTTATCAGGCTTGAACTACTATCATACTTTTGTCATCTATTCACCTCCCGTAATACCAAATTTGGTATAATTGAAGCTAGCGAAAGAGCCGCCAGCGCATCATGAGCATGGCATGTCATTATGGTGATACATGACGTGGATCTCAAGATTTTCATGTTTGCATTAGTGACACATACCTTAGTCATCCATTCACGTACTTTATTACCAAATTTGGTATATGTGATGCTAGGAAAACGGCCGCGCCCGCATCATGAGCGTCGCATGTAGTCATGTTGTTACATGACACGCATGTAATGCTTTTCATGGTAGGGTCTGTCGCTTGTGTTTGCGTGCATTCATTCCAAACCATACCAGGTCTGCAACATGCCGTGTGAACGAAATCACCGCAACAGCTGCAGGACCATAAAATGTAAGTCCTGACATTCATGACATACATATCATAATTTTTGTATTATGACTAGCGAAGTGTGTTCTTCATGCAGTCATGTTATGCCATACCAAGTTTGGTATCGACACCATTATCGAAACGGCCAGGAGAGCTGAAAGTCGTAGGTGGCTAGATAGATAGATAGCTAGATAGCTAGCTAGATAGCTAGATAGCTAGATAGATAGCTAGATAGCTAGATAGCTAGATAGCTAGATAGATACATAGATACATAGATACATAGATACATAGATACATAGATACATAGATAGATAGATAGATAGATAGATAGATAGATAGATAGATAGATAGATAGATAGATAGATAGATAGATAGATAGATAGATAGATAGATAGATAGATAGATAGATAGATAGATAGATAGATAGATAGATAGATAGATAGATAGATAGATAGATAGATAGATAGATAGATACGCTCAATGTCGCCGAAGTTTGCTAAGAAATGTTTCGCATTTAAAAGATTCCGACCCTATTCGGACATCAACGAATGGATCGCTTCCTAGCAAGGGCACGTGGAAGTCACAACCCTAGAAGTGGAAACTACCACCGACACGCCCACAACCTACTCTCACCTCCTCCACATGTGGGATGCATACGCTGGCCTCTTGCGCAGGTGGCGCCGGCAGCGTCACAACAAGAAATTACGCCACCGCATCGCAGCGCTAGCGCATGCGTTCGAGAACTATAAGCTTATCCTTGCGAGACAGCAGTGGGGTCAGCTGTGTGACAGTCTCAATGGGCAGATGAGCTTTAAGAAAACATGGCACCTACTACGACACTTGTTAGATCTCTGCGCGTCGACGTCGTCTGCGCAAAAACAGCTTCACCAGCTGCTACATCGTTACCCTGGCATAGACGATCAGCTGCTCGATGAATTGGCTCGTCGTTACGCGAGCTTCACCCAGCCGAACGCGGCGCCGGAGTGCTTTCTCCCGTACAGCGGCAAGCCGAACCAGCGACTGTACGAAGATATTATGGAGGCAGAAATCTACGCTGTAATAATCACCAATCAGTCGAGTTTTCCCGTCTTACTGTAGCGCCAGAATACATAGCCGAGCGGATAAAAAAACAATCTTGATACGGCTTCGGTGGAAATGGAACGCGACGCGCGCGTCTCGCACCCTGCGCCTGTTGGCGGATTGTGGCCGGGATACAAGAGGGACACGAGCACTCGTCTATTTTCTGCGTGCGCCTAACGGTGAATGTCAAAGGCATTAAGATGGGCCAGTGCGAGCAACGCAGCTCCCTCTGGTCAGTGTACGGTGCGTATACTCAAACTTCGCACAATGCCGGCGTCTGGTACCGACGGCGTAAGCAACAAGTACCTCTGAAAACTTGGCGCGAAATCAGTGGCTGCCCTCGAGCAGTATGCTCACGAGTGCTCGCGTTCGGGCCACATACCACAAGACCGAAAACACACGAGGCTCGTATTTATCCCCAAACCACGCAAGAAGATGGACATCGCCAACCTACGCCACATATCACTCACATCTTGCATTGGCAAGCTAATAGAACCCGTTATTCTTGCCCGATTACAGACCTACACTGAAGAAAACGAGCTTATCCCTCCCACAATGCTCGGCTTCCGCGCCCACCTACTGACGCAATACACGTTCATGCAAATACACCATGACCTCCTTCGTACCCCGCCGAAGGCCGGCCTTCACGCTCTGCTCGGTCTAGATTCTCATAAGGCGTTCGACTTGGTGCGACACGAAGCCATCGCCTCCAACTTTGCTGCCATTGACTTGGGTGAGCGTATGTATAACTACGTATGTGACTTCTTTTCGAACCGTACCGTTGAATTCAATTTCGAATTGTACCGTTGCGGAGATGCAAAATCTACGTCCCGTCTCCTCAGCCTTGGCATCCACAACACTGTCGATGCGCACCGCACAGCACAGATTCAGAGACTTCGCGGTAGCAAGAACGGCTGCTGGACACTCGCTCGCACAGAACTCACCGCCTAGCCATCGGACGCACACCCGGGCTCTATACCTCCGACTTTACGTCGACACTTTTTCAATAAATCACTGCCAAAAAACATGCTTGCAGGACACGACAACGGCAGAAGGTGAGCACGAGCCGAAGCCTTACACGACGACTACTCCTTACGCCCTTACGTGGCCTACATGAACGCGGCCCGCCACCTCTCTTGGCCAACCACGTTCGCACTTAGCGTAATAACTACTCGCACCCCCCTAAAAACCAACACAATCTTGCGAGTAGCCAGCTCCGTCCATGCCCTCCACCCCGCTGAAGCTGACGAAGTGGCCATAGCTCTTGCAGTGTCCTCCGGATTGACTACGACCCTCAGCGGTTTAAAAACCACTATCTACAATTTCGATCGCGATAGCGTTGCTCCCGGTACCTTACGACCCCTTCACTCCCTCGCTTACCCCGAAGACGAGGATCCACCTTCTATACCTTTCGTCTGGGTACCGGCACACGCGGGCATCCCGGGGAACCAGGCCGCCCACCGACAAGCTTGAGACTTCGTCAACCAAGCGGTGGGCCCCGCCCCGAACCCAGAAGACGTCGGCGAGCCCCTCATATTTTATCATGAAATCGCTCAGCACTGTCGCCTCGGGCGTCGAACAAAACCACCGCTGCATCCCAAACTCACGAAACCTCAAGAAACGACAGGGCGTCGCCTCCGAACGAACTCGTTCCCATGCCCGTGGGTGTACGCACACATTCATCTCGATCTGTTCAGTCCGCATTGCTCAAAATGTGGCTCTTTCGCTTCCTCTCTCATATAATCTGGGATTGCAGCGAAGATCCACCTCCGCCTGATTTCCTGACCACTCCCTCGCCCAAGGCGTGGGAAAATGTACTTGGTGGTACGAGCCTACAAAAACAGCTCGGGGCCATACAGCAAGCAGAGGAGGTGCCGGCCAGGCACAATCTGACCGCCATTCTATAGTGAATGTTTTAACCTAAATAAAGTTTTCTCTCTTTTTCGGTGCATTGTTTACTGGAGTGAAGGTCTATTTGAAACACAAAGGGATGGCAGGAGGGACGCGTTGAAGACGCTTTCGCTTGGCTTCTTCAGTTCGCGTCTCGTTGGTGTTACCCGCGTACCATCTCTATTCTCGAACGCGATCAGGGTTCTTTACTCACACCTCATCGGTGTCGTTGGTCTTCCACTACCAACGCTTGCGTTCGGCTTCCCTAGCTCGCACTTTGTCGGTGTTTCAGACACGACGTCGCCATTCGCAAACGTTATCGGCTTCGCTAACCCGCAACGCCGGCAACAGCCGGAAAAGGTACGCGCACACTTGCAGGAAGCATGCCCCGGCGGTGTCCCGGCGGCGTGATTGCGCGACAAACAGCGGCGCGCTGTCCACATTGCCGGCGCCGCGGGACCACGGCTGGGCTAGACGACGGCGGACGACCGCGCGCAGTGCGCCTACCCGCGGCTTCTTCTCGCCGATAGATCGATACTTGAGGATTTGGGCCTCAAATTCATTGAGCAGCGCCCCAGATCCATGCAGATTCCCAGAAACATCAGGTCTCAACTGCGCATCGCACCCGTTCCCCGCAGTATGCACCCTGCGCACAACGTCGGTCGACGTCTAGGGGTAGAGCTCTTCTCGAGCACATCCGTAGAAACCCTACTGATGCAAGCTTTGCGAATGCTGCGCCTTTTGTCCTATAAAAGGCATTCGCTGTTTCCATCATCGACTCAAATTTCCGGCTCACTTGCTCCGCGGCAGTACGCACATCGAAGCCCGTTATAGCCGAGCAGGTTGCAATCGTGCTGGCAATGCTAGAAGTCGCAGAAAGTCAATATACAGCGACTCCAAGGCGGCTATTAAAGCCTACGAAACTGGGATGGTAACCCCTCAGGCCCTCCGCATTCCCCAAAGCGTCAAGAGTATCACGCTCCATTCTCTTGGTTTCCCGCTCACCTGGTGTCGATTGAGGGGTCTACCTCTAACCCTAACGAGGCCGCACACGAGGCCGCGTGACTACTCATTGACCGCGCCACCTCAGCGGTCCCTCTGCTTCGCTGGGAACCCTTACTTACGTTCAACGAAATACCAAAGCACTTCTATCTGCCAAGAAGGATATTTCCCCTCCCACACCCTGCCTTTTGCAGGGCGCAGGCAGTTACCCTTAGACTGTTGCAAGCCAGTGTGTACGCTAACCCTGCGATTCTTCATTTCATGTACCCTGAGCGGTATCCAAGTGCGGATTGCCCCGCCTATGGACTGTTAGCAACATTCAACTATGTGTTGTGGGAATGTGAAGTCATCGGCTCCGCCCTCAGCGAATACAGGTGCGCTGCGCTCTTACGCAGCCCAGAACTTAATGATCAAACCCTGGCCGTCCAGAGTGCCCATGAACGAGCCGCCAAGCTCGTCTTGACGGTTCCTACGTAAGATTAGCCGGGCGGCGCGGGGTCTTCCCTGCGTCTTATCAGGACCAAAATAAAGTGTTAATCAATCAATCGACAGATTGAGAGAGGTGGCGCGGGTGAGGCAATGATGCCGACAGGAGGATAGGGCTCGAGCGCTTCAAGCGGTGGAGGGGATGAAGCGCGAGCAATAACAAATCGTGGTGAGCGGTGACAGGTTAGGGAGAGAGTGACGTCACGCGCGCACACTGCGAGTTGAGGCGTGGCCAACTTGGGATCGCCCTGGTGGGGAAGGTCAGGGTTACACAGGTTAGTCAAAGAGCTGCTTCGCATCTTAAATGCCAACAACTGCGCATTGCGTCACTGGCGTGCAATCACAACAGACGGCGCTGCCGTGCAGACCTTCCCAACTTACTGTTGCAGTATTCCACACTTGATGAAGGCTGAATGGCCATACAAGCTTTGCAATGCACAAATCATCACGTAGCGCTCTTAGCGGACCAGACAGGCACGTATTATCTGTGCAATATGGAAGTCGGGCTAACCTCCCTTTCTCTCTTCCCCTCGCAAGGTGGGCTTCACTTGGAATCAGGTCTGTTGCCCATAGTACCTTAGCCTGCACTTTCATTGCCTTCTGGCTACAAGCCTTGCTCATGCCTATTTAATCTTGATGATGATGATGATGATGAGTAGTTTTCAGTGGCGCAAGGGCCAATTGATGGCCAAAGAGCGCCATTTCAATTTACTGCAGATATGAACAATGATATGGTGCGTGGCTGTAAAGGGGCCTTAAATTCCTCGCTCTAACGCGGGTTAAAACATGAAAGTAATGAAATCATGACAGTGGCTTGACATATGTGTGGTGATAGCTGATGGCAAATTGTCATGATAATAAAACCATGATGAAGATATAGTCATCGCAGCCACGACCACTCTATAGAGGTCGTGCTACGGATGACCTCAAAATATCGGATGAAAGCTTTGCACATCTTTTAAAAACGTAAAAAGTGTTTGCAGTTTAAATAGCGGATCCCTACCGATGAGCATCCCATGGTGTAGAGGGAGCTGCTGTCGGTAGGGCAGTAAAAAGTGCTTTTTTCTTACAGCATTTAGCTCATTGCACTGGATGAGAATGTGGAGAACCGTAAGGGGCTCTCCACATCTCTCACAATATGGTGGATCACCGGTAGACAGAAGAAATGAATGTGTAGAATGTGTGTGTCCTGTCCTAAGCCTTGTTAGTATTACTTCCGTGTGTCGTGATTTTGATAGTGGCGGCCAATAACCTAGTTGCGGCTTAATAGCATGGAGTTTATTATCTGTGTGTTTATCCCACATGCTCTGCCAATACCCCCTGAGCTTTCGTTTTATAAAAGGTTTTAAGTCAAGTGCAGGGACTGGTGTTGATGCATTGGCAGTAGTCACATTGGCGCAAGCAGGCAAATTGTCGGCCAAAACGTTCCCTTGTATTTCATGGTGCCCTGGAACCCAGCAGACAACGACATGCTGTTTTGATGTGTAGAGTGTGCACAGAAGTGAGTAGAGTGACACCAGCACGGGGTTCTTGTGTTTTTTAGGAGTTTTCAGGGCTTTGACCACGCTTATGGAATCTGTGTATATTACCGCCTTTTGTAATTTTATCTGTTTATAGTGTTTTACGACCGCCAGTATAGCGTAAGCTTCTCCTGTGAAAATGCTTGCATTACGATGAAGATCGCCGGCCTCGGAAAAGGATTGGCCTGTTGCTGCATATGACACAGAAGTGTTTGACTTTGACGCATCGGTAAAGAACTCAGGGCATGTGTATTTATGTTGTAGTTTTAGGAAGTATGTATGTATGTGTACAAGTGCTGCGTGCTTTGTGACATCAACAAAAGAGACATCACAGTCTATAAGCTGCCACTGCCACGGTGGCAGATATGTTGCAGGAGCCATCAAACTGTGTTCAAGAGGCACACCTGTTTCTTCGGCCAGGCTCCTTACACGCAGCGCATAGGGCTGCCTAAACGAAGGACGGTTCTCGAACAAGCCAGAACAAGACAAATCATTAATTGTGAAATGGGAAGGGTGTTTCCTGTCTGCCTTCACCTTCGAAAAGTACAAAAAGGACAGGAAACATCTTTGTAGGTGGAGCGACCATTCATTCGAATCCACGTACAGGCTCTCCACAGGGCTGGTGCTGAAAGCACCCGTAGAGAGGCGAATGCCTAGATGGTAGACAGGGTCGAGAATTTTCAAGGCTGATGGTGTTGCCGACTGATAAATTATAGCACCGTAATCTAGGCGTGTGCGTACGAGGCTTTTATATATAATAATTAAACAATTCCTGTCACTACCCCATGTAGTGCGTGACAACACTTTCAAAATGTTCATTGTTTTTAAGCACCTGTCCCTTGAATACTTGATGTGTGGGATGAAGGTTAGCTTAGTGTCTAATATGAGACCAAGAAACTTGTGCTCGGTCTTCACTGACAGAGGTTGACCATCCAGGTCAATGTCGGGGTCAGGATGGAGGCCCCTCTTTCGGCTGAACAAGACACAAGTGCTCTTTTGCGCGTTGAGTATAAAACCATTCTCGTTTGCTCATTGAGATACCTTGTTCAACCCTAGTTGAACTTGACGTTGGTACATTGAGATGTTGCACGATTTGTAACCAATCTGCACATCATCGACATATATGCAGTAAAAAATATTTCGTGGGAGAGATAGGTGCAAGGAATTCATTTTAATTATGAAAAGTGTGCTGCTCAATACACCTCCTTGTGGCACTCCTGTTTTTTGGACAAATACTCGAGATAAGACGGTGCCAACTTGGACACGGAATGTACGGTTGGACAGGTAGCTTTCGATAACTGTCAGCATTCTACCCCGCACATCTAAATGTGACAGGTCTCGCAATGTGCCGAAGCGCCATGCAGTGTCATATGCCTTTTCCATATCGAGGAACACAGACAGAAAAAATTGCTTATGAACAAAAGCATCGGGAATTTGTGCTTCGATACGGATAACGTGGTCAGTGGTGGACCGAGCCTCTCGAAACCCACACTGGTATGGGTCAAGTAGGCCACTAATTTCAAGGAAGTGCATCAGGCGCCTGTTAATCATTTTTTCAAAGACTTAGCAAATACAGCTGGTTAAAGCTATTGGCCTGTAGCTGGAAACAGAGGCCGGGTCCTTGCCTTGTTTTAGAATTGGGATAATGATAGCTTCCTTCCAGGCTGAGGGTAGCTCGCCAGAAGACCATATCGCATTATAGAGAGAGAGGAGAGCTTTCTGGGTTTCAGTGGGCAGGTGTTTTAACATTTCATATGCCACATGGTCCGGGCCTGGGGCATATTTATTGCAGCAGGCAAGTGAGGCCTGCAGTTCAGCCAAACAGAAAGGTTCGTTGTATGCCTCATGTGTTCTGGGCTTGCGCTCTAATCTCTGTTTTTCTATTGCGGTTTTGTATCGGTGGAACACTTCACTATAGTGTATTGAGCTGGAGACCAGTTCAAAGTGCGCTCCGAGAGTGTTTGCCTGGTCTTCCAAACTCTCCCCTTGTGTGTTCACTAGAGGAAGCGAATGTGCTTCTCGTCCTGCCACCTTACGAACCATGCTCCAGACTCTCGACTCATATGTGTATGAGTTAATGCCCGATACAAATTTGTGCCAACTTTCTCTTCTCGCCTGTCGGCGCGTCCTCCTTGCTTGCGACGTGACGTTCTTAAAGTTTACAAGATTCTCAGCTGTGGGTGAGTCTCAAAGCAACCTCCATGCCTTATTTAGTTTTTTTTCGAGCATCACGGCACTCATTATTCCACCATGGGACTCGTCGTTTGCTTGACGGTCCACATGTTTAGGGAATACATTTTGTTGCTGCATCAACCAAGAAGGCTGTAAAGTAGCATACAGCATCCTCTATGCTCAATGCCGCCATGTCAGTCCAAGATAATAAAGTCATTTTTTGAAACTTTTTTCAAGCGGCTTTGTCAGTGAGCCTTTTGGGAACTTGTGCAGGACATGTATTTGTTATTGATGAGCTGATAACGATAGGAAAATGGTCACTACCATATGGATCATTAATAACTTGCCATTTAAGTAGAGGCAGGAGTGATGGGGATATTATGCTGAGGTCTATTGCTCAGTACGTAGCGTTAGCAATGTTGTAGTATGTGGGCGCTTTCCAATTCAGCAGGCATGCACCGCAAGGAAAAAGAAGCTGTTCAATCAGGCGACCTCGAGCGTCGCAGCGAGAGTCACCCCACAGATTGCTATGTGAATTGAAATCTCCCAGGAGAATATAAGGTTCTGGAAGTTCGTCTATGAGGGACTCGAATTCATGCTTTTCAAGACGGTGTTGTGGAGGTATGTAGAGAGAGCAGATGGTGACGAGCTTATTCAATAGAACTGCTCGAACAGCCACCGCCTCAAGGGATGTTTGTAGTGTTTGGTGTGTGCATGCAATCCCTTGATTGACTATAATGGCAACACCACCGGATGGCACAATGGCATCATTCCGGTCTTTCGGAAAAATAACAGTGACGTAAAAAGTTGGTGTGTTTCGGTTTCAGGTGTGTCTCTTGTACGCACAGCACCTTAGGTGTATGTTTGTGTAAAAGTTCCTGGATCTCGTCGAGGTTTCTCAACAGTCTTCTGACGTTCCACTGTAGTATTTGTGTCATTTTAATTTAGTGTGGTGCTTCGCATACAGAGGTGTTGCGTTAGTTTACAGGGCCTCTTGAGGGTCCTGTGATCCGAGGTTTTTCTTTTTTGGCGCGCTCCAAGGAGTTGCGCCTATTCTTCGGCGTCTGAGGCGCCGGAGGAGAGGGACTTGTATTCATCACCTCTTGTGAGATGGTGGATGGTGTCTGCTGGGCAGGCACATTCACTGAACTTTCGGACCTGACTGCGCCTGCAGTGGTCCGAGGTTAAGCAGACACTAGGTTCTGCCGGCCCTGTTTGTCAGGTGGCGGAGCAGTACAGGCTGCTCCAGCCGGGGGCGCTGGCGGCACGACCGCGGCCACACACTGTGTGACATTCGCGGGTGCTGAGGCATGTGGCGCGGCGCCGCGGCGCGTCACATCTGCAAAGGAGGTATAAAATGGGTTGTGTATTGCGAAGCAATGGCGCGCTTCTTGGAATGTGAGATTGAATATAACCTTAAGTTCTACTATTTGTTTCTCTTTTTTCCATGCGGGGCATGATCGTGAGTAGGCAGCGTGGTCGTCTCCTTCACAGTTCGAACAATGAGTTGTTTCTGAGGTGCAGTTGTCTGATATGTATTGAATGGATGCACACATTGCGCAAGTGGCACGCCCTCTGCAACTCTGCGATCCATGACCGAAACGTTGGCACTTGAAACATCGACGAGGGTTGGGGATGTATGGTCTTACACGAAGCTTACAATAGCCGGTTTCGATTGATTCCGGTAGGTCACATGTTCCGAAGGTAATTATTACGTGTTTTGTAGGGGTCAGTTTGTTGTTGCTTCTTATTGTTATTCGTTGGACTTTGACCACGTTCTGGTCCTGCCAGCCTTCGAGCAGCTCACTTTCAGAAAGCTCAGTAAGATCATCATCAGAAATTACGCCACGGACAGTGTTTATGGACCTGTGTGGGCCCACGGAAACAGGGGTTTCACCAAAGGCTACAAGCTTAGACAGGTTTTCATACTGAGCTTTGTCACGAACCTCCAGAAGAAGATCGCCACTTCCCATCTTTGTTACTTTGTAACCTGGGCCTATTGCTTCTGTGAGAGTTTTGGAAATGAGGAAAGGTGAAATAGCTCGGACTGTCTTCTTTTCGTTTTGACTGTGAATTACATGGTACTTTGGGAATGTCGGCTTTGGTGTGTTAGGCAGGAAAGTATCTTCGGTGCGCCACCTTTTTAGGGAGCGATCAGGAAGGGGGGGGAAAGATTTTGCCATAAAATACAATAAAGTTCGGCGGCGATGGTGGCCACCCACCACCAAGCCCAACAAGGGGACGCTACAAGGTTGACTAGTGAACACTTGGAGACGCCAGCCATGCATCACCGCTATAACCAAATATAACTACCCAAGGTTGGGTAACTACAAAGGGCTAAACCTCGCCGCCAGGAAATTTTGAAGTAAACGGAAAAAAGGAGATGACAGGACAGATAAAAGTGAGAGATAAAGACGAAGATGTAGGAAGAGAGAGATAGGAAAAGGCGACTGCCGATTTCCCCTGGTGGGCCAGCCAAGGGGTGCCGTCTACGTGAAGCCGGGGCCAAAGGCGTGTGTTACCTCTGCCGGGGGACCTTAAAGGTCCAATCACCCAGCATTGGCTCAACCCCCAGGATCACCTTTTCCCCGGACACGGCAAAGCCACGCACGGCTAGGCGTGGGAGAGAGTCAAAACTCCCTCGTTAGCTCGGGTCCGTGGTGTTGCTACACACCAAACACCTACTTGCGCAGGCGCCCCTGCGTGGTATTTCATCTTAATCTATAGTCGGTTACAACCTGAAAATACACGCTACGCCCCCAATATTGCTGTAATACTCCTGCAAATATTCTGAGCAATAGAGTATCCACTGTCTATTTTCGTTCAAAGGATAAGCACGTTTTCGATGGTAATGCGAGTACTACGTTTATTGCGAAGTGAAGCTTTGCCTTTACTTGTAAAAACATTACGTTTTGAAGTGCAGGGAATACGGAAGTTTTGATGATATTTGGCAAAATTTAGAATTTTTGACCTGAAGCTAGCGAAATGTACACGAGCCTGGACGGGCGAGTGATATGTTCAGAATCCGTGAAATCTGTCTAACATCATGCGAATAATGGACTGTAATTGAGTGAGACATGTATGAAAATACTGGCATGGGCGGCACGGTGACCGCTGTGGGCAGAGCTTGCATCCATTCTTGGGCTAAAGCCGACCGTACACTAAGATATCCTTAGCACCCTTTTACTCCTCACCCACTCTGCCCTCTTGTCTCACTTAAACATACACCTGTTTCCTTTCCGTGCCACAAACCGTCACCCAAGTTTAAGCTGAGCCGTTCTGTAAGGCCCAACGTTTTTGGGCCACTGGTAAGTACTGGTAAATTGCAGGAGAATATAAATGAAAGGGCGAGAATATTGTAGAGCATGCTCGGCAAGTATTCTTACATAATATATGGCAGTGTACCCGAGTCCTTCAAAGTACGAGTGTATAGCCACTTTCTCTTACCAAATTTATACACCTGGCGGCTAAACTATGTCATCGCTATTTTTTTTGTTTTTCGCAAACTATGACACTAGCCAAATAGTCGAGGTCACGATGTTAGATTCGCTACTACTAAACGTGCTTGAACACACAGAATAGTGCATTTGGGCTTCAGTACAGTTAACTTCCACTGCATATGGCCAAGGCTCAAGTAGTGAGAACATGCCTGAGCGAGGAACGTCATTCTCCCACACTTCGATAATCTAGTCTGTGCCATTATCATGAAGCAAATACCTAAACATGATTTGCGACCACTATACTTTGTTTCGCAGAACGGGGAACTGTCTAACCACAGAATGTAGCCATGCTATAACGTTGGATGCACCGCAACAAAAATGTCACCTATGAGATTTAAAGTGCCATTTAACAACTATGAAACTCCTATATTGTTACCCACAGAAATTTTTTTTCGTTAAATTCATTGCGACAGTTGCTGTTCAATGGGTGCACCATTCACACATCCCGACTAGTGTTCCTGCTCAAGTGTAATCAATGTAACAATTAATTGATTGATATGTGGAGTTTAACGTCCCAACACCACCATAAGATTATGAGAGACGCCGTAAGAAAGGTCCGCGAAAATTTCGACTACCTTGGATTTTTTACGTGCACCCAAATCTGAGCAGACGGGCGCATAGCATTTTCGCCTCCATCGAAAATGCAGCCGCCACAGCCGGGATTCGATCCTGCAATCTGCGCTTCAGCATCCGAGCACCTTGGTCACTAGACCACCGCGGCGGGCCAATGCAATGATTTATTCAGACCACCCTAAAATTGTTTGCTGCAAGCCCCCCGGGTGAAAGCTGAAGTGAAATCATGCGCACTCTTGGCCGTTGTTTCGTATTGAAACACTGAGCTTCAGATCGCATGCTTAAAAAGAGTCATTAATGGTAGAGCTCAAGTATGAGTGTTCACATCAGTTGTAACGTAACAATCAAGATCCAAACACCATACGTGTGCATAACTTTCTACTTAATGGGCGATTGCTAAGCCAGCATATAAAATCACACTACGCGATTGGCGTCATCAGGGGGGTGGCAAAGGGGCACTTGCCCCTTCATGCTTCACCAGCCTGCGCCCTCACTCAAACTACACCAGAGCTCCCCCCCCCCCCTCAACCGCGATACCACACTGGCTTGCAGCTCCCTGGAAAAAATCCTGCCGACGACTATGCCCTACAGTGTTCCTTTAAAAGACACCTATTTTTTTAATAAAGCCCGCATAGCTTGAAATAATCATCAGCTTCAAAAATAATCAGAAAGAATCATCAGATTCTCCATTGCAATGTTCGAACTGCTGGAGCTGCATGGTTTTAGTGCATTGTGTGCTAAGAAGAAATTGATTATAGTGTGACCGAGAGAACGTCCCCTACAATAATTCATGAATCAGTTGGTCGAAACAGCTAAACAGCATTCGCGCGAACTACTGGCGCAGAAAATACAGTTCCCTTCTATTTTTCATACCCACATTTCGCACACCGAGCACAATGGGCAGGTGCTCACAAAATAATCCGGAATGCCGGACCAGGAGCAACTCTCCGTCTAAAGGACCACTCGCCACACCGCATTCAAGAATGAAGAGGTGGTTTTCTGCGCTCCTTCGTACAAGCGATGTATCCTTCTCTCCCCTTAGTTCCTAAAAGCACTTAAACAATGTCAGTAGTCAGGATTTGGCGCTTACTGGCTACACGCTGTTAAAGCCACTTGCGCAGTTGGAAACACGCAAAATGAAGTGTGATTGGTTGATCGTGCACGGTAATTATTCGAGACGAAGAAGAACGGATGGGCGGCTGCAGGACACACAATGCAGGGGACACTCACGTTTTATACTTTGCGTATATGGACTTCTCGTTTATCAATGCAGTTCTGATTTATTTTGGTTCCTATTTATTTCATATTCTTGTTCAATTCGACTCTTTCCATAAAATTTCATTCGCTTTTATTTTAATCAGCTTGTTCTTGTATTCTTGAATTTTACAGTTTTTGTTTGTTTAATTTCATTGTGTTCTTCATATTTTTAGCCTCATTGTTTACATTCCCATTTAATTTTTCACTGCATGATTTTTCTTCGAATACTATTGCGCCTCTCTTTTTTCAATAGCATAAAACAATACTGAACACCTGCTATAGTTAACTGCAGTACCGATAAGCAAATAATCGAGAGCATTTACGGTATAGACGCCCTGAGGACTTCTCCCTGCGTCACAGAAGTGCGCAGGATGTACATCAAAATTCAGGAGATAATATAGCGCTCCTTTTCTTTGTATTTTGAGAGCCAGGTAGGTGGTCCTTTAAGCGCGCCTGTGGGAAAATATTGCCTTGGTATTCGTGCGTGAAGCATCCCTGGGTATCTAGCCTCGTTGCTTACTGGACACGTAATGGAGTTACTTTGCGCCAAGGCGCTAGCGTTAGTTGTCTATCACCGTTAGTCAAAACACCTGCTTTTTAGTCGCTATTGAGCCACCCACCGCAAATGCACAAATCAATGTGGCCAGTGGTGACTAAGATAAGTTACGCACAACATAACAAAAGATAAAATGCACCCAAGTAAGGCCACACACACAGATAGACAGACCCCGTCCGTTCACTTCTTCTTTCAGAACGCTAAAGCGCAATGATGTGCGGCTCCAGATGCACTAGGAAGTTAGGCATTCTTTTTACAGTGAAGGCGCAGGTGCAGTACATGGCGGTATTGTCCCAACGGTGTGCTACGCCGGCGAGTGGCCGCACATACGGTGTTCAATTGTTTGAGTCACACTTTATTTTATATTCGAAGCATTTCTTAGCGAACTTCGGTGACCTTGAGCGTATCTATCTATCTATCTATCCATCTATCTATCTATCTGTCTATCTATCTATCTATCTATCTATCTATCTATCTATCTATCTATCTATCTATCTATCTAGCTATCTATCTATCTAGCCGCGTACGACTTTTAGCTCTCCTGGCTGTTTGGATAACGGTATCAATACCAAACTTGGTATGGCATAACATGTTTATATGACGAGCATATTTCACTAGTCAAAACGTGAAAATTATGACATATGTATGTCTTGAATGTCATTATTTACATTTTATGGTCTTGCTGCTCTTGCGGAGGTTTCCTTCACATGACATTTTGCAAAACTGCTATCGTATGACATGATTGCATGGCAAACACAAGCGACAGACCCGAACATGAAAATAATGACATGGGTGTCATATAACGACATGACTACATGCCCAACTCCTGATGCGCTCGCGGTCTTTTCGATAGCGTCACATATACAAAATTTCATATTATGGTACGTGACTGCATGACGAAGGTATCTGACTGGTGCAAACAAGATAATCATGAGATGCGTGTCATGTAACAACATCACTGCATGCCACGCTCATGATGCGCTTGCGGCCGTTTCGCTAGCTTCGCCTATACCAAATTTGGTATTACGGAACGTGAATAGATGAGGAAGGCATGATACTGGTGCAAACATGATAAACATGAGATGAGTGTCATGTATGACAACATGAATACATGCTACGCTCATGATGTACTCGTGGCCACTTCGCTAATTTCGCATATACCAAATTTCATATTACGTAACGCGAACGGACGACATAGGTAAATAACACATTAAAACATGATAATCACGGCATGTGTGTCATAAAACATTGCTACATGCCACACTCATGGTTGTCTCGCGGCTGTTTCGCTAGCTTTACATATGCCAAATTTGGTAATACGTGACGTCATAGGATGACAAAGGTATATGACTGGTGCAAACGTGATAATCATGAGATGCGTGTCATGTGAGAACGTGACTACATGCCGCAGTCAAGGCTCCAATACATTTCGACGTGACGCGGTGCGCGTGCTCACCGGCGTTCATTTCGTCGGGTCACGCCGGCGTTGCTACGCCTGGCACCGGTCCTGCCATATACTCGCAGGCGCGCGACTCGCTGCGTTACTTTGACGCATGCGCGTTTCAGCGCGTCTGGCATCCCTGCGTCACAAAAAGAGAGAGACGCAGTGTTGTCGGGGTAACGCATCGGTGCGAAATGCTGCATGTCGCATTTTGCGGCGGTTGCCGTGAGGCCGCGCTGACGAACGTTGGTCGCGCCAGTCGGGCCTGTGTTCAGACTATAGAAAGCCTACGCTCGCGTTTTGCTAACGTACCGTCGCTGTGCCTAGCATGCGCGCACGTCAACGCTACATTGGAGTATATTGGGCCCTTCATGATGCGCTCGCGGCCCTATTGCTAGCTCCACATATACCTATATTGGTGTTACTTGACGTCAATGCATAACGAAGTATATGACAGGTGTAAACAAAATAATCCTCACACGCATGTCATGTAAGAACTTGAGAACACAACGCGTTCATAGCGTGCTCGCAGTCGTTTCGCTAGCTTCACATGTACTAAATTTGGTATCACCTGACGCGAATAGCTGAGGAAGGTAAACGACACATCCACACAAGATAATCACGTCACGGAAGTCATGAGTGGCATCATTTATCTCCATCTCGTAACGTTGTGTTGATTTTAAAGTGACTTATTAACCTTTCTCATTAGTGCTTCGCATATCATCGATTCCCACTGTAGCTGGGATCTACCAACTTTTCGCCTACAGTTGGAAAACATTGCTCTGTTTACGCCTCGGTGCAATAATGGCTATGGTGCAAAGCTGCTGATTCACAGGTAACGGGTACAATCCCGGCCAAGGCAGTCATATACCGATGGAAGCGGGCTGGTCGAAGCCCGTCTATTGTGCGATTCAGTGCCCGTTACTGAACACCAGATGGTAGAAATTACCGGAGCCCTCCATTGCAGCGTCTTTCATAGTCATATTGTGCCTACTGGACGTAAAACCCCGGATATTATAATAATAGGTTACTCGGAGCACCTGTACATGCGCTGGTGAAAGCCTTAACCCCGTATTTCAAAACGTCCCTTCGCTCAACGCTCCACCTTCACTTAAGAAAGCCGATAGGAGCACCGTCTCTAGCCACGGCAAGTCACTGCATATCAACGATAATCTGGTGTGATTCTCCAGTAGCGCAGTGCTTCACTTTGTGAAGTGAAGGATGAAAGTCGAGTCGAGGAGCATTTGTAAATGCGGGGATTAGATCTTCTTGAGGTGGATGTATACGACACTTGTAGAACTCTTCAGTGGTTATTTCCTTCGCTTGTATTTTGTACGCCCCTTTTACGCATGCGTGCTTGACGCTAGTACCCGCTCGTTTTTTTTTTCTCTTTCGTTTGTTTACGGTGGCGATGTACAACGCATTCAGCCCATGATTTCTTAGTGCTGATTTTTGGCGATTGTGTAACAAATTGGCTAAAACTTGGCAAGTGCTACGTTTTTATGAATCCACAAAACCCGACATCCGGTTTATTGATTTGTTTATTTACACTTTGCCTACATCACCCTAACGCATTCTGTAGGAGAGGCACCACGTTAGTAATACAGCATAATTGGCATTCGATATCATATGCACAATAAATAAAGCATATAGAAGATACTTTCTAGAGAAAACACACTCAAATATTGGTGAGTTACACAAAATATAAAAAACGTCACAGAGGACACTCCTCCAAGAAAATTTCTTATACAAAATAAAAGAGAATTCAATGCCGACCGGACACCTGCAGTATTATTTATTCACCAACTTTTTGGCAACACTTTCGTTTTGAGAATGAGACCACTAGATATCTTTTGACATCCTTAATACGGTGCAATGTTATGTGCACTTCGTAACCAAAAATGTCATAGCATGCCGGCTGTTGCAGAAAAAAATTGCAAAGCTAATTTTGTTTCTTTACTTTTCCTGCTGACAGGTTACAGCTAGGCATGTCAGGGTGTTATGCAACCCAAAAAGTTCATTGTGTATGGTCTGTTGTTAGTCAATCTGGTTAATTGCAAACGCGGGCTGATATTCAGGAAGGCGAGTCGAAAACTTATGTTGGCACTTATTAAATAGGCTGCATAGGCTCATTGGCTGCGGCAAACCTAATGCTCACATTCTGTTTAAAGCTAACCCGTCAATTTCTAACCATAGTCATTTTTTCCGTCAATTTCTAACCATACTCATTTTTTTCTTTCTTCTGAACCCCGTGTTGTCATGGAATCATAATTGCTTCTCACTCTTTTTTTTTGGGGGGGGGGGACGGAGAAGAGGATATCAAACTTGGGTGTTAGTTGTAAAACATTTTCTGCTGCTTATGCACTAGACCCTAAGTCATGTGCAGCTGGGCCTATTTGTACGAACATATACACTTCATTGATAATAATGACGCATTTTTATTGGGGTTGCATGTCACAAAGTCACCACATGAGAATGACAGACGCCGTAGTGAAGGGCTATGAAAATTCTACCACCTGGGGCCCTTTAACAGGCACCTTAATCCAAGTACACCGGCCTCAAGCATTTTGAAGCCGGATTAAAATGCGGAAGTGGCTGCCGAGAATAAATTCCGTGACTTGCGGGTTAGAAATCGAGCACCATAGCCACTAGACATGTATACATCGTGTAACAATATGTATAGGAGCAGTCGAAAAAAGGATGTAAAGGTAAATCGTCTGTAGTGCAAGAAGAAGGAATGGATTTGGCTTCAGAAGCATTCTACTTACTTTTTAGGACAATTTCTGTTGTACATATTCTAAATAATTTCTGTGATTGTCTTCGGCATTTGAAAATTTACTGAAAATTTACTGTCGCCTCTAACTGGATATATATTGCAGGGCCCCCGGGACGCAAAGCAAGATTTCCACAAAATAAACGGATGGGTCTACCTCACCTTGTTAAGGTAACTGCTTAACGGAGTCCCGTGCTCAGGAACACGCTGAACATTGCTTCATCTTCTTCGATTGACCCCTCAGGTTTGAACAGCACTCAGCAAATGAAAGTCGCAAAAAAATCGAAACCTCAGTTATATATCATCTTCATTCAAAATAAAAGAGTATTTATCTTTTTCTGCCTTCTCGAAAAATTACTACTTCAGTGTGTCCCAAACACCGAGATAAATAGCATGTTGTTCACACCTTTTCTACATGCCTTGTAAGTGCAGTTTCATAGTGCAGAACGAGAGCTTTCTTGGAACGCACTGATTAATTTTCAAAGCGAACGAGAGGGCACAGACAGACAGACAGACAGACAGACAGACAGACAGACAGACAGACAGACAGACAGACAGACAGACAGACAGACAGACAGACAGGCAGGCAGGCAGGCAGGCAGGCAGACAGGCAGGCAGGCAGGCAGGCAGGCAGGCCTGACTGACAAAGAACTTAAGTAGATCCTGAGGAACTCTCGCGTGGACCCTTATCGGGGACCCGCGGAAACCGCTCGCCGCGTCTAAGTAAGGGCTGGGACAACGTGATGTTTCGCCCTTTCTTGGCCCCATGGATTGTCCGGAGTTGAGTATGGAGTCACGAGCTCCGGAGGGCCTCTTCTCAGTTTGGTTCGCTGGATAGAGGGACATTCGGTAGTATGGCGACAGAGGAGTATGGCGACGTGTTTCGTGATAGCGCTAGTAGCTAACGAAACCGATGCAGAGGCTTGACTGTTAGTTGCCGTCAATGACTGCCAACGTGAATGTGCAAGACATACTATACTGAGCGGCGTTGACAAGGACCATCTATTTTCGATAGTCTATGGCCTTCTGTAATAATGCCCGTCCCTGGCCTTTTCGCCTTCCTACATTGTATTGCGGGTTCATATTTCAAAAGAATGGGCTGACCCCAAAGATCTCCCGGATGTCTCTCCATAAGGTGACTCGGCGTTAATTACCCCTTATAGCAGCCATTACAGCCACGTCACGTCTAGGATGCGTCTCCCTGCCCTAGTTTACGAGAGCCTGACCACCTGTGCGATGATCTGCGCTTCGATCACTTCATCAATGTCGTTGTGCATACCGAGGTGGCTTAATCTGTCAGAGAAAGTGGTTACTGGTAACCCGACTGCTTTTTAAAGCAATAGCGATGGAGACCTCGTGTCGCAATGGAGCCACCGTCAGCGTCGGCTCCATTGGTTGTGAGCAAAAAACTGCCCATGAGCGAAAAATCGAGAAAGAAGCATATAAAATGAAGAATAACAGTTTCGGTCTCAATGAGGATTGAACCCTGGCCGCTAGCGTGGCAAGCAGGTGTCCTACCACAAAACCACGATGTTACTCGCGCTGCTTCGGGGAAAACACTACATAAATGTCATGTAGTGGAAAGAGTTTCCTCAACGCATTTTTTTCAACAGGTGTGACGACAAAAATACGCCCATCCTGCAATTTGTAGGCGCATTTGAGAGGGCATCGAACTACGTCGGGAAAGGCCGGAATAGTGCAGCCATTGCCGCTAAAAACTCAGAGAAACTTTCTTACAGCTCTAAAAATCGACAACTATGTTCATCTAGCAGAAACCATATCATGCCTTTTCAGAGGCGCAGATCAAGTAAACAGCAAACGCTAGATAATGTGCTGCCATCTTTGAGGTATTCTGAAACTCTTTATGGCCTTTGATATGGCAAGCGCCTGGCGTGTATTTTGGAGGTCATGCGACTCTTGGTTTAGATCAAAAACCTGTATGTAGCAATCACGCGCGCACGCGCTTGTGTGTGTGTCTGTATGCCATCTGTGAGACATTGTAAGACATTAAGCCAGATTTCGCTATCACGTTCAACTCTTACAGGCGAAGCTTAAAAGTCGCCCAATGTTTGACGCTGTTACACATGAGTATGTTTAGCTTGCGTTTTTTTTCGTTCAATGAAGAGTCAAAGCAACACAGTTATCGTGACTCACTAGAGAGGCTTGATTGACTGATATGTGGAGTCTAATGTCCCAGGACCACCATAACATTATGAGAGACCCCGTTGGTGAAAGCTCTCGAGATTAGGGTTGGAAGTTGATAGCAGGAACGGCGAGCTTTCTTTAAGGTAGCTGGCTTCCCACCGTCGTACACATAGCCGATCTTCGCCAGCGAGGAGACGCGTTACGAAAGGTAGAACGCAGGTTTACTTACATTATAGAAGAAAGATAGCAACTGTACAGAGATCGAGAAGAACCCACAATATGTAAAACAAAGGTTCAGCTCATAATTCCGTACAAGTTTCAGTGCTTTTCACAATCATGCTTTGACTTTTATAGCCCACCGTCACCACCGTCCGAAGGAGGTGGTGACCACTCTTGCCACAAAGCAGGAAACGAAGTCTTTGTGGTCCACTTACCAGAAAGGGTGCAGATGTTGCACCACTCGGCTAGGCGAAACGGTCCAAAGGCAACAGGAACGCACCACAAAAAGACGCACACGGCCCACGCCTTGAAGGCACCGCCGGAGGAGGTAAGTCTGGAGAGGAAACGTTGAGATCCTTCGGGGAGATGGCCGCTAACCCAAACGTTAGCTGCAGTACATGCTGCTTTCAGCTTCAGGCAGTCCAAACGCTCTATCCCGGAGAAAGGCTTCTTCGACGCGTTCCCACGCTTCCGTGCTGTCGTTGCGTTGAGATGGCCTCGCGTAGATGACAAAAGCCGAGTCAAGAGGTTGACCTATTGAGACCCGCCACAGTGGCGCCGTTCCCCCGCTGTTCGAGCTCATTCAACAAAAGGCTTGCCTCGCGAAGCTTCCGTGCAGACTTGACAATTTTTTGGAACATCTACCGGGACAGCGTCTTGCAGACTGGATGCCGATGGAGTAGAAATCCTTCCTAGTAGACCGGCTTACGCACAATGGCGTCTGCCCAGATGAATTGCCGGACCAAACGTGACAATGTGCACCCAATCTGAGCACCAAGGCCTACAGCATTTTTGCCTCCATTAAAAATGCAGCAGCTGAAACCGGTATAACATACCGCGATCTGCGGGTCAGCTGCATTAGGGAGGCTTGATCAATTCGAAGTAGGTTGTCCTATTTCAGTCCTTCCCTACTTCCTGATACTCTTGCGACAAGTATAAGCATGCTTTTAGTTTTCGCCGTGATGTGCGTGAGGCTTCTTGCCTTACATCAGCTCGCGTTAATGAGTAATTCCAGACTCCTATTTCAATGGACTCATGAAATGCACTGTTAATTTTTGCAAAAAGGATGGTGGGAACTTGGTTCAGGTGTGGAAGTCTCCCTAACGTCTCGCTTGCCAGGCCTGAACAGCAATAGTTCCGATTTTTTGGGGGGGTAGGGGAATTTGGGGGCCTCTGCCTTCTAAGTCGGCCTCCATTTCATCAAAGGTTGTTTGCAGTGCGTTTTATGCTTCTTCGATTGATCCTCCCTGGCGTCAGATCGTGTTAGAGTTCACGTAAAGCAAGTGGCCTATGTTCAGCAGGCAGATGAGCCTCTCCGATAAGCTTTTCATGACTATGTTAAATAAGAAGAGCGACATGACCGATCTATGCGAATCGCCTCTGGCCCCTGTGGTGAACTCATCTGACTTGTTTTAACACATCCAGATGGTAGCTGTTCTATTCATCAGGAATGATGTAACAAAGGTGTGAAACATTGCTCCCATACCTAGGTTGACCATGGCCCACTGGAAAAAGTGATGAGATACGGTGTCAAAGGCTTTAGTCATGTCAAAAGCTAAGACAATCTCTTACATCCCTAGTGCTGCGATTGAATATGTGATCCTTGATGAGTTGCATTACATCCTGTGTAAAGACGCCAGGTCTGAAGACAATCATGCTGGGTGGATATAGTTCCTTGCATTCTATTTAGTCTGATATCCTATTGAGGATCGCATTCTCAGCTACCTTGCCTACACAAGAGGTGAGTGATATAGTCTTTAGATTGTGAATGTTTAATCATTTGCCCGGTTTAGAAACAAGCACAGTCGAGGCTGCTTTCCGATCCTCCGGGATGTTCCCACTCTCGAAACTCTTGCTAACCTTTTCGTAAGCAGCTCAATGGGTCTTACATCAAGGTGCCTTAGCTGTCTGTTTGAGATGCCATGTGGACCTGAGGCAGTTGTATATCGCCCGCGGCTCAGTCAAACGCAAGGTTTATAATATTTCACATGCTAAAATTCATAATATCGTTAAGAGGCAAGCCGTGCTGTGAAACTCCAGATTTATTTCGGCCATCCGAGTTTTTTTTTACGTGCACATAATCCTATTTGAAGCGTTAGGCGCGAGGACGACATCGGAGAGAGGGTGCACACACAGCGAGCGCCACTTCCGTTTACAATGATGGTCCTCCCGCCATGCGCATGAGTTATGCAAAACCAACTCGCGCTATCTGCCATCCTTTCACCTAAATCTAAGCACAATGTTACTACGTGTCCCTTCTATGGCAACGCAGCTGGAATATGCAAGAATCGAACTCATGACCGATCCTAGCATCGCTACTCCTGAGCCTACTAACTTATCTCTGGTTGTTGCTTGCAAGACCTGTACGTATGTACGCTCAGCGTGAACACGCAACAAAATTCTGTTTACACTGAGCGGCGACGACAAGTCTACAGCCATCAGTTAAATAATACACTTGCAGGGTTCCCAGTACTGTATTTTAAGATTGGTGCAATAGGCTAGCAAGCTCCACCGCTTTCACGCTTTCCCATTACAAGCGGTTGTCTCGGGAGGCCGATGCTCGATCTCGAACCTAAAGAGTGGTTCTTTATTTGCTGTTGCTTCAATTCGATTGATTTATTTGTGGGGTTTAACATCCCAAAACCCCATATGATTATGAGAGACGCCGTAGTGGAGGGCTCCGGAAATTTTGAACACCTGGGTTTTTTAACGTGAACCCAACTTTGAGCACACTGGTGTTACAAAGGGATTTTCTTTTCATATTAGTCCGGCCATCACGTTTGTCTCCATTAAAGTGGGTGCACGACAAAAAATTCTTCGAAGTGAAAACCCCGTGGAAGTATCGACAAACTCGCAAAATCCACTCTTGACCACAGTGCTTCTCGGACTGCTTGCGTTGGAAACAGTAGAGCTTCACGGCCAGTTTTCAGCTCTGCGACATTTTCAACTTTTGTGGCCGCTCACAATGCAGCGTGCCTGCATTCCATGATAATGAAGGAGCAGTGCTCAGGCCATGAAAAATGCGAAGTAAAAGCTTCGAGAAACGCTTTTCAAAGCACTCAATGAGAAAACCAAATCCGCGGCCCGTCCGAGTGACTGGAGCTTTTCCCTCTTTCCGCAAGGGTGGTGAATGGCACTGCGCAAACAAAAGCCTGTCTTTCCTATGGGTGCCAGATGCTACAAAAGATGCTGGAGTCTCGGGACTGCATTCTTCGGTTTATCTGCGTTTTCTTGGAGCGCCGCTGGCATTGGCGTCTTCTCCGTCTGACTGTGTAGAGGATTTTAAATCTGTGTCTGGATGCTGTGTTTGCAGTGAGATGTGGACCTTGGTGTAGCGAACACTTTGAACGTCATTGATGTTCCTCCATTGGCGATTGCTGTCCACATGTACAGCATCACTTGCAGTTTGGATTAGGGCAAACGTCAGCACGATATCATAAAACTGCACAGCGGTAGGAAACCTCCGCGTGCATTTGGTATAACGTGCAGCAATACACTCTTGCACCACAGGACACATAGTTGGGCACCTACACACCCTTGAACAATATTACCGCAGCCATGGTGCTCTTGATTTTTTTAACCTAGATAGCTCCTTGGTTGAGTTGGTTCACGATTCTTGCTCGGAGGAGCTGAGCCTCGCTGATATCCACGTCGACACCCCTTATTCCACCTTTGCACGTGTCATCAGGCGCAGCCGGGTACACAAAGAAACGGTACGTGCGTCCGCTCAGTCGGGCTTGCTGTGCCTTTACGTAGGCACACTCATTCTTTTCGTGAGCAGTACTCATCACATATACGTTATGGGTTCCGTTGAGACATATGGTGTCCTCTTCAATTTCAGCTGGAGTAAAGGCCGCCACCATAGCCAAATCATGCCCGAATCGTATTCGACTGACCGTGGTCACAATCAGGCCGTTCCTTGGTGTGACGATTATGCGATACGTGTCGTTAGGATTGAGGAAGCGTTGATGTATCGATGAGGCATTGGTACGCGTTCCATGGGGTGGCGGTGCTGCCACCGTCTTTTCATCCGTCGTGCGTTGGGTTGCGTTCGTGGGTAGTAGTCGCGACTCTCAACCCCTTGCTGTTCTTGTGGTCATGTGTCATCATGAAGCCGAGACTGCTTGCTTCGTCTTGAGACATTTCTTCTCCATCCACGATCTCCATCTTAGACTAAAGCGCCTGCAGATGCAGTGCTAGGTCTAGGCCTACCCGCCCTCCTTCACCGAGGTTAGGCTAAAAGCAATAGGGTTAGTTGTGCCTTGGTGGTGTTGGAACTTCACACAGTCATATAACGGAGAAAAATTCATCCATTGTGGAATGTCTGGCTTCCGTAGGGGTTGATCATCTATAGACGGTGCTGTAGACCTAGTTTCTTCTGTTGAACAGGAAAGACAACGTAGGAGATTAGTAGGAGCCATTTTATTGTATATAGAGGGTGCGTACAATAGCGTACATCATGAGCCTATTCTTGATGCACTTGAAAAAATCGACGTAGGTTGCCAACTACACGCATGAATAGTGAGCTATCTCAGAGGACGTACCATTTGTATGTCGACATCTGGCGGTGGCACGACCAAGCACCTCGTAAGCCGTGGAATTACACAAGGCGCCGTCCTGAGCCCCGTGCTTTTTCACATAAAACTCATTGGCCTTGAAGCTGAGCGTCCCGACGTTGTCAGAATCAGTGCGTATGCGTACGACATATGCATATGGGTATCCGGAGCAACGTGACCACAACTGCGAGCAAGGCTACAATAAGGCACACCAGTAACATCTAAGTACTTGTGTCGTCAGGGCCTTGAACGTTCAATAGCATAATGTGCGGCATTGGCATTTACGAAGAAATCAATGGCGCGGTACCTGATCTTCGCTGACGAAACAGTGATTCCCGCGGTCAAGCACCACCACTATTTAGGGGTCGTCATTGATCGCAATCTGACCTGGCCGTAGCATGTGACTGCGCTGCGGAACACACTTATACGTTTCTGTATGTTCTTCGTGTTATAGCAGGACTGGGATGGGGCCCTTCAGAGAAAAGTCGTCTGCAGTTGTACCAGGCATTGTTTATGGGCAATATACGGTACAGCTCACCTGTACTTTCGGCATGCGTGCAACGCGCCTTCGTACTTTAGAGAGCCTTCAGGCAAGAGCACTGAGAACATGCCTAGGCCTGACACGGTACACGTCAAACTCTGGAACTGATTGATTGATATGTGGGGTTTAACGTCCCAAAACCACTATAGGATTATGAGAGACGCCGTGGTGGAGGGCTCCGGAAATTTAGACCACCTGGGGTTCTTTAGCGTGCACCCAACTCTGAGCACACGGACCTACAACATTTCCGCCTCCATCAGAAATACAGCCGCCGCAGCCGGGATTCGAACCCGCGCCCTGCGGGTCAGCAGCCGAGTACCTTAGTCACTAGACCACCAAGGCGGGGCTCAAACTCTGGCACTATAGAGGATGATGATGATATATGGTGTTTTTTGGCGCAAGGGCCATTTGATGGCCAAAGAGCGCCAGTTCATGGGACAAGGAATGTGGACAATGATTGTGATTAGCGGCTGTATAAGGGCCATAAAATTCCTCGCAGTAAGGCGGGTAAAAACATACAAGTAATAAAATCATGACCATGCTGTGAAAGGTGTGTGTGGTGTGAATGGGTGACAAAAGTTGGTGATAATGAAAAACGATGGTGGACATGTATGGCACTAGCACAAGTACCTCACACGTTAGTACCCTTGCGTCCAAGGGCCGTGAGGCAAGTGCTTTCCTGTGTAGCCACCGCAGCAAAAACCTCTCTGGAGAGGTTGTGCTACGGAGCGCCCAGGTATAAGATATGAAAATTATGAATTTCTTTTAAAAACGCTAACAATGATTTATTACTGAAAAGCGGTTCCCTGCCAACGAACATTGCAGGGTGTAGAAGTATATGTGGTCGGTAGGATAATGGAAAATTTTGTCTTCTTAGAGTGTCTAACTGTTTACATTGAAATAAAACGTGAAGAACTGTTAATGCCTCACCACATTTATCACACAATGGTGGATCACCACCGGACAAAAGATGTGTGTGTGTCGTGTATGTGTGTCCTATCCTGAGTCTTGTTAGTGTTACCTCTGTTAGACGTGATTTTGATACTGGTGGCCAATGGCCAAGGTGTGGCTTGATAACGTGTAGTTTGTTTTGTGTGTGTGTATCCCACTTGCTCAGCCAGTAGTCCCTGAGGTTTCGTTTGAGAGACGGCTTAAGATCAAGGGCCGGTATTGATATGGATTTAATGGCGGTGCTCTCATGGACGGATGCAGCGAGCTGATCCGCCCTCACGTTGCCTTGGATCTCACGGTGCCCTGGCACCCAGCACACTACAACATGATGTTTGAGTGTGTAGAGTGTGCACAAAATATAGTAAAGTGAGACAAGGACGGGGTTTTTTTTTGCTTTTTAAGACTGTGCAGAGCCGTTACCACACTGAGGGAGTCTGTATAAATTACTGCTTTTTGTATTTGTAATTGTTTGATGTGTTTAGCTGCCACAAGTATCGCGTAAGCTTCCGCTGTGGAGATACTTGTGCGTGGATGTAGAGGGCCAGCATCCGAAAAAGATGGGCCGACAGCAGCGTAGGACAAAGAGGAGTTAGTCTTGGAGGCATCTGTGAAGAACTCAAGACGTGTGTATTTGTGTTGAAGTTCCAAAAAGTATGTTCGGATATGGGCAATAGGTGCATGTTTTGTAACTTCTAGGAAAGACACATCGCAGTCTATAGTCTGCCACTGCCACGGTGGCGGGTATGCTACAGGAGCCATTAAGCTGTGTTCAAGTGACACTGCAGTTTCTTCAGCTAGACACTTCAGGCGAACTGAGAAGGGCTGCCTCATCGAAGGCCTGTTTTGAAACAGAGTTGAGCTCGACAAATCATTAATTGTAGAGTATGAGGGGTTCTTCTTGTCTGCTTTCACCTTAAGGAAATAAACAAAGGAATGTAAGTTCTCTGCAGATGAAGCGACCACTCATTTGACTCAACATAAAGGCTTTCTACGGGGCTGGTGCGAAAAGCACCCGTAGAAAGGCGGATGCCCAATTGGTGCACGGGGTCCAGCATCTTCAAGGCACTTTCAGTAGCATACTGATAGACAACCGCCCCATAATCTAAGCGGGTGCGAATGAGGCTTCTATAGAGGTTCATGAGGCATTGCCTATCACTACCCCACGTATTACGTGACAACACTTTTATAACATTCATGGCTTTTAAACATTTTCTTTTTAAATACTTGATGTACGGTACGAAAGTCAACTTGTTGTCCAAGATTAAGCCTAAGAATTTATGCTCGGCTTTGACGGACAGATGTTGCCCGTTCAGTCGAATGTCAGGTTCCGAGTGCATGCCTCTCTTTCGAGAGAACAAGACACACGCGCTTTTTTGTGGGTTAAGTTGAAATCCGTTTTCATCTGGCCATTTGGAGACCTTATTTAAACCCAGCTGAACCTGTCGCTCACACATGGCCAAGTTGCATGACTTGAAGCCAAGCTGAACGTCGTCGACATATGTACAATAGAACATATTGCGGGGAATGGACAAGTGCAAAGAATTCATTTTAATAATAAAAAGTGTGCAACTAAGCACGCCACCTTGTGGCACGCCTGTTTCCTGGACAAATGTTTGGGAGAGCACACTGCCCAGACGGACACGGAATGTCCGGTTTGACAGGTAACTTTCGATTATATGAAACATTCTTCCGCGCACACCAAGGTGGGACAGGTGTCATAGAATTCCGAAACGCCATTTTGTATCATACGCCTTTTCGATATCGAGGAACACAGAGAGAAAATATTGTTTATGGACGAAGGCGTCTCTGATCTGTGCCTCGATACGAACAAGGTGGTCTGTGGTGGATCTACTTTCTCGAAACCCGCACTGAAATGGGTCGAGCAAATTGTTTGTTTCAAGGTTATGTACAAGTCGGCAGTTTATAATTTTTCGAATACTTTGCACAAGCAGCTTGTAAGTGCAATAGGCCTATAGCCTGAAGATAAAGACGGGTCCTTGCCCTCTTTCAAAATGGGAATAATAATAGCCTCCTTCCAGGAGGTAGTGATAGTGCCAGAAAACCAGATAGCATTGTACAAACAAAGTAGGGTTTTTCGTGTTTCAGCTGGTAGGTTTTTTAACATTTCATACACCACACGGTCAGAACCTGGGGCAGAAGTACTGCAGGAGTTTAGAGATGTTCGGAGCTCCGCTAGACTGAATGCCTGGTTATATGCCTCGTATCTAGTGAATTTGTGTTCGAGTTTCTGCTTTTCTATTCTTGTTCTGTATTTTGGGAAGTGTCAGTATAGTGGGGCGAGCTGGATACTCGTTCAAAATGTGCCCCGAGGAAGTTTGCCTGATCTTCCAAGGTATTACCTTGAGTGTTTACGAGTGGAAGTGTGTGTACTTGTTTCCCTGCTATCCTACCGACCATGTTCCAGACTTTGGCCTCTTGTGTGTATGAATTGATCCCTGACAAAAACTTCTGCCAGCTTTCTCGTCTGGCCTGCCGACGTGTTCTCCTAGCTTGAGACTTTATTTTCTTGAAAGTGTCAAGATTTTCGGCCGTCGGTGAGTTCCTAAGCAGCCTCCAAGCTCTGTTTTGCTGTTTGTGCGCGTTTCGGCATTCAGAGTTCCACCATGGCACACGCCGTTTTCCAGGGTGTCCATTTGTTTGTGGGATGCATTTTGTTGCAGCATCAATCAAAAACGCTGTGAAGAAGTTGACAGCAACATCAATGTTCAAAGTACATATGTCATTCCAACCTAGACGAGCGATGGTATAAAACTGTTCCCAGTCGACTCTGTTTATGAGCCACTTGGGAACACGTGGTGGACACTCAGTTGCTGTATTTGTGCTCAAAACTACGGGGAAGTGGTCACTTCCGTACAGATTACTGACGACTTTCCACTGGAGTAGAGACACAAGAGATGGAGATACTATGCTTAGGTCTATGGAGGAGTAGGTGTTATTGGCGAGATTATAATAGGTTGGTTCTTTTCGATTTAGGAGACACGCGCTCGATGAGAGAAGGAACTGTTCGATCAGTCGACCTCGCGCGTCATACCGAGAGTCACCCCATAGCCTGCTATGCGCATTAAAGTCTCCAAGGAGAACATAAGGTTCCGGAAGTTCATCAATTAGAGAGTGTAAATCACGTTTTTGCAGCTGATAGCTAGGAGGAATGTAAATAGTGCATACTGTGATCAGTTTATCAAAAAGAACCGCTCGAACAGCCACTGCCTCAAGGGATGTTTGGAGTTGTAAGTGTGTGCATGCAACTCCTTGATTCACTATGATGGCAACCCCTCCAGATAATGTCATGGCGTCATCACGGTCCTTTCGAAAAATAACGTATATACGAAGAAAATTTGTGTGTTTGAATTAAGGTGTGTTTCTTGTACACACAGCACTTTTGTTGAGTGTTCGTGTAAGAGTTCTTGGATGTCGTCAAGGTTTCTGCGAAGGCCCTTGACGTTCCATTGTATAATTTGACTGTTCATGGTGAATGTAAAATAATGCTGTGTGTACGAAAAGCGAGTGGCTGTTTAGACGGGGAGTTTAGTTAACTTAACAGGGCCGTCACCAGGTCCTGTTATTTGCTTTTTTGTTTTCTTGGCGCGCTCCAAGGAGCCACGCCGCTCTTTCGGCACCAAGGGTGCCGACGTATCCATTGCCTCCTCGGAGGCACTGGACGCCCGCACGTGTGGGCTGTTAGTTCAGATTTTGGGCCTCGCCTGGTGAGGGCAGGCCTTGAGGCCCGAAGACTCTGGAGTCTCCGGTCTCTGTTCGGGAGTAGGCGGTGTAGCTTGGGCTACAGCCGCCTTGGGGGCAGGTGCCACAACCGCCGGCTCGATATGCACGGGCCGAAGGAGTGGCGAGGGCTGGTGCGGCGGTGCCCCCTGACGCGCCGCATCAGCGTATGTAGGTCCATAGAATGAAGCGACTCTTCGCCGTGCTTCCTTAAACGTAATGTTCTCCTTCACCTTCAATGTAATTATTTCTTTTTCTTTTTTCCAGTATGTGCAGGAGCGTGAATATGCGGCATGGTTTCCTTCGCAGTTTACACAGTGTGGCGGTTGTTTGCAGTTCTCAGACACGTGGCCTAGGACTCCACATTGTGCACAAGTCTGGCGACCACGACAGGTTTTAGAGCCATGGCCATACCTCTGGCATTGGAAGCAACGACGAGGGTTTGGTATATACGGCCTGATAGATGTCTTTGTGTACCCTGTTTGAATGGAATCTGATAGTTTACTGTATGCAAACGTGAGTATCAATTGTTTCGTTGGTATTTCCTTATTATCTCTTCTGATGATAATTCTCTGTACATTATTGACATTTTGGCTCTTCCACCCTTCCAAAAGTTCAGTTTCGGTGAGTTCAAGTAAGTCTGCATCAGATACCACTCCGCAAGTGATGTTCATGGATCTGTGTGGTGTTACGGTGATCGGTACGTCACCAAACGTTGAGAGGCTGTCTAGCTTTACAAACTGTGCTTTGTCCCGAATTTCGAGAAGAAGATCTCCGCTAGCCTTTTTGGTTACTTTGTATCCAGCCCCGAGAGTTTCAGTAAGACACCTGGCAATTAACTACGAAAGGAGATACGGTCCTGGCTTGCTTTCCGGTTTTTTCACAGTGAATGACGTGGAAGTGGGGAAAAGTTTCTATTGGCTGGTTGAAGAAATTTATGTCGTCTGTGCGTACCCGCTTTAGGCCGGTACGATCAGACAGTTGAGGGAATGCTCCATGCATGCCGGTCTTATTTTTGTTCAGCAGCGTTGGTGGCCACCCACCACGGAGCCCAACAAGGGGACGCTGCAAGTTTGCAGGTGCTGAAAGCTTGCAGACGTCAGCCGTACAACACTGCCATAACCTAATGCGCCTAGACCAAGGTAGGCTATTTGCACAGGGTTAACCCTTGCCGCCAGGAAAATTGGAAGTAAACAGAAGAGAGAAGTAGACAGGAAAGCTAAAAAAGTAAGAAAGACGAAGATGTAGGGAGAGAGAGATAGGAAAAGGCGACTGCCAATTTCCTCTGGGTGGGTCAGCCCAGGGGTGCCGTCTACGTGAAGCCGGGGCCAAAGGGGTGTGTTGCCTCTGCCGGGGGGCCTTAAAAGTCCAATCACCCAGCGTCAGCTCAACCCCCAGAATCCCATTTTCCCCGGGCACGGCAAAGCCACGCACGGCTAGGCGTGGGAGGGAGTAGAGACTCCCCCGTTAGCTCGGGTCCTTGGTGTCGCTACACACCAAACGCCTACTTTCGCAGGCGCCCCTGCGGGGTGGCACTATAGAGGAGTCTTGCACCAACCCTATAGAGGTTTTCACCTCCTGTGAGCCTCTTCGAGTGCACCTTCGTCTGCTGAGCCGACTGGCACAGCACCCGTTGTTTTTGGTAAAAGTGGACCTACTAGGCTGTACCTTTCTCGGTTTCTCGATACGCATAGACACTTGATCCCTTCAGGCTTTGCACCTGCCTTAATCCCCGAAGTGACTCTATGAACATTGACTATACCGCTGGTGTGCCGCCACATACGTGGAGTTTCGTATGAGTCACATGTTTCTTATATTGCCCTCAAGCAATTCACATTGGCACATTTGGATGACCGATACAGTGACTCTGTGCACATCTACACCGATGGATCCATAACTTCGTCCTCCTCAGCTGCAGCCTGCGTGATCCCTCAACTCGCTATTCCCGACAGTACAAACTAGATCACAGGCCATCTTCGACAGCTGCAGAAGTTGTTGCTATAGAGGAAGCCATAAAATTTGTGAATGACCAAGCACCACGTAAATGGACGATTCTGTCCGATTCAAAATCAGCGCTTTAGGCTATCCATTCTCTCTCAAGAAGAGGCCAATTTTACGCGTTAGCATTAGGAATCATTCAAGCGTTTGACCTAACACACAGGGGAGGTCACTTTATTAAGCTACAGTGACTTCCGGGACACTGCGGCTTGGTTGGCAACGAAATAGCCGATAGCGAAGAAAGAGCGGCAGTATATACGCTCCTTTGTACGTCAAAGTAATGTATTCGCGAAGTGACGTCAACACGTGTTTGAGATCGATCATGCGCGAATGCTCTGCCACTTATTGGTCACTACCAGATCATCAGAACAAGCGTTTGCGGAAAAAAGACTCCGTATGACTTTTCGTCTTCCAGCTTAAATCAGCCGAAAACATGCTAATTTACTGCACCGGATTCACCTGGGCCTCACCTTTACTCGTCACTACACCCACCTAATCTGCCGTGCGGACAGGCCAAATTGTGAGTGCTGCCTTGTATGCGAAACTTTAGCTCACATATTTTGCTAATGTGCATTAAAGAAGGCGCAAATAATACTAACTGCAACTTTGGCAAGCATCAGACAAACGCCATTGAGTGAAAGCCACATATTGTCAGCAACGGACGACCAAACAGTGTCAAAAAACGCTACAAAGGCTGTTTTAGACTTTATCAATAGCACTGGACTACATACCAAGCTGTAGGGTACTACGCTAAGTGGCTACTGTACACACGGGCACCTCTTCTTGTCCCCATCATCATCCTTCATCCCTCTTTCCTTCCCCCTTGTCTTACCCTTGTATAGAGCAGCAGGCTAGAGCGAAGTAGCTCAGGCTGACCTTTCTGCCTTCTAATAAATTCTCACTCACTGACCTGTTCCAAATAAAAGTGCTGTTTCAGGTGCGAGAACAGTGGTCCACATAAGAATATAGGAAACCCTGTTCCACTTAAACTGCCGTTTTAGTTACCGGAACAGTGATGCACATAATATAGCGATAAATATATTCGGCACACCGTTCCACGTACCTTCAGACCTCCTGTTTATATAAAGCAGTGTTCTAATAGAGAGTTAGGAAGCTGTCTATGGTTCACACTTCTGTAATATTTTTGCTTTCCCCAGTCAGTAAAACACAGGTCATGTGCCAAGCTGGCTTGTCCTGTAGCCTATGGTGATATCAACAGTCTTAAACTAGAAATTTTAGCAGCAGTGCGGTCCCAGACAGTTCTCAAAAAGGCCCTAATAGAGGAAGTTTGATACAAAAATAGGCTTGAAATACCTTTATCTGCAGAGAGGTAACTTTGGCTTTGCCTGCCGGATCCTGTTCTACACTTTAGCTGCATGTGAAAGAAACTAAGTGCATGAGTGAGAAAAATTTTATCACACTGCTTTTCAAAACAAGTGAATCTATTGAGTGAGAGTATTTTCTGCACTGAAGACACGTTTGTTTCACAGTTCATAGAAAATAACTAGTTGACAGGGAACAAATACCAAAAACAAAAGAGACTAGGTGTTAAGTGGCGTATACACAGATGCCCCTGTATTAAAGCGTTGGTAATAAAAATGGCCCAGAACAAGGGGGTAGTGCATGCAAATAAGCTTGCACATCTGCCATGGAAAAAGAAACATCTAATATTCCTATAAAATGCAGGCTTATCACAGAAATCAAGTAACTCAATTGCACAAGTACCCGTCTGCCATTCGCTGAATTCACACATCTCCATTTAAAACAATGCAGTACTCTAAGAATTATAGGAAAAAGACATAACAGGCTTGACAGTATTGAAATAGGACAAGAAAAAATTGTAGTGAACAAGTTATAAAATGAAAAAAGTGCCAGCCAATATAAAGAATGACTCAATTTCACACGGAAGCTTGTCAGAAGCATGAACACCAGAAACCATACAGTTGGCAGCACAGTTGCACATATGCAAAGCCCATTGTAAACAAAACACAAAGCCTTTCACTTCAGGCGGGTTACTCGAGCCGTGTTGTATAGTTCAGCAGAACTCATCCAAAACGCTACCATGAAAGCTAGTCTCTATGATAATCAAACATCTTGCCACAAATATATCTGGTACAGTGTTACACATTTTAAATACTCAACAAGAAAACCGCAACATATATGAGACTGCAAAACAAATGAGAAATCTTTGAATGACCAAATAAGGCCCTGAAAAACACAAGTGATATCTTGAAAAAAAAAGAAAAACAAGCCTTGAAACGTTGGTTCAGCATTTTGCCTTGGTGATGAAAGAATTGTAAAAGAAGGCACAACTTCTGTGTTACTGCCGAACATTTAGTAATTTATTAATAGACCTGACCTCTTTAGGCTTTTTTCAAGAGAGACTAACTTAAACAACACAAAATGATCAAATGTCAAACGGCTCACCATTTACAAAAACTTTTTGCCTGTATCCCCCAAAACTTCTGAAAAGAATAGAGGTATTGCAGAGTTAAAATAAAACAAAGTCAACAGGAGGATCCCTGCCTACTCATGTGACGATGCAGGTGATAATTGCACGATGCTTTCCTTGCATCCTTGCAAAAGATCTTGACGTTGCCATTCTCTTTCAAAATGCCTGGTGGAGATTTGTGTTCTATTGCCTTTATGGAAAAGGAAAGCAGGAAATCTTGACTAACAAATGGTTTTGAGTTGTAGTGTTTGTGGAAATATTCTTTCTAGTAAACAGATTGGTTTCACCATGATTTCTTCGCTTCTTTTCTGTCAAATCAGCAAAAGTTGCTAGTGTTTTATGAGCTTGGCACATTTACTGAGTCTGAACGGAATCACTGCTTTATTTCTTCAAAGAGCAAGCTTTTCTGGTTGAAGGACCTGACCTGAAAATCAATTAGCCTTTCGTGTGTAGAGAGATTTTCAGTCACCACAAAACATGTTTATCTCTGTGCGCTTCGTACTTCAAACACCTTCCCAGAGCAAATAAATGTGTAACTTACAGCAGTATGTGTTTTCCAATTTTAGGATGCTTAACAGATTTTACAGGTAAACCTTACTACAAAAGTTTGGTTTAAAATCCCCCTTTTCCATACTTTTCCTCGCTATTTCGCGCGCAGAACTACAGCCCTCATATTTCATATCAGTCTCTCTTCTATTCAAGAGATCCAAAAGTGTCGCCTTACTGCAGTGACAACTTAAGGATCAGCCGGTCTTGGGTATAACTAATTATTCAAGTTTCCAGAGACTTCCCCGGTCCCGAATCTCTTGCATTTTGCCCGGCTTGGCCTCTATAGCCTCCACTGTGTCTCAAAACTTTATTTCTGCTTCAAAGGCAAGCTGTAAGAAATGCATATTCTATGAGACTTTGTGGCCCTCTGAAAAGAAAAACAGGCCCAAGGATAGCTTCAAATCAGTTTTGTTGAACTAAATTATTGAATGAAATTAAGCTTAACAATTGTCCAAGCAACTGATTTGATTTTATAATAGTCTAGACCTAGAATATATCTTTGATTGATATAGCAACGCAATGATTGATATAGCAATGCGTTATCACTAGTTTTAAAGGTAAATGCCGGTCTGATAAACGACCAATAACGTTTTTCAATTAACAAATGTTGCTCTGCTGAATAAACATAAATCAAAGCTTACAAAATAAAACGCTTTATTTTACAGAGCAGACACGCACAATTTTAAAACACGAGCGATCCTTATAATGTCAGGATTTAGGAAGTATGGGGGCAAATCATTTTCTGCATTCGAGGTGCGGCTCCCTGCACTTGTGGCCAAAAGCATTTTGAATTGTCCAGAGTCCTGAGAAAAAAGATTTGTGACCATGTGCTTAATTATCTAGCAGAAAAGCAAAGGAAGAAATGAGAATTTATACACAATAGCAAAGCGTATATTTTAAAATAAGCTATGTTTGTGTGCTTGTGACAAGCCACAAACGAGTATTGTTCATGAAAAAAATGCCTCACGTTAACAATTAAAATTGCTAAGTGCATTACACCGGACTGCAGAAAATCTATGCTCATGAATGAAAACTGATAGTACGTCTGAAGGAATGGTAAGCATCTCACCAATAAAACAATAAAAAAATTATCCTGTCTGAAAGTTATAGCTTAAATAAGTGATGACGGGGTACAGCACAGAAACACCACAAACCAATAGCATTTTTATTTGAGAATCAGAAATTTTGGGAGCTAAGTGTACTTTTCTAATCAAACAGCAGCACAGGCATTCCTAGAATTCCTTGCATGCCACAACGGTAGTCAATAGGCATAAATGCTCCAACCGTCAGCTAGTGCAACCCTCAATACCTGTATCTCACTTTGCCTGCCAAAAAATGGTTTACCGGTGCAAAAAGGAGCAGCGGCTTTCTTAGAAGGGCAATGTGGTCAGCTGCCATTTTCTCTATAAAATAGATCTTTGAACTTTTATCGGTATAGCAATGCCTTATAACTAGCGTTAAAGCCAATTGCCTGACAACATGTAAGTTGTCAAGCAAAGTTTGAACAAGGATTCTGAAAAATGACATTCTCACCTCCAGTTCAAGGAGAGCGTCGGAACACGGGATGAGGTTTGCTGGAAGCGTGGTCACTTGCTGCAGGTTTCTCAGATACTTTTTTAATTCAAAGCAGTCGTGTTTTCCTCTTTGCACTCACAGATTAGATCAATGAATTCTTAAATAGGATGAGTCAACATTGAAATACTTAGAAGTATATAACCTCACTTAGTAGTGGCTTCTCTAGATAATTCAATAACGTAGTGCTCAATACAAAAGTGTTATAAATGTTTTATGTAGCTTAACAAAATACGCAACAATTGTATTTCATTTGTGTTATCTTCAATGTCGCTAGCACATGTTAACGTTACTGTTGAATGCACAGGATCTAATGAATTTCGCGTTGCGAGCAAAATTAGTGTTGCAGAGATGTTCCCACCTCTTATCTTATTCTCCCTCTATATACGCCGCGTGGGAGCGTGAGCCATATTGAACTGCTGGTGGGTTAGGCTGCAACATAGGATGCTCACAAATCATGACTGCATTGCTACTACATGCATTTTTGATGTTTTTATCAAGGCTTAACATTCTGTGGTCTGGTCAATTGATTTGAAAAAGAGTAGTATTGGGTGCATAAAGTACAACTAATCTAAAACTAGCGTTGCTTAGGAGCTCCATCTGCATTAGGGGGTTCCAGTAATTTGAACCACGAGCGAAGCAGGCTGCACTAGTGCACTACCTGACAAAATAAATCAACCAGTTAAAAAGAAGCTGGCGAACATTTGCTTGATAAGTGTGAAAGCTCTCTTCAGATAGTGTGAAATGACTGTATAAACACAATTGATATTCGCATGGTAACAAAATGCTAATTTAGAATTCATTACGAATTCTTGCACTTTTACAGCGCACGCAGAAAACCCGAAATGGCGTTTGGCCTGCAAACGCTGGTGTCGACGCTATGATGTAGCTTCCGTCGTGCACTTGGGTTTGCGGGGAGGCCTAACGCTATTCTAAAACCCATATGCTGGCCGCAACGCAAGCTCACGCTATTTTAAAAGTTCTAATAATCACTTCCGATTTTCTACGTCAAAGGGCAAGCGTAAAAGGGTGGCGTAACGTGACATAAGAACTGCTTTTTTTTTGGTCAAAACACACAATCCAGAAATGCCTTTCAGAGCGATTGTGTCTGACAGAGACACGTGGCGAAACGTTGTTACGAGATACCTGCAAAGCAATTTAGAAACTTTTTCTATCCCGGATCCTTTTTGTGTCAGTAATTCCGAAAAGGTGGTACAGTTTTTAAGCACCAATAGCTATAGTAAATGTAGCGCTTTCAGTATAGACATTGACAACTTGTAGTATTCGATACCACAAGATGAGCTGATGGCAAGCGTTGAAAGCTGCATCGCGCAAGATAATGATGAAGTATCTTTTAGCCTGAAGTGTGGAACTTCAGTATCTAGTTTTGAAGAATTACTTAGCGTCTACCTGAAGTAAACCTTTGTGGCTTGGGGTGGTAACCTTTGTGTGCAGATATCAGGGGTATGCATAGGCTCTTCAGTAGCTCCGATTTTGAGCGAAATGTTTCTCGTAAAGTTTGATGTGGCACTTCAAAAGTATTTGTCAGGACTCCCGGTTCACGTATTCAAATATGTCGATAGTTTTCTTGTGTTCACAACGTCCTCAGATTTTACGCGAGATGTGAATATTTTCAAAGTTTTTAAAAACACAGGCAAGAAACTAAGCTTTTCTCTCGAATTGCCGCGTCGAAAGCAAATGCAATTTCTAGATCTTAACTTGGTCTTCGAACCTCAGCATGTTTGCTGGTATTATTATACTAGATTCGTAAAGCCTATACTCAATTAAAAGTCAAGCCACTCTAAGCAAGTGAAGAGGAGTATCGTTACTGCGAGTTTGGTTTTGCTCTGAAAAATCCCTGCCAACACACAATGAAAATGAGCTTTGATAGTCAAGTGAAGAAGCCAGCACAAGCAGGGTATCCCAAAGATGTCATCACGTGCATGTGTAACAACATGATTCAGAAACTTCAATTTGAAGACAGCCACTCGGGGCGTCGTGATGAGAGTAGAAAAGGTAGAAGGATAGCAGTGATTTCTTACCTTCATAAGACAACGCATGAACGTTTAGGCAACTCGCTAATAAATATTATTTTGACGTACTTTTCTCAGCCAAAAGCAAACTGCAGTCTATTTGTTCGCGCATGCACAGAGAGGTTCCGCAATGTCGCATGAAACAGCAAGAAGTTCGTAGACTGCGCAATGGGCATTGTTTAAATTTCTCCTTTTAGCTGTGGTAAAGCGTACATGGGTCAGTCGGGAAGGTGTGTTAATGTTCGTCTTAGAGAGCACGATTCTTCTTCGAAATCCTTGGGTGAATCTCATCTCGCGGCTCAATGCAGAGAGTGCGATTGTTATCCTCTATTTCAGGACACTGAAGTGGTTTTTCGGTCAAACAATCAATTAATTCGTGAGTTGACACAAGCTTTTCACATAAGAAAAAAACGGGGAACAAGGCGTCAGCCAGCCGTTGGTTTCGCTACACGATAAAAAGTTTGCTTTTCTCGATTATGTTTTGAGATAATCTTTCTTTTTTTACCCTGTGTTGTCGAAGTGCCACGAGTGTACTTTTTGCCTGCACTCGCACGCGTTGGTTTTTGATTGCCTGTTCATATATACTTCCATTTCTAATAAATCGCTTAGTTGCGAGAAAGCGCTTGTCCTATCCTTCAATCTGTTTATTCGTGCGCTTGAATTGACAGTTATACCATGCATATCCAACTAGCCCAACTTTGGATTCTGTTGCAATTCATTTGTAGCACCCAGGGCACTAGTTCTTTTTCTCACCTCAATGTATTGGGTGAGAAAAATGTACGCTGGCTTCAATGATTGCCGTATGTGTTCGCAAGGCGAGAGTGGCATCTTGACAGATTCCCTATAAAACCGGTCCTCGCGATCTTTAAGCCTTGTGTGGATGGATTCAACCCTCCGTCCGGCATTCAAGAAGAGTGTGCCCAATTCTGTGGTCCAAATTACTCTGGCAAATAAGGAGCTAAGGGGACTGGTTGAAGGTGTCGTGCAGCTTGATTCATGGTACTAGCTGGCAGCCATTCTACAGGGACTGGTGACGCACTGGCAACGAGACTGCCGAGTATCTCTGGCGACAAGTTCTTCCACTACTTCCAAAGACAAAGAAGTCGCATGTGCAAGCTGGTAAAGTGTTGAACCTTAGCGCCACAGCACTTCCTGACAAGCACCTTGATGTTCTTGTTCTTCGTCCCAAGTTTCATTTCGAGCCGTCACTCAAGTAGGTGTACAAGTTGTGTTAGCACGGTCTATTTCCAGGCAAGTGGTGGAAGAGGAGCGACCCAGGTGCATTTCGGAATGTGTGAATGCCATTGCTAAGACTGATGCGAATGCACAGGGTAGGGACAGAGTTCGCCCAATTTGTACATTTTTGGCAGATAACAAACTACAACTTCTTGCAGCTTACAAGGAAGGTTTCTTTGTTGTTATGGATGAGGGAACCCTTTCGGAGAGGGCCATGAAAGCAATCGACAAGAACTTTGTACCTGCAAATTTCAAGAGCTCAGAAGTAAAGAAAAAATGCTTGTTCTACTTGTTCTTTGCTTTCTGACATGAATTTTGAGCGGTTAGCTTCTGCGAGCAAATCTGCTAAGCGATCTCAACTTGATATATTTTTTAGGTCAACACACACAAGCCAGAATTGCGTTTCAGAGTGATTGTTTGAAAGCACGTGACAAAACGTTGTATCGAGATACCTGTAAAATAATTTAGAAACTCTTTCGATCTCGGATAGTTTTCGTGTCGGTGATTCCTACAAGGTGGTACAGTTTCTGAGCACCGATAGCTGTATCAAATGTAGCCATTTCAGTATAGACAATGAGGACTTGTACTATTCGATACCTCAAGATGAGCTGATGGCAAGCGTTCAAAGCTGCGTCACGCTGGATAATGATGAAATGTCTTCTAGCCTGAAGTGTGAAACTTGTGTATCCAGATTTCTAGAATTACTTAGCTTTACCTGAAGTCAACGTTTGTGGCTTCGGATGGTAATCTTAATGTCCAGAGATCAGGGATATGCATAGGCTCTTCAGTCTTTCAGATTTAAAGCAAAACTCTTCTCGGAAAGATTATTGTGGCACTTCAAAAGCACTTGTCAGGACTCCCGGCTCACGTATTCAGATATGTCGATGATTTTCTTGTGTTCGTTACGTCTTCAGATTTTACGCAAGATGTTGTGAATATTTTCAAGGTTTTTAAAGAAGCATGCAGGAAACTAAACTTTTCTTTTGAATCGCCGCGTCCAAAGCAACTGCAATAACTACATCTGAATTGGTCTTCGAACCTCAGCATGTTTGCTGGTATTATTGTACTAGATTCGTAGAGCCTATACTCAATTACAAGTCGAGCCACTCTAAGCAAGTGAAGAGGAGTATTGTTACTACGAGTTTGGGTTTTTTCTCTGAAAAACTCCTGCCAACACAGAATGAAAATGAGCTTCGATAGTCAAGTAAAGAAACTAGTACAAGCAGGGTATCCCAAAGATGTCATCACGTGCACGTGTAACAACATAACTAAGAAACCTAAATTTGAAGGTAACTACTCGGGGCGTCGTGATAAGTGTAGAAATGGTAGGAGGATAGCAGTGATTCCTTATCTTCATAAGACTTCGCATCAACTTAAGCAACTCTCTAATAGATATAAATCTGATGTGCTTTTCTTAGCCAAAAGCAAACTGCGGTCTATTTGTTCGCGCATGCGCAGAGAGTTTCTGCAATGTCGCATGAAATAGCAAAAAGTTCGTAGACTGCGCAATAGATGTTGTTTACATAACTCCTTTTAGCTGTGGTAAAGTAAACATAGGTCAGTCGGCAAGGAGTGTCAATGTTCGTCTTAGATAGTACGATTCTTCTTTGAAATCCTTGGGTGCATCGCATCTCGCGGCTCATTGCAGAGAGTTCAGTTGTTATCCTCTTTTTCAGGACACTGAAGTAGTTTTTCGATCTAACAATCAATTAACTCGTGAGTTGACAGAAGCTTTTCACCTAAGAAAAAGAGGGGAACAATGCGTCAGCCTGCCGTCCGTTTTGCTGCACGATAAAGAGTTTGCTTTTCTAGATTATGTTCCGAGATAATCTTTATTCTTTTACCCTTTGTTCTCGAGGTGCCAGGATTGATTAATATATGTGGGGTTTAACGGCCCAAAACCACCATACGAGTAGTAGAGACGCCGTAGTGAAGGTCTCCGGAAATTTTGGCCACCTGGGGATCTTTGTTTTGCACCCAAATCTGAGCACATTGGCCTACAACAATTCCGCGTCCATCGGAAATGCAGCCGCCGCAGCCGGGATTCGATCCCGCGACCTGCGGGTGAGCAGCCGAGTACCTTAGCCACTAGAACACCACGCCTGGGCTGAGGTGCTACGGGTGTACTTTTTGCCTACTAACGCATGCATTGTTTTTTGATTGGCTGTTTACATAATTTTCCCTTTCTAATAAATTATTTATTCGTGAGCAAGCGCTTGTCACACCTTCCTTCCTCTTTATTCGTGCGCTTGAATTGACGGTTATACCGTGACATAAGAACTTTACTGAAAAAACAACAAGAAACTACAATAGAAACGCACAGAACCAAACCTGGGCAGTGATGCCGTTAGCGCGCTAACGGCTAAGACAGATTCCCGGAGCGAGGATCCCAATTTCGCAAGCACTGTGAATTTGTGTTACTTATCAGAATAAAACAACAGCGGGGATAGCCCAGAAATAAGGAAAAAAACATCGAAAACTCCAAGTATGTAAGCTCTGACAAGTCTGCGTGGATGTTTTTGCGTGCGAGCACAAGGAGATCGTGGTCTCACGGTGCGAGGATTCACACCAGCTGAGCGACCATCGATATGTTACTATTAGTGTAAGGGATCCCACATATTTCTGAGAAGCTGCCGCGCGAACCAGAAACCTTGCTAGAGTCATAAATGTCGAGCACATTCCGACCCACAAACACGCCAACTGATGCGAATTACCATTTACCAAATACGTTTCGCCAAAACTAGGTGAAGTTTCACGCGCTAAGAGACAGGGAAGTTGCACCTACGAACACATTTTCACGCCGACTTCAAGTTAAGACAACGTAAACGTCAAAGGTAACCTATTTTTTTGATTTGCCTTTACGCTCCTACCGTCGGGATTCACAGTTAAGCGAGGAAACGGCCATCATTGCGTCATTTGGATTACTCGATTACGCACAATGGAAACAAATCCGCCTGCAGCTACACAAGCAATGCGTGAATTCATCTGAATGCAAAGGGCAGCGTAGGAATTTTCTACCCTTTCAGTGAACAGTAGCTGTAACGAGCTTAAGAATAAACAGCACTAACCTTTGTTTGGGCCTCTTGGCAACTCTGCAACTCCTCTTCGTTGGGATGGTTCCCGCCAAACTAACCAACAGCCGACCATCTTCATTTTTAGTTCGTCGCATCAGACGCGGCACGCGCCATTGCCAGCAATACTCTGTGTCTGCCACTGGTAGCGTGGGCGAAGCATAACATTTAGAACTAGCGGAGCGAATGCTGAAAGCTGGCGGTGCTGTGATCGGAACAAGTGTTTGAACATTCCCGTTTTCGTGATTTGGCGTTGCAGCCACTTGCAGCCTAACTCTATTTTGCGCCACAAGGCAAACTGCGGCGCAGTGATAAGGTGGCTCCGGAATTCAGAGTGTTAGCATCGTCGTACGCCGCGCATGCGCACTAGAGGTGAGGGTTGGAATGATGATGCGGCCCCTGGCCAGCCTGCGGGAGCACGTGAAAATTGTGCAACCTTCACCGCTGTGAAAATGCAAAGTTTAAAAGTGTACGTTTAGTCTCGCGGCCACTCATGGCTGTTTCGCTGGCTTGATATACATCCGAATTGGTCCATGCGAAGCGTGACCGCATGACCAACACGAATGACAGCTGGTGACGTGAAAATAGCGATGTGTGTATCGTGTGCTGCATGCCTTACATTCTACGCTCGTGGGCGTGCTGATGGCAGTTTCACTAGCTTGCTTATACATAAAATATATGATTCTATGACATAACCGTATGAAAGACATAAATGACATCTCCAAACATGAAAATCAAGTCAAACATGTTTTCTACGGTATGACATACATGACTGGCTCGTGGCCGTTTCACTGATTTGGCATATATATGCCAAATCAGTTAAATGTCCATGGCATATATATATATATATATATATATATATATATATATATATATATATATATATATATATATATATATATATATATTGTAATGAGAAAACAAACAACACCCAATCCTGAGCCAGCTGTTCTTATTCTGCCTCTTCTTCCTCGCTCACCTAGCATGCGCGTTTGTGCCAGAGTGCCAGTTTCGGTCTTCTTCATCACACTCGGCCATGACTGCAAGCATTGTCGATGGGCCACACGACAATGTTCATGTGGGTGAGGCTAGCTGCAGCAGTTGACATTGCTTCAGGTGGGCGCGGTCAGTTGCATCGTCGTGGTCGGCCCGGACCACGCTGGAAGTTAGTCAAACGTGGCTCCAGCGGCCGACACTGGCTATGTCGCCTGAGTCGTTCGAAATGTCGGGGTGGGGACTGGGTCTTGGTTGGTTCCTTCGTTAATGATGACTCCGCGCGACGACATTGACTGTCACGTGGCAGTCTACAGCCTTGGCCACGCTGCGACGTTTCAGAGAAAGCAGTTCGACTTCGATTTTTTTTTTTTGGTGGACCGAGCTGGCATTCTTGTGGTAGACGTTTCCTGTGGTGGTGTGGTTTTCTTGGAGATGGTTCTGGCGGGTGGCCCCGACTGGATCGACATGGTCGCAGGCTGATCACAGATCGCTTTCCTTTGTCCCACCACATTTTATAGAACAGGGCTGGAAATTATGGATCCGGCAACGAAACAAGTAGCATCTTACGCAGCCGTCTGCGCAATTTTTGGCGGATCGAGGTATGTTTTTCGATGCGATTAGACATCTGCACTAACTTGCGGTGAAGTCCTCGTGCTGACCTATGGCGTGGCTCTTGCGCCGTGACTTGCGTAGTCCGTGACTTGCGCAGTGTTGTCGCTATAGGGCTCCCAAACGCTATAAAGCCAGCGATTCTTGAAGCCACGCTGCGTACTGGCGGGAGATCCTCGACGGAAACCGTTCCAAAAATCAGAGACTCTACCGATTCAGGCAGTGCATGCATCGCACGCATAACCTCTTCCGTCTGGTCAGATGGGATGTTATTAGACTCAGCAGAAAGAGCTGTCTGATTAGGTGGATGACTGTCCATGAGGATGGAGCCGGTGTCTTTAAGTTGATTGGACGACCTGCGTTCGGGCCTCTTGCGAAGCGTTGCGCAAAGCTTGCCATCAGAGACCCGCTGGACACAGCTGCACCGTCGGGCCAGTGCTCCTCAGGAGCTCTAAATACGACAGCAGAAATGCCTGTGCAAGGCAGAGTTACACGATCGTGATTGTTCCCTACATCTTGGTCATCGAGAGATGACAGGATGGTAGGGGCTCGAATTTCATCCTCTAGGTTGGGCTTTTCCCAAGTTCTACCCTGAGAGAAGGTCGAGTTGCATGGGCAGGTGGCACAGGGAATCGGACCGAAAGGAGCTATGAGCTTGAAGGTCCACTCCGCCCATGACTGCTGGTTTTAACCTTCATACCGGTGCCACGCCGCTGCACCTTCCCGAAGACGGTCTATAGCCAGATAGCATTTCTGATTTTCTGTCCAGGCCGCGCGCATTGCTAGCGTATTGACGATTGCCACCGAGCTGTCAGCGTCGTTTTTTAACCCGTCGAATTTCGGCAGTTTGTAGGTGGACGGCGATGGTGCGGCGGCACGTGAAAATGAGGATATCACTGAGGCAACGTCGTCGAGCTGGTCTGAGAGCTGCAGGAGAGTGCCCCAAAGCTATCTGAGTTGCTCCAATGGTCTTGCCTCAAGGTCGTGCGTGGCAGCTACATTCAACAAGGCGTTAGTGGCATGCAATTCTGGCAACATTGTAGGAACTTGCTCGGAGATTGACGCTGTCAGTTTCTTAGTCTTGACGCAGAGTAGCGCGATGGTACGCCGCAGGTTCGCGGCGCTGTCGTGTGTGAAGCCCGAAGAGTCGGTGATCACGGTCTTCGAATATGTAGTGGTTGCAGCACTCACGCCGGTGATGTTGACGAGCATAGAAGCCTGGACGGCGTTCCATGGCAGCTCGTATGTTGAAAGAGTGCGACAACAAGAATGTGGGCCATGGGAAGCGTGAGCGGCATTCCCAAAGGACAGGAGCCGGTGCGGATTCCTGCCGTGAAACGGTGGCAGGGTGTCAATAAGGCCTTGCCCTACAACCCCAGGGGAGGCCTGGACGCCATCCACTGGTGGTCTGAAGGGTAGTTGAAGCGGTGGGTGGGACCTCATTGTCAAGAAAGCGTGAACGGCGTTCCTCGACGGAAAAGCCCGTGATGCCGATGAACCACGAAGACACGTACCGGTGGCTTCCCGCAGATGATTCACTTGTCGAACTGCGCCATCGTGATGAAGAGAAAAGAGACGAACCTAATTCTGGGCTGATGCTGATGCTGATGACCTCTGATGGATGGCGCTTACCCACAAAGGGGGATGGGCCAAGAACAGGGCGGCAGGATACTTAAATGAAACTAAATTGAAAATGAAGCCAATCAGAAAAAGTAGCTCAAAATAATACTACCAAAAAGCAAAAATGTTTGCTGAGCAAGCGGTCAAACCATCTTTTGTTTTTGAAAGACATAACTACGAATTATAAACTAAAGATCTGAAAAGGTAGGGATTCACTAGCATGGTAATCTTTTAGTTGCGTTGATGTAATCAAACACAGCGAAGCATACATCCCTGTGGCAGTAACCAAATGAAGTTCCACCAAGTGATAAAATTACTGGTAGATTTACTTGTACTCCTAGCTTTTGTAATGGGACTACTAAAAATATTTTTCTCTGATAAAAATAACGATGACAGAATAAAAAGAAATGTTCAATTGTTTCAATTTTGTTGCACCAAATGCATAGCGGTGACGCCTTGAGCCGAGCTTTATCAAGGTAATAATTCAGTTTGGGAACTGCACAGCGCAATCTGGTATAAGTTACCTCTAACTTGCGAGATACACACCACTGTTTATTCCAGCAATAGCTCAAATGCTCGAAATCTTTGAATTTATCCAAATTACCTTTTCCCCATTGCAGGCAAGCATTTCGGAACCTTAGCGTGGTTACGTAAGCCGTATCTGGCAAAACTGGGATGGTGGGCCCACCCAGGGATACTGCTGCTAAAGAGTCCGCCATTTCGTTCAAATATAATCCGCGGTAGCCTGGTACCCATAGCAAGTGCAGTTTGTTTAGGTTTTTCGGTACTAAATGCCGAAACGTATTCATCAGCTCTGAATTTACTGCCGCAGAAAGTGCATTACAAATTGATAACGAATCTGTAATGATAACTGCTAATGATTCGCTTGTGGGTAATTTGCGTAGGGCAAGAACAATGGCCAATAACTCTGCAATGAATACCGGGGTATAATCTGGGAGTTGAATCGAAAAGGACCAGTTCAAAGAGGGAGAGAAGATGCCAACCCCAGCCTTTTCTTTTGACACAGATGCATCAGTCGCTATGATATTGCTTATCTCTAGGTGAGCTAGATAATCTGCTAACTGGTCATTTAAATACCTATATACGAATTGTTTCGCATTTTGAGGAAATATATCATCGAATTGTATGCTAAGCATTGACTTTAGGTTGTGTATTGCACCAATATGTCTAATTTTTACATTCAGTTGCTTTAGTAGCGTTTGTGCAAATACTATTTGCGGGTTGTGTAGTCGCGACCAATGGGTTTCAAAAAATAAAGCCGGTTCTTGAATGAAAGCGTAAAATGAGAGTCTTTGGTGTGAACTGTATATCTTTAAGAATGCTTGCACAATAAGAATTTTCAACCTATTTAGCAGAGAAGGTAGGCGAGCTTCCATATACAACACGTTATTTGCAACAAATTTTGGAAGGATTCTGGGCCAGCTGCTCTTATTCTGCCTCTTCTTCCTCACTCACCTAGCATGTGCGTCTGTGCCAGAGTGCCAGTTTCAGTCTTCGTCATCACAATATATATATATATATATATATATATATATATATATATATATATATATATATATATATATATCGATTTGCGGTCTTTTATATGCACATTGCATACTACGTATAGCTAGGGAAAGATGTGGCACAGTTTTTTAGAAAGAAATGCGCTGGCCCCTTTCAAAACACTTTTCCCCCCTAAGTGCCAGCACTGCAGAGAGCAATAAACAGGGGAGCAGCAGGAGACGGAAGAGTCATTCGGTGAGCATCATGGTCAAATGGCAGCGCAAGTGAGGCAAGCACAAGAGAGGGCAGTGATGTGTTTTAATGCGCGTCTGGAATTGGTGACAGCAAGAGAAGGTTCACAAAGAAGGTTAAGTGGCACAGACAATCTTACGAGAGCTTCCCGCAAGTTACGTTTTTCGTTAATATGTATTTTTTCCTTCCATCGTTTATAATTCCAACAGCTTGTTGAGCAGGGATATCTTTAATGTGCGAAGACAACTCTAAAAATCGTTCTTAGTAGTTCATAAGTGTCAACTGCTGTATGATAGCATCGTAGGCACAGTCTCGGTTTCTGCAATTTTATGAGATATGTGTGTATGTGACAAGAGCGTCTTTGCCCTAAGAGCGCCATAATTATGCCGTGCAATGCACCCTTCACAGCAGCGCATGTTATGTAGAACAAGACACAACCAAAACATACACAAGCGCAATGTCTTGAAATTTTTCTTGAACTTAAGCGGAACAATAACTGGAACACACAACACTACCTCCCCCTCTTTACTGAGTTCCAGATGAAAACGATGAACATAAAAAAAACGAAACAAACTTTTCACATATGATCCACTTATATGTCTCGTTCCACCTATTAACAGTTCGGATATGGATAAGTTTATGTCGATCACATATTTAACTGGAACATGAATAGAACCAGATTAGGAGTGTACTGTACGTGGACAATGCCCATGTTGTCCGGGTCACCTGAGCGATGAAACGTCTTTCTCCCAGACAGAGATAATCTAGTGTGTACCACAGTGTAGGGCTCCATAGTGGAGACACCGCAATGAAGACACCGTAAAGGAGGGCTCCAGAAATATCGACCACCTACAGCGTCTACAGCGACCACCTACAGGGCCCATAGCATTTTTGCCTGCATTTAAAATGCAGCTGCTGCAGCCGGGATTCGATCTTTCGACCTGCCGGTGAGCAGCCAAGTACCTTAGCCACTATACCACCAGGGCGGGGGGAGCGATTCATTGGGACATCTGCTGTTGAATGTGTCCGCCTTCACACATCATGAACGCTGCTTTTTTACAAGATGTAATCAGTTTAATGATTGAGACTTCTTCAAATTTCTTCATTGTAAGCCGCCTGGGTGAGAACTGAAGTAGAATCACGTGCACACTTGGCCATTGTTCTCAACGGAAACACTTGGTTTCAACTCACGTGCTTCGCAAAATGGCATTGAGGTACTTGTAACGTAGCATTCAAGATCCGAATAAAAACCACACGTATTGATAACCTCATAGATATTGAGCGATTGCTAAAGCAGCGCGTAAAAGTACACTACCGGTTTTTTGAAAAGACACCTAGTTTCCTTTATTATTGTCCGTGGTATGTTGTAGCAGCTTTAATTAACCCTGAATTTTAATATACCAACTGGAAGAGCAGCAAGTTTCAGAGTCTTTGCATGCTCAGAAAGGAACAAAAGTAATTGTATTTTGATTTAGCGAAGGTGCACTACAAGAATGCGTCAGTCGGTGACCAAACAACTTAAAAGCTTTGCGCCGATTTCCGGTGCAGAAAAAAATGTTTCTTCTATTTATCGTGCCCATGGATAGCATACCGAGGCACGGCGTACAGGTGCTCGCAAAATACTCCAGAACATCAGACAAGCAGCCCCTTTCTTTTCGAGCACGTCAGTGAAAAAATATTGCCTTCGTCTTCGTGAGCAAGGCGTTCCTCGCAAGCTAGGCACACTGCTTACTGGACATGGAATGGCATTACGCTGGCTTAGGGTGCCAGTGTTCAGTGTGGCTAGTCAGTCACGCACCATAAATGTTAAAATCAATCAGGCCATAAGTGAGTGAGATTAACGACGCGCGACGTAACACAATATAAAAGCCGCCCAAGCAAGGTAACATGCATACACAGTGACAGAGGCTGCATCAGCCCTTCTTTCAGAAAGCTAATATTCAAGGATGTCTATCACTCACATAGCAAACAACCGCTTAAAGCAGCGCATATAAAACAGAAATAAAATGGAAAAACGGAAAATAAAAGTCATCGCGTGTGCAGAAACGGACAGAAATCGGTAAGACAACTTTTCGCCACTTATAAATGGCTTTCTCAGCGGCCTAATAAATGCGAAGCATTTTTTAGCCTACTTCGGTGACATTGAGCGTATCTATATTTATCTGTCTAGCCGCTTACGTTTGGGTGCTCTCGTGGTGACCCCCTTAACTTGGCGTGAAGCAAAATTAGCACGTGAGCGTAAGATGGTTTAACGAGTATGACGCGCTGGTCAAGACATGTATAATGTCACAACCCCGTTGCGTACGTCATCAAACACTTCTTTCCAGACAGTGGCATATACCCATGGGCGGTTATGTGCCCGCACGTGGGTATGTGCCACTGTCTGAAAAGAAGTCTCGGAACTATTTTTCATTTTCAAATAGACGCTAACCTTCGTGAAACGTTATTAGTGGTTGCAGTGCTGCCTACCCAATTTTGTAAACATTACGCACGTACTCCTTTGATGCAGCCGTCACGTCGGGTTAATGTCAATTGTGGTTATTTGCCATGCGCCGAAGTTGATATATTGCTACGTAGCTGACATATCAGCGCTCAGAAGCCGACAACGAGAAAGTGGTCTGTTAGTTGTGCGTGCCATCTTCCATCTTAGTCGACGCCATACGCATCAGTTTGAATATAGATTTTAAATAGACACGCCTCATGTCAGTTTTACGTAACATCTTTGTTGTGGACGTGCTGCGTACTTCCCCGTCTTCATCACGAAGCTCCGCAACGGCCGCATCATCATAGGCCCAACCATGTCACAGGTTGAACAAACATCGTCTTCGCCACCTGCCCCTTCCGTGACTACTACATACGTCGTTCTACCTCCTGCTCGTGATCCCGGTGTATTTTCCGGTCAGGATGGCGTTGACGTCGACAAATGGATGAACCGGTACGAACGGGTCAGCGCAAGCTATAGGTGGGACCCGACTCTTATGCTTGCCAATGTGCTGTTTTACCTCGATGGCTCACCGTGAGTGCGGTTCGAGACGCACGAAGTAGAGATTACGAGCTGGGACTCCTTTAAAGAGAAGATCCGCGACCTTTTTGGCGACATCGTTGGGTGGCAGATCGTAGCGCGGAATCAACTGGCGGCTCGTGCACAGACGTCGACGGAGTCGTACGTTGCGTACATTCACGACGTCATCGCCCTATGCCGCCAAATTGACGAGCACATGAGTGATTCGGAGAAAGTGGCCCATGTGCTGAAAGGCCTAGCAGACGACGCATTTAATCTTATGGTTTACAACAACGTTGCCACGTCGACGTCATCATTAAAGAGTGCCGGCGGTTCGAAGAAGCCAAGAGACACCGTATGACTCAGCGATTCACCCGGCTGCCCAACACATCCGCGACCTCATCGTGTGAAGCCGCTCGCCAGCCCCTCACGTATGACAACGTCACACGCATTGTTCGTCGGGAAATCGAAGCCTGCTGTCCGGCTCCTCTTCAGCCACCCGTTTTCGCAACGCTCGCCTCTGACCAACAACAGCCGTCAGTGGCGTTAATACAAGCTGTGGTGAGGCAGGAGTTTGCGAACCTCGGACTTTCATCAGCATGTCCCTTGACTCGCCCTGAAGTCCCATCCTACTCCCGAAGACACGCTTGCCGTTCACCTCCAACAATGCCCTTCCGTAACCCTTCGGAAAGGCGAACACCCTATGACCGGCCTATTCGTTTTTCCTGCCACCAACCTGGGCACGTTTCTCGCTATTGCCGCCGCCGTAGGTCAAACCAACCATGTCAGACTTTCTCTACCTCGGCGCTCATGCACCCGACGACCCCTCGACGTTCAGTCACCGCAACCTTCAATTTCTATTCGTCGTCATCTTACGAGCCTTCCGGGTCGCTGCTACCCTGACGCCCCTCCGACCGGTCGCCGCAGCTCTCACTACGTCGCCAATCCCGCTCTCCGCCACCTCTGCGCTTTTCCTAGCCGAGCTTCTCTGGACGACCGCAGACGGAAAACTAGATATTGCAGCTTATAGAGGTGAAGCTGCAATACCAATGATGGCCGAAAATCCTCTACTGACGCTTCCCACGCACCATAGCCTGCTTGAAGTACAAGTCAACCATGTTCTTGTGACCGCCCTCGTTGACACATGTGCGCACCTGTCTATTATGAGCGCTTCTCTACGCTGCCGCTTACAAAAGATTATGACGCCATCTACGACGCAGGTAATACGTGTTGCCGATGGCGGTACTGTACCAGTAATCGGAATGTGCACTGCTCTTGTCAGCATTCCCGGTCGTCACGCCGTGGTCCTTTTTGCCGTGCTAGCCTGCTGCCCTCATGACCTCATACTTGGCCTTGATTTCCTTTCGGCACACTAGGCCTTAATTGATTGTTCGTCTGGTACCCTCAGCCTTGACCTACCAATCTTTGCTGACTACTCTGCAAAGCCCACCAGCCGCTCGAGCCCAACCACTTTCGTTCGCCTGCCCCCTCGAGCCTTCACGTACGTGTCTTTGTCATTGACCCCTCCCGTTCCTGACGGTGATTATATCGTTACGCCAATTACTAACCGTCGGCTGACGCACAGTGTTACTGTGCCCTATACCATCGCGACCATAGCGGATAACTGTGTGTTACTTCCGCTCCTTAACTTTGGTTTCACCCCTCAATTGTTGCCCTGCCGGATGTCTCTAGCCCAGCTAACTGTCATAACAGAGGATGATGTCAGTGTTGTCGCTGTATCTGCTCTTGATCGAAGCGCAGTCTCACGGTCACCCAGCTCAGACGATAGTATGTTTTGAAACATGATTGGATCGGAGCTGTCGCCTCACCAGGCCGACGCTCTCTGCCAAGTTTTGGCCTCATACAGTGACATTTTCGACACCGACAATTGTCTCTTGGGCCAGACTAAAACTGTCACTCACCGAATCAACACCGGTGACTCTGCGCCTATCCACCGATTCCACTGAATCACTATCCAAGTGATTCAGAAAGAAGTGGCAAAAATGCTTACGAAAAACGTAACTGAACCATTAACGAGACCTTGGGCATCTCCCGTGGTATTAGTAAGAAAGAAAGACGGCTCATGGCGTTTCTGCGTTGATTATCGCCACCTCAACAAAATTACCAAAAAAGACGGGTACCCTCTACCACGCATTGACGATGCCCTTGATTGCCTCCATGGCGCCACCTTCTTTTCATCTCTCGACCTCCGATCTGGCTACTGGCAAATTGCTGTAGGTGACATGGACCGAGAAAAGACTGCCTTCATTACCCCTGACGGTCTTTCCCAATTCAAGGTCATGCCATTCGGACTCTGCAACGCTCCAGCGACCTTTGAGAGAATGATGGACACGCTCCTACAAGGATTTAAATGGTCGACCTGTTTGTGTTACCTGGACGACATGATCATTTTCTCACCTACCTTTGCAACCCACCTTGAACGCCTTTCGACCATTCTATCCATATTTAGACGGGCCGGCCTGCAGCTCAATTTCTTCAAGTGCCACTTCGGTCTTCGTTTAGATTACCGTATTGGGTCACCTTGTTGACGCTGCCGGCGTACGACCAGACCCGGCGAAAGTACGCGCTGTAATAAACTTCCCAGTCCCAAGCTCTGTCCATGATGTTCGCAGTTTTGTGGGCCTCTGCTCCTACTTTCACCGGTTCGTGAAAAACTTTGCGGCACTCGCACGGCCACTCACCAACCTTCTCAAACAAGACGTCCCATTTTCTTGGGGTCCTCCTCAAGCTGACGCCTTCTCTCAGCTAATCACCGCTCTAACGACACCTCCTATTCTTGCACATTTCGACCCCGATGCTCCCACAGAAGTGAGAACAGACGCGAGTGGTCACGGAATTGGTGCAGTTTTGGCGCAAATTCAGTGGGGCAACGATCGTGTAATCGCGTACGCAAGCCATCTGCTTTCTAAATCTGAACGCAATTATTCTATAACAGAACGGGAACGCCTTCCTCTTGTTTAGGCGGTTTCGAAATTCCGTCCTTATTTGTATGGCCACCCTTTCATCACAGATCATCACGCACTGTGTTGGCTTTCTTCTCTGAAGGCCACCACTGGACGACTTGGTCGTTGGGCATTACGCCTGCAGGAGTATTCCTACTCGGTTGCTTATAAGTCTGGACGTCTCCATCTGGACGCCGATTGCTTATCCCGCTACCCTGTTGATCAGCCCGACGAACCAGACATCGAGCCTAGCTTCAGCGTCATGTCAATGTCCCAGTTTCTTCAGATTGGTGATGAACAACGTCGTGATGCTTCTCTGCGACAACTTAATGACCGCCTCGAATCTGCTCCGAATGACACGTCACTTCGCATGTACGTCCTCCTGAATGGCACGCTGTACCGTTGTAGCCTCCAGCCAGATGAGCCTGAGCTCCTTCTTGTCGTGCCGAAAAATTTGCGTTCAACCGTGCTGCACGAGCTTCACGATGAACCAACTGCTGGTCATCTAGGTGTATCTCGGACGTATGACCCGTGCGTCGCCGCTTCTTTTGGCGCGGTCTCACCCGGTTCGTTCGCCGTTACGTGTCCTCCTGCGATATATGCCAACGTAGGAAGCAACCTACTGCGCCCCCGGCTGGACTTCTTCAACCGATCTCCATCCCAACCGAACCTTTCTTCCGTGTTGATATAGATCTTCTCGGTCCTTTTCCCAAGTCGAAATCGGGCAACAAGTGGGTCACCGTTGCTATAGACTACGCGACTAGGTATGCCATCACTCGAGCGCTCCTCACCAGCACCGCTACTGCTACTGACGTTGCGGACTTTTTGCTCCACGACGTCATCCTACACCATGGCGCTCTTCACCAATTACTAACGGATTGTGGCCGCGCATTTTGTCCCGTGTGTTTGAAGATCTTCTGCGCTCTTCCTCGACGCACCATAAGCTGACCACTTCCTACCATCCCCAAACAAATGGCCTTACCGAACGGCTAAATCGGACCCTAACGAACATGCTCGCGATGTATGTGTCCTCCGATCACCATGACTGGAACCTGGCGCTACCTCACGTGACCTTCGCGTACAATTCTTCGCGCCACGACACTACTGGTTATTCACCCTTTTATTTGCTTTATGGCCGTGATCCGAAGTTACCCCTCGACACCCTACTTCCAACCACTACAACGCCGTCGACCGAATATGCACGCGACGCTATTGCTCGTGCAGACCAAGCACGTCAGATCGCCCACTCTAGACTTTCGGCTTCGCAAGCCACCCAGAAAGCCATCTACGACAGCCGGCATGGTGACGTTGACTTCTCACCCGGTTCTCTTGTTCTCCTGTGGTGCCCAGTTCGTCGAGTTGGCTTATCAGAGAAGTTGTCTCGCTACATGGGTCCTTACCGTATCCTCCGCCAGGTAACCGACGTCGCCTATGAGATCATTCCTGCATCTGAGACCACAAGCCTGCCTGCAACCACACCCAGTGATGTGCACGTCAGCAGGCTAAAACCTTACCACATGCCTACTGAAGACCGTAGTTAATGTGCACCGAGACGGCACTTTTACCGTCAGGGGGGGGGGGGGGTAATGCTACGAAGTTGACGTATCAGCGGTCAAAAGACGACAACGACGAAGTGGTCTGTCGGTTGTGCGTGCTGTCTTCCATCGTAGTCAACGCCATACGCATCAGTTTGAATATAGATTTCAAATAGACACGCCTCGTGTCATTTTTACGTAACGATATGTAGCTGTGTCCTGGGCCAGCATCTTCGCGAACATCAGCGTTTCATATTACCTTCCGGTGTTGCTTAACGCATGTTTCAGCTGACATCGTTGCGCAAATGCAAGAAACTGGTTATATAAAGCTCTGCGACTCTGCAACATATGTATGCGCGTGCAACATTTGCAGATACATTTAGCGTCATTTGATTACGTGCCGTTCAAATTAAAATTGCAACCTGGTCACCTTCCCTCCATATCCTTCGCATAGCGTTGATTTCAAGGTACGCAGAATTTGTCGAATTTATTATACGGCTTTTATATTCAGTTCCTGGCTAAGTGGCTTTTTTTATGCGTCCTGAAAGTGTGCGGGTCTTCTCGTTGCCAGTAGGCGGTTTAAGAGTGACCACTTAAAGTAACGCATAGCATCGATATGGTTAAGCGGTGTTTCAGGTCAACTTTGGGATGCCTACATACGGCCCTGTACGCGGCCAAATTATACGCATTGCTTATCACCAATTTTCTGAGAACGAGAAAAGAATTCCCAATTTTTTTGACCAATTATGACTTCCTCGCTTTTTGTTTCGTTCTTTTACCTCATTATTATCCAATACATATCAAGGGAGCACTGCACAGAGTACCTCGTTTTAAACAACATATCAACAGACAAACACGGACCCTTCACAATGGAGATATGAACCTAGGTCTTCCGCGTGACAAGCAGACATTGTATCCAATACGCCACTGCGCCACACAATCTGGATGGACTTCTGCGGCCTTATATGTGCACTTCACATTATCTTCGATGATTTGATTGTCTGCTACATTATACCATTTTGTATTTATTAAAGGCACCATTCGCCTATATACGCACCTGTACGTGTGCACGGCTTTGTGTGAACCCTCGCGGGCAGTTACAATGAGTGTGTTGGACTATAATATATACATGTTTTTAGTTTGAAGATTGCGCCTCCCGAACGGAGCCAAAGGTTAACAATGAACGTTGTGTTTTCGAGTGCATTTCCATTATCGAGAATCATACAGCAGTCGAACGGGCCCTGATGTGCGATCAGCCGCAAAAAAATAGAGGTTCTCATGCATTGTTCGACAAAGTACAGACAGATGATCTCCACTCAGCGAAGCACGTAGACGTAGTACAGTCTCCCACGTTTTTCGCAAGCATACGTACATGTTGGTGCGTTTATGGACAGTATTGCGTATAGAGTTTCATGTCAGGGAACATAATTTATTAAAAACCATAATATACTATTCGCGCAATAGATGGGTGTGGTGCTGTATACAGCACCGGGGCGATCGGCCAGCTGTCAGAAAGGACACGCTCATTTCTATCGAAACGTTGTTGTGAAGTCGCAAGAAGAATGAGCCTTCGGAGAAAAAGTATGCGGTCTCCCGAGCTCGAGGCTGTCTGCGCCAACGAGCGATGCCGTGGACTCTAAAAAAAGAGCGAGTAAAAAGGGTGTCTTTCTGTCCCACAACAATTATTGTCATCTATATTGCGTTAATCCTTGCGCTACCGCCCCGCGCGGTACATACCTGTCACGATCGACATGCCCATTATCAGGGTTACATTGCATTTTCGATTGGAAAGTGGCCAGCGCCGTGTTTTTAAGAGAGGAAGCGCACGCATGCCTGATGACGATTATTGTTGTGGGACGAAAAGACACCCTATTTACTCGATATTTTTTAGAGTGTGGAGAAAATGGCAGGATGAAGGTTGCTCGTTCTTGCGGTTTGTTGTTGGCAGTTGAAAGTGATGCTCTCTGCATTTTACAAACGGTCAAACGTAGTGCATGAATGCCGCGGAAAGAGCACGCATCAAATCATTTGCGTAACCCGTTAAAACATCTGTTTTCTGCCTAGCCTAGCATAAAGAGAAGCTAGCAATGCTTGAAATCGAATGAAGTCTCTATATGCTGCGTCAGTCAAAGGTTAAAAAATCATGTCAATTTATCAACTGAGAAGTTTCATGAAAAGCTAACTGGAAACATTCTAATTTCAATGGGTGCTGATAAACATAAATAACAACCGCGAATATAATTTGTAAAAATTCATTGCACTTCATCTTCATCTTCTGTCAATAACCGTCATCAGTCTTCGCATAGTTCCTATGCAAATTCGGTGCCATCTTGCTATTGCTCCAATAAAGCGTCAGCTGAACCATGCTATTTCAAGTGGTGGAAGGTGCTTCCCGATATCTTTGACCTCTCTCAATTCAAAGCAGCTCCTGTAGCTCCATTCGGAACGTCACTTACGCCAGCAGAGCACCATGGCGCAAGAGCAAGTACAACCGAACCACCCACCGCCAGCCCCAGCCCGGTTAACGACCTCTCTCGGGAGCCTCCAATCTTCTCTGGTCTGCCTGGCGAAGATGCCGAAGACAAACTCGACAACTATAACTGTGTAGGTGTCTACAACAACTGGAACGAGACATTGGAATTATCAGGCGTCCAAGTTTACGTATCTCAGGTTGCCAAGACGTGGTTCCTAAATTATGAGAGCGACTTCCGCGATTTGTCTTCCTTCAAAGACCAGCTCCGACGTATTTTCGGCACACCGACCATCCGTTCAGAAGTTGCTCGGATGAAACCAGCAAAACGCGTTTAACGTTGCGCTGGGTCCTACACTTCTTACATTGAGGACGTGCTTGCACTTTGCCGCCGTATCGACGACACCATGCCAGAAGTTGATCGTGTCTGAAACCTTTTAAAGAGTATCAGACCCAACGCTTTCAACACCCTTGCCTCGTGCAACCCATCGACAGCTTCCGACGTCGTCTCAGTATGCCAGCAGCTTGATACCTTGCAACCAATGCGCCTGCGACCCAACTTCTCTGAGTACCCCCTGTTAAACAGTATGGAGTTCCGATCCATCATTCGAGCCATAATTCGTTAGGAATCGCAAACGTAAATTGTACCGTCATCTAACAGCATTCCTGCTACACCAGCCTCTAGCAATCTGCGTGGCATTATTAGGGAAGAAATGTCAGCATTTCAAAGCACCCACCATGCTCCACCTTGCCCCCGACGCGCTTCGTACGCACAGATTGCTTCAGAGCAACCATCGTCCTCTCAAGTACCACCACCTGTGCCTTATCACGATCATCTCGCACCTCTAGTCACCCATCCACCAAACCCTACCTACCATTCTTCCTGGCGGGTCCCACGCCCTATTCACTACTACTGTGGAATTCGAGGACACACTTCCCAGTTCTGCCGACGTCGACAGCAAGAATGAAAGTCGTGGTTATGCCGCTTTTGAACGTGATGACACATGTGCTCGAGATTACTACCATTATGCCAACAGTCCTTCGAACCACCGATCTCCGTATCCTGTGCAGATTTTTGACACGACCAACGAAACACGTGGCTCCCGACCACGCTCCCCTTCGCCACTCCGACGCTCTGTTTCATCACTTTGGCCTGTCTCTGAACTGTCAACCCAGCGATCGGAAAACTAAACAGTGGAGTTTTTGGAAGGAAAACTGCATCGTGGCGTTGTACTCAATTACAGCCTCGTGCGGTTTAAAGACAGTGCTGCGAGAATCCTGAACCTGAACCCTACCCCGGAGCCTGTCCTCCTACCCCAAGATTCTGCAGTGTCGTGTTATGTCGACACCCAAACGGTATATTTGGTCTCTCTTGACGCCTTGCCAGCTCAGCAACAACAGGCCCAGCCTGTTACTTCCTCCTACTTTTCTCCCGTGATAAATTCTGACCTTGCTGCTTCTAAACGTGAGGCATTGCTAAATTTGCTAAAGAAACACCAGGCTTTCTTCGACGTCAATGCTTCGGCACTAGGACAGACCACAGTTGCGCATCATCGCATCGACACTGAAGGTCAGACTGTTGTACGCCGTTGTCCCTACCGAGTCTCCTTGACCAGGCGCGAAATCATCGAGGAGAACGTGACCAATATGCTAAAAAGAAACATCATACGACCCGCTACCAGTTCTTGGTCATCGCCCATTGTAGTAGCGCAAAAGAGGGATGGATCGGTACGATTTTTTGTTGATTTCCGCGCTAAACATGTTTACCCGAAAGGATGTATATCTGATGCCCCGTATTGATAACGCAATTAACTCCTTGCAAGGCGCCCAATACTTCTCCACACTTGACATTTGGTTCGGATATGGGCAAATTACAATGGACGAAGTATACAAAGAAAAGACCGCCTTTCCTACGCCGGACGGTCTTAACGAGTTTAACGTAGGGCTATTCGACCCATGTAATTCTCCAGCCACACTTGAAAGGATGATCGACAATGTTCTTCATGGCCTCAAGTGGAAAACTTGTCTATGCTACCTTGATGAAGTCGTCGTGTATTCTTCCACTTTTGCTGATCATCTGCAACGCCTAGATGAAGTGCCTACATGTCTCTAGAATGCTGCACTTCAACGAAACACAAAGAAGTGCCATTTCGGCCACACAGCTATGAAGGTTCTGGGACATCTCGTTAGTAGAGATGGCATGCAGCCCGATCCAGACAAAATTCCCGCAGTACTCAATTTTTCACGCCCCTCTCCTTCCAAAGAACTCAGCAGGTTCCTTGGACTCGCATCGTACTATTGCCGCTTCATTCGCAACTTTGCGACATTGCTGCTCCTCTTCACAAGTTTCTTCCTAGTACCAGTTCCTTGGATTGGAATGATCCATGCAAACCCTCATTTTAAGAACTCAAGCACGCACTGACATCCCTACTGGTGCTTTGTTATTTCGTTAACAAGGCACCTACGTTTTCACACACTGACGCTAGCAGACAAGGAATCGGCGCGGGACTCCTCTAGCGTGACCGTGTATTTCGCGAGAAAGTTGTCGCGTATGCAAGCCGTACTCTGACCTCTGCAGAGAAGAGGTACTCTACAACCAAACAAGAGTGCTTGACTGATGTCTGGTCCATCCAAAAATTTTGCCCGTATTTACATAGTCGACATTTTACTGTTGTGACAGACCACCATGCTCTTTGCTGGTTGTCGACAACCCAAAACTTGTTGGGCAGACTTGGCCGCTGAATTCTGCGCTTACAATCGTATGACTTTGACGTCATCTACAAGACCGGATAACAACATCAAGATGCCGACGCTTTGTCACATTGCCCTTTGCAGCAGTCTTCGGCACACGTCATACCCGCTTGTCAAATAGGCTGTGCGGAGGACGCCTCGTCGATATCATGCATTTCTTCTCTACTTTCATACACCCTTCCTTCAGTACTTACCACTCACCAGCGAGCCAATTCTTATTGCTCTGACCTCATCGGTCGGCTTACCGGTGCTACATCTTCCCCAAATGCAAGGCTCCGGAAACAACTCCGACTATTCAATTTGGAGGACGATATGCTCTATCGATACATTTTCCACCCTCAAGGCCACCGATGGGTTCCCGTCGTACCACGCGCACTACGCACTGAAGTTCTGCATGCTTCACACGACGACCCGAGGTCAGGTCAAATTTGCAAAACCTACGAGCTCATCCGCAGTCCATTCTTCTGGCCAGGTCTTTCCATGACGACTTCCTTGCCCAGCAGAGCCGTTCTCTGTCGTCGAAATTGACCTCTTCAGCCCCCTCCCCAACTACAGCAGACGGCAAGAGATGGATCGTCACCATGGTTGATCACTTGACCCGGTACGCTGAGACGGCTTCGATCACTTCAGATACTCCTTCCGAAGTGCAACTTTTTTCTTGAATATTATTTACCTATGTCACGGAGCTCCTCGTGTTTTTCTGAGCAAGCGGTGCAGGGTGTTTTTTCAAGCACGTTCAGTGCATCACAAGCATGAAAAACAGTTCATAAGGCGACATCTAGCTATCACCCAAAAACCAATGGCTTAACAGAAAGATATAATCGCACGCTGTGCGACATGCAGCTCATGTATATCCGACAGGACCATCACCATTGGGATGCCATTCTTCTCTTTGTAACGTATGCATATAATACGTCAGTTGAACGAACCACAGGCTATTCTCCATTTCTCTTAGTATAAGGACGCCAACCGACACCTCCACTTGATATTTCATTTTTTTCTGGTTCCGTCAACTTTTCAACTTTCGTAACCACATTGATTCTCATATATTCCAAATATATATTCCCACATATATTCCAGATCAAGTGGCTGGGGGAATAGCCGCGGTGATAGTTAAGTGATAGACCATCGAACGCGTTATTCGAAGGTCACAGGTTGAGTTTCTGCCCATGGCAAGTTACGTTTTCACACATTTTTCTTTGTAATTGTAACTCCTGTGTTACAATTATATGTAATAACTTCGCCTCTACGTTCTTCGTCATTATTGTCTGTTAGATGTAACGAATTTTGCGTAAAACACGGAAAAACGAGCTCTTAGGCATACACTTCTTTCCCTTATATATATATATATATATATATATATATATATATAATATATATATTTATATATATATACATATATATATATATATATATATATATATGTATATATATATATATATATATATATATATATATATATATATATATATATATATATATATATATATATAAGGGAAAGAAATGTATACCTAAGGGCTCGTTTTTCCGTGTTTTGACACAAATTAAATAGATCAAAAAAACAATAATGCCAAGGAATGCATAGGGGAAGTTATTGAAACAAATACAATGTAAATAAGAAGAAAAACAATTGGGTGAAAAAATTACCAGCCGTGAGCATCAATCGAACCTACGACCTTCGAATAACGCGTTCTATGCTCCAACCACTGAGCTATCACATCAGCCATCCCTCAATCCACTTTTAGGGGTTTATATGTTAATATATATATATATATATATATATATATATATATATATATATATATATATATATAAATATATATCCTCGCCTGTCTCCCGCCAATCTTATCGATGTAATCGTCGAAGGTGTACGAACACTTGCACTCATCGATACCGGTTGCCGCGATATCTGTGATTAGCCAAAGACTCTGCCGCTCTCTTCGTAAAGTGACGATGCTTTCTCCCGTAGTTTCTTTGAGCACTGCGAGCGCCCAACAAATTGAGCCCGTCGCGGCTTGTACGGCAAAAGTGGTTATTCGAGACGTGTTGTACATCATTGAATTTCACGTGTTGGCTTCATGTTCCCACGATGTCATCCTAGGATGGGATTTCCTATCACGTCATCACGCCGTCGTGGACTGCGCTCGGGCCGAAGTGGAGCTGTTACCGTTTCGTGATGCGCCTTCTGTTGATGCGGCCGTATCTAGTGTGGCTAACCTTGTCGTCGCGACGGACATAGACCTCCTCCTTTCAGCGCCCAGTTTGTCCCTGCCTGCTGCACTTCACTTTCTGACGCTACCGTCCTATTCACGCCATCTCACATCTTTGGTAGCCGCCATCACACATCGCTGCCATTCGCCGTTCTTGCGCTTTGTAAAGACACTACCGGAATATTTATTTCCAATCCGAACTCGTGCCCCCTCAGTTTGCGCCGCAACGAGACGCTCGGCCACATTCAGCTTATCGATGAAGGTACTATCGTGCCTGCCGATTTCTCCGACACCAAGCCGAATATGGAACTGAACGCGTTGGTTCCTCACTTTGCCTCGAACAGTGTGTCCTCCGATGCATTTCATCGTTCTATTGACTGCCATCTAGCCCCGGCTCAACGAGAGCAGCTTCTTACCCTGTTACACGAATTCAGGCATTCGTTCGACTTTCCCCAAGCGGTTCTAGGAAGAACGAACGCAATTGTGCACACAATTGACACAGGAAAGAGTACTCCTTTGCGCCAGCGCCCCTATCGTGTGTCTCCGGCAGAGCGTCGCGTAATTGCAGAACAAGTAGACGACATGCTACAGCGTGGAGTCATCAAGCCTTCTTGTAGTCCTTGGTCTTCACCAGTTGTACTCGTCAAAAAAAAGGATGGTTCGATACGGTTCTGCGTAGACTACAGGCGCCTAAACAACATTACGAGGAAAGATGTTTACCCTCTTCCCCGCATAGACGACGCTCTCGATTGTCTCCAAGGTGCAGAATTCTTTTCCTCGCTTGACCTTCGCTCAGGCTATTGGCAGGTCCCAATGGCTGAGTCTGATCGTCCAAAAACGGCGTTCGTCACACCAGATGGTCTCTATGAATTCACCGTAATGCCATTCGGACTCTGCAATGCGCCCGCCACATTCGAGCGAATGATGGACAGCATTTTACGCGGTCTCAAATGGAACATCTGCTTGTGCTATCTTGATGACGTTGTGGTCTTTTCACCCGATTTCACTTCGCATCTCACTCGTCTGCGTAAGATTCTACAGTGCCTTACAAACGCCAGGCTTCAGCTTAACCTGAAGAAGTGTCACTTCGGGGCTAAACAACTCACCATACTTGGTCATGTCGTCTCGAAAGCCGGCATTCTTCCCGACCCTGACAAGCTTCGTGCTGTTGCCGAGTTTCCTAAGCCGACTACTGTTAAAGAACTACGGAGCTTTGTGGGCCTGTGCTCCTATTTTCGTCGTTTTGTCCGGAACTTTGCCTCCATCATCGCTCCACTCACCAAACTCCTTGCTGGCCCTGCAGATCTTTCGAATTGGACAGAAGCCTGTGACGAATCCTTCACAACACTGCGCCAACTCCTTACCTCACCACCCGTACTGCGTCATTACGACCCTACTGCGCCGACCGAAGTACACACGGATGCAAGTGGCGTCGGCCTTGGTGCAGTACTCGCGCAACGCAAACCAGGTTTTACGGAGTATGTGGTCGCCTATGCCAGCCGCGCCCTCACTAAGGCAGAAGCCAACTATTCTGTTACTGAAAAAGAGTGCCTGGCGATTGTGTGGGCGTTAAACAAGTTTCGCCCCTATTTGTACGGCCAAACTTTTGAAGTGGTAACAGACCATCACGCACTCTGTTGGTTGGCTTCACTGAAAGATCCTTCTGGTCGCCTCGGACGTTGGGCACTACGCCTCCAGCAATTCGACATACGCGTCGTCTACCGATCGGGGCGAAAGCACTCTGACGCAGATGCGCTTTCACGATCCCCCGTGAAATCTGATGAATCGGAAATATCAGCCCTTGACTTTCCCCTATGCTCCGTCAGCGTCACAGACATGCCATCCGAACAGCGGAAAGACCCTTGGATTGTCTCGCTCTTGAATATGCTTTCTGACACATCAACTTCCGGTTACCCTCGTGCTCTTCGCCGCCAAGCAACGCATTTCGCCATACGAGATGGCCTGTTATACCGTCGCAACTATCAAGTGGTGGGTCGTAAATGGCTGCTAGTCATACCCAGCCATATGCGCTCTGATATCTGCGAATATTTTCATGCTGAGCCTCAACACGCACACGCCGGGGCGCTAAAGACGTATGAACGGATCCGCCAACGTTACTACTGGTGGGGTATGTACACGTTTGTACGCAAACACATTCGCTCATGTTTCCTGTGTCAGCAGCGCAAGACATTCCCTCATTCACCCGGTCAACTGCAGCCTTTACCATGTCCTGCACGCCCATTTGACCGTGTTGGGATTGACCTATACGGCCCGCTACCGTGCTCTGTTGGTGGTAATCGATGGGTGATTGTGGCTGCCGACCATCTGACAAGGTACGCCGAAACGGCAGCGCTACCTTCGGCTGGTGCTCGTGACGTTGCAACCTTCATCTTGCATCGCTTTGTTCTTCGTCATGGTGCACCACGGGAGCTCCTGAGTGACAGGGGCCGTGTATTCTTGTCCGAAGTTCTGCAGCAGCTCTTACATTCATGCCGCACGGTACACCGCACATCAACAGCCTACCACCCTCAGACGAACGGCCTAACGGAACGTTTCAATAGAACTCTCGGAGACATGCTCGCTATGTATATTGATTCGGACCACTCCAATTGGGACGTTGTCCTTCCTTTCGTGACGTATGCCTACAATACGGCGATTCAATCAACAACGGGCTTTTCTCCATTTTTTCTTTTATATGGTCGTGACCCCTGCAGCACACTCGACACAATTCTGCCATACAATCCTGATGCCTCCGAGTTCAGCCCAGTTTCTGAAATGGCAGAACATGCCGAAGAGTGTCGTCAGCTTGCACGGTCCTTCACAGCCGATAATCAAGCCCTCCAAAAAGATCGCCACGACCGTGATCTTGTTCAGGACACATTCCCCGTCGGTTCTCTCGTGTGGCTCCGACTTCCTTTCCACTTTCCTGGACTGACTCCCAAGTTTGCACCGAAGTATACGGGCCCTTACCGCGTCATACAGCACCCCTCTTCTGTGACCTATGTGATTGAACCGCTCAAGCCATCCACGGACAAGCGCCGCCTTGGTCGTGAGACGGTCCACGTCAGTCGCCTCAAGCCCTGCTACGACCCTCCTGTTCTCTCGTCACCTTGAGTCGCCAGGATGGCTCGTCTTGGTCGCCGGGGTATTGTAGTGGGGAATTCGCAAGGCACTGACTAGTGGGACCATCTCTCTCGGAGAGCGAAGCGCGAGTGTGTGCCCGAGCTGTAGACGCTGGACGGCTCGAGCATTTCTGTTCCTACCGGCTGCCTGCCTACTACCTGGCGTCGCTATTAAACTCCCTTGCAATATATATATATATATTTATTTATTTATTTATTGATCCACCTTGCCGGCCAATTGATCCGCCTTGCCGACCTTTCCAGCAGATTGGTATGGACCTAGTGGGGCCGTTCCCGACGTCGGCTTTCGGAAACAAGTGGATCGTGGTAGCTACCGACTACCTCACCCGCTACGCCGAGACAAAAGCCCTGCCAAAAGGCAGTGCATTTGAGGTAGCTAAGTTCTTCGTCGAAAATATCGTCCTACGTCACGGCGCCCCGGAGGTCCTTATCACCGACAGAGGAACGGCATTCACTGCCGACTTAACTCAAGCGATCTTGGCATACAGCCAAACAAACCGCCGCCGGACGACAGCGTACCACCCACAGACCAACGGCCTCACCGAGCGGCTTAACAAGACAATCGCCGACATGCTGTCAATGTACGTCGATGTCGAACACAAGACGTGGGACGCCATTCTTCCATATGTGACCTTCGCATACAACACGGCGGTGCAGGAGACGACGCAGATATCTCTATACAAATTGGTCTACGGAAGGAGCCCGGCAACGACGCTCGATGCCATGTTACCCAACGTCACTGACGAAGAAAACCTCGATGTGAGCGAGTACCTTCAACGCGCCGAGGAAGCCCGGCAACTTGCGCGTCTCCGTAACAAGAATCAACAGACGACCAACAGCCACCGTTACAACCTTCGACGACGCTTCGTGGAATACCAGCCCGGTGAACGTGTTTGGGTGTGGACGCCGATACGCCGACGTGGACTAAGCGAAAAGCTTCTGCGACGGTACTTCGGACCGTACAGGGTGGTTCGACGTCTCGGCCCACTTGATTACGAGGTTGTCCCCGACGGCATCACGAACTCTCAACGACACCGATCGCGACCTGAAGTCGTCCATGTCAAGTGCCTCAAGCCGTTTCATGCGCGTTAACAAACTGAAACAGTGTTTTCTCTGTATTATTGTTGTATCGTAATTTATTCATTGTACTTTCTTGCATTATTATTGTACCTTCATCTTTAGTTAAAGCATCAGGACGATGCCTTTTTTCAGAGGGGGGCAATGCCACGTTCCATTTCCGAAGTTTTTGTTATCGTCCCAAAACACCACATGATTCTCAGCGCAAACCACGCCTGCAGTTTTCGAGAAGGTTCCGGACTGTAGTAGATCATTTCGATAAGATCACGCCCACTGTGCGAACGGTACAGATTGTTCTGGAACCTACGCCACCGCCAGCGATAACGCTAAAACATTCGACGGCAAGAGTATAAATGCCGACGCGCTTCGCCGCTTGTCAGTTGTTGATCGAAGGCCGACGCTCCGTTCGCCGCTATCAGTCCGAGACCGCTATCTGTGCGAGACTGCTGCTGTAATTGGACTTTCCGTTTACCGGGCACAGGTTCACCCAAATAAACAGTTAAATCCCAACACGAAGTCTCCTGTCTTCGGCCACGTCACGACCCCGTGACAATATATATATATATATATATATATAGATAGATATAGATATAGATACTATCACAAACACGAATGGTTTTTATTGAGCAGCAATACAGCGCTAGCTTCAGCGGCCTTAAGTCCAAACCGTGACTGTCGAAGTCGCAAAAGCACGTCTTGTTCCTCTTCAACTCTCTTGACAGTAGACCCATTACAGAGGTGCACATACTCAAACTACATATGTAACATGTCTCCGCGCGCAGACGAACGCCACCGGGTGAGTCAGTCCGGCTCTATTAGAATTAGCGGCTTTGAATGGGCAATATTAGTAAGTTCCGTCTTGCCAACACGTCGATCATTGGCGTGAAGGTTAGAAACGCGGTAAGTCACGTCGCTTATGCAGCTGAGAATGGCATAGGGTCAAAGGTCTTGCACCAGCAGTTTTTCAAATCATTTGCGTTTCCTCACTGGATTCCAAAGCCACACCAAGTCGCCGTGTTCTTTTGTAACGTGTCGGCGTTGTCCATCAAACCATACCTTCGAGCTTAGTTGCGAAGCAAGAGTGTGCAAATTGCGGAGCTGCGGGTTAAACGCCCTCGAAGCGCGCTTTGTGCTTCGAGCACGTTTCATCCGCAGCTGTGCCCTCCATCATCGCCCTCTCAAGTTCCCCGCAATAACGCTGTTCGTCCAGTTGCTCTTTTAAATGCGAAGCACTTCTTAGCGAACTTCGGTGACTTTGAGCGCATCTATCTATCTAGCCACCTACGACTTTTTGCTCTCCTGGTGGTCTCCATATTAATACCGATACCAAACTTAGTATGTTATAACATGACTGTATGAAGGACATATTTAATTAGTCATAACATGCAAATCATGAGAGGTATGTGATGAATTACGTTTCATGATCCTGCAGCTCTTGTGGGGGTTTCGTTCACATGGAATGTTGCAGAACCGGTATGGTATGATATGATTGCATGGCGAACACAAGCGACAGACCCTAACATGAAAATCATGACATGGGTGTCGTGTAACAACATGAGGACATGCCACGCTCATGATGCGCTGGCAGGCGTTTCGCTAGCTTCACTTATAACAACTTGAGTATTAGGCGACGTTAATGAATAACGAAGGTATACTGGTGCAAACGTGATAAACATGAGATGCTTGTCATGTAACAACATGACCACATGCTACGCTCAATATGCGCTCGCAGCCATTTCGCTGGCTTCACATGTACTAAACACCGTATTACGCGACGCGAACGGATGACGTAGGCAAATGACTGTACTCGGCGTTCGACCCGCAGGTCACGGGATCTAACCACGGCTGCGGCGGCGGCATTTACGATGGATTCGGAATTGTTGTAGGCCCATGTGCTCAGATTTAGGTGCCCGTTAAGAACCCCAGGTGATTGAAATTTCCGAAGCCCTCCACTACGGCGTCTCTCGTAATCATATCGTGGTTTTGGGACGTTAAACCGCATAAATCGATCGACATAGGCAAATGACACATCCAAACAAGATAATCACGACATGCGTGTCATGTAACAACATGACTACATGCAACACTCATGATGTGCTTCCGGCCGTTTCGCTAGCTTCACAAATGTCAAGTTTGGTATTACATGATGCCAATGGATGACGAAGGTATGTGACTGGTGCAAACATGATAGTCATGGGGTCCATGTCATGTGAGAATATGACCACAAGCCACAGTCAAGACGCCCATATATTTTCACGAGACGCGGTGCGCGCGCTCACAGTCGTACATTTCGTCGGGTCCCACTGGAGTTGCCACGCCTGGCACCGGTCCTGCCATATACTCGCAGGCTCACGCCACGCTGTGTTGCTTTTACGCATGCACGTTTCAGCACGTCCGGCGTCCCTGCGTCACAAAAAGAGAGATACACAGTGTTGCCGAGGTAACGCATTGGCGCGAAACGCAGCACGTCGTATTGTGCACCCGTTGCCGTCAGGCCGCGCTGACAGACGCTGGTCACACCGGTCACGCCTGTCATCAGACTATAGAGTGCACATTTTCGCGTTTTGCTAACGTACCGTCGCTGTGCCCAGCGTGCGCGCACGTCAAAGCTACATTGGAGTGTATTGGGCCCTTCATGAAGCACTGGCGGCCCTTTTGCTAGCTCCACATATGCCAAATTTGGTGTTACGTGAAGACAAGGAAGGACGAAGTATAAGACTGCTGCAAACACAATATTCCTGCCACGCGTGTCATGTGAGAACAAGACAACTTACCGCGCTCATAACGTACTCGCAATCATTTCGCTCTACATATACTAAATTTGGTATCACGTGACGTGAACATATGACGAAGGCAAACGACACATCCAAACATGATAATAATGTTACGGAAGTCATGTACAGCATCATTTACCTTCATTTCATAACGTATTGATTTTAAAGTGACTTATTAACCTTTCTCATTTGTGCTTCGCATATCATAGATTTCCACTGTAGCTGGGATCTGCCGATTTTTTTAGCTCTTGCGTCTGTGAGAAACGCAACGCTCTCGCTTTATTTCACGTAGGCGTATCGCCAGTGCTTCAGCCTTTCACCCCACGTTCCTGCCATGGCCGGTCGCCCCCGGTATGGAGTACATAGTTGAAGGCAAAGTTTCCTAAAATACCTAAAGAAACTTAGGCGCAGCGATTGTTTAGTGACCATGCGAAATGAGCAGTACATGGATTTGCCTAGTCTTCGTACTTCCGGGCGGTGAATCGTACTTGTGGCTTGTTTATAGCTTGTTTCGGCTTAATTTGGAAGGAAAGAACGTAATTTTTGAACTTCGTGACCTGAAGCGAAATTGTAAGCCTAAAAAACAAGGGGGTGAAGCAGAACCGCTGAAACTTTGATGATTTCTTTTTCGCAAGAAAACAGCTCCACGCCACACGAACCCCCACGAAACCAGTAGCAAGCCAAAAGTATGAAGAATAGACAAATATGTGTACTACCCATCACTACCATGCTCGCTGAAACGCCGAGCATGGCAGCTCCCATGAACACAAGTGCGAAATTACTGGTCACGGCATTTGAAGAAAAGACAATATTTACATTATTTACACACAGCAGTTGGAACAGTTCATTGCGGACGCTTTCTTCTTTCTCCTCTCTCTTGACAGTTCACGCGTTCTTTTCGACGGCTTCTTCTTCTGCATCATCTTCTCAAAAAATACAAATATTCAATATTCTCCCCCGCCCCCCGCAATGTCACGCACATTAAGTTCATTACATCTAAGACAGTTCCATCAGGTACAGAAGCTCGATAGATACTCATAGCCTCATGTTCCACAGCACACTCCGGATTGTTTTTAATTTTCTTTCCCAGACACTTCAGTCAGTTCATTGCATGCATTCGGTCACCATCTAAGATCCCCAACTTTTTCCAAGGAAGCGCCACTTGATAGCGACTAATGAAGAAGGTAACGCTCAGTTCATATTGTCAAGGGCTAAGTAGATGCCTGAGGATGACGACGACGAAGTGCTGAGGGGAACGTGCTCGGACTGCAGCAGCGTTGTACGCATTTGCTCGCCAGAATATTCATCGTGTATACTTTATTCCCCGTAGCATTATTAGAGGAAGGTGCGGTGTACAACTCGCTATACAGCCCCAGGAGCTGGATCTTAGCAGCGGACGGCGCATTGCAGCTACCACGATGATTGACCAAGTTACTCCATGTCAACAAAATCCGTCAGCTCCGCAACCGATCGTTGTGGTGCAACCTCGTGACCCAGGCCCATTCAACGGCACAAGTGGCATAAAGGTCGATGACTGGTTGGTTCTATATGAGCACGTCAGTAGCAGCAACCATTGGGATCCGACGCTTATGTTGGCGAACATCATCTTCTACTTGCATGGCACGGCGAAACTCTGGTACGAGACACATAAAGAAGAGTTGACAAGCTGGGACGTCTCTAAGCAGAAATTGCGCTATCTGTTTGGGAAACCCATCGGACGTCAAGTGGCCGCAAAGAAAGAGCTTGTGGCTTTTGCCCAGACATCCACAGAGCGTACATCACGTACATCCAGGACGTGTTGGCTTTCTCACGCAAGGTCGACAAGGACATGCTCAATGAGGACAAAGTCGGACACATCCCGAAAGGAATTGCCGATGACGCCTTCAATTTTCTGCTGTGCAAGAACTGTTCGACGGTGGAGTCGGTCATCGAAGCATGTCGTCACTTCGAACAGGCGAAACGTAGGCGCATATTTCACCAATTTCACTGCCTTCTCAACACGGCGGCTACGTCCTCTTGCGAAAATTTGCCCACACTACATCAACCACTAGCGCCGGAAAACGTCACCAGAATAGTCCGTCGGCTACTCCGGGCTATGGCACCCGCTAGGTGTAGCGTCAGCGCGCCAGGACACAACCTCGATGCCGTTTCAATGATACAAGCGTGGTTCACCAAGAGATCGCAAATATGGGCATTTCGTGACCTCATCAAAATGCCCCTGCTACTTCCAGCTCGGCTCCAGTTGTTGCAGCTGCCACTCCGAACCGCACGTTCGCGCCACGACGAAACCCAGCTGAATGGCGCACTCATGATGATCGACCCATATGTTTCAAGTGCCATCGGATAGGACACATCGCTCGCCATTGCCGCAGCCGTTGCACCTCATCGCCTCAACCGAGCTTCTATGATTGGGGACCTCGCTCCGAACGTGCACCTTATGTCCCGTCCTACTGTGCTGAGACAGGTGCAGAGCATAATCCAGAACGTCGAACCAGCCGCTCGCCATCGCCCGAGCGTCGTCAGTCCCGCTCGCCCCAACCCCGCCATTCTCTGTTTCCCTACGACCGTCACTAGGAGAACTAGCCGGTGCAGCCCCCGGAGGTGACGCTGCATACACGACTCGGACTCCAAATCCTCTGATTACTCCCGACCAGCGGTGCAGCCTTCTTACAATTCTCGTTGATGGTTTACCTTTAACTGCTCCTATTGATACCGGTGCACAAATATCTGTGATGAGCTCAGACCTCCACCGCCACCTCCAAAAAGTTCGGACACCTGCGATTGCACCTACCGTTCGTACAGCGGATGGGAGTACTCCTGATTTGCTTGGAATAGGCATTGCGCGATTAACGATTTCTGAGCATTAAACTTCACTTCTGTTTGCTGTACAGGAAAATTGCCCTCATGACCTCATCCTTGGACTCGACTTTCTGATTTAACACGCTGCGCTCATTGACTGTTCCTAAGGTCTTCTTCGGCTCGAACTACCATCCTTCTCAGAGACTGTCTCTACCAGCCCACCTCGTCTAGGCTCTGTCGATTTCCTCAGACTTCCGCCGCAAGCCACAGTCCAAGTCCAACTCTCGCCATATACTCCAGTACCCTATGGTGATTATGTTGCTGCCCCAATTTCTGACGGGGCCATGACACGTAATGTTGCACTCCCCAACACGGTGGTTACCGTTAAGCACAGCCGAACTTCATTTCCGATCTTCAATTTTGGCTTCTCAGCGCAAGTTATTCCTCGCGGCATGTCACTTGCGATCTGACACCACTGGTCGACCGCCCCGCCGCGGTGGTCTAGTGGCTAAGGTACTCGGCTGCTGACCCGCAGGTCGCGGGTTCGATTCCCGGCTGCGGCGGCTGCATTTCCGATGGAGGCGGAAATGTTGTAGGCCCGTGTGCTCAGATTTGGGCGCACGTTAAAGAACCCCAGGTGGTCAAAATTTCCGGAGCCCTCCACTACGGCGTCTCTCATAATCATATGGTGGTTTTGGGACATTAAACCCCACAAATCAATCAACCACTGGTCGACCACACAGTTTACGCCGTTACCACCGATTCACCACCCGATTTTTCATCAATGTCATTCTCGTCACGTTCCTGTTCCGATCTTTTGAAACCAATGCTATCTGACAAGCTCACCTCTGAACAAGTATCTGCTCTCTGCCATGTGCTTGCTTCTTCTCAAGACATCTTTGACTTTGGCGACCGTGATTTGAGCCAGACATTCATGGTAACCCATTGCATCGACACCGGTGACGCTCGACTCATTCGCCAACGGCCCTACCATGTGTCAACCCCGGAGCGTGCTATAATACAGCGAGAAGTCAATAATATGCTTCATAAGGACATAATCGAACCCTCACCTAGTCCCTGGTTCTCACCCGCTGTACTTGTTAAAAAGAAGGACAATAGCTGCAGATTCTGTGTTGATTAGCACAATCTCAACCATATTACCAAGAAAGATGTCTATCTCCCACAGCGAATAGATGATGCACTCGATTGCTTACACGGTGCCAAATATTTCTCTTCAACAGACCTTCACTCGGGCTACTGGCAGATCGCTGTGAACGACTAAGACAGAGAGAAGACGGCCTTCGTGACTCCTGGTGGACTTTATCAGTTCAAGATGATGCCTTTCGGATTATGCAATGCCCCCACGACTTCTGAGCGCATCATGAACTCTCTCCTTCCAGGCATGAAAGGGACCATCTGCCTTTGCTATCTTGACGACGTTTTTGTTTTTTCGACTACTTTTGACGACCATCTTACGCGTCTGTCCACAGTGCTTGATGTTTTCCGACGTGCCAACTTGCAACTTAACTCGGCCAAATGTCTCTTTGCGCAGCACTAAATTCGCGTACTCGGCCATCTTGTGGACGCTGCTGGCGTTAAACCAGACCCTGCGAAAGTCCGAGCAGGTCGTGACTTCTTCCCACCCCGCTCAGCCAAAGATGTCCGAAGTTTTCTGAGACTGTGCTCCTATTTCCGTCGTTTTGTCAAGAAGTTTGCTGAAATAGCCCGTCCTCTAACCTGCCTCCTCAAAACAGATGTCGCATTCACCTGGGGTCAACAGCAAGCAAACGCCTTCTCGTGGCTCGTTGACATTCTCACCAATCCACCAGTCCTAGCACACTTGGACCCATCTGCCGCCACGGAGCTTCGTACTGAAGCCAGTGGCCACGGCATAGGCGCAGTGCTGGCGCAGCGGCAACAAGGAATGCACCGCGTCGTCGCGTACACAAGCCGACTGTTGTCGCGCTCGGAACAAAATTATTCGATCACAGAACGCGAGTGCTTAGCTCTCGTCTTGGCCATTGCGAAATTCCGATCATACCTGTATGGCCGACCATTCTCAGTTATTACGGGCCACCATGCGTTTTGCTGGCTCTCCTCACTCAAGGACCCTACGGGACGCCTTGGTCGCTGGGCGCTGCGCTTACAAGAGTACACTTTTTCCGTATCCTATAAATCCAGACAACTTCACAAGGATGCCGACTGCTTGTGCCGTTAGCCAGTCGATCCCCCTAACATGATGGAAGATGGACAAGAAACCCTCGTTATTTCGATTACCGACTTCACCGACATAGCTGCTGAACAACGCCGCGACCCCTCTTTGCGTGCTATTATCAATGGTCTGCACTCTCCCCACCCTGACCACTCCTTACAACTGTGCGTTCTTCACAACGACATCTTGCACCACTACAACACCCCCACAGATGGTGCTGAGCTTTTACTCGTTGTTCCTGCGCATCTTCGCTCAGGCATTTTGGCCCAGCTCCATGATGCCCCCTCCGCTGGACACCTAGGGGTGTCACGCACGTATGACCGCGTTCGCCACCGATTTTTTCTGCCTGGCCTCTACAGTTCTGTGCGACAGTACGTTGCGCCATGCTACCTCTGCCAGCGCCGCAAGACATCTGCTCTGGGACCTGCTGGTACCCTCCCGCCCATAGAAGTACCAGATGAGCCATTTTGCGAGTCGGCCTCGATCTTCTAGGACCCTTTCCCGAGTCGGCCACCGGTAATAAGTGAAGTGCTATTGCTACCGACTACGCAACGCAGCATGCGGTTACACGCGCCCTCCCCACAAGCTGCGCTACTGATGTAGCTGATTTCCTTCTTCATGACATCATTCTGCGTCATGTTGCTTCTCGTCAGTTGATCACCGACCGCGGCCGCTGTTTTCTATCTAAAGTAGTCGACGAGCTCCTGCGATTCTACTCTACCCACCGCAAGCTACAGCGTACCACCCACAAACCAACGGCCTCACAGAACACCTCAACCGTACCCTGACAAGTATGTTAGCGATGTACGTCTCCAAGGATCACAAAGATTGGGACATCCACTTAGCTTTCTTTACCTTCGCCTAGAACAGTTCACGTCATGATACAGCTGAATTTTCACCTTTTTACCTACTTTTGGTTATGACCCACCTTTGCCCATGGACACCATGCTCCAACCTGACGCCCCCTCATCGACTGCTTATGCTCGTGATGCCCTGGCCCGAGCTGACATTGCCTGCCAAGTCGCACGGGATCGTTTATTAGCCTCGCAGCTTAACCAAATGAGTGCTTACGATCACCGGCACCGCGACGTACAGTGCTAGCCGGGGTCGCTCGTCTTGCTGTGGTTACTATCACGTCGTGTTGGTCTCTGCGAAAAAGTGATGTCCCATTACGTTGGCCCTTACCGCGTCATATGCAAGGTCACCAGCGTGACCTATGAGATAGCTCCTCTTCATACCACGTCAGTATCAGCTCTAGTCCCAACCAATAAAGTGCACGACTCACGGTTTAAGCCATACTACTCACGCCCCGAGACTTGATCGCACCGGGACGGTGCTTCTGTCGCCGGCGGGTAATATCGCGGGCTAAGTAGATGCCTGAGGATGACGACGACGTAGTGCTGAGGGGAACGTGCTCGGACTGCAGCAGCGTTGTACGCTTTTGCTCGCCAGTATGTTCATCGTGTATTCTTTATTCCCGGTAACATCATCTTTCTTTTACCTTTTTTTGTTTGAGTGTTGTCGGCTGGCATCATCCCGATGCTCTCCAAGTCCCTGAACATCCATAGAATCTCGCCGGTAGAGGCAGTCGTACTTAGTCGAAAGACGCATACGTTGACAGATGATTTCGAAGGGGTGTAAAAAAGTTGTCCTTCCAATATCCATCCAAATGCAGAACCAATAGCCACCAAGCTTATCATTTCATGGTACCGCTTCGTCACTCCCGACATGAACTGTCCAGGCTTATCAGCACAGATTGAAACACTGACTCGTAAACTGCAGCCATGCCCAGTATCACCAACTTATCAGCAAGGAGATGACCACCGCTTTTAATGTCTCTGACAAAGTCACGATCGACTGGTATTTGCACGACATCCTTGCAGACGAATGGTACTTCAATGGCGGTTAACAGGTACTTCTGGTTGTCATACTGACTGCCAAGTTTCAGTTCGACAACAGGATGTTGTCTCGGAAGTAAACTTGTTTATCCAAATATATTTAACTCTAGGTTAACTGATTCAAATTATTTCAATCCAATCGTCTTGGATACATCTTCACCAATAAAGGTACGCTGGCTTCCGCTCTCTACAGTGCCACGAATATAGGCCTTTTGCTTTTTTACCATGACCCATGACCCATGCCCTAAATGTTTGCAATACGACATCAGAGTGAACGTAAGAATGAAAGCTAGTATGCGGACTGTTTGTAGTTACGGTGCCTTCGTGTTGTTTCTTCGATTTCCACTTGGGATCGCACACAGACGAAACTTGTCCACCTCCGCATGCTCCACACTTGACTTTTCTGTAGCAGTCCTTGGCTAGATGCCCTCTTACGGTGCATCGATAACATCGCTTCTCGACAGCCAATTTCTTCAACTTTTCTTCCTGGGTAATACTTCTGTCACAAAGTGGAGTAGCGTGCTTTGTAGACCCACAAAGCAGTCTTTATTCTCAGCTTTCGACGAACACTGCAAGACCACTGCTGTTGGTAGAGTGGCGTTTAACTTCCTTTTCTCTTGAGGTGGACGGGTGCCTTCCTTTTCTTTAAACTCATAATTTTCTCTTTTTTCGCAGCTTTCAAATTCCACGCAAAGACACGTCAGGAGTTCTTGCAACTCCTTCTGAGCTGTGGCTGTCGATAAGTCATGCTGTTGTTGTCCCAAGTATGCATTTATCTGTTCTAGATGGTGGTAACGTTAGGTTGGCTTCTTTCCAGTAATCACCAACGACGATGTCTGTTGGCAATGCCTTCTAAAAATATCTGTCATCATAGTTGCATAACTGGCAGGACTGACGTTTAATCCTTTCAGACCTCTGATGTAACATTGCACATATTGCAACAGCTTTCCAAGATTGTAGACGTCTTCCGAAGAATCGACTGCTGGTAGAGCGCGCAGTCGGCGCAGATGGTCCTGTACATTACGCCGTTTATCTCCGAAACGACTTTCAAAATCTTGATGTCGTCGCCGTAGCACTAGGCCGTCGCCTGCAGCCCAGAAATCACGGTGGCTGCGTCCCATTTCAGAATAGTCTTTAGATATTGAAACTTTTCTGCTTTTGTCAGGTTTTCGTTTTCCTCAACAGCGGTCCTAAACTGCTCCCTAAACCAAGGCCAGTGGTGTATATGTCGAACAAATGTCTGGAGCTCGAGTGTAAGAAGCTTGATTTCCTTGCGCGGTGTGTGATTCTTGGGCGTCTGGGATGGCCTTGCTACGGCATCCCTTGCCTAGAATTCCGTAGCACAATGGGTTTGATGCAATCGCCACTCCCCAGCTTCTCTTTCAGCGCTATGGCGCGATTCATCTTGCTTCAACTGTCCCAGCATTTCTAGTGCAGTGTCTTGATATGTCAACACAGTGAACTCTGTAGCGAGCTCGTCCTTTGGAATGAGCTCTTCTAGCTCGGTGTTAACTTTTAGTAATCTGCCTTGTTGCATTGTAGCCGTTTAATCGAAGATGACATCTTTGCACTGCCAGCACTTTCCATCACGGCTTCGGCTTTATTGATGGGACGCGTATTCATCTGTCATCGTGTTGTTTGCTTCTCTTTCAGCCCTATGGCGCGATTCATCTTGCTTCAACAATCCGTGTTCATGCTCACCTCAATCGACTGTGTCTGTCACGGCGAAAAGCAGCGGCATATGTCCCTTCAGGATTTCCTCTTGGCTTTTTTTTAAGGTTGCCGCTGTCCTCGCGACGTGCTGTCTTCCGTTCAAAAATCCCGAGGAGCACTGATAGCATGAATTGTCCCGGTGAGAACTCCGGATGAGCTTCAGCATCACTTTGTGAAATAACTGGTCACGGCATTTGAAGTAACAAGACTATATTTGCATTATTTACACACTGCAGTTAGAACAGTCCTTGGCGGACAGGTTCTTCTTCCTCTTCTTCCTTGAGAGTTCACGCGTTCTTTTCGATGGCTTCTTCTTCTCCATCATCTTCTCAAGGAGACACAAATACTCAATACTAGAGCCAGAGATTCCTCTAGCGTCTATTAGGGAAACTTTGTGGTTGAAGAAACCACAATTTTGGCAGAAGCATGGTCGGACGGCTCCTGGCCGCCATCGCCCGGTTTTCGCGCCCAGGAGAAGTGATGCCTAGAGCTCCTCCAAGCAGCGCCGCACCTGAAGGGCGCTTAGCAAGCAATGATCCCACTTAACGACCCGAAATCGCTCCCGCCGCCCTGCGAAGACGTAGTCTACTACCTAGGATGCCGACTCATGCCATACACATCGTGGGACGGCCGAAAACTCCCGTCGACCTTACGAAGCTGCTGCCATGGCAACAGTACGAAGAGCTGCTGAAGGCCACGTCGCTACTGAACGAGCCACCAGCGTCCCGTGACAAAGTGCGGATTCACCCCACAAATAACGCCTTCACCCTTAGTGTGCGAAGATTCGGCCAAGCAGAAGCCTACGTTCATACCACGTCACTGCAGATCGGAGTCCAAACCATATAATTTCACGTTTACGCCTCACCACCCGACGATGAATTTAGTGGTGTCATGTTCAACGCCTACGACAGCCTTACAGATGCAGAAATCTTGAAAGTCTTGCAAGACAGTGACCCAACCACGCCTGTCATGGGTCTCCATTGCATGGGACGGACCAACCACCTACTCGTCACCACGCTTGGAGAGTGTTTGCCCTGATGGAGCTTCTCTTACGGCGTCTGAAGTTGCCTCTACCCCTTCCACACAAGTGTAGAAGCATGCTTTAGTTACCGCAAGGTGGGTCACCGAACTGACGTTGGCCCTCATCCAAAACCCAAACCCAAACGCTGTGCGCGTTGTGGCAAGAAACACTCGCCGGTTCCACAGGGCACCCAACCGACATGCCATGCCCACTACATCGTTTGTAAGGGCGATGATGCCACGAACAGTTCAAACTGCTTATACCGTTTCGTAAAGAAGCCTACCCCGTCCGGCAACGCACCGGCGCAAGCACCCGACGAAGAGCCACAACCACAACAGCCACCGACCCTTCGCACCAATAACTCACCGTCCCAAGAGCAGTCGTACCTGCATCTCGGCCAGCCGCAGCAGCAGTAAAAGACGACCAGTCATTCAATACCCCGCACCCATGACTTGTCCTGGTCGAGGTCTCAGTCCAGGCCCCGGTCTAAGTCAACGTCTGAGTCATGGTCCAAATCGAGGTCCAAGTCCCGATTGCGACCCCGTTCTACTAGTCACCTGAACTCATCCTCGTCGATTCTCTGTTCTCCTGGTTCGTCCGAAAGATCGTCACAGTCATCGTCCGCGCCTGGTCCCAAGAAGCTTGCCTGGGCCTCAAGACCCCCCGCGTCCCTCAAAGCGTCACTGACGTCGTCGCAGTATCCACAGCTGAGGTAGTTGGTCACGGAAAACTCCTTACTTAAGGCACAACTTTCCTCGCAGCAGAGTCAGCTCTCAAAAGTACTGTCCAAGATCGGAAACCTTACACAATCCATCCAGTAATTAGAATCAAAGCTCGACAGAACCCTTGAGCAACCAGCCACGACCACGTCGCAACCGATAGAGGCAGTCTGTGCCCCATCCCAGCCACAATCACAGCCCTCATGTGGGCGCAAAGCGAACACCTCCACCGCGCCGTTTCATGCCCACACCAATATCGCTGTGGCGGCCTCTATTGCAGTATCTGCGGCTCTCATGACCCTAGACGCGAAATTCGAAGTCCGTTTGTGGACACAGTCGATTGTGGACACAACAGTTCATTGTGGACACAAACAGCTCACTGAACTCCCTGAAGAGCTATACGGACGCAACCACTACTCACTGAACGCTCCCAAAGATTACACGCAATCCACCACCACCGAAATAAATGCACACCTCGAGTGCTGAAAGCATGCGCCCACGTTCGGCGAACCTGCCACACTGCAGGCAGGCCCCAAACCTGCAATGCCATAATTATTGCGAGTCCTACACTGACCATAAGGCAGTGGAGCTGCAGGGGCACCGTAAGAAACTGCAAGCTGATCTGCAAACGACGGAATCGGCCCCGGACGTTATCACCTTGCCAGAGACGTCTACTCTCTCCACCCTTCTCGGTTGCGTGTCCTTTCATCTGCTTGATACGCATGCTTCCCGTGCACATTCACGCTCATTCACAGCAGCCTCACAGCTTTGTAGCGCGAATTTGAGGCTGTGGGTATTCAGCAATTGATCGGAGAAATTCTACCACGCAAGCGCACAGGCAAGTGGCTTTTCGTCCTGAATGTGTACAGTTAACCCCGTGAGAAAGCGGCAGTCTTCTTTGGCCTTTTCACTGAGACGATCGCTCTCGTTGGTGACATGCAGCTGCTCTTGCTCGGCGACTTTAACGCATGACAACCCGATGGGCTCCACGCACACGCATCTGAAAGAAAGAAGGTTACGGTCGTTAAAACAAGACTTTGCCTTATCCTACTTAACGATCCGCACCAGCCGCCCACATGCATAGGCAACAGTGTATGCCGCGACACATCGCCGGACCTCACACTGTGCGAAAACGTTCGGCGCGCTACTTGTAGTGGGCAGTGACCACAACATCCTTGCGATTATAAACCAAACGCGCCTCAGCAAGAAGCCGAAACCCTCAGCTCGAATTACCAGTTGGCGAAAATTCTGCCAGTTGCGTGAAGAAAAAGCCTCTGACCCCATTCGGACATCGACGAATGGATCGCTTCCTAGCAAGCACGTGGAAGTCATAACCCGTAAAGTGGAGATTACCACCGACATGCCCACAACCGACTCTCACCTCCTCCACATGTGGGATGCATACGCTGGCCTCTTGCTCAGGTGGCGTCGGCAGCATCAGAACAAGAAATTACGCCACCGCATCGAGGCGCTTGCGCATAAGTTCGAGAACTATAAGCTTATCCTTGCAAGACAGCAATGGGGCCAGCTGTGTGACGGTATCAATGGGCAGAAGAGCTGTAAGAGAACGGGGCACCTACTACGACACTTGCTAGATCCCAGCGCGTCGACGTCGTCTGTGCAAAAACAGCTTCACCGGCTGCTACATCGTTACCGTGGCACGGACGCTGAGCTGCTCGAAGATTTGGCTCGTCGTTACGTGAGCCTCGTCCAGCCGAACGCGGCGCCGGAGCACTTTCCCCCGTACAGCAGCAAGCCGAACCCGCGACTGGACCCCAGACCCCAGACCAGGCAAGAAGATAGACATCGCCAAGCTACGCCGCATATTGCTCACATCTTGCATTGGCAAGCTCATAGAACACGTTATCCTTGCCCGTATACAGACCTACACTGAAGAAAACGAACTTCTCCCTCCCACAATGCTTGGCTTCCGCGCCTACCTAATGACAGAAGACGGGCTCGTGCAAATACACCGCGACATCCTTCGTACCCCGCTGAAGGCCAGCACTCACGCCGTGCTCGGTCTAGATTTTCATAAGGCGTTCGACTCGGTGCGACACGAAGCCATCGCCTCAAACTTTGCTGCCATTTACCTGGGTTAGCGTATGTATAACGAACTTATGTGACTTAGTTTCCAACCGTACCATTGAATTGAATTTCGAACCGTACTGTTGCAGAGATGCGATTTCTACGTCCCGTCTTCTCAGCCTTGGCATCCACAACACTGTCGACGAACTCATCGAAGTGCACCGCACAGCACAAATTCAGAGACTTCGCGGTAGCAAGACCGGCCGCTGGACACTCGCTCGCACAGAACTCACCGCCTGGCCATCGGGTGCAGACCCGGCCTCTATACCTCCGACTTAAAGTCGACGCTTTTTTCATCAATTCACTGCCAAAAACATGCTTGCAGGACACGACAACAGCAGAAGGTGAGCACGAGCCGAAGCCTTACACGACGACTACGCCTTACGCCCAGATGTGGCCTACATGAACGCGGCCCGCTACCTCTCTTGGCCAACGTCGTACGCACTTATCGTAATAACTACTTGCGCCCTCTCAAAACCAACACAATGCTGTGTGTAGCCAGCTCCGTCTGCGCCCTCCACCCCACCGAAGTCGAGGAAGTGGCCATAGCTCTTGCGGTGTCCTCCGTGTCGGCTACAATCCTCAGCGATTAAAAAACCGCTATCTCCCATTTCAATCGCGGTAGCGTTGCTCCCGGTACCTTACGACCTCTTCACTCCCGTGCCTACCTCGAAGACGAGTATCCGCCTTCTATATCTCTCGTCTGGGTACTGGCACACGCGGGAAACCCAGGGAACGAGGCTGCCCACCGACAAGCTTGAGAATTCGTCAACCGAGCGGTGGGCCGCGCCACGAACCTAGACAACGTCGGCGAGCCCCTCATATTCTGTCACAAAATCGCTCAGCACTGTCGCCCTATGTGTCGAACAAAACCAATATCGCATTCCAAACTGACGAAAGCGCAAGAGACCACAAGGCGTCGCATCCTAACGAACTTGTTCCCATGCCCGCGGGTGTACGCACACACTTATTTTCATAAGTTCACTCCGCATAGCTCAAAATGTGGCTCCTTCGCCTACCTCTCTCATATTATATGGGACTGCAGCGAAGATCCACCCCCGCCTGATTTCCTGACCACTTCCTCAACCAAGGCGTGCGAAAGTGTGCTCGGTGTTACGAGCCTAGAAATGCAGCTTCGGGCAATACAGCAAGCTGAGGAGCTACTGGCCAGGCACGGCCTGACCACCATTCCTTAGTGATTTTCAGGGGCGAAGCTCCTTATGGCGTGGCTTGTGTGTCACTCGTAGTACGTAACCACCAGTGGCACATACCCGAAATAGCGGTCCTTACAATGTCTGCTGGATGGGGGCACTTGTATATGATGAATACATGATGAAAAGATGTAAGATGGCTGTGCTTGGAGTTTTCTCTAGACATATGGACGGACGAACGGACTGACACACGCACGGACGGACAGACAGAGGGGCGCACGAACGAATGGACAGACAGAGGGATGGCCCCAAAAAGAGATGGACGGACAGACAGACGAATGAACAAACGGACGGATGCATCAAGGATCACACAGATAGGTGGACGCAAGAACGAGCCCCACCAATCACCATTCACTCCGTGGATATGCTGTGATTTTTTTTAAAACCTAAATAAAGTTGTTTCTCGGTGTATCGTTTACTGGAGTAAAGGCTTGTTTGAAACGCAAAGGGATGGCAGGAGGGACGCCTCCAAGACACATGCGCTTGGCTTCTTCAGTTCGCATCTCGACGGTGTTACCCACGTTCCATCTCTATTCTCAAACGCGATCAACGTTTTTGAATCGTACCTCATCGGTGTCGTTGGTCTTCCACTACCGATGCTTGCATTCGGCTTTCCTAGCTCGCACTTAGTCGGTGTTCTAGACGCGACGTCGCTATTTGCGAACGCGATCAGCTTCGCTAACCCACAACGCCACGACGGCCGGAAAAGATACACGCACACTAGCGAGAAGCATGCTCCGGCGGCGTCCCACCGATCGGCGTGACTGCGCGACTAGCAGCGGTGCGCTGTCCACATTTCCGGCGCCGCGTCACCACGGCTGGGCTAGATGACGGCGGACGAACACGCGCAGTGCGCCTACCCACGACTTTTTCCCGCCAGCAGATTGATACTCAACGATTTGGGCCTCAACTCTATTGACCAGTGCCCCGATTCTATGCAGATTCCCAGAAACATCAGGTCTCAACTACGCATCGCAACCATTCCCCGCAATATGAACCCTGCACACAACGTCGGTCGACGTAGGGCCAGGGGTAGAGCTCTGCACGAGCACGTCCATAGCAACTCCACTGATGCGAGCTTTGTGGATGCTGCGCCTTATGTCAAACAAGAGGCATTCGCTGTTTCCATTGTTGACTCGAATTCCCGGCTCACTTGCTCCGCGACGGTACGCACATCGAAACCCGTGATAGCCGAACAGGTTGCAATCGTGCTGGCTATGCTAGATAGTCGCAGAGAGTCAATATACAGCGACTCCAAGGCGGCTGTTAAAGCCTACGAAACTGGGATGGTAAGCCCTCAGGCCTTCCGCATTCTCCAAAGCGTCAAGAGTATCATGCCCCATTCTCTCACTTGGTTTCCCCTTCACCTGGTGTCGATTGAGGGCTCTACCTCTCACCCTAACGAGGGCGCACATGAGGCCACGTGAGGACTCACTGGCCACGCCGCCTCCGCGGTCCCTCTGTTTAGCTGGGAACCCTTACTTACGTTCAATGAAATACCAAAGCACTTCCATCTGTCAAGAAGGATATTCCCCCCTCCCACACCCTACCTTGTGCAGGGCGCAGGCAGTTGCCCTTAGACTATTGCAAGCCAGTGCGTATGCCAACCCTGCGATTCTTCACGCCATATACCCTGAGTGGTATTGATGTGCGGATTGCCCCGCCGGACTGCTACCTGCCGGATTGCCGGATTGCGAATACTGCCGGATTGCGGACTGCTAGCAACATTCAACCATGTGTTCTGGTAATGTGAAGTCATGGGCTCCACCCTCAGCGAGAACACGTGGGCTGCATTCTTACGTATTCCCAAACTTAACTAACAAACCCTGGCCGTCCAGAGTGCCCGTGAACGGGCCGCCAAGCTCGGCTTGACGGTCACTGCGTAGAATTAGCCGGGTGGCGCGGGGTCTCCCCTGCGTCTTCTCAGAACCAAAATAAAGTTTTAATCAATCAATCGACAGATCGAGGGAGGTGGCGCGGTTGAGGCAATGATGCCGACGGGAGGAGTGGGCTCGAGTGCTGCGAGCGGTGAAGGGGATGAAGTGAGGGGAATAACACATCGTGGCGAGCGGCGACAGGCTAGGGAGAGAGTGACGTCCCGCGCGCACACTGTGAGCTGAGGCGTGGCCTACTTGCATCGCCCTGATGCGGAGAGGCAGGGTTACACAGGCTAGTTAAAAAGCTGCTTCGCATCTTAAACGACAACAACTGGACATTGTGATACTGGCGTGCAATCACTGCAGACTGCGCTGCTGCGCAGACGTTCCCAACCTACTGTTGCAGTATTCCGCATTTGATAAAGGGCGATTGGCTTTACAAGCTTTGCGATCCACAAATTATTATGAAGCGCTCTTAGCGGACCAGACAGGCAGGTATTATCTGCACAATTTGGAAGTCAGGCTAACCTCACTTTCTCTCGTCCCTTCACATGGTGGGCATCACTTGGAATTAGGTCTGTTGCCCTTAGCACCTTAACCGGCACTTTAATCGCCTTTTGGCTACATGTCTTGCTCATACCTATTTCACCTTCGATGATACACTCCAACATTCAGCCGAGTTTGAGTTTCGGCGTGTCGGCGGTAAGCAAGTCAAACAAGGACGATCCCGGCAGTACCGAAAATTTTCAAGATATTGCCGCTTTTTTTCTGATTCACAGAATTGGTGGTTCATTCTGACGTGGACACCATAATAGCCGACAGCGTGACACTGCCGTCAAGCGTGGGGCCATACTTGCGTCACACAAACGAAAACATCAAAGCAATATTAGTTACAACAGCCTCACGTCACGGGCGTCCAGTAAACCTTGCTCGCACGGAGACCGAGGTGACCAAACACAAGGCAGAGCTCCAAAAAATGGCAGAAGCGCAGCAGCAATTCTTGGTCTGAAGAACTCGGTGCCTTTTTTTTCACAATAAAAGCAAGATGAAGGAAAGCTTTTTGTTTGACTTTCTTTACTGGAGTGTCGCTCTCGTTGTCTAACAAGGAATATATTTAAGTATTTAAATATACATATATATATATATATAGATTTATACATATTTATTTATTTATTTATTTATATATATATATATATATATATATATATATATATATATATATATATATATATATATATATATATACACACTTTCCTGAGTGGAGTTGTGGAGTTGCAACGACGACGACATACAATAAAAATATGTAGTGAGCCCCTGCTTTGCATAAGGCTGCATGCACTCACGGTTTTTTTTCATATTAGCTAAGCCACCTTGTCTGCTAGCATAATAATTCGTCGTCTCGCAAGAGCATTGCATATTAACTATTAGTTGCTCAATGCTCTCCTGCAAACTCTCCCCAGGGCTGGGTTTTTTCATAGTAACAAAACGAACGCCTTGTCTGATTGCATAATAATTCGTCGTCTCGCAAGAGCATTGCATAATAACTAGTAGTTCCGCAAGACTTTGCTGCAAGCGCTCGCGCGGTGCTAACAGGTTTCCAAGGCCACCACGAGTAGTATATAAAGGGGTTCCTAGTAGCTCTGAAATCGCAGTCGCCAACCGGCTGTCCACTGAGGAGGACTTCAAGCGGACACTAAAGACGCCTTCAGTGAGACCCTTTTTTACCTAATTATATTATACCCTGAATTGTTGATTTTTTTCTCTTTGAATAGAGACCATGGCAGAACCATGTAAACGTCAGCATGATGAGCAAGAAGACGAGATACCGCTATATTACCATTTGGAAGTGCTTTTTGGTGACACCGACTATATTCCCAAAGACAAGCTACAGAGTTTATTGGTTCGAGCCACGAGAACCGTGCTTATGACATTGATGAAACCATGGCGACACTTGCGGAGCCTGATCGAGGCGTGGAAGAAGTATCAAATTCAAACGTGCCCGAACCAGCAGCTAGAGGAGATGGAAAGAAGCTTAAAATCCTCTCCACGCTGGGCATTGCAGTTACACTCAGTTCAAAAACGAAGAAAGCTTGTGCATGATGTGTTTCCCACTAGAGACGACGGAAAAGCTGAGACAATTTGTAATGACATTGTCAGAGGATTCGAACAAGGACCCACCCAGTACGGAGTCGCAGCCGTCGCACTCCACACACGAGGAACCACTCCACCACACGTTCACGTCCTACACGACTGCAGCTGGAGCAACGGCACATGCCAATGTGTTATCTTCGCTGGCTTCGGCAGAAAACCAAATCTCTCGTCAATTTGGTCTACAAACGCCAGCACATGGGACATCTACAATCTCGTACAGTACCTCAATAGTGAGCCCCGACTATTGGGATACCTTAAAGTGGGAGGAAGCGATTGGGGTCGCGACATTAGTGATGAAGTCTTGGGACAATTCCAAGGTCCTGGACACGAGTCCGGCCGAGTTTTGGAAATACTGCACCCAAAACTTTCGCATTCAGTTGCATGTGACGACGCCCACGGAGGTCAGACGAGCGGTGGAGACACTGACAAAGTATGTGCAAGAAAGGGTACAAAGTGCCAAAAATGTGCAAAAGGAGCATCGGAAGAAGCCATTTATGACTGGCTACGCGAAAACCCCGTATCGCCGCTGAGCAACATTGTGCGCACCCTGGAGTGACTGGCGCACCCGATCTTTCGGTTTATTCGCCTGGACGACAAGCGCCTTCAACGAGCCATCTAAGTGTTTAATGATAAGATGTGTTCGTACTCCACCCTCGACTTCATTGAGATGTACAGAAACAAGCAGCCACTCTTTTATGCCCCACATGGCGACCTCGCTACCTTTTACATGGATGTACCCGCGTCGTTTGACGCCATGATGGAACTTTTAAACTTTCAGTTTTACGGCACCCACGAGGAAATGTCGGCCTTTGTCAACAACTTGCACAGCCTTGTCGAGAAGGCGGTGTCGAAAAAATTGCATGGAAATTGTGTCCCCTTTGAGTGCGGGCAAAAACTTTTTTTTGATCCTGTTCTTTCATTTTACATGGTGACGTAGTCTCGGTGGCTCTCAAGTACACCGCTGACCAGACCATTTCCAGGACACCCGTAAATTTGCTCTCAAACAACGAGGTGTTTCCATATGACCAGGCCTTCGACCAACGTATGTGGCACTACAAGTGGCGGGCGTATCCTCCACTGAAAAAATACGACACCAAAATTCACCCGATGGCCCTGGTGCTCCTTTTTGATACGTTTGTTATAAAAGAAACATACGTCGGCACGCGTCAGCTTGATCAATAAACAGTTTTTGAACCTAACATCCTGAGTACTTGGTCAATGCTTTGCATTTTTCGACTACATCGACAACCACAAGCGTGACAGCTGCCAGTCAGTCAGTCACACTCAGTCAATCAGTCACAGTAAGTCAGTCAGTCACAGTCAGTCAGTTAAGTCAGTAGGTCAGTCACAGTCAGTCAGTCAGTCAGTCAGTCAAGTCATAGCCAGTCAGAGTCAGTCAGTCAGTTCAGTCAGCAACAGTCAGTCAGTCAGTCAGTTCAGTCAGTCAGTCAGTCAGTCAGTTCAGTCAGTCAGTCAGTCACAGTCAGTCAGTCAGTCACAGTCAATCAGTCAGTCAGTCACAGTCAATCAGTCAGTCTCAGTAAGTCAAAGTCACTCAGTCACAGTCAGTCAGTTCAGTCACAGTCAGTCAGTTCAGTCAGTCAGTCACAGTGAGTCAGTCAATCAGTCACAGTCAGTCAGCCAGTCAGTCTCAGACAGTCAGTCAGTCACAGCCTTGGGTAGGTCTCAACTCGATGCAGGAAGGAGATATGGGCCACCAGTTCGTTATGAGAAACATCAGTTGTGGCATTCATTGACGCGAAAGAAGGTTTTTGGTGTGTAGTGACACCACGCACCCCAGCTAACGTAATGGGGGGGGGTCCAATTTTCTCCCAACCCTAGCCATGCATCGCTGAGCCGTGTCCGAGGAAAAGGGGACCCTGGGGGTTGAGCTGACGCCGAGTGATTAGACCTTTAAGGTTTCCCGGCAGAGGCAACACGAACCTTTGGCCCCAGCCTCACGCAGACGGCACCCCTGGGCTGACCGACCCTGGGGAAATCGGCAGTCGCCTTTTCTCATCTCCCTGTCTCTACATCTCCGTCTTTTCTCCTCTTTAAATTTATCCTGTCCTCTTCTCTTTTTTCAATAACTTCATTTCTTCTTTGCGGCAAGTGTCAAACCCGCGTAGTTATCCAACCTTCGGTATGCTATATCTGGTCATAGTGGTAGTATACAGCTGGCATTCTGCAGACTTGTTTCATGTCTTGCCGCGTGCCCTTGTTTAGCTCCCTGGTGGATGGCTGGTGCTGTCACCGAACACACGCAATACTGCACTGCCTAGACAGACGCTGCCTCATATTTCTGTTTATCTGTTTATAAGCCTGGTTTTGTCATGCATATACTGCGAATGCATAGTATATCAGTCAGCTTCAAGGACAGCACTTAAACTATTGAACCCTATATACAACTTGAGTATCTGGCTGGTACATGGTGCGTTTCGTACCAGCCCTGTACAAAGCCTTTATGCAACGTCAGATCAGTGGCCACTGGACTATCAGCGCACATATCTTGGAGTCATCTACGCAGTTAAAATCATATCCCTGAAGCAGCCCCTATGCAAATCCCTTATGAATGATCTCTCCACTACCCAGTTATACGCAAGCCGTCCTTCTATCACCCCACCATTATTATGGCAATGAGACCTGCAGTAGAAAAACTAAGAATTGGTTTCCATGATTTACAGAAAGTGACCACGCCGAACACATTCCTCCTTGGCAGCAGTGTCCGGTCACTGGTGACTGGTTCTTCAAAGACATCAAAAAGAAAAATTGTTTGCATGCGTTAATTGAGCAACACTTTTTGGCCCTTGAACCAAAATATTGTTCAGTCGCATTCTTCTCTGATGGCTCAAAGTCTCGAACATCTGTATTATGTGCAGCCTGTGGACAAACCTTCTCAGACACCAGACCCACGCATACACGTACCAGCATTTTCACGGTGGAAGCCGAAAGTATTCTCCTTATTATACAACACATTATACAACTCAAGATACCAAAGTATATACTGTACACAGATTCTTTAGGTGTTGTCATGACCTTGTCTTGTGGCAAGTACTCTCAGTGTCAAGTGAAACCCGAACAGCGGCAAGCCTTTGCGACAGTGTAGTGCCTGCCGTTTAGTTATCACCATTGACAGGCGCGCGCATACTATTCGGCAGCTCTGCGCATATATGCGTGCCTGTCCAGGGTGATAACTGGACGGCACGCACTGTACGATCGCGTAGGGTTCCCGCTGTTCGGGGTTCATTTGGCGCTGATAGTATACAGCAAGAGCACCACTTTCAACAAGTGCCCCGTTTTCAACAATGAAATCTACACAGCTTATAACCTAATGTTATTCGCTTGGTGCCAGGTCATTCTCGGATTGCGGACAACGAAATAGTAGACAAGGCTTAGCGATAGAGAGAAGCCGCTGATCGGCCAGCCATATATATAATCACTCTTCCGGGTGTGGATCTAAAACGTGTTGTACGTAGACGGCTACGTAACCACTGGCAAGATGAATGATACAAACAGGTCGACAGCAAACTGCACCTAGTACAACCCCAACAAAGGCGAGTTATCTCACAAGAACTCAACAGATTCACTGAAGTCACTTTAACACAGCTCAGAATGGGTCATACTTATGCCACACATCAGCACCTTTTGACAGGCACTGATCGACCTAAATGCATACATTGTGGAGAGAGTCTAACCGTTTTGCATCTTCTCATTCAATGCCGTGTGCTTCACTAAGAACGACCGACTCATATCTGGGAGTATCATATTCCCAGACCGGTATCATATTCGACTTCATACGGCGCTGTTTTTATCCCTCGATCGATGCGATGTTTGGCTTTAGGAGACTTCTTCATTATCTTAGGCAAGTCAAACTTTTAACAATCTGTTTAGAAAAAATGTGCAACAATTTCAAGTACTTCGTACTCGAAATTGAGTTATGGCTCAATAAGTTGAGCCATAACCTCAAGAAGCTGGCCACTAGGTTTGCAATTTCTGTTGTGTTTTCCGCTCCGGATAAGCTGGCACACTTGTGTTGAAGAATCTATCGTGCTAAGCAGCAAGGGTACCAAAAAGGCCCGTGAAACCTTCCAGGCGTTGCGCCGAAGGTGTTGTATAGAAGTTCTCCTGAGCAGTGGCAAGTCCTACATTTAACAAGGGGGACGGTGTATTACCGACCACCGCAGGGAGTACGCAAACGGCTCTTGTAAAAGAGACCATGCGCATTTCAAACCCATGCGCAAAGGCGCATGGGTATAAAATGCACATGAATTCCCACAAACATGAGCATTCGTAGAAATTTGATGTAACAGTTAGGTCTGGTAAGCAAACAGCAAGTGTAACCTGCAAGAAGGAACGGAGAACAGGATAGGAATTGACTCGAAAAAATAAGAATCGTGTCACTATTTGCCATAGATAAAGGTGTTTTATTTGAAACCGCCCTCACTAAATGACTTGAATATGCTGTCACGATGCATGGGCTCAAAAGTCAAAGACCATATATGAAAGTAGCGAAAATCCGATGAAAGCTTTGTATATAAAATCTTGCGGAATGGACAAGTTTCAATACATTGTAAAGCTCTGTTAAAAAGTATTGCAAGCTTCAGCTCTCCCAAAGATTAAAAAATACTTCAAAAATATTTGCACTTAAATTATTTGCGCAATATTTGCGCTAGTGTGTGCACGTTTTGCTTTAGCTATAGTATTATCGGCAAAATCGGAGAATAAACAGCAAGAGAAATACTAGGCGTACACCACAATGGAAGTAATGGGTGCTCTTGTGTCAGTGACACATCTGTTCTACACTATCAATCAAAGTTGTTCTTTTTTAATGAATCGCTCACGGCATGATATGTATGTGCTAGCTGTTCCCCGCCATGGCACACGTGTGGATATTTATTTGTTTTTCAGCCTGCTCTCGAAATAAACATTTGGTAGTTTTGGCGCCCATCTGTCTCTTTCCTCTCCTCTTTTTGTCCACGTTTCTAGCTTTGCCACAGTTACCAAATATTGAGATAACAAAGAATACTTTCGTTCACGTAGCGAACGATACCTCGGACCACCGTGTTGTTGCTTTTTTCTTTTAGAAGACACAGTACTACGTCACCATAATGAATATAACTTGTTCCCTAAGACTGCTCGCAAAAACAAAAGATCGGTCTTTGGATTATTTTTAAGATAGTTCAACAATACTCTATATATCACTTCGTACATAACATAACGAAAAAATTTGTCTGCAGCAACTCTTGTGTTACTCGACACACCATACTTTTACCGTGCCAGCTTCAAAAATATTAGTAAAAACGTCATTATCAATGGCACTCTTGTACAACATTTGTTTTACTTGGATAATCAACAAAAAAGTTATAACTTCTGCTTTCAGTACCTATTTGAAGAACATGTTCACCGAAGACAACGAAGGAGTATCAGAATTTTATAATTGAGTGCATAAGATGCGCCTCATAGAAACCTCAGAACGTGACATCCCAAGTTTATTGTAAAAAGTCAACATGAAAGTCATATCGACCTTATGCAGTGAATAACGTTTTCGTTTGGACCAGTATGTCGCATGACACTTTAAATTTTTATGTGTGCTCTTTACGAGGTCTATAATGCCATGCCAGCGATTACGAAATGGCGCACATGAAGTTTTTTTCGTAAGTCTGGTGAAGAAAATTGTATTAAAAATAGATACCCACAATCAGTAACCTAAACAACACGCAAATTCTACAAATTATGGCTCGTAACCACATAGGCACTTTCCTTCAAGTTCATAAAGTACTAAGAAGTGTACAACAAGGTTTCCAGTGGGGATATTTCATAACACTGTTTGACTGGTATAATACATGAACTTACGGAGGCATTGTAAATTAGCTCAAAAAATGAAGAACACACAGGTTCTTTTCATGTATGCATGTTCTCTTTCCGAAATATTAAACGTCAGTTTAAAGTGACAGTGCTCGTGTTGTCTTCTTCAATGTCGAGTGTTTTTGCACTGTTTCCCCCTGCAGTACCAACTAGCTCAGCTTTCTGTTTTTGAAAGGCCTTTAAATAATGACGAGCCGAGAGATGATACCAGCATGGGCTTTAAAAAATATTTGATAAAGTTTCGAACTAAGCAAATGATTAATAACCAATGGTATATAGAAGCAACGAGGAAGTATTAGGTTCACGTAGTGGCTACATTTCATTCATATGTGGGGTTTAACGTCCCAAAACCACCATATGATTATGAGAGACACCGTAGTGGAGGACTCCGGAAATTTCGACCACCTTGGGTTCTTTAACGTGCACCCAAATCTTATGCACCCGGGCCTGCAACATTTCCGCCTCCATGGGAAATGCAGCCGCTGCACCCGGGATTCGATACCGCGACCTGCGGGTCAGCAGCCGAGTACCTTAGCCACTAGACCACCACGGCGGGTCCGAGTGGCTACATTTCAAATCACTGACAGGGGGTATTGTTTCAACGGCTGCCTTCTTGTGAAAGTGTATCATTTGATCGTGGTGTTCGCCGGTAGTGCGTTCACGAGCCTTTGCTTTTCAGTTGTGTCCTAATGACACAGTTTAAGATACTTGAACAAATATTATACGGATAACTACGGATGACTACCTTTTATACGGATGACTGCGTTCTGTAGAAAACTATGCTTTTTGTACAGGATCAGACGAGGTTAAATGACGTTACGAATATATTTGAATTCGAAGTATTTCTTAGCAAACTTTGGCGCCATTGAGCGTATCTGTCTAGGCGCCTACGACTTTTAGCTCTCCTGGTCGTTTTGGTAAATGTATCAATACGAAACTTCGTACGGCGCAATATTATCACGTGCTTCCTCAAGAAAGACGATGGCAGTTGTGTATGTGCCATGAAGGACTCTGAAATGAATGAAAAAGAACTCGCTTGCGCGTTCTAATAAAAAGACCACCCTTCTTGTGGTGTCTCAATCTCTGCAGCAATACCTCATTTTTGACGCCGTGACACTGGTGAAGGTGCTGGAGCCTACAACCTCATGCAGGGCAGTCTTGCTTGAACCCGTTCACCTAGTGCAGAGACTCAGCCCCTCGTCACGACTCTGGTGAACCAATTCAGTCAGCACCTACTAGGCCTAAGTCCGGACTCCTCACCTGTTCCGCCTCTTAACAGCATGGCAGCTCCTACCACATCCAGAGGTATCTTTCCATTGCAAACCGCTCTTCCCTCGCAGGTGAATCTGGAACATCCTCACGATGTGGAAGCTTGGTGCGGGGAAGAGCATGGGCATGTTGATGACTGGCTTGAACAGTGCGAACGCGTCGCTGTACTCAACCACTGGAGAGAACAACAGAAACTTGTCTGTGCATATATCGCACCGGAAAATAGCACTCGCACGTGGTATGAGAACCGCAACGCTACTTTCAATTCTTTAGAAAATATCCGTCAGAAACTTCTCGCCACATTTTGGAACTCGGACCGACGGGATCGCGTACAGCAACTTATTGAGGCCCACGTACGAAAACCTAACTAAACAGCCGCTATGTGCGCAGAGAGCATGATTCGTCTGTTTCAATGAGCTGACCCTGACATGAACAAGGCGAAGAAGGGGCGTCATCTAATGCAGGGTGTTAAGGCACCAGTCTTCGCGAACTTCGTATGAAATCCACCTACACCAGCAGATAAATTCATAAGAAGGGCGACTGTCATCGAGCGCGCACTGCAACAATGATGTCGACACTTTTACCACCTGCCGAACCACATGGCAGTAAGTACTATCCAGGGGTGAATAGAAGTCTGTAAGAAGGCGAATGAGAAGTTCAGAATTATTGTTTACGACTACGCTCGACTTCTCCTTACAACAAATAGTCCGTGAGGCTACAAGGTACGACAGCTCGTCCTCCTCTATCCTTCATTTGGCACCCGTTAGCAGCTCACTTGAAGGCTGTTTCGTCAGTATGGGCATAGGAATATCCGATCCCAAGTTGCTAGCTCTGTTGTTCTGTTTCAGGTACACGTTCTTTTACTAAACCATCGAGCACGTAAAAGAACCTCAGGTGGTCAAAATTTCCAGAGACCTCCACTACGGCGTCTCTCAAAATCATATGGTGGTTTCGGGACGTTAAATATCACATATCAATCAATACTAAACCATCGGATACTTCCGTCAGAGATTACACGCATGCGTAGATAACACCATAGACTATTTGAAATCGCGCTTTCATTATTTTCGCCAAATTTCTGATGTCAATGAAATGTGGCCATGCTTTAAAGCAATCGTTCTCTTTTAAAAGCAATATCATGTTACGTTGAAAAATAAACGCACTAACAGAGAATATCCGTGGTTCACGAGAGAAATGATTCACTTGAAGCAAAAAATCAAGTGGTGCCGCAAGCGTGAAAACACGAGTGACCTTTCAAAGCTTACGTCTAACCTGTGACCGCTAATTCGATTGGGAAAAGAGATTTTTTTTCAATTACTCTGCAGCCATTTATAACAAAAGAACCCCAGAAATATCGGCGCTATCTCTGAAAGGATAATCAAGACAGACCTTTCTGAAATCATGGTCGCGGGAGAAAGTATTACTGATTCGGCTGCCATTGCCAACAAATTTAACACTTTCTTCCAGTCTGTTTTAACGCAGACAGATACGCATGCTCAGTTGCGGTCATACGATTACGATTGCCTCATGGCAGAAGTAGAAATTACTAAGGATGGCGTTGTTTGCCTTTTGCGCAAACTTGACGTAAATAAATCACCTGGCCCGGATGAGCTGCCGAATACTTTCTTAAATAGATATGCTGAATGGGTGGCAAAATATTTATGTCACATTTATACTATATCGTTAAATACTGCAGTTATTCCTGATGATTGGCGCTCCGCAAAAATAGCCCCGGTACATAGGAACAGCTCCGCCTTTGAAACTAGCAACTACCGGCTAGTCTCTTTAACTAGCATTTGCTGTTATTCGAGCATATTATATTTAAGGCTATCATTGCTTACTTAGAAAATAATAAATTATTTCATGCACAGCAGTATGGATATATATCCGGTTTATTTACGGTCACCCAACTGGCTGAAAGAACTCATCACTTAATCAGCACACTCAATATGAAGGCCAGACCGGTGACATATTTTCGCACTTCTGCAAGGGATTTGAAATTGTTCCTCATCAAGATCTAGTGGCGCAATTACTCGCTAAAAATTTGAACAGAAGGTTGTAGCATGAATGGTATGCTGCTTCCGTCACAGAACACAGTCTGTCACCATAAATGGATGTGTCTCAAAGGAGTTGAGATTTACTTCGGTGTTGCGCTAGGCTCAGTCCTTGAACCTTCTTTCTTTTTCGTTTATATAAATGATATTTATCTCTGTGTGGAGCCACCGATTCAAAGTAAGCTATTTGCGTATGACTGCACAATACACAAAGCCATAAATAATGAAGACCAAATAAAATAAACAATGCTTTACACTCGATTGATGCATGGTGCGCAACGTGGGGATTAAAACTAAATCTTTCAAAAACTAATTTTATTTACTGTACCAACAAAAAGAAGTCTCTGCACTTTACATTCTTTTTGGGAAATACTACAATCACTAGAACAGATCATGTTATATATTGAGGCGTCACACTGACGAGTAATCGCAGCTGGAAACCGCTTGTCGGGAACGTTTGTAGCGGGGCACTAAAGAAATTCTCATTTTGAAAGAGAAAACTGCGAAATGCTTCTCTTACGGTTAAAATTTATGCATACAAAGCACTAGTGCGAACAAAGCTGGAGTATGCCGATGTTATTTGGAGCCCTCGGCAGCAGTACTTGATTGAAAATTGAGCAAGTTCAAAATTTAGCTTTGCGTTTCATATCTTCTGTGTACTTCAGGCATTCTAGTGTAACTTATTTACGTAATAAGGCAAGCCTACAAAAACTTGAGCCGCGCAGGGTAGTATCAAGTACAAAATTCAATTACCAGCTTTATCATGCGGACATTAGGCTAGCATGGGAGCGTTACCTTGAATATTCTTAAAAATTTTCAGCCAGAACGATTCACAGCACAGCTTCTAGGCAACCAGTTGGCCACACAAATGTCCACTAGTTTTATCTATTTCCTGATGCGATTACTTATTGGAATAACTTGTCCGAGGAAGTTGTACACGCTGCCCCGCCGCGGTTGTTTAGTAGCTGAGGTACTCGGCTGCTGACCCGCAGGTCGTGGGATCAAATCACGGCTGAGGCTGCTGCATTTCCGATGGAGGCAGAAATGTTGTACGTCCGTGTGCTCAGATTTGAGTGCGCGTTAAAGCACCCCAGGATGTCTAAATTTCCGGAGCCCTCCACTACGGCGTCTCTCATAATCGTATGGTGGTTTTGGGATGTTAAACCCCACATATCTATCAATCAAGTTGTACACTTCATGGATACGTGGGGTTTAACGTCCCAAAGAGCTGTGCGCTCTAGGTAGTTGACTTCGTATACAGAATATATCGTAAATAATACTTTTTCTGTATGTATATATATAAATGTGTATAAATTGTTTGTGTGAATATATTGCTGAGTGCTATGTTTTTCAGCTTGTTAATTTGCGATGTATTATTTTTTGTGTCAAGGTATACTGTGCATTTTTATTTAGTGGCAGTTTATAATATTTGTATTAACACCTGCATGGGCCCGAGAAGAGCCTGCAGTCCCTGTAAATTAAAATAAAATAAAGTGTGAGTCGGAGTGAGTATGAAAGTGAGTGAGTACTCACGAGTGTGGGTAGGAGTTTGAATGTGAGTGAGCAGTCCAGTGGTGAGTACAAGTGAGTATGAACGCGAATGAGTACTACGAGGTTCACTAGAAGGGAGTATGAACCTGAGTGAGTACTTATAAGTGGGAGTAGAAGTTAGGGTGAACGCGAGTGAGTACTCATGAGTGGAAGTAGAAGCTATTATGAACGCGAGTGAGTACTCCAGGGGTGCGTAGAAGACAGTATGAACGTGTGTGAGTGTTCCGAGTGTCAGTAGAATTGAGTATTCACATGAGTGAGCACTCATGCCGTCTGAGAAAGTTCCCTACGACAAATGACTAGGAAAATAATGCGTGAGGAACTTCGGGCCCTCTGCGTTCCTTCTACCCAGCCGCCTGTCACATCTGTTGCTTAAATCGTCCGCCAGGAGTTGAAGCAAGCCACCCACGCCAAGTCCTGAACCACGTCGAGCGGGCTATGCTGATGTGGTCCGTTGTCCTCCACCGTCATTTGAGGCGATGTCTTTCCAGCGACGACCCGCTACCATCTCTTTAGCCGTTCTGTCATATGTTTCTTTATTCTGATCACGCAAACCCGAGGTGTTCTGATATGAACCACTTCAATTACCTGGATTCTCTGCTTGACGGAGCCTCTGCTAAGGCGGTCACCGGAATCTAAGCCACGTAATCCAGTTATAACAACGCCCTTGGAATATTGAAGCAGCGCTACGGCAACAGAAAGTCAATCGAGCAGAAACTTTTGGAAAACCTATGCATGCTTGGACCAGTGACTTTGTCGCACAACTCTACTACCTTACGGAAGTTATTCGACGACATTCAACTTAACCGAAGAGGATTCACCAGCGCTGGGGTGAGTGCCTTATCTTACGCTTCAATGCTATCCACGACACTTCTGAAAGTGATACCTCGGGATATGGCAGTAGAGTATTAAAAGAGCAAAAGTATCGAGTCCAATACCTCATTGGTAGCAACACGCAGCACTGAGAATTCAGCAGAACAGGATTTAGAGCGCCTGCTGAAATGTTTTTTTGGTACAAGTTGAATGCAGATAGAAGTGCGTTCGGACTAGGGTAGCAAGTCTCAACAAGGTACGCCCTAAACTAAATCTGAACTCAAGTATCACGTCAGCTCCTGCAGCAAGGGTTCTCGGAAGTATTAACAGAACTATGCTTCTTTTGTACTGCAAAGACCATAAGACTCAAAGATAAGACAGTGACGTCCTCGAAGACAATTGCAGTATGCTCAGGAAGAATGCTCGCTGCTTTAAGTGTACTAGGAAGGGACATCTTGTTTGTGACTGCGCTCGGAGAATGCAGTGTGCAACATGCAAGCGTCACCATGGTTTCATTATGTACAACGCTGACATTCACAAGAGATCAGCGGACGCAGGACCGAGAAAGACCCCGAATGTCACTATGCACGTAAATATGAACGGTGCGCAACATCGACTCACTATGGAGGTTCCCCTCAAGACGTTCCGTGCCTAGCTGACGACTCCTACTCATTGCTGCTACGTCCGCAGCACTCTAGACAATAGCATCCAAAGAGCGTTTTTTGAGAAACGTACGCAAGAATCTGAATTTGTCTCCCATTCGACAGATATGTGTGGTGGTTAGCACGTTTGGGCATGGTGGACCACAGCATCCTCACTAGGCTAAGGTAGTGAGCATTGCACTTTGCGGCCAGGACGAGAATATCTCAGTGCAGATAGAAGTAATTCTCGTGCCGTTCATCTGTGAAGATATAGTTGAAGTGCCCCAAGACAAAAACTTGTTTCGTTTTATCGTTGCGCAAGGCAAGCCACAAGCAGACGCAATTATTTTCCCAGGGGTGATGGTTGAACCTGGAGTGCGACTGTTGATCTGTTTCGACAAGATATGGGGACTTGCGCCAAATGCAAGTGAGGTGAAATGTGACAGCAAAAATCTATCTCTGGTAGCGATCAACGCAAACTTCGGTTGGCCTTTTCAAGGACCATTGGCGTTCTCAGAGAAAGTTGGCCGGAATACGAGCAGTCATATATGTGTTTTGCTACCAGATGCATACGACAATAAAGCACTTTCCATCTCGTTAGGAAAAAAAACATCCACTTAACACTCGGCCTAGCCCCTGCATTGCATTGGTAAGAGCCATGAGAAGAGGAGAAGATGAAAAAGAAGGAGGCTCTGAAAAGTCGCTCTTCGATGTTTCGCAGTGAAGGCGCTGCGCGTTCCGCGCAGACCTGGCCTTTTTAAATGCGAAGCATTTCTCAGTGAACTTAGGCGACTTTGAGCGTATCTATCTATCTATCTATCTATCTATCTATCTATCTATCTATCTATCTATCTATCTATTTATCTATCTAGCCACTCACATTTGGGTGCTCTCGTGGTCACCCCCTTAACTTAGCGTGAACCAAAATTAGCTTGGGAAAGTAAGATGGTTTGACGAATGTGACACGCTGGTCAACACTATAATACTGCCCCCACGCCGTCGTGTATGTCGTCAAACATTTCCCGCCAGAGAGTGGCACTACCCACGGGCTGGTATGTGCCATTGGTATACGAGTATGATACTCAAGTGATTGACACTTGGTATCTACCCAAGAACGACGAGAACACACATGGGCAATTTTAACGCGTGAGCGTTAAGCAATACCCGACATTGGTAGCGTCGATCCAACGAAGGCGTAGAATAAATTTCAGTGTTAAAAAATTCTCTCATAGGCAGCTTTGACCCCTCAACGAATGCAAATAAATAAACGCTAATCTTCGTGAAACGTTAATAGTGGTGGCAGTTCTGCCTACCCAAACTTATAAACATTACATGTGTACTCTTTCATAGAGCCTTCACGTCGGGTTAACGTCAATTGTAGTTAGGTGCCATGCGCTGAAAATTATTTATGTAGCAATTTCCAGGGCCAGCATCGTCGTTAGCATCAGCGCTTCATATCAGTTTCTGGTGTTGCTATTATGCATGTTCTGTTGGCATCGTTGCGCAAGTTCAAACAACTGGTTATATAAACATCTGCAACCCTTCAACAAATGTCTGTACGTGCAACATTTGTACATATATTAGGCGACATTTCATGACGTACTGCTCAATAAAAAAAATTGCAACACGGTCACCTTCTCTCCGCATGCTTCGCATAATGTCGATTCTCAGGAACGTGGGATCTGGCGAATTTTTTTTCACTGAACTTTTTTTTTAAATGCGAAGCGTTTCCTAGCGAACTTCGGCGTCTTTGAGCGTATCTGTCTATCTATCTATCTATCTATCTATCTATCTATCTATCTATCTATCTATCTATCTATCTATCTATCTTTCTATCTATCTATCTAACTATCTATCTATCTATATATCTATCTATTTATCTATCTATCTATCTATCTATCTTCCTATCTATCTATCTATCTATCTTTCTATCTAGCCGCCTACGACTTTTAGCTCTCCTGGCCGTTTCGATCATGGTACCAATACCAAACTTCGTATGGCATAACATGACTGTATGAAGAACATATTTGACTAGATATGACATGAAAATCATAACATGTATGTCATCAATATTATTAATTACATTTCGTGATCCTGAAGCTCTTGCGATGGCTTCGTTCACATGGCATGTTGTAAAACTGGCATGGTATGACAGGATTGCATGGTCAACACAAGCGACAGATACTGACACGAAAATCGTGACATGCCTGTCATGTAACAACATGACCACATGCCACGCTCCTGATGCGCTCGCGGCCGTTTCGCTAGCGTCACGTATACCAAATTTGGTATTACGGTACGTGAATAATTGACGAAGGCATGTGACTGGTGCAAACATAATAATCATTAGATGTGTGTCATGAAACAACATGACTACAGGCCGCGCTCATGATGAGCTGCCAGCCGTTTCGCTTGGTTTGCTTATACCCAATTTTGTAGTGCGGTACGGGAATGGATGACGAAGGTATTATACTGGTTCAAACTTGATAAACATGAGTTGCGTGTCATGTGAGAACATGACTACATGGCACAATTAAGCCCCAACACGGTGGTCTAGTGGCTAAGGTACTCGGCTGCTGACCCGCAGGTCGCGGTATCGAATCCCGGGTGCAGCGGCTGCATTTCCCATGGAGGCGGAAATGTTGCAGGCCCGGGTGCATAAGATTTGGGTGCACGTTAAAGAACCCCAGGTAGTAGAAATTTCTGGAGCCCTCCACTAAGGTGTCTCTTATATTCATATGGTGGTTTTTGGACGTTAAACTCCACATATGAATCAATACACTTCGAGGGGACGCGGTGCGCGTGCTCGCTGGCGTCCATTTTGTCGCGTCAAGCCAGCGTCGCCACGCCAGGCACCGGTCCTGTCATATATTCGCAGGCAAACGCCACTCTGCGTTGCTTTGACGCATGCGCGTTTCAGCGCATCCGGCGTCTCTTCGTCACAAAAAGAGGGAGACGCAGTGTTGTATGGGTAACGCATTGGTGCGAAATGCACCATGTCGCATTTCACGCCGGTTTCTGTCGAGCCGCGCCGACAGACAATGGTCGCGCCTGGCGTCGGACTATGGAGTGTACGTGTTTTGCTAACGTAGCGTCGCTGTGCCCAGCGTGCGCGTGCGTCAACACTACATTGGAGTATTTTGGGCCCTTCATGATGCGCTTGTGCCTGTTTCGCTAGCTCCACGTATACCAAATTTGGTTTTACGTGACGTCAATAAATGGCGAAATATATGACTGATACAAACATAATTTTGACACGCGTGTCATGTAAGAACTTGTCAACATACCACGCTCATAGCGTTCTCGCCACCATTTCGCTAGCTCGACATATAATAAGTTTGGTATCACGTGACGTAAATAGAGGACGAAGGCAAACTACACATCCAAAGAAGATATTCCAGACAAGAAAGTCATGTACGGCATCATTTACCTCCACCTTGTAATGCTGTGCTGGTTTTAAAGTGACATATTAACGTTTCTCAATTGTGCTTCACATATCATCGGTTCCCACTGTACGTGGATTCTGGCAATGTTTTCTTATATCGTGCGATAGTGGTTACGGACACTGGCCTTGGCGGCGGCAAGACAGCCATGGCACGCACGTGAGTCGTGTTGTGATCTCATAACAGCCTTTACTGTAAAACATTTCCACAGGTGCCGGCTTTGGCAGAAAAACTGAATGTGAAAACCGGCAGCCATCGAACCGGTGTCCTGAAGGAGGAGCGAGGGATTAATGCCTTCGGGAGCACGGAAGAATATTTTCGCCGAACCATGTCCATTCCGTTTATGAACCACGTATTAGCCCAGTTCGAAACACGGTTCGAAAAGCAAAGTGAACTTATGGGTCCGCAATGCCACCACTGCAAGGTGATTGAATCTGAGCATGTTTGTGAATGAAGTCAAAAAGAGGGCTGCCAAAGTAGCAGAACAAAGCAGCGAACCACTGGCTCAGCACAGGAACCAATGTCCGCTCTCATCGCGACAGCAGGTCCTATCTGAGTGTGTACAAGCTGCTGCTGAATCCAGACCCCCTTCCAGTCACCACTGCTAGCACAGAGAGAACATTTTAAAGCATGACGTTATTCTAAAACTACTTGCGCGCCTGCATCTCTGATGAACGCATGGTTGGCCTGGCACTTCTGTTAGCCTCTACAGATGTTGACACCAGCGTGCCAGAGTTTATTGACTGGTTCGATATTTTTTCTCGTTGTAAACTTTTTAATCTGATACCGAGCAGACAGAAAAGTCAGCGCAGGCGCAAACGAAAATAAACTGCCATTCCAGAGTTTAAGTGAATGAGCCAGTTATTGTGACGTAATATTATTGTTCATCACCTTTTATAGCTTTAAAGTTCTTGTACGTTTGAACAGTTGACAGCAAGAACTGATATAAACATAGGAATACGAGCATCGCATAGACCTTAACAGCTAATCGGCAACTTCACCTTGTTCACTCAGAGGTCAGCATACCCGGCGTTACTGAGGAAATTCAGCTATTGGGCATGATCTGTGGCTTTTATTTATCGTTTCTATTCCTCAGTTATTTTAGAAGCGAAGCTTCTTGCGCTCTGGGCTGTTCGTCCAGAGTTTGTAAGAGTGGCCACCTCGCATTTAGTTCTTAGAATAACCGCGAGATAGTGGTACTTGTATATGAGGATTATATGATCAAAAAATGCGAGATGGCGGTACTTGGGGTGTTCGCTAGATGGAGGGACGCATGGACGGAACTGAGTGACAGATAAACAAACGAACACAGTAACAGACGCACGGACAGACAGGCGTACAGACGCATGGATGGACTAGCAGATAGACAGATGGATGGACAGACGAATGGACATGCATGGACGGTTGGATGGACGCACGGACGGATGGATTGTCTCACGCACGGACTGACGGACGCTTTGCCTCACTCATCATCATTCACCTTGTGGATATGCTGGGATTTTTTTAAACATATGGATAAAACACAATTGGAACAGAGCAGCGTTCAGGCAGATGCCGGGGACGATCAGCAGGCCGCCAGCGAAACGATCCAAGAACCCAGTACCCAAGCGTTGGCGATGCTGCTCACTAACGATGCTGCTCACGATGCTGCTCAATCAGAAACTTCACCGGGAACGTTTGCTGCAGAGACGCTAAAGGCTCTCGTACTTCGTGACAAGTTTTGAGGAAAGCCCAGTGATTAATTTGGTAAAGAACGACCAGCCATATAACAGATCCCTGGGAATAGCTGTGGCTTCGTAGAGAGCCGGCATTGTTTTCCTTTTGGCGCTGCTGTTCTTGAGACGGAAAGGGGCGCGCGAGTTTGTGGCACTTTTGCGCTTGTCGGGCAGCTATGTACAAAGGTGGGCTTTTGAATGCCTCAGGACGGTATGGATGGAGAGTATCGATGGTGTGGGAAGGTTCGCGTCCATAAAGGATGAAGAAAAGTTAAAATGCGGTGGTACATTCTGCAGCGACGTTTGTATGCGAACGCGATGAATGGAAGAATGTGGTCCCAGTTAACATGATCACATGTCACACACATCGCCAGCATATTGCCTAGAGTGCGGTTCAATCTCTCCGTGAGCCAGTTAGTCTGTAGGTGGTATGCCGTGGTCTTTCGATCAACAACAAGGCATTCGGAAAGCATAGCTGCGACGACTTCTGATAGAAAAACCTGACCTCGATTACTGAGCAGTTCTAGAGATGCGCGATGTCGAAGTATGAAGCGACGAACGACGAAAGACGCTACGTCCAGGGCAGTGGCACTTGGAAGGGCAGCGGTTTCAGCGTAGCGTGTTAAATGAGCCGAAGCGGCTACGATCCACCGATATTCATTTGATGTTATAAGTAGCGGGTCATAAAGATCAATTCCGAGCTGATCAAAAGGTTTGGCTACGCACGAAGCAGCTGAAGCGCACTGGGTGAGTATAAAAGCGGCGATTTACGACGCTGATAGTCAGGGCAGCACATAACGATTTTTCGAACAATATTATACATTCCGCGCCAGTAGAAGTGACGGATATTACGTCCGTAACGTTTGGAAACTCCGGTGTGGAGGCACTGTGGATCGTCGTGGAAGGCGGCGGATGTTTATGATCGCAAGCTGCGGGGGACAGCGAAGAGCCACTTACGGCCTTCGGTGGCGTAGTTGCGTCGGTATAGCATCCGATCACGAATGGCGAAATCAGCACCTGGACGTCGAAGAGATTGCAATACCTCAGTGGTTGACGATCAGGAAAGATATTCAAAAAGGGAGGCGATGCACGGGTCCTGGTGATGTTTGCTGGAAAAGAAGTGAAAGTCGAGAGATTCGACGCAGTTGGTGCTAGTGGTTCCACAAGCCAAGCCGGGAGATAAAGGCGAATGGGACATGGCGTCGGCGTCAGGCTGCTTGCGCCCACTGCGATAGATGACGCGAATGTTATACTCCTGGATTCGCAGTGCCCAGTGGGCTAGGCGGCCACAAGGGTCTTCAATGTGGTGAGCCAACAGAGTACATGGTGATCCGTTACCAGGTCGAACGGGTGACCGCACTAATATGGCGGAGCTTGCGAAGCGCCCACACTAAAGCTAAACGCTCCTTTTGAGTGACGCTGTAATTAGCCCTACTTTTAGTGAGCATGCAACTCGCATAAGCTACCATATATTTGTAGTAGCCCGCTTAGTTGGGTGAGGGCTGTGCCAAGACCAACCCGCTAGCGTCTTCGTGAACTTCCGTTGCAGCTGTTTTGTGAAAATTCCGAAGAATGAAAGCATAATTGAGAAGAGAGCAGACTGTGGAGCGTGGCAAACGCGACATTGCAGTCAGGAAACCGGGAGGAAAGGTCTCCGTCACTGCATAGGAGGTTGGTGAATGGTGACATCATCGACGCGAACTTTCGACCCAAGTGCTGGAAGTAAGAGTATACTCCGACAAAACTGCGTAGTTTTTTTAGCGTAGCTGGTTTTGGGAACTCGTCGACTGCACGAAGTTTTGCAGGGGGGTCGAGTAGAACAGCATGCTTGAACACGATGTGCCCTAACCTGGGCAGATCCCGCGCGGCGGAGCGCCACTTTTTGGGGTTTAGTTCGAGCCCAGCGTTGGTTCAACACGTCCGAACCATACGGAAGCGATGACCCAGATAGGTAGGAAAATCAGGAGACAAAACGGCAATGTCGTCGAGGATATCATAGGCAGACAGACCACTTGATTCCACGCATTGTCTTGTCCACGAGTCGTTCAAAAGTGAGAGGGGCATTAAAAGCACAAAAGTCATTACATTAAATTCGTACAGGCCACCTGCCGTAATGAACGCAGTGTTTTGGTGATCACCTTCTCCCATGAGAACCTGCTAGTTGCCAGAACTTAAGTCTAAGGAGAAGAATTCTTCTCCTGGGAGGTTGTCAAAGGCGTTGACGATGCGTGGTAATCGACTTCTTTCCGCGTCATCTTATTCATTCGACGGTAGTCGGCGCGAAATCAAATGGATCCACTCTTCTTTCGAACTAGAACGAGAGGAGATTTTCGAAGGACTGGGTGATGGTTGAATAACGCAACAGCATAGCTAGCATCTCTTCAATCTGGTCGTTGATAACGTGGTACGGTCTTTGATGCAACGGGTGGCATGAACCGGTGTCACTATGATGGTACACTGCTGAAGTGCGACCCTATTGCGGCTGAGCAACCTCGAATGAATTTGCGAAGTGCCTGAGGAGGCTAAGAAGCTTGGCGAGTTCTTGAGCACTTAAGGGGTCGTCGACGCAACTCGAGAAGAGGTCACTTGATGAGCCTTCCAATGGGAAAAGGGCATGAACTTCAGCCAAGTCACTACTGCACAATTCGTCTGGCCGGTTATAAAAGAAAGACGATCCAAGGTTCCCCACTCGACTGAGACATTCGCCGACAAGTAGCGTAAGCGACGTGGAAAGAGGGTTGTGGACGAAAATATTGCTTTGGCCACCGGTGACGTCAATTGTAGTGAAAGACTGGGAAACGTCTTTGCCTCTCATGAAAATGTCAGAAGATGTAAACAAATAACACCGTTGCATCGTTAAGGTCATCGTAGCAAGCAGGGACAACAGTAAAAGAGGATGGCGGAATTTCAATGGCCTCGCACACAACGAGTTAAGGTGGCCGTTCAAGAGTTTCGTGCAAATTTTTGTTACGCAGGGTGGAAAATTGAACTTCAGCACGTGCGCAGTCGATGACAGCATTAGAATGTGACATAAAGTCCCACCAGAGCATAACATCATGCAAGTACCCTGAAAGAACGATAAGCTCTACGACATACATAGAGCTTTGGATGAGTACGCGGGAAGTAAAGACACAAAGAGGTTGAACTGGCTCTGTGGTAGCCGCGCAAAGCTGCAGCGATGCTGCATGCAGAGAATTTTACGTTTTTCGGGTAATTCTCACCTGTCATTTTGTGAAAAAAGGAGAATTGGAATCTTCGTAATATTCAGGGAATTTCTTTAGTGTTTGAATTCTCCTATGGCGACCGATGATTAGCGGCCACAGTGCGCCTTCATCTGCTGTAATCGGTTCTGGCGCATGTACAACGCAAGCATGCTTAGTCCTTGATATTTTTTTCTGATATTTACGTACGTGAAGCTATTACTATTTAACTATTGGTGTTAGACTTCAAGCGGACATGCAGTGTACTAACAGTATAATAATTATTAAAAACATGCTTGTCTTGTGCGGTAGTGAAGGGGTTAGTCATGATTACAAAAGTCGCCAGTGCGCCAGACACGTTTAATTATAGTGTAATGATGATTGTAGTGGGTCATGCAAATCTCGGCACACACATTGTCAGTGCTAAGCACGAGACGCTCGGCCCGGACTGTCGCTGATTTTGATAGCTAGGCCTACGCTTCTACCTGCTCTCGGATAACAGTTTTGACTGTCTCCGTTCTATATTATAATTGGTGGAGGTGCTGGGTATGACGAGTAGCCATTTGCGACCGTCAGGGTGGTAGTTGCGGCGATAAAGTATTCCATCACGGATGGCGAAGTGAGAGGCTTGTCGGTGTAGCGCTCGAGATGGCGGGTGGGCGAGTGTTTCAGATAGGTAATCCATCAGAGACGCAATCCACGAATCTTTGCGCTGCTCCGCAGCCATGTTGATGGGTCCTGATAGTGGAAGGAAGTTGTCTTGGATGGAGACACTCGCAATATCAGTAGAAACAGGCGAACGCGAAAGAGCGTCGGCATCGGAGTGCTTCTGGCCTGAGCGATAAATGACGCGGATGTCGTACTCTTGGAGCCGTAAAGCCCATCGTGCCAAGCGTCCTGAGGGATCTTTGAGGGAGGATAACCAGCAGAGCGCGTGGTGGTCGGTAACAACATCGAAAGGGCGGCCGTACAGATAAGGCCGAAATTTCGTAATGGCCCAGATAATCGCTAGGCATTCTTTCTCGGTTACCGAATAATTTGCTTCTGTTCGTGTAAGAGTGCGGCTCGCGTACGCAACAACATATTCTTGGTAACCAGGCTTTCGTTGGGCGAGTACAGCGCCAAGACCGACACCGCTAGCATCTGTGTGGATTTCTGTGGGAGCGCTTGAATCGAAATGACGCAGTATGGGTGGTGTTGTAAGCAGTTCACGGAGCTTCGCAAAGGCACTGTCGCAAGCTGGAGACCACGCAGATAGATTGCAGTCTCCCTGAAGTAGGTCTGTCAGAGGCGCCATGATCGAGGCGAAATCTCGGACGAAGCGGCGGAAGTATGAGCAAAGCCCAATGAAACTACGCAGCTGCTTGAGAGACGCGGGCCTCGGGAACTCGCGAACAGCACGTAGCTTAGCGGGGTCAGGAAGAACGCCATCCTTCGACACGACGTGTCCGAGAATGGTCAGCTTGCGCGCTCCAAAGTGACACTTCTTCAAGTTGAGTTGGAGGCCTGCTACAGAGAGGCAGCGTAGAACCTGTTCCAAGCGACGAAGGTGCGTGGGAAAATCGGGCGAGAATACTACTACATCGTCTAAGTAGCACAAACACGTGTTCCATTTGAGGCCTCGTAGGATAGTGTCCATCATGCGCTCAAATGTTGCCGGCGCATTGCATAGCCCGAATGGCATCACGTTAAATTCGTATAAGCCGTCTGGTGTAACAAATGCAGTTTTTGGCCTATCATCCGGATTCATGGGCACTTGCCAGTACCCAGGCATCTCCGCGCCAGCATATGTGCTGCTTTCCATGCCGATCCGCAGTGTGCGCACGCCGGTTTGTTTAAAACCTACGCCAGGCTACGTTTTCGGTTTTATTGGCGCGGCATGTACACATTCGTTCAAAAGTACATTCGATCTTGCACAGAGTGCCAACGCCGCAAGCACGATCCTAGCCGTCCTACTGCACCAATGCAGCCGTTACCGTGCCCAGTGCGACCATTCGACCGGGTTGGAATAGACCTTTATGGTCCTCTACCATATACATCAGCTGGGAATCGCTGGATTATTGTAGCGATCGACCATCTCACGAGATATGCAGAAACGGCCGCTCTGCCAGCCGTGACGGCACGTGACGTTGCGTCTTTCCTGCTGCAACGTTTTGTTCTGCGTCATGGCGCTCCACGTGAACTTTTGAGCGACCGAGGCCGCGTCTTTCTCGCGGATGTTATTCGAGAACTTCTTGCAGAATGCCATGTAATTCACCGCTGTACTACCGCATATCGCCCACAAACAAATGGCTTGACCGAGCGTTTCAACCGTACTCTTGGCGACATGCTTTCTATGTATGTCGCCTCCGACCACACCAACTGGGATCTTATCCTTCCTTACGTAACGTACGCTTACAACACGGCACCTCAAGCGACGACAGGCTTTTCTCCATTCTTTTTACTTTATGGTCGAGAACCATCGTCTCCAATTGACACCATTCTCCCCTACCGACCCGACTCATCCGAAGGCACACCAGTTTCCGAAGCCGCGCGGTATGCGGAAGAATGTCGGCAATTAGCTCGCACCCTTACAACACAAGAACAAGGGCTACAGAAATTTCGTCACGACGATGGACGGTCCAACTACCAATTTTCGCCCAACTCTCTTGTTTGGCTGTGGGTGCCCCCCAGTGCTGCTCCTGGTACCTCTACAAAGTTTGTCAGCAGGTACCATGGACCTTATCGCGTCATAGAACAAACTTCCGCTGTTAACTACCTCATCGAACCCCTCACGGCCACTGTGGACCTGCGTCGCCGAGGCCGCGAAATCGTACATGTGAATCGCCTCAAACCATATCACGAACCACTTGTCCTCACGACACCTTAGAACACTTACTTGGCACCGTCTTCAGCGAGGGGGAAATATGTAATGATGATTGTAGTGGGTCATGCAAATCTCGGCACACACATTGTCAGTGCTAAGCACGAGATGCTCGGCCCGGACTGTCGCTGATTTTGATAGCTAGGCCTACGCTTCTACCTGCTCTCGGATAACAGTTTTGACTGTCTCCGTTCTATATTATAATAGTATGTGTGTGCGTAAATCGGGATGAACATTAGTACTGTTGTACAGGTAAATATGCTAGGAATTTCGTCAACGTTTGCGGGAAAAAAATCTCCGAAATAGAGAATATTCCTCTCTCTGAATGGTGATTCTTCAGCGTAGTACGGAACAACACTGCGAAGCAATAGTCCTGAAAACGGCGTGGTTAATCTGCGTAGTGAGTGGCAGAGCTTGGCAGCGAGAACAGAAACGGCAGTACCGGTGTCGACGAGCCCCAATGTAGGGCCACCATCAACAGATATGGCGATGACGTGGCCAGGTGAGGTGGGAGGACTAGGGCATTTCGATGACGGCGTGGTTCCAGAGAATCGGGAAGGTCAGTGCAGCCATGATTCGGTTGGGGATTGGGAGCAGGATGGGTGCATGGGCTTTGGGTCGTATGAGAACAGCTGGGTAGCATTGTGTAACGGTTGGAAGCGACGGCGTCAGTATCGGGCAAAGTGTCCTTGAGTATCGCAGGGGTAACAAATCGGGTGAGTCTCAGGAGAGCGCCAAGAATCCCTTACTCGCTGTGCAGCCCAAAGTGTAGAAAGAGGGGCGGAGTGAGTGCAAGTCAATGCATCAGTGGACAATGCTGCTGGCGGGGCTTTCTATCACAACGACATAAGTAACAGGCGTGGCTATGGGCTGCATAGCTGGTTCATAAAGAACAGGCGTGACCACAGTGTATTGGTAAGGAGCAGCGAGAACAGCCTGAGTGGCCTCTTCGGCAATAACGTTACGAATCATTGGGGGCAGATGAGAGGACAGCGGCTGCTGCGTGAAGGGAATCAAGAACAGTTGCCGAGGTGCTTGTCCACGCACCAAGTCCGTAATCTCTTGCTGGGTGAGTAAGTGTTCAGGAACAAAAGATAGGAGAGTGAAGGGGCGTCCGAAAAAAATGGTCGAGTAAGGGCGCGCTGCTTCTTCAACTCGTCAAAATATTGGCATATATATGGTGACCCGCTCCGCAAGGGTCGTAGGATTGCGGGCCAGAAGCATCTGAAACGCGCCGTCATTGATCTCATTGAGAATGAGCTGAATATTCTCAGGCTCAGGCATGGCGGCGTTTACATGGTTCCAAAGATTAACGATGTCTTCGATATAACTAGTGAACGATTCGCAGCACTTAAGACAATCCTGTCTGCTCTACCGGAAGCAAGCAACCTCGCAGAATTGGAAGCCCTGCAGCCTCTCGAAGCACTATTCTGTCAACAATCCGGGTCAACCAGCGACAGGTAATACATGAATAGGCGCTATAAAAATGTCACCATATTCTAATGGAATGGTAACAGTATTTTAAGGAAGTGTGCTGACTTCCGTAAACTCCTTTTGCAATATATTTCCGATACTTTGCACCCAAGAGGCAGAAATGAATGATGATTTTGCCTCTCTAACTACGTGATATATTTCATCTCGTTGAAGTGGTACTACCAGAGTGCATCGTATGTCAGAAAGGACCTACCTTCTCACTCAGTTGACCCAAGTGATAGGAATTTTGAACTTCCCTGATTTCTTCGTTTGTAAAGTATCGTTCTGTTAGCAGTGAATAACAGTGTTTATATTTTTACTTACGACCTTCAAACCGTATTTAGGTGGAAGAGCTTACAAATATCTTCAATATTTTTAATTTATATACATATGTATGTGGAGACTCCAATGCGCCCAACATAGTCTGGGGTACTGATCGATGTGATGCACGTGGGAACGTTGTTAAGTGTGCCACAGACAAATGCAATCTGACAATTTCAAATGACGGCTCGTCAACTTTTCTCCGTGGGCATAATACGCAAGTTGCATCGATGTTACCTTGTGTTCCCAAGATCTAGTGTATGGTGTGAGATGGAGAACGGATGTTGTAACACGTGGGAGGGACCATTTTACTATCCCTATAAATAATCCCCACTTGAGAAATGACGACATCAAGAGCTACAGCAAACTGATGAACTGGTAAGCTTTACGGTACTGCCTAACAAACCAAAAGAGTGAACTTGCGACAATTCAAAGCTTTACTCAATTTTTGCAGGATATTGTGAATAAATGTACAAAAAAGTCTCGATTCCAAAAGACTCTGCTGCAGTCGACGGAGAGTCTGAACATCTAAGAGCCATCAGACGACGTTCCGAAAGGGCATATCGACGCAGTCAAAGCATAGAATCATACAAAAATCCACAGATAATCCACAGTGTAATTGCGCAGACGGCTAGAAAACTTAGGTAAACGACACTTGCGTAATTTTTGTGGCATGCTCTCTCCCCACACACGTGTTCCAAGAATTTGCCTTGTAATTCGAGCATTTAGTGGCCCTTTGTCAAAGAGCTTCCCATTTCGTGCTCTTGCCGGAATCACACAAACGGGAAGTTGTGGTAGCAGATGATTTTTCTCAACTAATCAGTAGGCCTGCCGCATCGCCATGTGCCCCATTTAATAATTCTGTTCGTTAGTCAGCCAGAAAAGTAATGCTTGCTATAGGGCCCAGCATCCTCAACTAGACCCTGTATTTACGATAAGTGAGCTGCAATGTGCTAATGCATCATGTCGTCGAAAATTGGCCTCTGGACCTGACGACATTACGTAAAATGTGCTAAAAAACCTTGGGCCAACAAGCTCAAGCGTTCTCTTAGATATTTACAGTAATTTATGGATTCAGAAAGTTGTGCCCTAGTCTTGCAAGTTTTCACGCATCATTCCGATCTTAAAAATGGCTAACATGCCCTTGAGCCTTGAATCATTCCGCCCAAGTTGTCTGACAAGTTGTTTATGTAAACTGATGAAAAAATGATTGATGCACGACATCAGTTGTGGTCCAACAAAACCGGTGTATTCTACAACTACTTCACAGGTTTAAGGAAACAGAGATGCACGATGGATGCAATACTTGACATAGTAACATATGTGGAGCAGAAACGCGCCTGTGGTAGTTTGACAGTTGCAGTATTCTTAGACATTAAAATGGCATTTGTCACAGTCAGTCACACTCATGTTTTGCTGAGTATGTTGGAACTCGGACTTTTTGGCAGATCTTTGCCTTGGATATCTAAATGTTTATCAGGTCGCAAAATATACATTAAGACGAGCAAAAGAAAGAGTGTAGAACACGACGTCAGACAGCAAGTGTCACAAGGAAGCGTACTAAATCCCTTTGTTTTCAAGTGTGTTAAGGCTGATTTAGCAAAAAGACTACCTTCTAGGTTGAAATACTCTTTATATGCAGATGATGAATGCATTTGGGCATCTGGCACGCATGTCCGATTTATTCAGATTGCATTGCAAGACAGTATAAGTGTTATTACCAACCTTCACAAAGAAAGAGGAATGATTTTGTCCAACGCAACGACAGCTATATTTCCCTTCACCCGTAAGAAGTTGAAAAACTTCGATCTCAATTTAGAAGAAGAACCACTAATTACTAAGACACAGCATCGGTTGTTCGGAGTAATACTTGATAGGCAGCTATCATGGGCACCTCAGATGAAGAAACTTAAAAACTAGGTGAATATGCTGGTGAACATACTACGCAGAATTGCTAAGACATCATGGGGCGGATCTGTATCAACCATGCTTTCTGTTCAAAATGCTTTTGTACGACAAAAAGTTGCATATTCTTCTGGAGCCTTACACGGCTTTTCCCGTACTTCAGAGGAGCGACTTCTAAGACTATTATCCGTGGACTGCGCGTCTGCCTAGGTATTCCATGAGCAACTTCCAGTAGCCTTATCATAGCAGAGCCTCGACAAACACCTTTTCCAGTCATTAGAACAATCGAAACATGCCGCCATTTTTTTCGCTTGCAGACGCAACACAAAGAACACACATTAGCACTAGAGATTTTAAGAAGAGATATAAGCAATTCTGATGAAGAAATACTGGGTAATGTACACATGTTACCAATAAATGAGTCTTGAAGCTCTGAAATGTACTATCCTCGATGGCTCATTGCAATACCAAGCATTCAATTCTTAATAGATGGCATTATGAAAAAGAGACATGTTCATCCAAGCTGCTCAAGATTTTGCGCTTTATCAGATACACATGCGATATCCAGGGTACATACACGTTTACAGAAATGGCTCAAGTACTACAACGTCTTCAACATCGGCATTTAATATACCATAGTACAATATTCAGGAATCTTTTAAATTATGTCGCACGACGTCATATACTACAGCTGAGCACTTCGCTATTCTGTGTGCTACAAAGTTTATAAACTCGGCAGCAGACGCGACAAAATGAGTACTTTTCAGCGACTTACAGGCCGCATTCAGATCACTCTTCAGTACAAACAGGACAGTAATAAGAGATTGTATGACATACAAAACGCTGAAAGAGCTCACAAAAGCAAGCAAGGCGCAACAAGAGATCAAATTCCACTGAATACCTGGCCATTGCAACATTGCTAGATACACAGCTACCGATAAAGCGACACGACAAGCACATCGTAACGATGTTACTGTTTCTTTACCAATTTCGAAAAATAAATTGCCTAGTATGATAGAAGCTACAACTTTCAGAATGAGCAAAACTTCGTGGTTTGACCCAAGTACAAAGAGCTATGATTCATATCGTATCGATCCATTAAATAAATTTGAAGTACGCTAGTATTAGATAGAAGTATGAAAACTCTTATTAACCGATTGAGACTAGGCACAGCACACACAAAACAATTTTGCGCAAAATTGTCAGAGCTGAAACTCCCGATTGAGAATTCAAATTTATAGAAGAAGACGTATGTCACATTCTCATAGACTGTCCACATCATGACACGCCGAGAAGCCTTCTTAAATCGGAATTGTTGGCATTACCCCACAGACCGTTTAGTATGAAGAAACGTCTGGGCCCGTGACCAACTGGTGTTTTACAGACGCACGCTTTAAAAGCGTTAACACGTTTCTTACAGGACAGCGGAATCGCTGACAAGTACTAAGAAATACCGATCTTTCATTTCTATCACACATGTCGTACTTATTATGCGCAGTATTGTACTACACCCATGATATGTGTGTGTTGCAGTGAATGGCGTGCCGACTGTTATGCACACACGAGCGAGTACATCTTCATAAGGGCCAGACGTGTGCTCTGCTGTTTTGTGCTGGTTGAATTGAATATTAACAAGGGACATAATCAGAAACTTCAATCATTGACTTTCGAACATTTTCTTGTCATTTCGTTATGATATGTACCTATAAGTGTGTCTGCCTATATGTGTGCCCGAGTGTTCTATTTTCCATGCACTGCTTCGTATGTTTAACTTTTAAAATACGTGTTCAAGTTTCGCCCAAGGGCTAAGGAGTAGCCGGCGTCATAATTGTGCGCCGACATCTGAGATATCCTATGAAAAAAATAGGAAGGCTTCCGTGTGCGAGTGCGTAAGGGTTCTTCGGCCCGGGACTTGCAGACAGCTGGTCGGCCAAAAACGTCAGCAAACGACGTTTTGTAGATGACCCATGTCGAAGTATCGTTTTAGTGGTGGTCATACCACATTTCGACAACGTAAGCGAGTTAAAAAGTGGCGTGAGTCAACTTGTCCGCGTTATCCCACTTGTTGTTAGCGCTAACCAGTTCATAGTGGTTGAACCAGTCTTCGACGTCGGTCCCATCACCCCCGCTGAAGACCTTGCGCTCACGCAGGTGAGGAACGCCGGGGGTGCTGGAGGACGGAGTGGGAGAGCGTGGTTGCGCGTTAATGGCGGTCATGATGGGAGGAAGCGTTCAGTTTCGCAGCTCCTGGTTCGGGGGCCTTGAACCTGTGTTGCGACGGCAGCTCTACGAATAAAACACAATCGGAAAGGAGCAGCGTTCAGGCAGATGCCAGTGACGGTCAGCATGAGGTAAGCGAGACCAACCAAGATCTCAGTACTCAAGCGTTGGTGAGGATGCTTCGTCTTCTTCACAGTTCGCTCTTTTAAAACACTTTTGAATTATTTGCTTTATTTCCGCGCTATTGCTTTATAGATCTGTCCGCATAGTGCGTCCGCGATTGCCTCTTCAAGCAAGAACATCACAGTTTCAGCGAATGCGCAACACGTTCTTCTGCCTTATTTTGGACAATAGGTATAGTAATCTTTGCACAGTTACATTCATTCATTTCATATTTACATGTGCGTTTCCAAGTCTTTTTCTTGGCATACTCCACACTGTATTTCCGGTGAACTATTCTTTGCCCGTATTTAAAAAGTATTTGCCCATTCTTGTTTTGTCCTGGCCACAGCATGAGTGCAAAAAGATTAACATTTTTGTATAAAGAACCTGCAATAAAATTGTTGTCCTCGTCCTGGTTATATTGTGAGTATAAAGTCAATGCAGTTGCAAAGTTTACGTGATAATCGTGATATTTTTACTTCCTTTAGGACACACACACAGGCACACACAAAACACGACAATGGGGAATTATTGATGAGAGTTATTTCTAGACAGAATTTGTGGGCATGCTAACGTCTTATTTTTTATGAAAAAAACACAGTTTGCTAGCTCTTGGTCAGGCACGGCATATAAAAGTAATTTCTAGTATCGAAAACTAACTCGCACGAATAAAGCATGTTTTCTGAATGTACTTGGTGTTTTAAAAATCAATTGAGGAGGCCGCACTTTAACTTGACTCTAATTTGCAACGTGAGAAAATATTTATACTGAACAATAACAAAAGTGTCTTTTTTCTCAAATCGGGTGCCAAGCAATGTCTTTCAATTTCTTCTTAAGACTTGTGTTTCGTTTCAGTTTAGCACCGCAAACCATTCCTTTACCTTTCTGCCCCGGAACAAAAAAGTTGTTGCGTAATGGTTCATAACCTTAATTATTTCAATACGTAAGTCTGATGTTAGAAATAACGACAAAAAGTGGAATTTCTCGTACAATACCTCACATTTCTCTTAGGAAAGTAGGGCAGGGATAGAACACGTTCTTCACACTTTCTTAAAAGGTGAAGAAATAATTACCAAAAATCCCTACAAACCAGCGCGAACCAGTGCCATTCTAAGGTATACTAGACTTTCTCAAAAGGGAGAGAGGAAGAGAAAGAAACTTGCGCACAAGGCGAAGCATTGGAAATGTTTGAGTTCCTATTCCAGGGCTCCGCTGGTCTTTGCCATCTTCTCTGCTCGTTGGATGAGCCGAAGCTGATCATCGTAGGCCGAGCTGCACAGTAGTGCTTCCCATTGTTCCTCTATGTTGTTCATACTGTGGTGTTTTTCATTGTGAAGTGTACACTCCCACGTAATGTGAAACAGGGTTGGTGTGGCCCTGTGTCTCTGTATGTTGTCGTTTAGAATACATGTAGCCTGTGTATGTTCATATATGTGCTTGTCTGGAGTCTGCGTAACGCCACTGATTCCATTTCTGTGAGGTTCTTATGCGGTGCTGGATACAGTGTTCTATTATTCCTGTAGTACTGAAGAATATACAGCAAATTTAGGGTCTAGGGGCGTCGGGCCCTCTATTGCAGTGTGCAAGGAAGCTCGGTGGTTTGTGAAGCCTCAACCGCGTCATCTACAAACTGGTTCCCGGTGACATGCTCGTGCCCTGACACCCAGGTAATGGTTTGGGTGTATTCGATTCGAAAATGATTATGGGGTTTGGTTAGAATTTGGAATGACTTTGGTTAGAATTGGAATTGCCTTCATACGTATTTTACATTTTAGTAGTTCCTACATACATCCATGGAGTTCGTGATTATTGCCAGCGAGAGTTGTTATGGGGCAGCAATTACGGGCGAGTTGTGAGTAGCACCAGTAATGCGGCTGCTGCAGGGCGTGGAATGAGTCCACGACCCGTCAACTAATGACGCCGATCGGTTCCGCGAAGGCGAACGCGGAAGACCCGCGCACGGGAAAGAAAGGAGACCCCTTCATTCACACACCTCACGAGCGGAGCCGTGAAGTTCGTCCCCGTCTGGCACTAGAAGGGGGAAGCTTACTGGAAAGTGCGTCGTGCAAGAAGCATGTCAGGCGTCGTCGTCTGAGTTTACCCGCCGAATGCAGAGATGTTACTGGGCTCGCGCTTCGACTTGAGTAAGTCGGCGTGAAGCAAGCAGCAGACTTCGAAACGCCGAAGTCGGCCTTACTCGTTTCATAGATGGTTAGGCTGTTTTGGTTTGTCAAGTCAAGAACGAGCTTCAAAGCAGAAACACGTTGCTCACCTGGTAACAAGGTTAATAAAGAAGTTGTTCGCGTAAGCCGCGTGTTACAGCAAAAAAAGATCGCACATTTCAAAATAATTAAAAACGAAGTGCCACAAGCATACTTTTGCCATTTTACGACTAACGAGCGGCACGTGGTGCCTGCCACCGCAGCGATGCACAGCGTTGCTTCTGCAAACCGATCCTTGCCCGCTCGTTTTAGTGGCCACCCAAATGAAGCGCGTTTCTCCCGGCTTGCTTTTTTGGAGGCGAAACAAGCACCGCGCTTGGTTTTTTGCCGTTCTTTTTTTTTCAATTGAATGCCAAGGCGTGTATTTAGGCTGACCTAGCTCGCAAAATAACGCGATTTTCAAGGTACTCGTTTTTCTATTCGCCTGTGGACCTGCTTGTAAGAGGCTATGTCACAGTAATATATGAAAAAATACAAAGAGTTCTGGGAACAAAATTGATTGGTATTTTTTTGTTGAGCTTGGGAAACAAGAGAAAAAGCAGGGGTCACGACATTGCCCTTGGCAGAATTTTGTCTTGGGGTGCAGCAATGTCTCACTGCATGATGGTGGAGGGGGAGGCACATGGTCAGAAAACCCGCAATAGGAGCACCTTTTTTTCTGTGTGGAATTTTTGGTAGCGTTGTGCTGCATACGACTCGTTTCTGAACGAGAAACAGCGCCTTAGACGAAACAAAAGGTTAGACGAGGCACAGAGACACAGCGCTGAGTCTATATTGTACCGAAAGACACGAAAACGACGAAAAATGACGTCGTGTTTCGGTGTCGTCCCCACTGGAGCTATTATTATGCACGTGTACGCAGTCGACAAATACTGCAACGCCAGGGCACTCTGCCACTTCATAAAAGTCTCTCATAACTACAGGAAGTGCCGCCGCCTGCGGAAAGCGCACGAACAACGCATACATGTGCTTTGCGATGAGTAGCGTAAATTGTACGACTGCACAGCACACTGGCGACTACGGAATGCGGACGAGATTCCCGGTGACTGTTTGCAATGTGCCAGCACAGTAAAACATAAGCGCCATCAGTAGCTGTAACACTGGAGGCACAGGCTGTCTTTGGTTGTTCCCCCATTCACGAAGCGGCAACATAGCCATCAGCTGCCGCACGACGTTCTTCGTGAATTTGTACTGAACGTGGAATTGTTGCTCGTCATACAACTCTATCGGATTTCCTCAGTTACGAGAAGTGGGTCGAGGAATCTTCAGCAGGAAGTGCGCCTCAGAAAACGCTACTCTTATGGCGAGGCAAGCAAACTCAAAAGCGGCCAACCTCCAGGCGACCTCTATTCGAGAGGTGGCCATGTTGCAATAATTCATGAAGTCGCTTTCAAGTTAGCCCTGCCACTGACTTAAAACTTCTCCTGGCTTTGACCGAGCGATGTCACCTTCAAATCGTTCGCAAGATTGAGAACAATTTATGGCGAGCGGCAAGACTGTCTTGAGTCAAGAACAACTCAAGCACGAGTCAAGTAACATCTCTGCACGTGGAAGATCTGCGCACGGGAGAGAATCGAGACTCCTTCGTTCATACGGTTCACGAGCGGAGCCGTCCAGGTCACCCCCGTTAGAGACTAGAAGGGGAAAGCTTACTCGGAAGCGTGTCTGGCGGGAGTCACGTCAAGTCATTGTAGGCATGCACGGGTGCCATTGAGAATGCCGCAGGGACGCGACCACTGTGCTGCCCATAAATGCGGCACGGAGACGAGCTTCTCCTCTCTCGCCATAAGTCATAACCAAGTGTTGTTGGGATGGCAGGGCACCTCGCAGTTGCATGCACACCTGCTCAGCGCACAAGGCCTAACAGTGTACTCTCCACGCTCACGAAGGTTTCTACGAAGCGACGTTTAATGAGAAAGCTGATGGAGCTCGAGCGTGAGATCCGCTACCGACGGAGGTCGGTCGATACACGGCCTGGCATGCATGGGAGAGAATGTGACACGCGGAGAACCTATCGGCTCTTGCTTTTTAAATTTTGAACGGGACTTTTACCAATGCAGTACACGTTATGAAAGTGTTTTGCAATTGGTTGTGGCGATGCGAGCTTACACGTGGGATTGGCTTGTGTGGAGACCCTTTGTTCAACCGAGGGTTGAAAAGAGGATGTTTGAGTGTGAAATAGACAGCGGAGCTTCGGGCTTGTACTTGGGCAAACGACTGAGGCTCCAATAAGGCGTCTCTTTACCAGACAACGGCTCTTCGTTCGCACTGCAACCATGCACTTGAAACATCGAGGGGCACCCATTCCGAACCTCCAACACCTTCCCTCCTTAGCTATACTGTAGAAGCTAGACGAGGACAATGAAGTTAACTTGCGCAGTCGACGTGGAGTGGAGAGTCTACAGAGAGAAATGTGCTGAAGTCCGGGAAGCTGACAAGACGCTCACCGCTTTCGGAACCTGCTGGTGCGATGCGGAAAGTAGCGTCAAGACGCTCGTTGCTTTGGAACCTGTTGGCACGCTGCGAAATGCAGCATTCACATTCGGTCCAAGCCTGCCATTCAACATTGGAGCCAGGAGTTGGGCTGCGCAAGAGCGCTGCGCGTCGGTAAACAAGAACCGAGCAGCATGGACAGTCGACGTGGCTGACTTTCAACAACGACAGGGATGGTCTCGTGGGGCACCCGGAGCGTCAAAGGGTTCGCCTCAACCAGCGGTTTGCGACGAACGGGACGTTATTTCAAAATACTAGGTCATCAGATGACGCATCACTACAAGGTGAGACCTGCTTTGTGCTCTCTTGCGGCCCCAATTTTTTTTTACCGAATATACTTGCGTTCAGGCACACTCTGAGATATGGCAGACTCAGAGAGAGAGCTTAAAGAAGGGAACAATGTTAGTCAAACGGATTGCACCCGTGAGTTCGTGCTCGAGATCGAAGTGTTGAAGCTCAAGGTCGAGCTAGGTAAGATGAGGTCGTCGCATACTTCTTCAGAAGTGCCGAAAAACCGGAACCAGCAGAGCAGTACCGGAAGGTACGCGAACGAGCTGAAAACAGACTTAGCACCCATTCCCACTAATGAGCCGATGATTCCAGCCTGGTTCAAGAATGTGGACGCTATTGTTGCGGCATTGAGCATTCCTGAACAAATTCAGGGTACAATTCTGTGTCCATTCTTAACTAATTTAGTTAAGATGCGAACATTCGTTGATGGTCAATCTGAAGCTGAGGTAATTGCGTACTCAGATTTAAAATCATGGGTTCTGAAGGAACTGTGGATGACACCGAGCATGTACCGCCGAATGATTTTGGAAATAAAAAGAGAGACACACGGGTCTTGGAGCCAAGTGACGGTACGCCTGAAGGCTATCTTATCCTACTATCTTATAACTAGAGAGGTTCGATCACTTGGGAGCCTTCAGGAGCTGCTTATTGCTGACAGGCTAAAGCAGTTAATGCCAGGTGATTTCCGCTCGCTGGTAACTGAGCAGGAAGTAAAGGGCTGGTTGAAGCCCAAGGATATTGCGAAATTGGCCGCCAATTTTGAAGAAAGTCCCAACAGTGGCAGGCAGGGCATTTACCGTGGTACTGCGGCAAAGAATCAGCGTTACAGGGCGCAAGCCAAGCACTTCGCTGAGGCAAGCTTTAACCCTGATTCAGGAGCGTGTTTTAGCTGCGAAAAATGGGGCCATTTTCAGAGCGATTTCAAGCTACCATATGAGACTGCTGCTTATACAGCCGAAGTTTTATGCATGGATTCTCAGAATACGCGATCATTTGACAGCCGAGCCACACCGTCGCGACATTCTGCGGTTATGAAAAACTCACCAATGAGGGATGCACAGACTCAGATTCTCGTGGGAAGCAAGCCCTTTTTCGCACGCGTTGGCTCAGGTGCAAATATCACGGTGGTACGAGAGAATGAAGTGACCGCGGAGATTTCGGTACTAGGGTGACGTTAAGCGCCAAGGAGGGCCACAACTAGGAAGCAATCAAGCGCCTTGAAAAAAGCACAATTTTGTGAGAGGTATTGCTTGAATCACCAACAAGAGAGCAGGCCTCCTAGAAGACAACATCATGAAGGCGTATCACGCCTTTCTCGTAAGCCACGTAGCATACACGTTCCCGGTTCTAAAACTTATGAAAGCTAAAATCAAAAAGATCGACTCCATGCTCCGCAAGGGACTGAAAACGGCACTTGGCTTTCCCAATAGCACAAGCAACGAGAAACTCGAGCAACTAGGTCTGCACAACACAGCCGAAGAACTTTTTGAGGCTCAGAGAGTGGCGCAGGTCACACTCCTGTTGTTGACCCAAGCAGGCCATCTCATCTTACGAGACGCAGGCATTTCGCCAATTTTTCAACCAGAGAAAAGAACACAACTTGGTAATGACGTGAGGAAACACATTAGAGTTGAGCCAATCGCCCGCAACGTTCACCCAACGTTCAAGAAAGGGCGAAGGAAGGACAGATCGAGGGCGCTCATAAACAAGGCAAAGAAACACAACACGCACGCGCTATTCGTAGATGCCACCCGCTACTACGGCAGGAAGGCGTTTTCCATAGTGGTCGTTGATATAGACGGAAATCTCATAAACGCGGCAACCGGCCAAACAAGCCATGTCCACGAAGTGCAGGAAATGGTGATCGCGCTAGCCTTGCAGAGCTGCCAAGCCTACTCCACAATATAAACAGACTCTAAGGCGGTGGCACGAACGTTCACGGCTGGCCTAGTAGCTAGAAGCACTGGAAAACTCACCGTCAACGCAATAGGAGAGTGCGACCCTTGTTAAAGAAGAGAAAGCTCAAATTTGTGTATCCTTGTTCCCAGCCCACATGGGACAGTTACCGGAACTCGACCACTGCAATCCCAACGAAGTGGTCAACCGCCTGGCGCGTGAACTCACACGCCGCGCCGCGGACAACGACCCCTCGATGAGTGAGTGGTACGAGAATCTCTGCAGCCCGAACAAAGCACTCACATACCACGAGATCACTTCACATTATCGGGGACAAAGACGTGCCTTTCCAGCACCGCACCCAAAACTTAACAAAGCACAAGCTCTAACTCTAAGAAGATTTCAAACACATACGTACATAACACCATCCACCTTACACAGGGTCGACCCCGACACACCACCCACATGCTCCCTTTGCAACCATCCCTATTGCAATTTCGAACACATGCTTTTGGCTGTGCCCTACCCACAGCGCAGCATAACTGAATACCCAAGAGGCTTGGCAGGAAGCCCTCGAGAGCAACGAATACAAGGAGCAACTACAGGCGCTCCAGAGGGCCCGGGAAATTGCCAGAAGCCTTCGGCTGCCAGCGCCATCCTGGACGGAGCCTCCAGGTTGAACTAAGGGTCGAAATGGCCCTCTCTCAGCCTCCTCAGGATATGTTTAAATAAAGTAAATTTCTCTATCTCTCTTGGGTCAGAGTAGTGGCAAAATAAAGCTAACAGATGCTTTTGGGCGAGGGGTTACCGCGCGTCTACTGTGGGTACCTCTTGGTCTTCCGACCTCGCCTGAAAGCATTACTCAACCGGTGAAATTGCGATGTGCAGTGACCGATCGATTGAATACGAGTGTGTCCATAATGTTTAATCTAGCAGATTACGAATGTCTTCGTCGTCATCAGCAACAGCCACTGAACAATCTAAAGGACAGTAATTCGAGGGAGAACAGCTATTTAAGAAAAGGGGTTAGACAGGAGCAGTATCCACCGATGCGGGAGCCTGATCATATGTCTCGAAGTTCTAGCCCTAACACTGTGCAGTGCACAATGAAGAAACAGCACGGCCAAGCAAGGGAGCCACGAACGACTAAGTCCACGTCAATCGTAGAGCAGGCACAGTTTTAAACTTGTGATTCTGCTGTGGATTGTACTAAAATGGACAGTGAGTGGATTGGTCCATTCGAGGGGGATCTTCTCGATAGAGAGAAGGAACACGATGAGTCACTTGCCGGTTTACGGCGTCAGGTGAAAGAGGGATCGCACAACAAAGTAACTGATGGACGGTTGCTGTATCACAGGGAGAAAGTAGACGGGAAACAGTCTCGAAAGCCAGTGGGGCTAGGGTCGTACCGAGACGAAGTGTTAGCGCATGACAGCACTTGCGTTGGTAGCTTCTCAGAAAAAAAAACGAAAAGCGCGTTAGAAAGTTGCTAGCATTGGGTTCGGCGGTGAAACGAGTGAGTTCTACGTCTGGCGTACTCCCCGTTCCAAAGGAAAAAAAAGAAAAGTCGCCGGAGCAAGACCATTGCGTGTGCGACTCAAAGGTGAAGTTGAGACGTGAGCTCATAAGAGGATTTAACTACCAATTTTGTTAAAAGTATTCTTGTTCTGGGTTATTTTTTCAGCTTTGAAACAGTGTTTTACCTGCTCGCCACAGCGAGAAGGTACTTTAGAAACTCGTTTTACGTTTTTTTGTGTTTAGGTATGACGGGTTACCGAAGCGTGGTCACATTGTGAAAGGCTTCCAGTGGAAATCCAGGTATTTATCAGAAACGGCCGTTCGAGAGTGTCTATGAAAAGGTTTCCCAAGAAGCTGCCGTGAAACGCAGAGGCACATGTAGCGTTTGATTGAGTAGAGGCCTTCGCGTTGTTTTCTGAGCTGATGGCAACCAACCCCAGTAAAGCTTTTTGTTTGGCCACGGACGTATCAGAGATGGCGATTGGAGGTTGCCGCTTCGAAAGGATGGGTGAATGTGAGCTATCAGTCGCAGTTATTATTGAGTGGCTTAGCCAGTTGCAACGGGAGGCGTCCACATTATATTGAGGTGAATATGAAACAATAAGTGTTCGTATGAAAGGTGCGCTGGACAAAACTGTTGGTCTCTTTCGCGTCTCGGATGATCACTGGGTTGTGTGATTGTAACTGTTAACTCTAATAGGCTGTTTTGGCTGCTTTATATGGTTGCGTTGTTTTGTTGATGTTATATAACCATTGAAGTATACATATTCTGTGAATAGAATGATTACGCAAGAGTTTGCGTCGCACATTTACGTGTTCTGAGGGATGTTAAGTGGGTCGAGGAGAAGAATAGTTCTGGAGTGATGTGAAAATCTTTTGTGAGTTGTACAAGACATTTTTTGTTGTTGTTGAAGTTGTTGCGACACGAGCTTGCCTCTAAGTTGTAGAACTGGTTTTAGGTTAATAGATGTCTTGTGTAAGAATAGTGTTGTAGGTGAAATAAGATAATGTTTGCTAAGCGAGTTCGCTAGAATTTTTTTTCTTGGTGCGATTCGTTGAGAGTAAAATATACCTATAGCGCTGGATCCGTCGCTCTTTTTGAGAGCCAGGAGGCTGCATGGAGTGGGCCTCGTGTGCGGGGTCAATGACCTTGTGGTGTGGTGAATTTAGGAGACATTATGCTGCAGGACTTTGCACGGCGCACTTGCCCTGTTTCAAGCCAATGCGATATGACTGGCACTATGGAGTTCAGTGGGCGGGGATCATTGTTGTGCATTACGAGAAGTTTTATTTCGGAGGACCATTTGAGCAGTCTGTATTCGTGTCGCTGTGTCTTTTTTGCAGTAGGACGCGATAGTACTTTTTTTGCGATGAAAGTGAAACCTGGTTAGCGCATGTGCAATTACCGAGAGTGAGTTTATCTTCAAGCGTTTTTTTTTCTTTTTTATCATGTTACTGGACATCGAGTATCCAGTAACAGTCTTGAGGGGGAAGGAGCTAACATGAAGCAACAATTACCCGCGTATTGTGTGTAGTGCCACTAATTCGGCTGCTGCAGAGCGCCAAATGAGTCCCCGACACGTCAACTAAAGACGCCGATTGGTTTCCCGTGTGCGGGAGTTTCCCGAATGCGGGTCTGCCGCCAACGGGAAAGAAAAGAGACTCTTTCGTTCACACATCTAACAAACGGAGTCGTCAAGGTCACCCCCGTCTAGGACTAGAAGGGGAAAGCTTACTCAAAGCGCATCTTGCAAGAATCATGCCAGGCGCGATCGCTTGCCCAGCTATCTGGGACATTTCTAGTGTGCCAAAGACGACTCCAAAAGGAAACGCTGGGCGTAACGCTATGGGGAGTAGTCTTGAAAAAAATATTTCTGAGCAATGCCTGATTTTTCGCTCATTGCACTACAGGCACCTAATGCAGACAACTTCCGTATGCTGTACAACTCGATTAATTTTCATTTACTGGCTGAATTTCTTTTCCCGGGGCACTTATGTGTATCCAATGAAAATGTATGGGGTAATTTTTGAAAAGCTAATGGTAGCGCAAAAATAAGCTATTTGCTAATTGCACTCTAGTGGCATATGCGATAGGACAGCCTGTCTTTGTCTTTGCAATTTCGTGGAATCACGCTGGGTGGGTTTTCTTCCTAAAGAGCTTTCTTATATCAATTGTGCAGGACAGCAGCATTACAGGAATAAAAAATCCCCTGCCTGTAAATTGATGAGAAAGTGGACATTGATCATAGTTAAAACTCAACAAATGTCTGTCATTGTGATTTACGTTAATTATGTCGGTGAAGCATCAAGAATTTCATAAGTGTAAAAAATATTTCTAACTTATGTAACCATTTATTTCGAACTTGGAAGCTCTCAATGTAGAAGCATATATGTAGTACCGTGCAGGGAGAGTTTCGATGTGAACTGTTACCATAAGGTGGTAGATAACAATTTCATATCATTGGTTTGTGCTGTTTATTGTTCTCATTATGGGGAGTTTGGGTTAATACAATCATTATTTATAACCGATCTATGTGTTGAGTGATACCATACGAAGAGCGTCCGGAATGGCATACAGATTTGAAAGTATGAAATTCCGAAATTGGTGTGGCATAAAGTACAGGCAGGCAGACCCACAGACAGAAAGACGGATGAACGGATGGACAGACAGACAGACAGACAGACAGACAGACAGACAGACAGACAGACAGACAGACAGACAGACAGACGGACAGACAGACAGACAGACAGACAGACAGACAGACAGACAGACAGACAGACAGACAGACAGACGGATGGATGGACGGACGGACGGACGGACACGGACGGACGGGCGGACAGACGGATGGACAGACAGACAGACAGACAGACAGACAGACAGACAGACAGACAGACAAACAGACAGAGGCAGAAGTCAGCCAGCCAGGCAGCCAGCCAGCCAGCCAGACAGACAGACAGACAGACAGACAGACAGACAGACAGACAGACAGACAGACAGACAGCAGACAGACAGACAGACGAAAGAACGGACGGGCGCTTCGTCCCATTCACCATTATGCACTCTATGGATATGCTGGAATTTTTTAAAGTTCGCTACACAGTCATGTCACGCCATATCATATTTAGTATATATTCAGCAAACGAATTGGCCCCTAGCACGCCACGAACGTGGTATGCAAATCATGCCAAACATGACATCTGCACCATAAATTTCATTGAAGGATTCAATAATTGCGTTCGTCGTACAGTCATGTCTGCCATAGCAAATTTATTGTATATTCAAGAAACAAAACCACTTGCGAGCACGCCATGACCGTGCAACGTAAGTCATGTCATACATTACATACATGTGATGATTTTTATGTTAACACTTCTCATTTATATTGGTCACACAGAGACATTACACAGTACCAATTATAGTATATATCCAGTGAATGAAACAGCCACAAGTGCACCAAGAATATGGCATATAAATATTGTCATAAAAAATGGCATATATGCCACAATTGCTAATACCTGCTCTTTATGTTGCTCTTACACTCTTGAGAAGCCTCGCTATTTTCGGCTTACCTTGAAATAAGAAACGGCTGCGAGAGTGCTATTATTGTAGCGTGTTGATCATACCGTTCATGTTAAACGTGTCATGAGTTTCATGTTGCAACCTCACTTTTATATTCTTCATGCAGTCATTTAATGCCACGGCAATTTCAGAATTTCATACTTTCAAATCTGTATGCCGTCTAAAAAACGTTTCGTATGGTATCACTCAACACACAGATACAATTTGATTATTTATTGAAATTAACCCGAACTCTCGTTAATGAGAACAATAAACATCCTAAACCGATGATATTGTAACGGACATGTGAAAGGCAGAGAAGAGAAATGAAAGAAGACGAAGAGGCTGGCAAGATCGCAGTGCGCGTACCGCGAATTACTACCACTCACCTCTTGTAAATAAAACCATTTCATCACAACTCGCTGTAACAGTTATGGTGGGGGTGCGGGGTAATCGACGCCCGAAGACGCAGATTGAACCGCAATTTCTTCGACGGAGCCGTCGCCTTACTGGACTTCCACAGAATTCATCTAGGCTGTACATGTTCAACAGCGCAGATGAATATCAACCCCTCCAGATTTCAGCGCCAACCAGTCCGGCTCCACAACTGAGAGATGCTCGTCCCTTCACCGGCAGACCAGACGAACACGTCGAGGCTTGGCTCATCCATTCCAAACGGGTGAGTGCCGCCAACAAATGGAACGCCGCTTCTCAGCTTTCGTACGTCGCGTTCTTTCCGACGGATACTGCGTTAGTGTTATACGAGAATCACGAGGAAACGCTAACTACGTGGGATAGATTTGTTTCTGAGATCAAAGAGTGTTTCGGTGACCCCACAACGAAAAAGAAAAGAGCAGAACAGACGCTAATGCAACGCGCACAAGTGCCAGGCGAAACTTGCACGACCTACATAGAGGAAGTTATAGAGCTATGTAAGATCATTGACTCCGGAATGTCTGAGAAAGACAAAGTCAGGCACATTCTATATGAAATCGCCGAGGATTTTTACAGTTTTCTCAGCGCGAAAGACACCCTGACATCTTTCGCCATCGAGGAAGGCAAGGTAGGAGAGGGCATGCCCAGCCGGTGCGCGGCGCGAAAAGTGTGGCGGAAATGACATCATAGCGGCGATATTCACCGGGCACAATGGCGGCGTTGCTATGGTTAAGTGTTGCGCAGTGGAGCTGGTCTAGCAGTGAGCGGCCGCGGCTGGCGGCGACATGTGTGCCTCCGCAGGTCTCTTGCTGGAACGTGGCGGACAATATCCGTGCTCTGCGCCGCGTTATTGGTTACACAGTGTTCTCCTGGCAGTTACTGTACTCTTAGCAACGTTTACAAATCCTTTTGTCCATCACGGGGTTTCAACAGTGCCCAGAACGAGTGCATATTCATGTGTCATGCGGCGGATGACGCGGATGAAGCACTTAGTGTTCAGAGAGATTGCGTTGGGCACCATGACGAAGCTGAATGACGATGAACGCCTTGCGCGTCAGTGACTATTGAGCAGTGCTCCTGCTTGTGACAACGGAAGACGCTGTTGAGCCCAGCAAGACGCCATGAGGACCATTTGCACATACGTATTTTCGTGTTGTGTGTGTGCAGTAACAAATTGCATGTGCGTATGAAAAGACCTTTTCTGTTCCGCTTCGTACACTCTTCACCAGCATTGCATGTAATCTGAACGTAACAGCAACCGCGTTCAAGTGGCACTTGCACCGTGCTCAAAGTTACCACGCTCACAGAATGATGACGCCGGTGAGTTTCACGCGTAACACGGACACAGTGGCAGGACGCTGCGTCGGCCGCGTGGCGGAATGCAACCGTAGAAAGCTCACGACCGATCATGTTGTCTGTGAAGTTGCTGAATTAATCACGTGAAAGCACTCGCCATTGTCAGTGCATCTAGCGCGCGTTTTCTTGTAATTCCTTCGTTGTCGGCGAGCCGTTACTCCCTGTTATTACTCGGACGAAATTATTTCGCTGAAGGTGTTCCGCTGGCTCAGAGTGATTAGCCCCGTTCTATTAGTTACGGATCTTCACGACACACGCGCTGCGTGGCCCACGTGCTTTTCGAGCCGGAGAGAGAGTCACGCCTTCTGCTTTACATTCGGATGTGAACAAGAGAGGAGGATTGGCCCAGTCAATATGGCTGACTTCCTGCTTCATCGCGACTTCACAACGAGTGACGTCAGCGCCTTTCTTACCTTTCCTTCCTCCGTGTCTTGCGCCGATGTCATTCACCATTGCCGCACTCTTGAGCAAATAAAGACCAGGCGCATCCCACCGAATTTCGACAGGATAGCCAATGTGACTACTATATATCGCAAGTATAGAGAACAACCAGCCGCTTGATCTTGCGTCAACCATTCGGCAAATAGTACGTGAGAACTCGGCCTGTTCGCGCAAGTTGCACACCACCCAAACACTCATCCTCCTTACTTGCCACCAGAGTTCCAGCGAAACGTTGCTTCATTCTCTTCGCACCGAGTGGCGGAAGGCACTGAGGGTTCTAATGCCACGCCTCGGTATCAGCCACATCTCTACAATAGAGGCCCTGCCTATGACGCTCGATCACGACTAGGACAGCCGCGTTCTTATGCTCAGGACTCTGAGCAGGACGACGTCCCGCTGTGGCAAGGATAGCACTAACCCTACTACCAAGATGAAACGACCAATACAATGGATTCCAGAGTGGCATACACTCGTTATTCGCGTGATAACGAACTTCCTCGCCGACAGCAGCGGCTCAGGATTCGCTCCGATGAATATGAAACCACAGTGTGCTACAACTCCGATGATATGAAACCTCCGATGATTTGCTCCGATGATATGAAACCACAGTGTGCTCCGATGAAACCACAGTGTGCTACAACTGTGGTTTCACTGTGCATATCTCTCGGTATTTCCTCCAACAACGCCACCCGTCATGAAGCAATGTCTTCGCCACCAAAACCCGGTACTTCATATGACCTGCAGACAAACTACTTGTTTCCAAGGGACCATTTTTCACGCGAGACCAGACGTAGCGATTCACCAGCATCCGAGTGGAGTTTGACACCACCATTCAACCATTCTCGTCGCTCGCCGTCTCCTCTGCGTCGTTCTTCCTCTCCGCCGCTGGGAAACTAGCACCCGTGGCCAACGGAGGTGAGGTCGCCGGACGGTCTTCTCAAGATATGCCTCTGTCTTTTGTTATGCTCAAAAACAAAGTGAATGTGTCGATAGATTGAATACCGACGATGGCGTTAGTTGACACTGAGCGACTGTGTCTGTGATGAGCCTCGCCTTCAGAAATCGCTTAGGTCGCAAAGTCATGTTTTCATGGAACTATACTACTACCTTTCGTGGAGTAGGCAGCGAGTGGCTGCATGCTCCTGGTGTATATGTCATCAGTGTTTCATTGGCTGGGAAAGTATTTGTATCCGAATTTCCAGTTCTATCTCGTTGTTCACACGATGTCATTCTTGGTATCGATTTTGTGTAGCAATGCGGTGCTTCCGTCTACTGTGATAGTGGAGAAATATCATTAAACAATTTGTTTCTACCGTCGTTTTCCAAAGAAGACTACCGTGGCGAAGACAGGAACACACTTAGTGTGATTGATGAAGTGATAGCTTCATCTTGGTGCCTGACACCCATTCGAATCTCTTTCACAGCGGTTGATGCTGCTTGCGTTGACCTTGTAGTGGGGCCTCTGCGTAAGAACTGTTCTAAGCAGGACATACTTGTGCCCTGTTCTGTTGTGTACACGACGAAAGGAGTAGCAACATTGCGGGCGCTGAACTGTTCTTCCACGCCGGTTGTGCTGCTTCGCGGGTTGAAAATAGCTCTCTTCGATGAAGCCCCATGCAGCTCGATAGCGGCACTACTTACGGACTTAACCACCTCTTCCGCTCCTGCCGATATTCGCCATAATGAAGATCAAATACTTAGTATGATCAGCACTGCTCTCAGTACAACAGAACGGCAAGCACTGGTACAGGTCCTTTCCCGGCATGTTGCTGCTTTTAACTTCAAACATAGAGATGCACCTCTTCAGATACCCTCGTCTCACGCTCGTCACAGAATAGAGACTGGCTCTGCACGCCCCATCCGCCAAAATCCCTATCGAATGTCATTCTCTGAGCGCAAAATTATCGCCGAACAAATATAGGCATGCTGAACAAAAGTGTCGTGCAAGAGTCGTCCAGCCCGTGGGAAGCCCCTGTAATGTAATTCTTGCCAGAAAAAAGGATGCTTCCTGTAGATTCTGCGTAGATAACAGGCGTCTAAACACTGTGACGAAGAAAGCTGTATATCCCTTACCGCAGATTGATGACGTCATAGATTGCTTCTGATGATGTGTGGCGCTTTATGGCACAAGGACCAATCGATGGCCAAAGAGCGCCATTTCAATGAGTTACAATTGCTTGTAAGCTGCCTCCTATTTTTCAACGCTAGATTTGCAATCCGGTTATTGACAAATACCAATGAAACACGGCGACAAAGAAAAGGCTGCTTTTGTAACTACGGATGGCCTTTTTAAATTTCATTTCATGTCTTTGGGCCTTTGTAATGCTCCTGCCACCTTTGAAAAATTTATGGACACAGTATTACGAGGTTTAAAATGGGAGATATTCATGTGCTACCTTGACGATGTTGTGACCTTTGGCCGCACGTTTGAAGAACATAACAACCGTTTGAGTCTTGTTATCGACTTCATCGAAAAATCTAGGGTGGTTCTGAATTCCAAAAAATGACAATTTTGCGAACGTTAAACTGTGACGTGGGGCACTTAGTCGACAAGGATGGCGTCAGACATAATCCTCGCAAGATAGAAGCAGTGAGCTCTTTCAAACCACCGCAGTCCCCACGAGAACTCCGCTCATTTGTAGGTCGATGCTCATATTTCCGTCGTATTGTTCCACGACTTGCGGAGATCGTGTACCCACTGACAAGCATCTTGCGACAAGATGCGACCTTCAACTGGACACCAGAGTGTGACGCCGAATTCTTCCAACTTCAGTTTGTACTAACGTCAGCACCACTGTTGCGTCACTTCGGTCCATCTTGCCCGACTGAGGTCCACACTGACGCTAGTGGTATCGGCATAAGAGCGGTGCTTTTACAACGTCACAGTGGCGCAGAGCATGTCGTGGCATATGCCAGCCGTTGCCTGAGCAAATCTGAAGAGGTTGAGAGGTTGAGGATGTTGTAGGTAGCCGGTGGATCTAGCCTTGCATAATTTGCAGGCGATTACCCCACCCGGTTTTCTCTTTGCTAGTTGCAGCCAATGTCCTTTGTATATAACGAAGCACGAGCAGGCTTTTAAAATAAAAATCGTGCATAGCGCGACGTAATCCTGCATAAGACGGCGGCCTTTGTGCTATTCCACTTGCAGTATTGTTCCGGTACTCTATCTCGCTGCACTATACCCCAAACATATTTGTCATTTATCACCAGTCACATGCGAGGTCCGTAGCAATAAAAAATATCAAGATAAGTCGTGACATCTGTTTCCTGAAGATTGAGGAACCACGCGGAAACACAATATCAGTCACAACGCTGTCACATGGCAAGCCTAACTGTTGTAGTTCCTCAAAGAAACCTTGGCGTTTCTTCTTAAGCTCACGACATTTAAGCAAATAGTGTTCTTTATCGCTGTTTTCCTTGCACTTCGAGCCCCAGGGCGTCGCGGAGAGTCTGATCTTGTGGAACCATGCTGGTGTACGCGCTGATCCCGTTCGTATGTGATGAAGCAAGCAGGCCTCTTCCTTTGATAACCCTTGTGTCACACATGGTTGGAGAGGCGTCAGCCATAACAAGTAAAAATGCTTATTGACCGCCTCTCGTAAGATACGCTGATTGTTTTTAGAAGCCTTCTTCGTTGGTGTAAGCTCAAGAGCGTTCCGGGCAAGTCTCTCAGCCGCCTCATTACCCGCTATACCCACATGTGATGGAATCTATTGAAACTTAATACTTATACCAATGTCACGCAGGTCTTTAAGGATTCACAGTGATCTTTGAGTGCATCGATCCAAAAGCAATTCATGTTTTAGCCGCTGCAAAGCAGGCTTACTGTCCGAAAACACACGACTTGTTGCTGCCTACAAAGCTTCAGTTTCTTCAGGCCTGCCTGAATTGCCACGCTTTCACATGCTTTCGACGAAACAACGCAATCGAGTCGCACTGCCCAGAACGCCTTTAAAGACGGGATCACAAATGCTGCAGCGCTTGCTCCGCGCACTATATCGACTGATCCATCGGTGAAAACTTTCAAATGATCGGCGTACTTTTCTTCAATATATTCAAGTACGAAAGAACGTACTTCTGCTGTGGGTGTGGAACGCTTGCTGTGCAACCGTCGAATCATAACCTGACAGTCGCCATCTTCATGTGACCAAGGTGGGTCTTGTCGAAGTTGTCTTTGTTTGGGAAAATTGATGTTAAGATGGCGAAGGGTGTTAAGGGTCACGAAAGCTCGCTATTCTGTGCGTCGCTGAAGGCGACTGAGTAGTGCTCGTCTTGGGCTCGATTCGCCGAGTCGGCAAAGCTGTGTCAGCATTCGATGAGAGGCGAGAACACGTAACGGCGGAAGACGAGCTTCATGAAGCACCTTTATGCTCGCTGCAAACTTTGGCACTCCCAAAGCAACTTCGAGGCGTTTACAATGAAGTTTTTCCAGCCGTTCGTATTGTGACTCATTCGGAGAGATCAGAGGCAATTGGAAAAGTACACGATTGACAATTAATGCCTCATGTAACTTTATGATTGATGTTGGGTGGCTTCCCCAGTTTGTTCCTTCCATCCTTCGAAGAATGTTCACACGAGGTGACAGCGCTGACGTTGTCTTGTATATGCCCGTCGCCAATTCATCCTGGTGTCTAGTGTGACTCCAAGGAATCTCACGTATTTAACTTGCTTAATTGATGAATTAGGAAGTAATACTTTTATCCTTGTTTCTCATCTTCGCATACCTGAGAATAGCATGAATTGAGACTTTTCAGCTGATATTGTTAGTTCAATAGATTCAAGGTAGGCTTGTGCGGAAAGTAGAACGTTTTGGCCAATAATTTTCAATCGCTTATGTTGATATTCAGACAGCCAGATGCATATGTCGTCCGCATAAATTGATATTTGTACTGCCTTTCTCACAGTCTTGAAAGCGTTAGGTAAACCAGCCATGGCCACATTGAACAACATTGTAGACAGGACACTGCCCTGTGGCACTCCTCTGGTGATATTCCTTGAGCTACTGAGCACTGTCCCTAACCTCACCTGCATCGAGCGATCACTAAGAAACGCCTGAACAAAGCGTAAAAGGTGCCCCGCTATTCCCATAAATGCAAGACTTCACACACTTGTTAAATGCTAAACCTTCTTGTGTTTTAGTCTGTTTGTTTTCGCATTTTCCAGGTAAAACGAGTAGGTCACTTTTTTTCGTATGGGGTAGGTGTCGCGATGGCAATGTCTCACGGAAAGCTTTTTCTTTTTCAGCTACAGCTGGAGCTATTTTTTGCCAGATGCTCTGGTTAGAGGCGCTATTTAACGACTCGTCTCGAGGAGGGTGCCTCGAGAAAGAATGAGAGTCTGAACAGAAAAAGCTGCATCCGGTCGGTTACTGTGCGCGCTGCGCCCCAAACAAGGCACTGCACCGTCCTCCTGACCGGGCTGCAGGTGCCTTTCTCCTCTTCTAATCAATAACATTACCACCCCAAACGAGCGTGCCGCCACTTGCGTCCTCAGGGGCCATCGGGGGCCAATATTTGACCACTTGTGTGCACGTCAAGGCCGTTTTCGAGAATGTGCCCGTTTCAAAAAGCTCCTAGAGTTTCGTTGCGAGGCAAGCTTCACGCGACCATGACAATTCGTGTTGAGATTGGTTATCCTAGGCTTGCCTGATTGGTCCGCGCACCTGTGGATGCTGAAAAACCCTATTTAGCAGCAACTCGGGCCCTTTTTGAGGTGAGCGGACTTGGGGTCAACAGCGCATCTCACCACCAGAGACCAGTCATGCAAGCCGAGGGGTATGCCATTATTTTCCATGTTTTGTATTAGCGACCTTGTGCATTGTGTAAATTTAAGTTGTATTATATAAATAAACCCCCAATGAGTGCTCCGCGAAATAATTGTGTCCACTTGTCATCGCTTGCCTGTGCAGAATCGCTCCCACGCTTCTTCGTCTGGATGGACTTCAGATGTGTCTAACCTAAACAACCTTAAAGTTTCGCCACAAAGTGGTAGAGGTTGCTTGGTAGCGATATTACCGATCTGAAATTATGCCCCGTGTCAATAACAAGCATCAGAAAACAGCCTCGGTCAACGACGGAACCCCCTACCTTTTCCCCCGCTATGTCTACCCCCCAAGCAAGACCTTTTGTGGTACCTCCAGTTTTTAAAGGCGCGCCGGAGAAATCTATTTCTGAGTGGCTACTTTTCTGCGATCTTGTAGCGTCACTGAACAATTAGGATCAAACCACGAAGGTTAAATTTTATATTTGGCACTAGATGGTGATGCAAACAAGTGGCACACGACACAAATTTTAACAGCTGCCCCAAATTCACTCGATTGAGATCGGCACTCGATTGAGATCGACCATTTGCGGCTACAAAACAGGACACAGCTGCCTTCCAAAACTCCCGAGCAGTATTATTATGCTGTCGCACAACTTTGTGCTAGGGTCCACCTGTCTATGACAGAAGACGATCGGTTGCAGCTCATTTTGTGTGGGGCTTGGGCCTGGACATCAAAAAATACTGATAATTGCGAACACGGAAACCTGCGCTTTTTTTCTCCACATTTTGCAGCGCATTAATCATGCACCTTTACTGATTCGTGCGTCAGGACCCCAGCTGATTGGCGCCTACTATTCTACCGGCATGCAGTCATGGACGCCACACGTCGCGCCTCCGGTTGGAATAGCAACCGCCGCAGCAACAATGCAGACCCCTCCGTGTGTCGCCAGCTGCGCCGTGGCCGAGTCGCGTTGCCCGCGGGACGCTCCCGACCACGAAAGAGACCTAAAGGGAAGTGCTGACTCCATCGCGTCGCTTTCTGACCGGCTCAATAGCATTAATGACGAGGCGCGCTACCCTCTAAAGACTTAGCCACCGCGAAGTTCCCGCACCAACGACGGCCGTCCCCGACGCCAAATTTGCCGCTGCATAGGCCACGTAGCGCAAGAGTGCTGGCAGCGGTTTCGAGATGACAGAAACGATCAAGCGGTGCCCGTAGAGAACCAGAATGGACAGCATAACCCTTCCGGAAAGGAGAATGACCGGGTCTAGGGGGTCAGCCCGGCCGCCCTATCGCCACAGTATCTGAAAGTCAGGTGACCACAAGCCCAAGTATGCGACAGTTTGAGCAGGCTAACACAACGACGATTTCTCGCCATACCCATGATCCTGCGCCCGTAAGCGAACAAAACCCCTTACTGTTGCTGGTTCTGGATCAGGAATATGTTGGAAACAAGCGGAAAGAATACTCGTGGATGAGATGAATTATGCAACACCTCGAGCAGGCAGGCCTTCCCGTTGTCAAAAAAATTTAAAGGACGGCACGGAGCGTTCAGCTGGTCGATGGTGTATTAAATCGAAGGACGCAGGGGTTTCGGGATTGCACGGCACTCGTTGTTCCTCACATCTTGAGAACCAAAGTTATAACACATTGTTATGAAGACATAACGGCAGGTCACCTCGGATGGCGGCGAATTTGGGAGAAAATGAGGAGGCGCTACTTTTGGCCATATATGTTTGCGCATGAACGCGATCACGTAGCATCCTGCCCGGAGTGCCAGATGACAAAACCAGAACCCGGCGTCCCTCTGTTTTCCTCTTTGCATGGCAGCAAACTGCTTTTTCCTATTGACGCGAGCCCCCCCCCCCCCCCCCCCCCATTCTCAATGCGGGAACTTAACAGTGCCGCACCGGCTCAACAAAGCCCGAAAAGATAAATGTAAAAGAAAACAGTGAGCTAAACACAAGATGGCCTACGAAGCCAAGCGACGCAATGAGGCCTATCGCCAGGCGGACTTGCTTTACGTGTGGACTCCCCCACGCACAAAAAGAAAGACAACGCTTTGTTGCAGCGACAGCAAACCTTAGCGTCTTCTGCGTCACGTAGTCGAAAACATCTAGGAGATGTTACCCCAAATTGAGCAAAAACGTCACGTTGTTAATGTTAAGCGTCCACAGCCCTCCCACGTTCGATCCTCTTCAGATGCCGACGACGCTGACGATGAATCTATTGATAATCAGGAGGTGCGCCATTGAAGTGGTGATGTGCGCGGGTGCAGTGCAAGAAGTGATATTTGCGAACAACATCGAGGTGTTCACGTGCGCGGGTGATTGCGAACAGTGATGAACAAGAAATGCATCCAAGTGTTGTGCGCGAGTGCGGTTCGCGAGTGGGTCAAGAACCTAATTTGTGACTTAATGTGCGCGGGACAGAGACCAGTGTTCCAGTAGAATAGTGCAAAGGCTCCAACACTGACACTGAACTTTACTCCGACTTGAAGACATTGCCAAGTGGTAACAACGCACAGCAGAATGTCGGCATTTACAGCACAGACACTGAGTTGTATTACAGTGCCGACAAGTGAACTGTATTGACCTCTGTTTCGCGATGATTTTTCTTTTACATCTGTGGTTTTAATACGTAATTGTTTTTAGCTTTTCACCTTTTAAACACTTGTCTAAACATCTCTTTAAAATAAGCACTTCACACACTTGTTCAATGTCAAACCTTTTTGTGTTTTTAGTCTGTTTGTTTTCGCATTTTGCAGGTAAAACAAGTGGATCACTCTTTTTTGTAGGGGGTAGGTGTCGCGGAGGCAATGTCTCACGGAAAGCTTTTTCTTTTTCAGCTACAGCTGGAGTTCGTTCTTTGCCAGATGCTTTGGTTAGAGGCGCTATTTAGCGACTTCTCTCGAGGAGGGCGCCTCAAGAAAGAATGAGAGTCTGAAAATAAAATGCTACATCCGGTCGACCGCTGTGCGTGCTGCGCCCCAAACCAGGCACTGCACCGTCCTCCCAACCGGAATGCAAAAATTAGGCACCTTTCTTCTTTTCTAACCAATACCACCACCACCCCAAACGAGCGCGCCGCCGCTCGCGTCTTCCGGGGCCATCGGCGGCCGACATTTGAGCACTTGTGTGCGAGTCAAGGCCAATTTAGAGAATGTGGTCGTTTCAAAAAGCTGCTACAGTTTCGTTGCGAGGCAGGCTTCACGTGACCATGAAAACTTGTGTTGGGATTGGTTATCCTCGGCTTGCCAGATTGGTCCACGCACCCGTGGATGCTGGAAAACACTATTTAAGCAGTGACTCGGGCCCTTTTTGAAGTGAGCGGACTTAGGGTCAACAGCGCCTCTCACTACCGGAGACCAGTCATGCAAGCCGAGGATTATGCCATCATTTTCCATGTTTTGTATTTGTGACTTAGTGCATTGTGTATATTTAAGTTGTATTAGACAAATAAACCCCCAATTTGTGCTCCCCGGAATCGTCGTGTCGACTTGTCATCGCTTGCCTGTGCATAATTGCTCCCACGCTTCTTCGTTTGGATGGTCTTCAAATGTGCCTAGCTTAAACAACCACGAAAACCACGAAGTAATCATTCTTTGAAGAACGCTCCCCATAGCGTTACACCCAGTGCTTCTCCTTGGGGTTGGCTTTGCCACAGCAGAGATGTACCAGATTGCTGGGCATGTCTGAGTTTAAGTCATTGTTGGCATGCACGCGTTCCATTCAGAATTCCACAGGGACGCGACCACTGGGCTTATCTTGGTAGCGGCACAGAGACAAGCTTATCCTCCCCGCCATACGTCATTACCAAGTGTTTTTAGAATGGTGAGGCGCCTCGCTGTCGCATGCGCACACCTGCTCAGAGTGAAGTTCCTGCCGTTGTACTCTCCGCGCTCACGGAGGCTTCTACGAAGCGACGTTTATTGAGAAAGCTGATGGAGCTCGAGCGTGAGAACAGCCATCGACGGTGGTCGGCCGATAGACGGCCTGGCATGGAAGAGAGTGTGGCACACGGAGAATCTATCCCCTCTGGTTTTGTATTTCAAACGTGACTTTTGCCAATGTAGTACAAGTTATGAAAGTGTTTTTGCGATTAGTTGTGGCGATGCGAGCCGACACGTGTGATTGGCTAGTGTGGAGACCCTTTGTTCAACCGAGGGTTCAAAGAGAACAGCGGAAGTTTGGGCTTGAACTAGGGCAGACGCCTGAAGCTGCAATAAAGCGTTTCTTGACCGCACTACGGCTCTTCCTTCGCGCTGCCACCGTGCACTCGGGTGATCGAGGGGCGCGTGTTCCGAACCTCAAACGCCTTCCCTTCTAGCTATAGTGTAGAAGCTAGACAAGTAGAAGTAAATAACTGTAGGGCTTTTTGCTTCCTGCCCTCGTTGATTGTCAGTGCGATCGCTATCTCCTCCGCTTCTGCAATGGAGGCTTGTGCTATGGAGGCACAACTTGTAATGTTTCCTTTTCGGTCTGAGACCACGGCCATCATGTTCTTTGCGTTTGTCTGATATGGGGCAGCGTCTGTAAATCTCGCCGTATTCAAATAGTTCGCCTTTTTATCAATGTTAGCTGCTATTGATTTACGTCTTCCAGCATGTAGGATAGATCGATGTTCTTCAGTAGGGCACATACCTCGTACCACGCTCTGACTGAGCATAACAATTCTTTAGCTCTTCCATGGGCCTGTACGTGTTCACTGAGGCCAATCCTTTAAAGAACTTATTTGCCTCTTGGCGTTTGTAGCTGGCGGTTCATTTGAATGGTTACTTGCGCTTCAGCCAACTCATCAAATGTATTGTGGAGTCTAAGTGCTAATAACTTCGCAGTTGACATGCTTTGTGGTAGTCACAGAGCGGCTTGTTATGCCATCCTTAATATTTTGTCTGCTTTTTCTTTTTCCTCTTTATTCATGTTGTGGTAGGAGAGCGAGTACGTTAGTCTGCTGATGACTAAACTCTTTACCAAGCGAAGTGCAGGTTGCTCTTTCAGCACAGCAGGATTGTTCGTTATTCAGACTATTATACCAAAAATATGTAAAGCTGCTCGTATAATTGTGTTGAGTGTGAGGAGGCATAGCTGATTGGACTTAAGCTACATCCCTAGGATTTGAGCAGTCGTTTTCACTCGAATAATATTACCTTCTAATTTGACCTGAAGACGAAGGCTCGGGTCCATCCTTCGTTTTTGTTTTTTTTTTCTTTTGAAAAATTGAATGAGTTCCAATTTGTCTACTCAACACTAAAGTCCTCTTTCTTTAGTGTACTCTTCGATTGCTTTAGCTGCTATTTGGAGTCGCTTTTCTTTTTATACCAAGCTACCCTTGGTTGTCCATATACTGATGCCATCCGCTTAGAAGGAGTGTCGGATGTCTGGAATATTTTCGAGTTTTTTGGCTATACCAATATTAGCTATGAGGAAAGACGTAGGTGAGATCGCAGCACCTTGCGGTGTGCCTTTGTTTCGTGGGTGGAAGGCTTTGAATTCGTCTTCTCCTACTTTGATTGGAGCGGTTCTTTTAGTAGGTAAGTTTTGGATATAATGGTACGTCCTTTGACCACAGTTGGTCTCTGCTCACCCATCTAGTATATCCTTATAACTCACGTTGTCAAAAGCGCCTTTTATGTCATTGGGCGCGAGGATCTTTTCTCCTGCTTTTGGAACATTTGTTAGTACTTCCTCCTTTAAAAGCACAAGGATATTTTTTGTCGAAAGGCTTGAACGGAAGCCAAACATGGTGCTTCGCAAGAAGTTGTTAGCTCAAGATGTCGTTGAATCTGGTATTTATTATTCTCTTAAACAGCTCGCCCAAGCACGATATAAGAGAAATCGGCCTCACGTTTTATATTGCCAATTTTATCCCTGGTTTCGGTATCATGATTGTCACAGCATGGTGCCATTGCTGATATATTGTTCCAGTTGCCCAGTGTTTGTTGATGAAATTGAGTAGCGCTGTGATGGCTTCATCATTCAGGTTGCGAAGAATGGCATTGGTGATTTGATCCGCTCCAGGCGCTGTGATGCGTTTCATGCTGGTAATTGCTGCTCTCATCTCGGCATGCGTGAAAGGCGCGTCCAGTTCTGAGTTTGGGAGCCCAGTGTATTGAGCTTTGTAAGGAGCTGTGACGGCTCAAGCTCCGAAGCACTTGGTATAAATCTCTTGAAGCAGGTCATCTCGTGAGCCTGGATATGAGTGCAATAATTTTTTATAAGATTTTTGTCCTTCGCGTTTATTTTTCAGTGGGTCAATCATGGCTCTGAAGATATTCCATGTTTTAGCTGTTGCTAAGGTTTCAGTTAGCGAATCGCAAAATTGTTCCCAGTTGGCTGTTGCGAGTTGATTGGCACAGTCTTCGGCTTGCTGCGTTAGAGATTTAATTTTCGCTTTGAGTTTTCTATATCGTTTATGCCTTTTTCGTCATTTAGAGAGGTTCCTTTTTGCTTCCCACAGGTGTAGGAGGTGAGCATCTACTTCAGAGGTGTCGTCTGTTCTAGGGACAGTTTTCCTGTGCCTTTGCTTTTTATTTCGAATTACTTTGCACCATTTGTCCAAGTCGTATATTGCAGTGATGTGTACTTTTAGTGACTTTTTATACGCATGCCAGTGTGTTAGTTTAGCTGTGCTAATGTGTTTGCAGATTCGGCCCGTGTGAGTTGTGGTGCTTAGTATGTAATGATCGCTGCCCAGGTTCTCAAAGGTGTTATACCAGTCTACGCGTTGACAGTGTTCCACTATCGCCAAGTCCGGACTTGCCTCCATGGATATGCTGTTCCCTATTCTCGTTGGGACTGCAGGGTCCGGTAATGGTGTCGTTTCCAGTGCCTCTCTATATGATTTGAGATATTTTTGCATTCTGTGTCTTGGATCTTATATCCCCCAATTAGAAGCCTGACATTAAAGTTCTCAACTACGATTAGTGGATTCCTTTTCGCCAATATTGCTATTTCTTGAAACAGCGTGTCGAACGCCACTTTTTTAGTCTTGGAGGACTATGTATGTTAAGTACGAAGGCACTCTTTCTTTGGCTTGCTCTGTAAGTGATTTGTGTTATGAGATGCTGGATATCCGTCCCTTTTATGGGCTTATGACATATTGCTGTAATTGCGTTATTGAATAAAGTACCAACTTTCTATTCTGCATCCCCGGTACTATAAGACTTGTAACCCCATAAATTTGGATGTGTTGCAGTTTCCTGGACTTTTATAACAGCTGGTGGTCATTGTTTGTTTAAGAACCACCTGTGGTTCTTAAATGTGCATGGAAATCTGAGCACACCTGCCTACAACATTTCCGCCCCCATCGAAAATGCAGCCGCCACAGCAAGGATTCCATCCCGCAAACTGCGGGTTAGCAGCCGAGTACTTAGCCACTAGACCACCAGGGCGGGGCGCTAAGCGTGATGTCAAAAAGGCCGCAGGGGATGAGGGTTTATTGGACAGCGGCGAGGAACAAAAAAAGAACTCTGTGTAACCACAAAAATAGCAAAAAAGAGAGGATGCATTTCAAGATAACTTCATGGCAAGCACTTTTCTCAATCGTTTAAAAAGGATAGCGAGTAAAAAGGTTAACTTTTTGTCCCACAACAATAATCGTCATATATATTGCGTTCCATCCTTGCGCTATTGCCCCCCGCCCGGTACATTCCGGTCATGATCGGCATGCCCATTAACAGGGTTACATTGCATTCTCGATAGGAAAGGGTTCAGCGCCGAGTTTTCAAGAAAGGAAGCGCATGCAAGCCTCATGACGATTAATGTAGTGGGAAAAAAAGACACCGTTTTTACTAAATATTTTTTATAGCGTTAGATAAGGTCGAGTTGCCTTAAAACGCGTAGCGTTATAGCGCAATTTAGTTAAGAATGAGGAACTTTTACAAGCTGTGCGGATGCTAAAGACATGACGGAGCCTACTCTAATTGTATGTGCGAATGCTCACCCAGCTGTACGTTTAGGCATGCGCCTACATGACACCCTGCGTTTCAGGGATGGCATTAGAAATATCCACACGTCAACGAAAGAAATAAGAGAAAGGGTAAAGAATTTGCGGAATAAAGTTAGAGATAAGGGACCTAAATAGGTAGTGGGAAAATATGGTCATTCTACCGTAAAAAAGCAGTGACCTCAGCTAAAAGTTTACGCTTCTTTATCGTGAGATCACTTTATTCGTAGTATACAAGGCGCTACACCAACCTGAGAATGATTTTCCTCATTTCGTAAACTGTGGCGGCACACATGTCTTGTTATGAAGAAGGGGCTCATAGCATTCATTCGTCTAACCAACCATTGAATTAGACGACACCAGCTGGTAGAGGGTCTTTTCCGATCTGGACGCTCATGAGCAGGCTCGCCTAGAGCAACAGCGCGCTCACCGGAGAACAGTATTGCCGACGAATAGCGAAGCTCTAACGACATTGATCTTATTGTTTGAAAATTACGTCCGTTATCACATGATCGGATAGCTCAGGTGCTTTAATATAAGGCCTGAGAATCCTAGGCGCAAATTCAGCTTGGTTGGTTTGCCAGGCAGCTCGTCATCGCTTTATGCACAAGCCTGGTGGTATATTGTACTTTCAGAGAAGTTCTGTTAAAAAGCAAGATTCAGTCAACCAAAAAACTCAGGCAGCGTTTCACACGGTTCTAGCTAAAGTAAACATGCACTTGGTTCCCAAACAACATGTCCTAATTGAGAACTTGCAACACATTCAATGCTACCTTCATGCTGCCCACAGTGAAAACGAAAACACATATGACTAGAAGATTGTAATTCTGTTTTTAGACGTTGATTAGAGATCACACGTTTATGTTCGTGAAAAAAAAAATGAAACGCTCTTACGACCTTCCCTTTATTGGGAAACATTACAAGGTGCACCATAAGTATTCTTTGTTTGTAGAAAGTGACATTAAGGTCACAGAAATGCGGCCCCTTTTTCCAGCAGCTAGCTGATTGATATGTTGCGCAGCGCTGGCTCCCACTTGTGCTGAACAGGCTTGAACTGCCACTTGTCCGGCTGCCCGAGGTGGCTGCCGGGCAGTCCACTGGTGCTCCATTGGAAGGGTGGCTGGTTTCTCCACGTCGGCCCACTCTCACCAACAAACTCTAATGACGGGAACAGCTCATTACTTGTAACCTGGGAGTAAAAATAAGATAATGAAAAATTATCATTACTCCGAAACAACTATTAGCCCCATCGTTGTATTGAGAGCTGCTAGATGCATTGAACTCTAGAAAATGTGCGTCACCTCCACAGCTCATGCCTAACTTGTCATTATTTCGCACAGCAGACCAGGGTTTCCAATCATTCAAACATCGTTGAGACCTTGTCTCCAGGTAGCTTTCCCCAGGAGCCTACACTGTCCATAATCTAGATTTATGCCATCGTTTTATGTAACAATTTGTTATTTCATTTTATAACTGCGTCAGTGCTTTTTTGATCTTTGGCAACTAACTAGTCACATATGACAGGTGAAAAAGAAGCCTTTCGAAAACATCGGGTACTTAACTAGCGCAAGCATTAGAAAATAGGACACATCTAAGTAGCTCGAGGCAAATGAACCTGAAGTTGTCAACTCAGAAAAAAAAGAAACGCTGCCAATACTTGACATATTGCACGTCTAAGATCCAACACACCTCGTAACAATAACTAGATGCCCCTCACCTTCTTCGGCGATTTCAAAAAGAAAGCGCAGAACGTGCGTCGAGCGCCCACGAAGTTCTGTAAGCTGTCTGAAACCATTGCGTATGGCTCCGGAAATTGGGACCACCTGGTGTTTTTTTTTAACGTGCACTGACATCGTGCAGTACGCGGGCATCTACCATTTCGCCTCAAACGAAGTGCGACCTCCGCGGGCGGGATCGAATCCACGACCTTCAGAGCAGCAGCCGAGCGCCTTGCGCACTGACCCTCCGCGGCGGATTAGCTACACACTGGCGGTGCGATGACTGTTGCAAAGAGCGCAGCCGGTGGCGTTCTAGCTCTATTTTCTCCGCTTCACCCACTTCCTTGCAATAATACTGCATGCTATATACAGCGATACTGTGTTTTTATTCGGTCCCTCGCTAGCTCTTTCTGTCTGTCGTTCTTTTTATCTTTCTTTTCTTTGTTTTCTCGTTCTCTTGTCTACAGCAAAGCGATCATATCGGTTCCAAAAATTAAATGCCTGTTGCGTTTTTTATTTATTTATTTATTTATTTATTTATTTATTTATTTATTAAATGCCTGTTGCGTTACCAAGCCACGGAATACTAGTGTTTACGACGCTCGTCTGGGTACTGTAAGGCCGCTGCTTCGAATCTCGCCTCGCCGTGAATATTGATTTCATATTATTCATTCTGCCTCCTCCTCACCTCTCCGAGGAGAGTTAACGCTTAACGCTCGCCTCTTTCACCTTGCCCGGCTCCATGTCGACGCAATCCTTTTACTTGGCTTTACTCTCTGCCACCCCGTCCTTCAACCTCCTTGTCCATCACCCCCAAGCGCTGCTCTCTCCAACCACTGTCCTTGCTGTCCCTTGCGCATGTTCTGGTCAGTAGTGGCGGTTGCCGAACTCATCCCGTGCGTGCCCGCCTAAGTGGCTTTAGCAAGTGGCACTCGGATCAGTCTGTTAAAACGTGCGACCGTCTATAATGTTGCCTTCTAAGCGAGATGTATATGAATGCGCAATAAGTAAACACCCATTGTTTGCTACCACATATACAATTGTACATTGTAATGTTGCGTTATCCTATTATCTCATGTTACGTTCAATTAGTATTCAAAAATAACGTAGCTTAGTAACAGAGGAAAAAGCAAAATTGAACTGAAAGGCCCAAGCCAGGAGCTCACTCATACTCGCTCACTAAATTTATATTGCACGTCTCAGTCGGAATGACTCACTGTAAGGTTAAGGTTCTTCAACCGTACTCACTCGGGCGCAGATTAACTAAAACGTTTCTTTCGGTTGGACTTACTCGCACTCAAACTCTCAAAATTATGACTCAATCAGACTGACCCAGACTGGCGGCTCAATACGAGTCTCGGTGAGTTCGAAAGAGTCGGCTCAAGAGTCTGGTAGAGCGGAATTAGGTTTTTCAACTAAGCTGTAAATGCTTTTTTTACATCAACATCTAACGTTAGCAGTGCTTTTATTGACGTATCTTGCTATCTCACCTTGAAATGCGAGTCAGAAGTGATTATTCAAAGGATATGAAGAACTTCTCGACACATTTTTTAAGAATTTTCCGTGGAAGAGATGGCCATGGGGAGGTGAAGGCACACCCACCCCCGTCTATGCAATTCACACATCTGATCGATAAATATTTAGATCTTGTATGGACGATACTGCTTTGTAATATGTGCGAGAAGACGTGAGCATAAACGTGAATTCATATGAGGCTGATAGCAGTACTGAGAAGAAGTAGATAAGACCATCGGTCGGCATTAAATAAAAGCTGAACTCTTCAGCCTCACTCAAGGATTATATCTTCTGCTTAGCACTCATTCGGAATCAGAGTGGCCCAAATTTTTCTGAACCACATTCACTCAGACTCAAGCTCACCAATACTCGCTCGGGCACACACTCAGGGCTCGATCTCCATCTGGGTTAGTCGGATTGAGCACACTCATGAGTGAGTCCCGCCGACCTATGCACACAGGGTACCTCATGCCCGCGCCTGAGACGACTGGAAGATGAAAGCCATACCACGTGCGTAAATTACTGTGCACTTTATATCGACTTCCAACGTTGACAAAAATTACCACTGACCGGCCTCCCTGACATGGTGCCGCTTGGACGTGAGACGGTTGCGGGACAGTGCTCCTAAAGGTGAACTACAAGCGGCTTGAACGACACGCAAGCCGTACTTGGAATTTCGCGGTGCAGTCGTCTATCCTTGTAGAACCCTTTGAACTTACCCGACCAACTGGCTACCTATGAAAGGCTGTTTACATTCAAGAGCTTAAAATGGTGGTTATCTCTGTACGTCTCTGTTCGTCGGCGTGCCACGGACAATATGCTAAGCGACTGAGAACCATCTGCGGATGCATTTCCCACGTTCTCCGTGGTGCCTAATATCGCTGTTTCCACAAGTCGTGGTCTGTTTGGCACCACATATCACTGCAACGGTCTACAGAGTTGATTTCCACGTGGGACTCAAATGTCTTCATTCTGTGCTGTGTCGTGCGTGGTGTGCAGTGTTTTCTTCCTCACCATGGGCGGAATTAGGTGTGCCTCTTCCCCTTTCATTGGTTGAAAGGAGGCGGCGTTTAACCTTCTCCTTATGGGGGTGGAGGTGAATATGGCAAAATTTATGGGACTGTGCTGGCCTCCATTGTTTTTTCCTGCAGGAAATCATGGAAAGGCCAGGGCATAAAATGCGAGTGCCGAGGCTCTTCTGACAAGCTAGCTGCGAGAAGCTCACAGAAGCTCGAGTGCTTCCATGGTGCTAGCACCATCATGTAGCAACAAGCTACCTGTGAATAATGCAAATAAAAGTTACTGTTAGCAGCTCCCGGCTCCTCTACTCGACATCTTCCCGAGACTCTGGCTGGCTGCGGTCCTCAGGGCAGACCCCCGAACACATCAAATGGATGGCAGCGGTGTGATGCGGCTGACAATCGGAACACATCAACTAGTTGGAAGTGACGGGATGACCCATGCTTGACTCGTTCCTCAACAATATGGTGAGTGCTTGACATTTTTATTTACTTTTGACATGTTTTAGCCTTAGAAGTTTTCTAAAAGTGTGTGTAATCTTCTGTGGGTATAGGATTCGTTGTACCGCTACCATACGTCACAGCTATTCACCAAATTCTAGCTTTCACGTTCAAAACAGGCAATATTTTTACCGTGCGTGTGGGCTTCACTTGTTCGCTAAATCACAGCGGGTAAGGAAGTCTTCAGTCGTGAAGACCATGGAGCTTGTAAAGAAGCAAGAGAGACCACACCTCTTACTTCTGTGTGAAGAGCTCAGAATTAGGGCAGGGAGAAATGAGAGAGAGTCGCAGCTGATTTCGGCTATTCAGGAGTGCGGGTCGGAGGAGGAAGAAATAGAGGAATGTTGGGAGAAAGTTGAAAAACAGAAAAAAGACGCCGAAAGAAAGCAAAGATGGGCTGAGGAAGACGGAATAAATGAGCAATGATGATTGGCTTTAGGAATTCATCAGCCCTCAAGTAACCCAGTTAACTGTTCAGTACTCTTCGGTATGAAAGTGAAATACAGTCCTGCCAAGTTTGCAGCTACAGTGAGCCGCTCAGAAGGAAACAAACATAAGTTGTGTAAGGCTAAGCCGGTCGTATGCCACCGTTGCAATGAGCCAGGCCACATAGCGATCACCTGCCGTAGGCCTAAGAGAATGCTCTTTTTGGTCGACAGCAGCGACAGTATTCAGGAGCAAATAAAACCCCACATTCAGGAGTCAAATCTGGAGAAATTGTTGCGTAGCGTACCGCGATAGTCAGCCGCAACGTATGATAGTGTAGATCGTTGCTCGTGTGAAAATGACGTTACCACAGGGGAACGCGTCTGTGCGCGGCAAATAGTTGAAAATTAAAGTGTGCGTTTGTCGTTAGCCCACGTTGAAAAAGAGAGACCACTCAGACTGCTCGCCACAGAAACTGTGATGTCCGAAAGCCTGTCTGAGCGTTATCCCTCTCAGAATGACGCAGATATGCTCTTGAAAGGTCTTTGTTTTGGTGACAAATTAGTGACACCTCTGACGCGTCCGATGGCCTGCGAGTCTGCTCATGAGATTCCGGAAGCAGACAGCGCTAATGAAGTACACTGTAAAAGTCCAGGTGATGAGGCGCTTAGCTTATCCCGAGAGGGAGAGGTGCTTAACACACCGTGAGGTGATGAAGCGCTTCGATTAGGGTGAGGTGATAACTGTCATCAAGGAGAGACATCTGATGGCGAGCCGTCTGGTTTAGCAAGTGTCGATTGCAGCATTCTTTTAAATGAGCAGACAGCTAAAAATAACAGCAAACATATACCAGTTGAGCCACCTGGAGTTTTGAGTAGGGTACTTCCCAGTATTATTGCCGAGTTGGTCATCATTTGCTGCCGCCCCGAAAGAAAAAGGCACCGGCGAAGACGTAGAGAGAACACGAAGGGTCAAAACTGTCTCGAGTAAAGGCCAGCAATGCCGAGAAAGTGCACTGGAAGTCAAAAGTTTAGGCTCCGGTAGAAACATTGGCCTCGAATCAGCCTTATGCACTGCAAATATCGTCGAAAGACGATAGTCTTGCGTCTCGAGAGAGCGAACAATACGTTTATTTGATGTTCTGTGCAAGAAAATTGGTGAATGGTATTCTGGAGGCGCTGCGTTAGAGGGCCTAGAGCGTGTAGCGGAGGCGAACGAGCGCATCTAGGCACGTTAGACACGAGCGCCTTCTGGCAGTTATCTTCGGAAACGAAAGCATGCGCGCCCGCGGAGAAAGATGCGCGCCTGTATCGGAGGTGATAAGGCTGGTGCACACCAACGACTAGCAGTGGTCGTGCGACCATTTGCGACTGTTTGAAACAGTCGCGAATGGTCGCAAACGGTCGCAAAGCCACTGCTTTGGCTAGTCGATTCCTGACCAATTTTTCAGTCGCGCGACTGCAGACGCAAAGCTGCTCAATGAATCAGCGATGCTCATTTTTTTTTGTATTTTCGTTGCGCTGGCTTTCTGCCACCATAAACAAACGAGTGCGTTCCTCTGGGTCTGTGGCACCATGACCACCACGGAATACTTGGCTTGGAGATTGCGGGGCGCAGCAGCTCGAGAAAAGTGTCGAATTTACGTGGCGGCATTCGCAAGAAGCTATACACCGTCAAAGTAAAGAGAAAATAAATTGTGCAGTATCTTTTCCCCGTATTCAGAGTCGTTTTTGACATCAGCTTGACTTGTCACTGCCTTCAGTGCAGTGCGCTTGGAACGCGTTTGTGCTTCATGCCTTGACAACGACTTAAAACGCCGCGTTCGAGACGCTTTTGTGCTGTATTTGAGGCTGTGGCAAGTCAATATAAATTCAAGAGCGTTTCTAAATAGGTACGACCCTCGGAATAAAGCCTCATTGCCTCATAGTCTCAGGCTAGCTCGACAGGTAGGCGGCTTGCATGGCTGGCCAACTCTCGCGATCGAAGGGACGGTCTCACCCACCACCGGCTTTTTTTAGATGCGGAGCATCTTATACTCGCGCCTTGTAGTGCGCCGTCCGCACCGTTTCTCGAACATTCGACAGCTGACGCCCGCGCATGCGCCGTCGCGCCGTCGCCCACTCTTCCACCATCAGTGCATCCCTTCCTCCTCTACACACCGCGCGCGCTTCACTCCTCCACCATCTGTGCACCCTTCCTCCTCTACACACCGCGTTCGACATCTACAATTCTCCTGATTCTCCAGTGGACGCGCATGTGGCGTCGCGCTTCGAGAACATTCAACAGCTGACAGTGCATGCGCCGTCGAGCTGTAATATACTCAAGGTCGGCGCTCGCTCGCTCAGTTGCCGCTCGTCGGTTGGTTTGTACGGCGCGTCGACGTCCAAGGTCGCGGTGAAATGAATTCCAACGAATCCACAAACACAATGATCGACGTCCCTTCGACCAGCGCCGCCCTTTCGCATACGTGTGTACGTGTTCACTCATTTAACACCCCCTCCTACAACCACATTAACCAATTTAGCCATCGACCCAAGTAAGTCGCAATTTAACACCCCATTTCACAACCGCGTTAACCAATTTAGCCATCGACCCAAGTAAGTCGCACTTTAACACCCCGTTAACCAATTATATGGTCCGCATCCTCCTCAGTGTTCCCCCGAGGGAAGCTGCGGGCAATTTTTTTTCTTTTGAGGCATCTGATTGATTTGTGGTGTTTAACGTCCCAAAACCACCATATGAATATGAGAGACGCCGTAGTGGAGGGCTCCAGAAATTTCGACCACCTGGGGTTCTTTAACGTGCATCCAAATCTGAGTACACGGGCCTACACCGTTTCCGCCTCCATCGGAAATGCAGCTGCCACAGCTGGGCTTTGATCCCGCGTTTTTGGAGGCATCTGTGCTGCTAGCAGTGACACCATTGCAATCTCTTATTCTTCACTTGAATCAAACTCCTAGACGCTGTTGGGAACGCTGTGCGAGAACAGACGAAAACAATGAATGTGGCGCGCTCTGTTCGCTCCGCTCACTCAGCTGGCGGCGATCGGCTGATCGGCGCCGGTCTCCAGAGTTCTCGCTGATCACGAGATCCGGACGTGATTCTCAGGTTTCGCGACTTACGGTCGCTCACATGCAGCCCTGCCAGTGCGAACATCAGTCGCTTTCTGGTCACCAGTGGCGAATGGTCGCGTGACTACCGCTAGTCGCCGGTGTGCACCAGCCTAAAAGGTGTAGAACGCAAAGCGACGGGCAAGTGCCACCACCGTGTCGTTGTCGCAAATCGTTGAAAACACTTACCTTTTTGAGCATCGCGTCGCACTGTCAGCGCACCTAGATAAACGCTACAGTCCTTAGGGTTACTTGTGTGTGCCTCTTCTAGTATAACTGCACATACAGAACATCTACATGCTATTATGGCCCCTTAGATATACGCGATAATTGCTTTTTATTGACAATTGCACAACTATTAACGCTGAATCTTGAGTAATATTGGTGGGCGCTGCGTATAGGGTTGGCCGTTTGGTGCGATTTGTGGTATCGTTAAGGGTGGACAAACAGACAAATGTACAGACAGACAGGCACACCAATTTTTTTGTCGAAGGTCCCCAAGAAAGACTATCGTCTTTAAAAGCGAGAATTGGCATGAAGATTGTCAATAATGCGAAAGAACTGAGACGCCGAAGTAGTCGCCTAGTTTGATCATCTTTGGTGAAGGCTAAACGGTTTAGCAAAGTGAGGTGAAGTGTACGCGACTGTCGACAACGGTCCTCCCCCACGTTTGCGAAAAGGTGACCGCTGTTCTGGGAGACCCACAACGAGGAAGCTGAAGCGTCCGGGTGCCTCTTTGTGGGTGTTTGTGGGCCGCGGAACAAAGGTCACTGCCCCTGAGTACTTTGGAGAGGTTGGCTTTTTAAAGACGATAATCTTTCTTGCGGACCTTCAACGCAAAACTTTTGGTGTCTGTCTGTCTGTCTGTCTGTCTGTCTGTCTGTCTGTCTGTCTGTCTGTCTGAACATTTGTCTGTTTATCTATCTTTAACGGCTCCGGGTATTCTAAACAGCACCACCCCATGCCACAAACGGCTCACCTCATCCGCAGCGCTTACCAATGTCGCACAAGATTCAGCGATCATACTTGTGCGATTGTCAATTAAAAAGCAATTACTGTGCATATCTGAGGCACCTTAACAACACGCATATGTTCTGTATGTGCGTCTTTTACTAGAAAAGGCATACATAAGCATTTCTAATGATCGTACCATTTAACACGCTGCGCTGACCAAGCAACGCTTTCACGAAACGGGGAGTGTTTCCAGCGCTTTGCTATGACGACACGGGGGTGGCATTTTTTGAAAGTTTTATTTTCCTCCTCATCACAACTACAGACATTGAGATATTTGCTAAACTGCGCTTTAGCTTACATTTAGCAAAACCTAGCACCCGAGTAGAGGGTTTTGCGCTGATTTAAACAGAGATGTAGGCTGAAGGTAAAAGCCTCTGTTTAAATCTTCTGTTTTACAGTATAATATAGGTTCTCGTTTCTCTGTTTTTTTTTATGTTTTACGTGCAAGTTGATTACAGCAGAAGTGGAAGCTTACTGAAGGTCCCGTATAATTTCCTGTGATTTACAGTATACTTGTCTGTACGGACATCAGTGTAGAGTAGGTTATTGCTTCTCTGTTTTATGCGCAAGTTGAGTTAACAGAGAAGGCTGACTAAAAGCCTTGGTATAAACCTTCTGTTTTTGCAATATACTTGCTGGTATGCGCATTAATGTAGAGTAGGTTTTTTATTTATATGTTTTCTTTGTGTTATACGCGTCAGTTTGAGTCTGTGTTTTACTTATGCAGTGACAGGTGTGATTCTTTAACTACCCCCTTTCGTTTTTGTGTCGCTCATAGAGCCTGCGTGCCTTAAAGGCTGCGAATCTTTCTGGGAAATGATGCAAAATGTTAGGCTGTTAATTTACTTCGCACGTATTCGGTCTTAGTTTCTTGGCTTAATTAGCTGATCCGTGATTTTTACGAGTGAGTGCACCAATTGTAAAGTTTGAGAGACTTCATCAGAAAATGTGACTTGGCATTTCACGAGGTCAGCTGAGTGCTCACTGTTGTGCCTCGGGTGTTGCGTGGCTCGTTTCTGGCGTTTGCTAGCCATCAGGTCCAGAGATTGCTGCAGCCTACGTCAACGTCTACAAGAAAGCTTATCTACGGCCTCTGCGGAGTGCTGTGGTGCTGCAACCCCTTCGAGACCTTCTGTGCTGGTGGACGGGCTGTTATGATTGGCCTCCCTGACATGGCACCACTTGGACGTGAGACGGTTACAGAACCGCGCTCCCAGAGGTGAACCACAAGCGACTTGAACGACACGCAAGCCGTACTTGGAATTTCGCGGTGCAACCGTCTCCTCTCGTAGAACCATTGGAACTTACCCGACCGACTGGTGACCTATGAAAGGCTGTTTATAGTCAAGAGCTTAAAAACGGTGGTTATATCTGTACGTCTCTGTTCGTCAGAGTGCCGCGGACAATAATCCAAGCGACTGAGAACCGTCGGCGGATGCATTTCCCACGTTCTCCGTGGTGCCTAATATCACTGTTTCCACAAGTCGTGCTCTGCCTGGCGCCACATACTCATCACTGCAACGGTCTACACAGTTCATTTTCACGTGTGACTCAAACGTCTTCGTGCTGTGCTGTGTCGTGCGCGGTGTGCAGTGTTTTCTGCTTCGCCATGGGCTGAACTGGGCGTGCCTCTTCCCCCTTGCATGGGTTCGGAAGGAGGCGGCGTTTCACCTTCCCCTTTCAGGGGCGGAGGTGAATATGGCAAAATTTATTGGAATGTCCTAGCCTCCATTGTTTTTTTTTCCTGCAGGGAATCGTGGAAAGGCCAGGACATAAAATGCGATTGCCGAGACGCTCCCGACAAGCTAGCTCCGAAAACCTCACAGAATCTCGAGGGCTTCCATGATGCTAACGCCATCGTGTAAGCAACACGCTACCTGTAAATATAGAAAATAAAAGTTACTGTTACGAGCGAGCTCCTGGCTCCTCTCCTCGAAATCTCCCCGAGACTCTGGCTGGCTCCGGTCCTCAGGGCAGACCCCCGAATACATCGCCACTAACTCCCTTGCGCCAGTTAAGCTTCACTAATTAGCTTCAGCAAATTAATCGAGGTGTTAGTTATTTTGCTCTGTCTACATAACTCCCGCACACTCATTTCTCTTCTCTTGCTCCGGAGTACAGTTCCTATCTTCACCGTTATCAGCTCTGTTTCACGCTATCGCTAACATATTCACGTGGAATGAAATATGATAATTTGCATACCCGCTGTACTGTCGTGAGGCGAAAGGTGTTTCCTTGCTTGTTCAAGCTTTCGGCAGCTTCTTTTACCGAATCCTCTTTTCAGCAGTATAAATTCACAAGTAAATTTATACACTTTGCTATTTCATAGAATGGCAGAAGCAATGAAACATATTCCGAGTAATGCTCAAAATGAAATATTCAGCAAATTCATTAGCTGTGTGACAACGAATGACTGCGAATTTTTTCTTACTGTCCGCATCGAACTTCATGGCGACCGAACTCCACGTGTTCCACCGTTTCACACTCTGTCCGTCTTTTAAATACAGCCTCATTGAACTCGCCTGCTCGCGTGCAGATGCGCGACGTTACACTCGAGCTAATACGGTAGCCACGCTTTACTACATTATCATCAATGTGTGACGGGTGCCGCCTGTGAGATACAAGTACGACAATGGCACGCAAAGAGTACGACAGTGAACGTTTTTCGGTAGTTGCACATGCTCAGAACGCAAGCGGCGCCGTCTGTTACGAACCACAGCCTCTACAACCCGCGAGACAGAAGACTAGTTGCATAGGGTTTGCACGGCATCTACACTCTCGTATTTATTTCCGCGTCGAGCTGTTGCTTCACATGCTGAAACAACCCCTGCACGAGGACGGCATCCGGACGGCACCACCATGAACCACCTGAATCGAATGCTCCACTGTTGACTTGAGGTGCAGTTTATATCGCCAAACCAGCTGATGAATCAATGACCGTTTGGAACATGTCCTTCCGGTAGGAAACAGAACAGGGTCATTCTGGCTTTTATTAAAATCAGTTTACCTCATACAATCACATTGTCAAAAACATTGCCGGTGAATGTCTACGTATCCCGTTTTTTTATTTATCAAAACACATGTCATAACTCATAAGCAGACATTTTAAGCTTCTCGATCACTGTTCAAGCGCAATAGAATAGCAACACAGTATAAAGCTGGTATGAACGATTATCTATATTTTTTATGCAACCTGTTCGTATGGGGAGATTCGTGGAGCAAGGTATAATGCTCATGGTGGTCAACCGTTAAACGTTGGTCAGCTTTTCAACTTATTCAGCCAGACCAAGTATATGCAAATCCAGTGCGGCTTGGTTGGTTTACAACGCGCAAATGTTTTTTTTTTAACAATACAATTTTGTCTCTTAGATACTATTGTCCTACACCACTTCACGAACCAGGGTTGTGATATTGTGCTTTACCTTTGCGTCAATGCCACCGACAGCACGGCGGATCATCAATGGGGTATCGTACTGTCCGTTCGGGTCAAGCAAGTCTGTACGCGCTGAGATGGCGAGCACTGGATTTTCTGGCGGGGTGCAATTGCAGCGCGACAGCGGGTCGTTCTTGTAATCGTTGTACCTGCGGAAACATCACACCACGTACCACCTTCCATATAGACGCTCATTAGTGCTATCAATCAATAGGCTGTTCATCAAGACACCATGAATGGCCTTGCTATCATCACCACTACGGCTTCGTTTACAACACTAACAGCTTGGGCGAGCTGTTAACCCCTGACATTTAGAGTGTTTAGCGCAACCTAAGCATAGTACACGGAAACAAAGGCAGGGTTAAAGGGGAGAACCACATATACTCGTCCTCCACTCCATGACAACCATTATTAAACGCGAAGCATTTCTTAGCGAACTTCGGCTACTTTGCGCATATCTATCTATCTATCTATCTATCTATCTATCTATCTATCTATCTATCTATCTATCTATCTATCTGTCTGTCTGTCTGTCTGTCTGTCTGTCTGTCTGTCTGTCTGTCTGTCTGTCTGTCTGTCTGTCTGCCAGCCTGCCTGCCTGCCTGCCTGCCTGCCTGCCTGCCTGTCTGTCTGTCTGTCTGTCTGTCTGTCTGTCTGTCTGTCTGTCTAGCCGCCAACTACATTTAGCACTTACGACCGTTTCAAAAATGGTATCGATAGCGAAACTAATATGGAACAACATGACTGTAGCGCGAGCACATGTGACTAGTCATAACATGAAAATCGTGAGATGTATGTCACGAATTTTATGATTTACAGATCATCGCCTTGCTGCTTTTGCGGTAGTCACGTTCACAAGAGTTATTTCAAAACTGCTATGGTATGACATAACTGCCTAGCGAACATAGGTGACAGACCCTAACGTAGGAATCGTTACATGCATGTCATGTTAGTCATGAGTCGTGACTACACGCATCGCTAATTGTGCGCTCACGGTCGTTTCGCTAGCTTTGAAATTACCGAATTTGGTATTACGTCACGTGAATGGATGGCAAAGGTATATGACTGGTGCAAACATCATAATCATCAGGTGCATGTCATGTATGAACATGGCTACGTGCCACGCTCACGATGCGCTCGCGGCCGTTTCGCTAGCTTCACATATACTAAATTTCATATTACGTGACGCGAACGGATGACGAAGGTGACGGACACGTCCAAACATTATAATCATAACAAGCATGTCATGCGAAGTATAACTAAATGCTACGCTTATAGTGCGCTAGCATCGTTTTCACATATATCAAATTTAGAGTTACGTGACATCAATGGATGACGAAAGTATATGACTGGCGCCAAAGTGATAAATATGACATGCGTGTAATGTAAAACATCCTACATGCTACGCTCATAGCGTGCTCGTGGCTATTTCAATATCTCCACATATACCAAATTTGATATCAGGTTACGTAAATGGACGACGAAGGTAAATGACATGTACAAGCATAGTAATCATGATGTGCGTGCTATGTAAAACATGAATACATGCAGCCCTCATATCGCGCTCGCGGCCGTTTTGCTGGCTCCACATATAACGTAGCGGCCTCTCGTGAGTTTACTTCTTCCTCCATGACATATAACAAATTTGGTATCACGTGACGTGAATAGACGACGAAGGTAAATGACACGTCCAAACATGATAATCATGACGTGTAATATAAAACATGACTACATGCTACACTGATAGCGTGCTCGTGGCCACTCCCCTAGCTGCAAATATACTAAATTTGCTAAGAAGTAGCCTGAATAGACGACCAAAGTAAATTACACGTTAAAATATGATAATTATGACATGGAAGTCATGTGCGGCATTTACGTCCCATTTCATAATGTACTGCTGATTTTTAAAAAGAGATATAAACCTTTCTTATACGTGCTTCGCACGTCATCTATTCCAACTGTAGGTGGGATCTGCCACTTTTTTTCACGTTACAATGAGTTTCTCCTAACACACTGAACGTCTTCACTTCTCCAGTCACATAAGTATTTTCACAAAATCGACTATGTGTGCGCGAGCTATTACAGACAGTAAACCTCGCATTACCTTTAGAGTGATTTCAACATGGGCAGCTTTTATGGATACCATTGGTTTAGTTCGCATGAACGGCATCATGTGGCCTATCAACCTCAAGGAATTCAAAGGTCCCGCACTGACGCAGCACTAAGTAAAAGAGCATAAAAAGAAATGGTGCACTCATCCTAAGACTGTCGCTCCACCTCAGTGCACGGAAAAGAGAGTGCGTGTGTCAGCGTCATTTCGACGGCAACTAGTGGCAATTATTTGACCGTTTTTCCAGACATACCGTGCCAGACAGCTCGCAGCATTCCGCGCGAAATGTCTGGCCGTCACAGACAAACTCGTGGTGTATCAAGACTACTGTCATTTTTTTAATTATTTCTTTGTTTGCTTGTTTTTAATTTCGGCGCTGCTTGATCGCTGGGAATTCGCAGAAGCGTGCTCTTTTCAGAGCTTTTTATTGAACTACCTTGAAGAATTATGTTTGGGTACGATTCGGATATTTTGTATATAATAACGCCTTGCCGCGGTGGTCTATTGGCTAAACTATACTCGGCTGGTGACGCGAAGGTCAGGGTCAGCAGCCGACCCGTATGTCACAAAAACTGTTAGTCTTCCTGGGCGGACTCCATGCCAAGAAGTCGTTGGAGTTGCTCTCTCCAGTTTAACCTTCACCTAGTTGGAGAACGATGGGCTGAATATAATTATTTTCAGACGTGTGAAGTCTGAACTTTGCTCTATGGTCCATTACGTGCCTGAGATTGTTCTTACAGTGTTCAGCTGTAACGTTGCTGATCTTGTCTTTTAACGTGTTTTCCACCGTGTATAGCTTAAAGTCTCTGCAGACCCGTAAATCACGGAGGTGAGAGGGGGAGAGGGGTTGGAGGGTCCTGACCCCACCCCATGTGTTTAAGCTGGGAGAGAGGGGCGCACTGCCTACAAGTGACCCCGCTTTCCAAAGAGCAGTGAAACGATGCAGCTGCTTTATGACTTAAAATGCACTGTAGACCAAAAATCGGTGCTTCCAGCGCAAAAAATGATCCGAGACTGAATGGCAGACAGGGTGTTTCAACTGGCTATATTTACGAGGTTAAAGCAATATATACGTGTCTTCTACGAAATAAAAAATGAAATAATTCAACAAACACAGCATGCGAAATAAATGTAGAATAACAAAGAAGCCCTAGAAATGTTCAAGCATTACAAAAGTGCATGAGTGCAGTTTTTCCTGTGAACATCACAGTTTAGCCAAACATGAATTTGCGAAAACTTGGCTGCACTGAATTTCTGCTTTTCGTAAAAGCTTTTGATTTGCGTAATGGCTAATGTTTTCACGTAAACGTTCTTTTGGAGCTATGGATTGTCGAAAATACGCGACCTATAGGTCAGGGTGCTAGCTGATTACAATTATTCGTTTGTGTTAAGAAGCGTTGAATACTGAGGCAATTCAGATTAACGAATATTATTGTTCCTGGCTAGTCGTAAGCCCACGATAGTTTACTCGCATAGTGAGAACGAGTATTGCTCAGTAATCTAGAACAGGAATATTTCTTCCGCCACTGAATAACGATTTTTCGGTCGCTATCTACGACGCCGACACCAGAATACTGCGAAACGAACTGTTTAACGCTATCTTGTTCAAGCATGAAAGCCATGGCGCAGTGCGAAATACCTTCAAATGTCAAGGGAAGGCATTTGAATGCGGAAAAATCACGGATTTAAGTGGTGCGCCTACATGAATAGATTACAGCGTTACGATGTATCCGCCTCACGCAGTGTCAGGAATAGAGCAGCATAACTTTTTACAGGTGCTTCGTCTTGAGTTAACGAAAACCGATTCGTCACAAACTACTTTACTGCAGTGTACCTGATATGCTATAAATATTTTTATCACGAAGTATACGCACGTTTCTTCAGATATTTCGCGACTAAAACACGTGCAAGGGTTGCGATTATGCAGACACCTCACCACAAAGAAGAGGTGCGAAGGCGGATGAATATAGCCATTAATGTAAGGTGCTACATAAAGCATATATTGAAATATATAAAGTAACCGCGAAAATGCACAATGCCTCCCTGTCTCCGCGTTTTAGAATGGTGCGTATTTCACAAACAATAGGAAGTCAGCGCGACTTAGGCAATGGCATTAGAACACGTAAGATACATGAGCCCTGCGCGATCTTCTCTCTCTCTCTCTCTCTCTCTCTCTCTCTCTCTCTATATATATATATATATATATATATATATATATATATATATATTCCTGCTCACAGCTGGTAATTTTTTCATCCATTTTTCTTTCTTCTTTCTTCTTATTTACATTCCATTGGTTCTAATAACTTCGCCTGTACATTCCTTGGCATTACTGTCTGTTATATCTCATTATATTGTGTTAAAACACGGAAATACGAGCCCTTAGGTATACACTTCTCTCCCTTATATATATATATATTGTAAAGAAGAGGAAGTACTCCGGCGCAGAGGCAGCAGCATCGAGTGTGCAGCAGCGGCTCGAGCTCAGAAATTGCGGCTGGTGCATCGCCTTCCAAGCCTTCCAAGCATCAACCTTCCTGCTTAATAAATCTCCTTTATAATTGGTGGAGCCGTGCCGGGTACCGTCCCTTACACCTTCCCGCTACCATCCTGGAACTCCGTTCTCGACGGCTACCTTCTGCTATGCCGGACGCCGATCAACAGACGCTTCCATCTCTTCCGGCCACCTGTCCAGGAAGTGTTCCTCAGCGGGAGCCTCCAATCTTCAGTGGAACAGATGACAACGACGTTGAAGAGTGGCTCTCGACTTTCGAACGGGTGAGCGCTTTAAACAGATGGACGGACGCGGACAAGTTGACACGCGTTTCGTTCTATCTCGAGGGTGTAGCCAGCCTTTGGCTTAGAAACCACCAGGCAGACGTCCGAACGTGGCCGCAATTTAAAACGTCGATTGTAGCAGTCTTCGATCGACCTGCCGTCCGAAAACTTCGTGCCGAGCAACGTTTACACACACGCGCACAAGAAACGGGTGAAACCTTCACAAGTTACATAGAGGACGTCGTCGATTTGTGCAGACGCGTGAACGCCGAAATGACGGAAGCTGAAAAATGTAAGCACATCCTCAAAGGGATTGACGACGACGCTTTTCAAATGCTCTTGGCGAAAAGCCCGACCACTGTTAACGACGTAATTAGCCTCTGCCAAAGCTACGATGAATTGCGGAAGCAGCGAGCTCTGACAAGACGTCCTCCAGCGCACGATTTGGCATCGCTGTCTAATGTGATCAGTGGCCATGACCACGCGTCACTAATAGCCGAAATAAAAGCATTTGTCCGCGAAGAAGTTGCACGACAGCTTTCCTTGGTGCCTTTCACACCAGAAGCTACCACAACTTTACCATCGTCTCTACGTGACGTCATTCAAGGAGAGGTCGCCGAGGCCTTACCAGCTGCTCGCGAGCCTAATCTTGTGGCTGCTCCTCTCACCTACGCCGCGGCTGCAGCCATGCCAACTCGCAAGGCGCCTGCGCCTCCGTTTCAGCCTCGCGCGAGCTATCCCCCAGCTCCAGTTCACTGGACCAGCACTAACACCGCCAACCCGTGGCGCACCCTCGATAATCGCCCGATATGTTACGCTTGTCGATACCCCGGACACGTCGCAAGGTATTGCCGCCACCGGACGCATATCATCAATGAAAACCGCCGTGAGCCTTTCTTCCCGCTTGACTCCAACGCGCGATACGGTTCCTCCACTCCAATGCCAGCCCGCTACCAGGACGACCACCGCCCTCGGCCGGGACGTCTGCGCTCGCCTTCTCCTATGCGTCGACGGCCCGCACCTAACGAGGAGGAAAACTAGACGACGCAGTTCCTGAGGCAAGAACTGCGCAAGTTTCGGTTTGCCCAAGTCCTCATTTGTCACCTACCAATGTTATTGATGTGTTCGTCGAAAATATCCCTACTGTCGCTCTTGTAGATACCGGTGCAGCTGTTTCGGTTATAGATGCTGGATTTTGTCGCTCAATTCGTAAGGTTACGACGCCTTTCTCCGGATTATCGCTTCGCACAGCCAGTGCTCAACCTGTTCAACCGACCGCAGTATGTACAGCCCGCATGACAATTCAGGACGTTCTGTATACGATAGAAATTGTGGTTCTTTCATCATGCTCCCATAATATTATTTTGGGATGGGACTTTTTGTCACGTCATAACGCCGTAATCGACTGTGCTAGGGCTGAGGTCGAATTTTGCTCACTGGATGACCAAGCGTCCGTCGAAACCCAGTTTGCCGCTAAACTTGTCGTTAGCGATGACACCTACATCCCTCCATGCTCTTTTGCGTTCGTGCCAGTTTCATGCAGCGCCATATCCGACGGCACGGTCTTCTTCACACCATCTCCAATATTCGTCGCCCGAAGAGCCCTCCCCCTGCCTTTTGCTGCTCTCGATCTTGTAGAAGGGTCAACCACAATGCCAATTTATAATCATGAGTCGTCGTCTTTATCCCTACTTTGTCACGAGTGCCTTGGCCACGTCGAGACAATCAGTTCTTCCAGAATTATATCCGTCCCCGATGAGGTGCCTTCTACCTCCGTCTGTGAACTGGCTGTCGTCTCAGCGCCTGACTCAACGTCGGCAAACATATTTCAACCATTCATCGCTGCAGATTTGACATCTTCGCAGCGTTCACAACTCCTCACCATTCTTGAGGGCTACCGCCACTCTTTCGACGTTGAACAAACATCTCTCGGCCGTGCCTTAGCAGTAGAACACCACATCGACACTGGGTCCCACTCACCGCTTCGACAACGACCATATCGCGTGTCCACTACAGAACGCCGCGTCATTGCTGACCAAGTAGACGACATGCTTCGCAGAGGCGTCATTCGACCTTCACAGAGCCCATGGGCGTCTCTGGTGGTTCTCGTCAAAAAGAAAGACGGTTCTATTCGTTTCTGTGTCGATTTCCGGCGATTGAACAAGATCACGCTGAAGGATGTCTATACACTACCGCGCATTGACGATGCTTTGGACAGTTTGCAGGGTGCCGAGTTCTTTTCCTCGTTAGACTTGCGGTCAGGCTACTGGCAGGTGCCTATGGCGGAGGCCGATCACCCCAAAACCGCTTTTGTCACGCCAGACGGCTTATATGAATTCACCGTCATGCCCTTCGGACTTTGCAATGCACCTGCAACGTTCGAACGAATGATGGACAACATCCTGCGTGGACTAAAATGGAAGATATGCTTGTGTTACCTCGATGATATCGTGGTCTTTGCCCCTAACTTTGACACACACTTACGTCGCCTTCAGCACGTCCTTACTTGCTTAACTAACGCCGGTTCGCAATTAAACCTAAAAAAATGTCGATTTGCCATGCGTCAACTGAACATTTTGGGCCACGTTGTTTCCAAGGAAGGCATCCTTCCGGATCCCGAGAAATTGCGAGCTGTTACGGCGTTTCCTAAACCTGCCACCATCAAAGAACTTCGAAGTTTCATCGGCTTGTGTTCGTATTTCCGGCGATTCGTCCGAAACTTCGCGTCTATTATATCACCTCTCACGCAACTCCTCAGCAGCTGTTAAGACCTCTTATCGTGGTCCCCTGCCTGCGACGAGGCTTTCACCACCCTGCGACGGCTTCTTACGACGCCACCCATTCTACGCCATTTCGATCCTGAAGCTCCAACTGAAATCCACACCGACGCCAGTGGTGTAGGCCTGGGTGCTGTGCTCGCACAGCGTAAACCGGAACATCAGGAATACGTCGTGGCATACGCTAGTCGCACACTTACCAAGGCTGAGAGCAACTACAGCGTCACAGAAAAGGAGTGCTTGGCCATTGTGTGGGCCCTTGGAAAGTTTCGCCCATATCTATATGGTCGTTCTTTTGACGTCGTGACCGACCACCACGCACTGTGCTGGCTTTCGACGTTAAAAGACCCATCTGGCCGCCTCGCTCGCTGGGCGTTGAAAATTCAAGATTACGACATACGCGTGGTTTATCGGTCAGGACGGAAGCATGCTGACGCCGACGCCCTTTCCCGTTCCCCCCTGTCCCAGAATGCCACAGCTGACTCCGCTTGCGATTCCACATTGTCAGCGCTTGACTTTGACACCATTGCTATCGAACAACGCAATGACCCGTGGACTGCGTCTCTCCTCAATCATCTCTCCGACACTTCTGAACTCCCAAAGACGCGAACGCTTCGGCGCCAAGTTCCACACTTCTCGATACGTGACACGCTTCTCTATCGACGTAACTACGCACCAGAGGGACGCAAGTGGCTGCTCGTCGTTCCACGAACCCTGAGGTCGCAGATTTGTTCCTCTTTTCACGCTGACCCACAATGTGGCCACGCAGGAGTCTTCAAGACCTACGAAAGGCTTCGACATCGCTACTACTGGCATGGCATGTATACCTTCGTCCGCAACTTCGTCCGCTCTTGTGCCGAATGTCAGCGCCGAAAATCTCCACCACACGCCTCCGCCGGTGAACTGCAGCCTTTACCATGCCCTTCCCGTCCCTTCGAACGGGTTGGAATAGATATTTATGGGCCACTTCCATTGACTCCGACTGGCAACAGGTGGATAATAGTTGCTATCGACCACCTAACGCGCTATGCTGAGACCGCTGCTCTTAAAACGGCTACAGCACAGGAGGTTGCCACTTTCCTACTGCGTCATTTTGTGTTGCGTCATGGAGGCCCTCAAGAACTCCTCAGTGACCGCGGCTGCGCCTTCTTGTCCGAGGTCATTGAAAAATTGCTCGCTGAGTGTGCTATTGTACATCGCACATGTACCGCTTACCACCCACAAACCAATGGGGCTACCGAGCGCTTTAATCGTACTCTCGGTGACATGCTATCTATGTATGTGACGCCTGACCACTCTAACTGGGGCTTAGTTCTCCCATTCATTACATACGCCTATAATACGGCAACGCAAGCGACAACAGGCTTCTCCCCTTTTTACCTCCTCTACGGCCGTCACCCCTCCCACACCATTGACACAATTTTGCCCTATCGACCAGACGCGTCCGAGTGCCTACCGATCTTGGACGCCGCCAGACACGCAGAAGAATGCCGCCAGTTAGCTCGTCGCTTTACCTGCGATGACCAAAACAGGCAAAAAGCAATTCATGATGCCCAGACCTCAACTCCCATTTTTCTTCCGGGTTCTCTTGTATGGCTGTCAGTGCCGCATCGCACACCTGGGCTCTCTTCCAAACTTCTGCCAAAGTACGATGGGCCATATCGTATTGTCGAACAAACTTCGCCAGTAAACTACCTCATTGAGCCTCTTACGCCACCATCAGACTTGCGACGTCGCAACCGCGAAGTTGTACACGTCCAGAGGCTCAAGCAATACCACGGTTCAACGCCGCCTGCCCAGGAGTAAGTCGCCAGGATGGCTCCTTTTTTCTCCGTGGGGCCATTGTAAAGAAGAGGAAGTACTCCGGCGCAGAGGCAGCAGCATCGAGTGTGCAGCAGCGGCTCGAGCTCAGAAATTTCGGCTGGTGCATCGCCTTCCAAGCCTTCCAAGCATCAACCTTCCTGCTTAATAAATCTCCTTATAATATATATATATATATAGATATATATATATATATATATATATATATATATATAATATATATATATATATATATATATATATATATATATATATATATATATAATGAGATCTAACAGACAGTAATGCCAAGGAATGTACAGAGGCAGTTATTAAAACCAATTGAATGTAAATAAGAAGAAAGAAAAGTGGATGAAAAAATAACCAGCCGTGAGCAGGAATCAAACCTACGACCTTCGAATAACGCGTTCGATGCTCTAACTACTGAGCGACCACAGCGGCCTTCCCTCCATCCACTTTTTTGGGTTTAGACAGTAATGCCAAGGAATGTACAGGGGAAGTTATTAAAACCAATTGAATGTAAATAAGAAGAAAGAAAAGTGGATGAAAAATTTTTTCAACCCCTTTTCTTTCTTCTTATTTACATTCAATTGGTTTTAATAACTTCCCCTGTACAGTCCTTGGCATTACTGTCGGTTAGATATCATTATAATGTGTTAAAACACGGAAAAACGAGCCCTTAGGTATACACTTCTTTCCCTTATTTCATTGATCGAGGGTCTCGTAATGGCAGACTTGGTGTGTTTAGGTTGTATAAGAGGGACAATTAATCAGCTGCCCACTCATAATAAGTTCACGTGCTACGTGACGCCAAACATGCGCATAAGAGTGCTTTCACACTCGTCGTTTGGCTTATAGATGGCGCTGACTGTCACTCGTACTTCTAAATTCACATATAAACCCAAAAAAGCGGATGGAGGGAAGGCCACTGTGGTAGCTCAGTGGCTAGAGCATCGAACGCGTTATTCGAAGGCCGTAGGTTCGATTCCTGCTCACGGCTGGGTATTTTTTTCATCCACTTTTCTTTCTTCTTATTTACATTCAATTGGTTTTATTAACTTCCCCTGTACATTCCTTGGCATTACTGTCTGTTAGATCTCATTATAATGTGTTAAAACACGGAAAAACGAGCCCTTAGGTATACACTTCTTTCCCTTATTTCATTGAACGAGGGTCTCGTAATGGCAGACTTGGTGTGTTTAGGTTGTGTAACAGGGACAATTAATCAGCTGCCCGCTCATAATAAGTTCACGTGCTACGTGACGCCAAACATGCGCATAAGAGTGTTTTCACACTCGTCGTTTGGCTTATAGATGGCGCTGACTGTCACTCCTACTTCTAAATTCACATATAAACCCAAAAAAGTGAATGGAGGGTAGGCCGCTGAGGTAGCTCAGTGGTTAGAGCATCGAACGCGTTATTCGAAGGTCGTACGTTCAAGTCCTGCTCACAGCTGGTTATTTTTGCATCCACTTTTCTTTCTTCTTATTTACATTCAATTCGTTTTAATAACTTCCCCTGTACATTCCTTGGCATTACTGTCTGTTAGATCTCATTAGTATTGTGTTAAAACACGGAAAAACGAGCCCTTAGACATACACTTCTTTCCCTTATTTTATTGAACGAGGGTCTCATTATGGCAGACTTGGTGTGTTTAGGTTGTATAAGAGGGACAATTAATCAGCTGCCCGCTCATAATAAGTTCACGTGCTACGTGACGCTAAACATGCGCATAAGAGTGTTTTCACACTCGTCGTTTGGCTTATAGATGGCGCTGACTGTCACACCTACTTCTAAATTTACATATAAACCCAAAAAATGTGGATGGAGGGAAGGCCGCTGTGGTAGCTCAGTGGTTAGAGCATCGAACGCGTTATTCGAAGGTGGTAGGTTCGATTCCTGTTCACGGCTGGTTATTTTTTCATCCACTTTTCTTTCTTCTTATTTACAATCAATTGGTTTTAATAACTTCCCCTGTACATTTCTTGGCATTACTGTCTGTTAGATCTCATTATATTGTGTTAAAACACGGAAAAACGAGCCCTTAGGTATACACTTCTTTCCCCTATATATATATATATATATATATATATATATATATATATATATATATATGAGCAAGTCTTTAGACAGTGCCTTGCACTTACCTCAAGTACGTCAGAACAGAATCCACGTCCGTCAGATTGTCGTTGTCTCGCTGGAACATTCTAGCACGTGGGCATTTGTCGTATGTGTACAAGTCACCGTATTTCTTGACGGTCTCTGGTTGCGCGGTCATTTCGAATGTCTCTGGAAAGAATCTTTTAAAAACAAAAACTAAGCCGTCACTATTGCTTTACTTGAGTATGAAAGTACTTCCCACATTTCAAAACATGTCAAAACATTAATTTTTCATTTCATCGTTGTTTATTAAGACAAAATAACATTTCCTGGTTTGAAGGGACACATTACCTCAGCCTGATTTTAGTCCCTCCACCCATACATTCGCTGAGATGCAGTGGAAACGAAATATACATATTTCCTTTTTTTTTTAGGAAGGGACACAAAAATGAAATTCAATAAGTATACCGGATGTCAAAACACACACTTTAAAATGACACGTTAAAATCAACAACTTGCTTATAGCAAGATAAATAAATATGCAAAAAAGTGAAACCTAGAGAACTTTTAGTTGAAAGAATAAGTACTATATGGAAATACACATTTGAAAAAAAGACAACCTAGCGAGTTTTACACAAATATACAAAAGCAGAAAGAACCCTAAAAGGAATATTAATAATAAATAGTATGATTAGGGTACGACATGAAAAAGTACATCTGCACTTTCTGTCTTCACACTGCTTTTCACATTACATTGTACCATAGTCTTTCAATACTTTCTCAAACGTATTGAAGGACTATGATTGTACTAAACGTTAACGAGCATAGCTATTGTTCCGTAGTAAATAAGGTATTTGATATTATAAGGTTTGCTTACCATAAGTTGACCTGAATAAAGGAAGTCGAAAACTGTCATAGCGTAAACCACATTTTAACACAATTTTAACGAGGTCTACATTTCGAGTACGTGCCCAGCCAGAATGCAAATTAAGCTAAGGCCTCGGTACAACTGGTTCGCGGCACGTACATAGGCATATGAAAATTCGCCGAAGCGAGCCTTCCCCCACCTCACCCCAAGCTTTGCCGGGCGAAGGCCACCACCCGGCGTCGATTGCAAACCAACACGTATCCCTCACCAGGCCACCTCCACCTCACATTCCCGGACCTTTACACTACTCCCAACTGCCGGTACTGTGGCACTCACCCGGCTGCACTTCCGCATATGCTGTGGGAGTGTCTGGCACCGTACACACACAGTAGCACCACGACCTCTCGTCGAGGGTGCGTGAGGCTCTGCGGAGCTCTGCCCTACATGACCAAACAAGAATGACACAGCGTGCCCGTAAGGCAGCGTCGAGGCAAAGCCACTGACGTTACCTCGTGGGACGGGTAGGCCCGGCCGTCTTAACTTGCTGTTTTTTACTAATAATGTTCATGCCTAATTCTCGGCCCTAAGCCTCACTAGGCTTAAAACAGTGATACCGGAAAATTCTGAAAACTAGTCTGGTTGTTTCTAGGTAGTTCGTGACATTGGCTGGATTAATGCAGGTCGTTTCTACGTTTCTTCTAAATTATGGCTATTCTTTAGCTAGGTATACTGCTAGGTTATTTCTGCGTTGGCTCTGCACTGATAGGTGTGACTTGAACCACAGACAGTCAAACGCACGGCACAGGCATTCAAACTCAAGGCATTAATCCACCCTGTAGCCAAGCGTTTGCAACTCAGATAGATGTACGGGCCATAATCCTTCGCGACGGCTTTCCACCGTTTTTTGTGGCACACTCTAAAAAAAATCGGGCATTTAGGGATTATTTCTGCCACGCAACAATAATCAACTGCTTCGCGTACTTTCCTTGCGTTGTCACCACTGTTTCGAAAGTTCGCCGTGACGAACGGCGCGCGCGTAGTCGGTGTGACATGACATTCTTGACAGGAACGTGATTGATTTATATGTGGGGTTCAACGTCCCAAAACCACCATAAGATCATGAGAGATGCTGTAGTGGAGGGCTCCGGAAATTTCGACCACCTGGGGTTCTTTAACGTGCACCCAAATCTGAGCACACGGCCTACAACATTTCCGCCTCCATCGAAAACGCAGCTGCCGCAGCCGGGATTCAATCCCGCGATCTGCAGGTCAGCAGCCGAGTACCTTAGCCACTAGACTATTGCGGCGGGGCCACAGGAACCTGGTCAGAGCCAGGTTTTCAAGAGAAGGAACACGAGCAAGTCAGATGACAATGATTATTGCGTGGCATAACTACTCCCCAAATACTCTACTATTTCTTAGAGCGCAGATACCCCTTGACAATGATAACAATTTTCTAGATTGACTCACAAGAAACAGCTTGGTAAATAACTTTACTATTAAAACGCCTTTATCGTTTCAGTTTTTTCAGGTGTGTTGTCTCATGTCACGTTTCAGCTCGGAATCGAAGTCCTTGTTTAACACTTATGAATGCAGCGAGAACTCTCAAATACCAAAGTATTCTCACCTTGCTCTAGATCTAATTGGAAACGTCCACAAAACAAACGTAACATTCTTGATACAAAGAGTTACTCACGCGACGTTGTAACCGGGCCAATATTTCTTTTGACGAAGACCATGGCTTATGTCTTCATACTTCGAAAAGCCTCTGTAAATAAGAACAACGAAAAGACTCACCGACAATTACGATGCTGCCTAACACGAACTCTCTGGGTAGCTTCGTGTTAAGACAACGCGAACTGTGGTCGAGGCACGCTATCTAAATTATTGTGTTAAACTTTCAATAAGCCTATAACACGAGATCACCACATTATATAGTGTCCTGCTCACGAAGGTCTGGAGGGGAACGTCATGCCAGACCACATTGCTTCAGACTTCTCCAACCAAGCGACGGCCGGCACTGACGTTGAACCCATTTCTAATCCTCGTGCCATCCTTCTCCATCAAAGGGAGCAAAAACGAGAGTACAACATTCCGCATAAAGACTTGGGTAGCCGACGAAACAAAAATCGGAGACGCATACAAACCAATAGCTTTCCAAATTTGTACCACCTATGCAGAGCACAACCCACATGATTTAAAGGCACACGTCTATGGTGTTTAGACACACCGACACTCGACAACATAACAATATAGTGCACCAAGAGGCCCGCACACACCGATAACTCGCACGTTACTAACTATCCGCTTCAAGCAGAGTCAAATAGCTTTGCTTGACTAGGCCCAGTGAGCCGCTCGGGCTAGCAGAGCCCTGCACTAAGGGCTCCTTTTCAAATATCTGCGTATACCATTTCTTTTTTTTTCTGAATAATGTTTCTTCCTCCTCCTCCTGCTCTGAAGTTTTGGCTATCCGTAGTTGTCGCGCTGTAATGTTCGTTACATATTCCCACAGGACCTCCAAGTGGTCGAGTGTTGCGCCTGTAGCGTAGCGCTAGTGGCGGCCAACCGGCTAGAGGAAAAGACCAGCGCATGTTCGTAGGCTTCTAGCTGGCTGGACGCCACGGCCGTCGCTCTACTTCAGCAGCTCGCTTCCTCCTGTACATCCCGTCTTTTCAGTTAACTTGCGAAGACGGCACGCCTACGTCGGACGCCGTCACGTCGCCTACAAGTGCACGCTCGTCACCCGCCCGTCTTCTTCAACCTCCACATTCCACGATCCATCTGACATGACCTCGGACATCGTCTCCCCCGCTATTCGCCCCCCGATCACGGATGCTTCGCTGTCTACGATGTCCGAAGGCAACTTTCTATCTGCATCAGCATTCCGCTCGTCCTGCCAGCTGCCGCTATCATCGCCTTCGTGTATCCTGCAGCAAAAGCTCATGCCTCTCACCAAACACGGCCAAACATGCGATATGTTGCAACCACGACTGAAGCGCATGCGTACGACGTTCCTGACCCGCGTATGGCAGAACACGCACCTCATTTCGCGCTTGCCACAGAGCCAGCCATTGGCCGCGTCGACCTGCGCATGAGCCCTCGTGCAGCGACAACCGAAGGAGCTTTTACGAGTCCAGGGGCGCCGACTGACCCTCCTCCAGAATGCACTTTCACTCTGTTCCATGAGAAGACTTCAACCGAGCTCTCGATGAGGTGCGCGAATCAGCAAGCTTATAACTCGAATACAAACACTCCCTTTGACAGATCGCAAGCCTCGTCTACCTAGGCCCGTACCCACCTTATCATACCCACCATTACAGGCATTGTGTGTAGCATGATCATACGAACACTGCGTTTCTGTGCCGGTCAACTCGTATACTCGTGTCGATACGCCAGCCACAATAGAACGCAGAAGGTGTCATTGCACCACCACCGACTTTAACACTAGTTTCACCGACCCGCTGCAAACGTTATCGGCCAAACCGGCACTTCTACGGGCACCTTTCACACCTGCGTCCGCTCGCGTTACCTGATGTGCTCACGAACGCAGCCAACAAGCAATCGTGGGACCTGCCTGTCTATAACAACGCCCCGGTGTCTCCATCCTCGGCCACTACGTTTTTCCCAGTGCCGCTCACCGGAACTGTGAGACTCCTCCGTACGCCTTCCACCCTGACAGCATTCGGACTTACAAGTAGACTATATATGAACCGCCGCTCATGTACATAGTTTTTATATGTTCTTCATACACTTTCTTCATGAATGGTCTATCGCGTAACAAGCTAGGTGGGGAGCCTTTGTAGCGTAGCGCTAGTGGCGGCCGACCGACTAGAGAAAAAGACGACGAGCGCTGGTGGCGCGTGGCGCCTGGAATGTTGTGGGCTTTAAGCTGGCTAGACGCCACGGCCGCTGCTCTACTTCAGCAGCTCGCTTCTTCCTGTACGTCTCGTCCTTTCATTTACCCTGCGACGACGGCACGTCTACGTCGGACGCCGTCCCGTTGCTACACGCCCACCACTCTGTGCATTGCACACGCTGCCAATCAAGTGAAACAGCACAGTTTCCGTTACGACAAGCAAAGCCAGCCGCAGTGAACGCGCGAACCCCACACGCACATGAGTTTCGAGCGAGCGGCCAGTTCACGTGACCAAGAAAACAACACTAGGGGCCAAGGGCTGTTGGTAACAACAGACACCACTTTCTATAGTCTTAGTTCCTTCTATCGGTCACGCCGCCTATGCCAACGGATGATTACTGTTGCGACTCCAAACTAAATACTTTGCTGTGTTTTACAATAGTAAAACATTTCGACTCTACGGTCACCGGTCACTGCCAGAACTGTGGGAAACTGGCGGACATCTATCACATGGTTTAGGCATGTCAAAATAACTCAGCCCTTACTCCTCAGCCAAGCGCTATACGCGAAGACCGGGCGGCGCCTTGTTGTCTACAGGCAGTGTGACAGTGTACGGTGGCAATAATCCGCGCGCACCCTTCAGATTTGTGGCATGGGGGAGCAGCAGAGCACCTTTTGTTGGTTCGGGGAATGCGACCCTGCCGCAGCGCCTGTGCCGGGTCCGGTCTGACTTTCCGTCAGCCTCCGTGGCTCCAGGGCTGATTACTGCGTTCTGCGCGGATGGCCACCCGCGTCGTTGAATGACGAAGAAGCGGCGGCTACGGAAAATTCCCGGGAGACACCCAGCTGCATGGAAACGTTGAGACTTGGTCTGGACATCGGCTCATCAAGCACCAGAAACCGGGGCAAATGGTTCGGCCGAAACTTTTCGGCACAACACTGCCACCCCCGTACGTTGCCATTACAGACACGCACTTTGTCGGAAGCATCGGGACCATTGTTCACCCGTAATTAAAGTGTCTTAGACAGCTCGCCATCTCTCTCTCTGAGTCTCAATTTGTACATTGTTACTTGCTCGGCTTTGTTTGGAGAGGGTTTCTACTGGTGTGGGCCGCGGGGGCGGCCGTCGAAGATGATAACACTCCGACGACAAGAAAATATGCCGCGTCGATAGTGGCGATTGGTTTGGTGCCCCGGGAAGGGCGGAGTCGGGTCCTACAAAAAGGGACTACGAGACGATACCAGAGGGGTCAGAGAGACGGAGCGTTGAGATTGAGATGGTAGAAAGACGAAAGGGAAAAGGAAGATAATGGTGCGAAGAGATAGCGATGAGAGGCGATGAGATGATGACTGGGGCAAGGACGGTACGATTAGGAATGAAAGTTAGGGATAGGAGGTGAGTGAATGGAACGTTACGAAAGAGGGCTAAGATGGAAATCACTGAGAGGCAAGACGAAGGCGACGATGACGACGACGACGAAGACGCTGACGAATTGGAAAATGACCCAAGGAAGAAGCCCTGAGCCCCGACTCGAACAGCCAGCTCTGAGGCCCCCGCCAACATGGACAATCTGGGAGACGAACTTGACCTCCCTTTCTTAAACGAACTTTGCAGGAAGGGATGTGGTATATTGAGACATTGCGCGATTTTATTAATTAATGACTTTATCAATTGTGTTGTCGTGTGTTTATTCTGTATTGAGGCACCCTTGTATTGTCACCGTTACTTTGCTTATGTATCCTGTTTCGCGTGTCGCGAGTAATTGATGATGGGTTACATTTCGTGTAACATAGATGTCGTTCACGGACAGTATGTGTGTACACCATTTGCACTCGCTATTGAAATAAATGCGTCCATGATTAAGAAAAGATCGTGATGTCTCTTACTTCCCGGCCCCAGCACGAATCCCTGTATGTGGAAAGTGATTGAGACACGTAGCCAAGAGGGAACGGATAAAAAGGGGGGTTGAGGGGTCTTCCCTCTTTTTGGCGATCGTGGCGTAGTGGGGACGTCTCAAATGGTGGCGAGCGGTGGGATTACTGCTGGGGCAACGGTGCGAGATTTCACCCTCGTACTAGAGGAAGGAGAGGTGCAAAATGAACGAGCAGACTACCAAGATGACCGACAGAGATGACTCACTAGAAATGAGCACGTTAATGTTAGCGTACATGGTCCCGTCGTTTACGGGAGGTGATACGGGTCCCGGATCTTGGGGGTCTTCTTGAAAATTTTGGAGCATGTTGGTCACTTGGGTGGATGGTGGGGTAGTGAGCTGGTCTGCATAGCACAATGCAAGATGGTAGGCGCGGTGCACGATTTTGCGTGGTGGGATCATGGCGTCGCTGCGGCTTCAACTTTTTCTGAGTTCAATATTTGGCCCTCAAGAGGTTCGATACGGAGCCACTTATCTTTAAAACGGAACGGTTTTGAAACGCGAGGCAGAAGGCAGATGAGGAGGTGAGGTCATTTGCAAGCCGCTTGCGCATCCTCGGGACCGCCCCCCTGGCGAGCTCCGATAGTCAGGATCCGGTGAAAGCTTCACTGCGCCGCGAAATTCTAGCCGAACAATTACCTCGCAATTTTTATTAGGCTTGAGGGATCCGGTCCGCAGATTTGTTCTCTCTCGGGATCCAAAAACGTTTGACGAGGCCATTGCCATAGCGGTCAAGGACGAACAGAATGAGAAAGTGTCGAAGAGCCATTCGTTACCCGTTCGATACGCAAAAGAGAACACGAATGTTCATGAGATGCATAGCCGCCTTGACCGCCTCGAAAAACTTGTGGAGAGCTTGGCAGTACGCAATAAGGTGAAACAGAATCGGCAGGAATTCTCGAAGCAGCTCTCTTATCCCGGCGGGTGCTATAACTGTGGCAGGTTTAGTCACTTTTGGCGAGAATGGCATCGGTACCGGCGACGAAAGTGGAATTCGACGGGTGGCAGCCGCATTCACAAAGACAAAGAAATGGTGACAGAATTCGAATCTGAAAACCTAGACGCAACTCCTCCTCAACGGTGACGTGCAGAGGTCAATCGCGACCGTAAATAATCGCGAGGAAAGAAGCTCCATAAAAACGAGTCGCGGTTCACCGTGTGTGGATGTGGTTAATGTAACTTCCATGATCGAGGAGGACGATCCGCCATTGAGCAAGTGTGTGTTTGGGGGAAACGCTCGCACGCCGGTGCCACTGGGTGAAACAAAAGCTGTCAAGGTTGCTGGAACGGATACAGATTGTTTAGCTGCGGTTCTCTACCTCGAAGGTCCCACGACACGATGAGGCATTACCACTAGGAGTAGCAGATATGGAGTTGGAAGAGAATTGGTTCTCTGAGAATGCAGTTGTCGAAGTCTTGGTCGACACGGTGGTAGACCAAACGTTAGAGAGAGTAGATGAAATTGAGGAACGCTTAGATCGCAACGGGGTGGTTTTTGTGGGGCCAAAGAGGAACTGCAGTACACTCGATGTACACCGCACCAAACCCGGGCATGCGCAGGGGTGGTCTTGTCAGATAGCTTCGCACATGCCTCACTCCGCGACTGAGTTATGTAGGTGGGAGATCGGACCATCCAACGAGGGTCCGAGACTCAGAGTCGGGGAAGAAGTCTGCATGCGGGTAGACGCTGAGCGCTCAGGATCGGCTAGGGTCATAAGAGTCCGAAAGCTAGTATGTCATTTTATGTTCTATGATTTCTGCTCGGTCATTGTGCTCGTTACTTAAGTGGAGATCTTGTGTCGAAGCATCAGTTTTTTTTTTTTGTTTTGCTTTGCCTTGTGCTCTTGTATTATTTTGTTGATTGTACTTTGAAATGAGCCAGGTAGTTGACTCGGTTATTGTGGTTTTGTGTTTCACGTTATCTGATGTTGATCACTGAGTGAGTGGTACTACCTGGGATCGGTTCACACCCAATGATAGGGAGAACATATAGTCAGTGAATGTGAGGTTACCCAGATTTCGCCGCTTGTCGGAAAGGAAGGTGAATAAGGGACTGTTTTAAGAAACGAGAAGGTTTAGAAAGACAGGATATGTGACTTGCATCTGTGGCCCAAACTAGGCAGATTATGCGAGATTGTTGTTCGAGATACCTAAATAGGCGCTGCACCACAGGTGGAATGAGATGAGACAAGTAAAGATAACAGACAAGCTACGGCGTTTTCCCTACACAATAGTTCGTTCCTCGATAGTAGGCGGGGAGGGCAGGCTTGTAGGAAGAGATGAAGCAGCCCCGGTATCGACGAGGCGAGGTGAAAGTTCAAATTGAAATGGTTTCACGGCGCCTCCCCGAACGGAAATGTCGTGCCTCTTTAGGAGGCAGGGGGCGTCGTGATCGGTATTGATGTACAACGCCAAATGTCACAGTTGCATAGGACAGCATATACGCTACGTTCTCAGCCAATCCGAACACGCAATTAGCGTGGAAGGTCCCTTTCCCTCACCGACAGGTGCAGCAGAGGCCGGACAGGAGATGGTACGCGAGGGTAATTCAGCGTTGCTGCCTGTATGACCTATGTTCTCCCGCCATCCCGCTTTTTGTTTGGTTTGAGATGTTCGATAAGATCTTAAAATTTTGTGCCTGTGTGGATTGAAAGCGTATTGAAATGTGTGTATCCTCCGTTCGGTTGTGCCGAGAGTGGACAGTGCAGGCGAAGTGTGTAATGTGCTCGCATGGTAGTGAACTTTCCGCACACATGACTGAACGCTGCGTGTCAAACCATCCGACGAGCAGCTGTGAGCAGTGTGCGTTTTGTCCACGCGTCATCCACGAGTTTCTGCGGCGAATCTAAACGTTTCAAGTGTTTTGTGCGTGATAGAAACACGGAATCAAACTGCTTCGTGGTGGGTGATGATTCAGCGACAATCACAGATTGGTTCCTCTCAGCGACGCGCTGCCGCCAGGACTGAATCACAAGTGTGATCTGTTCGCTTACCGTATTCCTAGGACTGCCGCAATGTCTCAATTTCACGGCACAACCCGAAGGCGCTATGCACCCGCAATTCTCGTGTTTGAATTTCTCCGCTGGGAAAATTCTTCTGCAAGATGAAGGGATTGTGACGTCCCCGCAAACACGGACTGAACCCCGGTCTTTTAAAAATGTTTACGCTCATTTCTTAAACCCACGCATTAAAAAAGGAAAAGAATACCTTCGGTGTAACGAGTGCGCATTCCGGAGTGGAGTACCTGGAAATATTATTTCTACTGTACTCGCGAGCCCCCCCCCCCCCCCCGCGCAAGCACGAGGACCGGGCGGCGCCTTGTTGTCTACAGACAATGTGACAGTGTACGGTGGCAATAATCCGCGTGCACCCTTCAGATTTGTGGCATGGGGGAGCAGCAGAGCACCTTTTGTTGGTTCGGAGAATGTGACCCTGCCGCAGCACCTGTGCCGGGTCGAGTCTGACTTTCCGTCAGCCTCCGTGGCTCCAGGTCTCATTACTGCGTTCTGCGCGGATGGCCAACCGCGTCGTTGAATGACGAAGAAGCGGCGGCTACGGAGGATTTCGCGGGAGACACCGAGCTGCATGAAAACGTTGAGACTTGGTCTGGACATTGGCTCATCAAGTACCAGAAACCGGGGCAAATGGTTCGGCCGAAAACTTTTGGGCACAACACTGCAAACCCCGGACGTTGCCCATTACAGACGACGCACTTTGTCGGAAGCATCGGGACCATTGTTCGCCCGTAATTACAGTGTCTTGGGACAGCTCGCCCATCTCTCTCTCTGAGGCTGGAGTTTGTACGTTGTTACTTGCTCGGCTTTGTTTGGGAGAGGGTTTTCTACTGGTGTGGGCCGCGGGGGCGGCTGTCGAAGATGATACACTCTGACTGACAAGAAAATATGCCGCGTCGATAGTGGCGATTGGTTTGGTGCCCCGGTAAGGCGGAGTCGGGTCCTACAAAAAAGGACTACGAGACGATACGAGAGAGTCAGAGACGGAGCGTTGAGATTAAGACGGTAGAAAGACGGAATTGAAGAGTAAGATAACGGTGCGAAGAGATAGCGATGAGAGGCGATGGGATGATGGCTGGGGCAAGGACGGTACGATGAGGAATGAAAGTCAGGGATAAGAGGTGAGTGAATGGAACGTTACGAAAGAGGGCTAAGATGGAAATCACTGAGAGGCACGACGAAGGCGATGATGACGGATGAAGACGTTGACGAATTGGACAATGACCCCAGGAAGAAGCCCTGAGCCCCGACTCGTACAGCCAGCTCCGAGGCCCCCGTCAACATGGACATTCTGTGAGACGAACTTTACCTCCCTTACTTAAGCGAACTTTGCAGGAAGGGATGTGGTATATTGAGACATTGCGCGGTTTTATTAATTAATGACTTTATCAATTGTGTCGTCGTGTGTTTATTCTGTATTGAGGCACCCTTGTATTGTCACTGTTACTTCGCTTATGTATCCTGTTTCGCGTGTCGCGAGTAATTGCTGATGTGTTACAATTTCGTGTAACAAAGATGTCATTCACGGACAGTATGTGTGTATGCCCATTTGCACTCACTATTGAATTAAATGCGTCCATGATTAAGAAAAGATCGTGACGTCTCTAACTTCCCGGCCCCAGCACGAATCCCTGTATGTGGAAAGTGATTGAGACACGTAGCCAAGAGAGAACCGGATAAAAAGGGGGTTGAGGGGTCTTCCCTCTCTTTGACGATTGGTCGCGTAGTGGGGACGTCTAAGTACCAAGCGCGTTCTCTCTCCGCCTATTTTATACTGTAAATATGGCATTCACACGTGCACCGTTCACCAGTGCCACGAGCAGCCGTTACGGAGTGTGTGGAACACTTCTGTTTTACCAGTTGACGTCACGTAGCAAGTGGTCTTAGTACGAGCTAGCAGCTGCTTATTCCTCGTGTTATACCTGAAGGCATCAAGTTCCAGAGAACAAAACTCTCGCTATGAATAAAGAATATAAGCCCAAGTTTAAAAGCTCGATTGTCTTTGTTACAAACAATATCAATGAAAGCTAACAGACAAAGATGTCAAATAATTATAGCGGATATATAAATAGAATTTCTTATCTAAACGTGAAGAAAGCAAAGTTCACGAAAAGTTAAATTGTCATCAGTAGGTTCCGAACCTGTGCCCTTTGAATAACGCTGCTGGGTAACGTGAAATGTTGCGTAACGTGACAGCCAGCGCGTGTTATCTGTGAGCTCAGAAAAAAGTCTCGGTATGTCTATTGTTCTATTGCGATAAAGTTTATATGGACAGTATTGGCTGGTTTCTAGCTCAGCCAAACCTTCCGTGATGCACCGTATATGTATACGTATGTATATATAAGAAAACTCAACAAAGAAAAAAAGCCGTCCACGCTCAGCCCCCAGCTCGTCGCGATGTACCAACGCGCGCCTGTCTCGCACAAGTACTTTGTCCCACGCATGGGGGCGGGGGGATTAGGTGCTTGTGCGGTCGCACTTATCTTTCGGTGGGGAGAATCGTGTGCCTTGGCCTTTCACCAGAATGATTGGGTTAGTCGCCTGGGCCACAAAGGTCAACTTCGCTCGCTGGGCAGGCTCCGTTTGCGAAAACAGTGCGCTTTTCAAACACAGCGAAGTAACAACTGGCACACTCGTTAGTTCGCACTCATATCTCTACCTATGATTATACTTTCCGTGTGTCATTTTCGTTTGAACAGCGCGTTGAGCGTTGAGTTTTAAACGTTGTTAGCTTTCGTCCTGTGTGTGTTGTTCGTGCGTCAGTTGTGTGTGAGCAACGCACTGCACATTTCGATCTGGCAGCCGTTCTCAGTGTTACACTCCAAGTTATTGCTATCGAATTCATTGCTTCGCTATTGTGAAGAAACTGTGACTTTTTGTAACTAACAGGTGGTGTAGTGCTGTGTTTGTGGTGGTCGAATGCTGACGTGAAAGTCGCGGGATTGCATCCCGACTGTGGCGAACGCATTTTCAGAGCGCAACATGCACACAGCGTTGCTAATGTGAAAAAAAAAAGAGCGAAAGCAGCAATTGAGTGCTACCGATGGCCGTGGGCTGTATAAGAGGACCAAACTTTCAGAAACACCATTCATTATCTTACCGCACTCGCTTTGTTAGTGACCAAGGCTTCAATGGCTGCGGCAGACTTGTTTCGAATTCGATTTTGCACGACTGACTCGAACTTCGTGGGCGAAGAGCGTATACCATTTTTCCCACAAAGCAATGGTTCTCGAGGGAACGTGTTGGGGTTGGCGGCGGTGCACGTAATAAAGAATAGGGTTTAGAGTGTTTCTCAGCTTGAGACAAGAAGGCTTTGGAGCCGTGGTCACTTGGTGAATGAAGTCGTGAGTAATTAAAGTTAGCCATAATAATGAGCGGATACACACATTCATTAACAAAACTACAAGTCATTGATGTAATGAACACTTCTTTACTATTTTCTTTATACATTCGATATTTAGGTTTGCGGTTACTCCAACAACTTTTACTATACCATGAAATCAGAATTACTGAGTTTTCGCTTGTCGTCTTTAGTATGTGAGCTATAGAAAATGAGCGCCCTTCCTGTGCGCGTGCTCTTTTGCGCTAATTATTTTGTCCCTAAGTAAACTATTCATGCTGGGCACTAATCACAATCTTGTATTTTGTGACGCCAACACAGGAGAACGAGAAAGAGAAGCCTGGCCATCGAGCTGTGAAACTCAAGAAAAACAGCTTGGTTTAACCACCTTCAACCACGGTTATTTTTTTTTTTTTGAAGTTCAGGAACCCTTCTAATGCAAGGCTACTCGCCACTCCCATATTCCTTATTTCTAGACTTCTCATATAAGCGTTCAAATTTCAAGGCCATTACATTAGGGCCAGCGACGTAGCCAGGCAGTATCACAACGAGCCCGTGCCCCCGCCCCCTCTCCCTCAAATTATTCTCTTCGTCATGGCACAAAACCAATGTGCCTGCTCGTCTAATGTGCCTGCCCTACTTCACTTCAAATCATAATGATGCGCCCCTCCCCCCTCCTTAAAGAAAACTTTATGCCTACGCGCCTGATTAGCACAAAGATGTTGTTCCAGGGCTATAGCAACAACCGTTTTTGTGTTTTGCGTCGAACATTTGGGACGTCTTTTTACTCACGGCATTCGCTCGAGAAGATAAAGTGTGCCGTCCTTGATAGGTTGCCCAGGCGTAAAGAGCTTGTAGTCAAGGACCAAGTTTTGACTGTTAGCTCTGGAAAGCATGAATAATACAGTAAATTTTACAACTTTGGCAACTAAGCACGGAGTGTGTTTAATACAGGTAATGAAAAATACTGCAAAAACGATCAGCGTTGATTGCTAATGTAAGCGAAAAGCCACGCCCTACTAGAAATCTTGATTTGATTGATTGATATGTGAGGTTTAACGTCCCAAATCCACGCTATGATTATGAAAGACGCCGTAGTGGAGGGCTCCGAAAATTTCGACCACCTGGGGTTCTTCAATGCATCTCAATCTGAGCGCACGAACCTACAGCATTTCCGATTCCATCGAAAATGCAGCAGCCGTAGTCGGGATTTGATCCCGCGGCCTGCGGGTCAGCAGCCGAGTACCTTAGCCACTAGGCCACCGCGGCGGGGTACCCTAGTAGAAAGCTATTGGGCTTATTTATTGATGCCTTCTTCGAAAACATGCACTTACTGCAGTGACGACGTTTTGGAAGCTGGTGTAGCATGATTTTGTTCTACTGTAATGAAAATAAGTGTCAGGGGTGGCATCTGTACTGGCAATACAGGTGGCTATATTCATCATAGGATGTTGCCTTGAGCAGCGTAACCACCTGCATGAGAGGTGGCTGCTATCTTTCTCACACTCATGCTGCTTTGACAGCAACGGAGTGTGGCCGGATAAAAGTACGAAGCATTTGCCACGGCTCACTAGGCCATGCTAGAATACGTTAGCCTCGCGTAACGCCCAGGCGAGAAGTCGCCGAGACCTAAGCTTCAACCGCAGTGGCCACAGTGCCAGAAAAAAAGCTGTTGGTGGCTCCAGGGGCACACTTTACGTCCAGCAGCAATAAATAAGAGCAAGAATAGACCCATGGTTCGGGTGACGAATGCAATGCTCCGTAAATATGCCTAGGTTACCCGCCTAGTTTGATTCTCTGCACGCCGATGCTCAAATCTGTACAATATGTAGCCTGCAGCAAGTACCTGCTCTATAATGTGTCGCACCTTACTCTATGAACCAACCAATATATCACACACATGGCTCTTCCCGATGAACACACATGAGCACACAGCGATTTCCCTAAAGTAACACCGTTTGCCATCCACGTGCGAGCACAACTGACCAATGCCGAATTTATTGTAACGTTTCCCTGCCTTAGGCAACTGGTCTGCTTTGAGCCCGCTGATGGTAAATATGAGCTTTTCTGCGCAGAGTGGCAAACTGGGCGTGCATTTGGTTAACCTCACTGCCTATCCTTGCACCTCTCTCTCTCTCTCTGCATTAACGCATGGGTCGTCACTAAAAGCGTTATTATCGACCATAGTGACCATCCAAGACACAGACACCGGTGATGAATGTCTCAGATCGAGCACTTGTCTCTCAGTTTCCTGTCCCCACATATTCAAATTCCGCCTTACTCCCTCCATGACCTCAATACAGCCGTCATGAAAACCTCGTAGCACTGAACGTCAATGCTTGTAGTATTGCAAAATATGTTTCAGATCTATTGTCCCTTGAAACAATTTCTACCTCTCACTGGCATCACAAAGTCGTAGCTTCATTGTGACATTTACAATCCTGTTTCACTGCTGTACGTGAGGACAGGGAAGAAGGCATTGGTGGCAGCGTTGCACTACTTATCCACTCAGACATCCAGCTATCAGTGCTGTCCTCACCTCCTGAAACTGGATCCCTCTGGTGTAGGTCTGCCTAAATAATCAGTGTACTGTAGTTAGCGTTGTACACCGTCCAGCCGAATCATCTCGTGAAGTTCTTCATATCCTTGACAATTTCATGTGCGATGTAAGCACTGTTTCATGATGATAAGGGGCGCGAAAAAACGACACACAACAGAGAAGAAGTAAGCGCGTCGTCCCGTGTACTTCTTCTCTGTTGTGTGTCGTTTTTTTCGCGCCCCTTATCATCATGAACCAGCACCAACTCGCCCAACTTTTTTACTTTACTGAGTAAGCACTGTTTCATCAAGATTGATCTGTATGGGCGATTTGAACACTCCTAGCTATACTTTGCTTTTTCTGGCTGTAACTGGTTGTGATACTGCGGTATGTCAAGAATTAATAATATTTCTTTGTCTTTTGGGCATACTTAAATCGTCTGATGTGCAACTAGGCTTATTTCTGTCCTATACTTAGTCTTTTATGTACCGATCTAGCTGACAGCAACTCCTCTTGCGAGATATTTGAAGGGTTATCGGATCAAAAAGGTGTTTTGTTGAGACTTTGTTATCCCACGTCCAATGTGCTACAAACATTTACGAGCTTCCCTGATTTCACTCGTGCTGATGACAGTTCCATAGGTGATATTTTAGCTGCGCACTTTGACACGTTTTGTGCGCTTTCTGACAGTCTGTATATCAGTTTTGTTATAAATAATTTGAAGATCTTGTAAAGTCGTGTATTTAAAGATTCGTCCCATATTATACAAAGAAACTCAACTTTAATCTTCCTTATATTACACGTGATCTCCTACGGTTATCTCGTTGTGTCCGTCGACTTAGGCGATCCCGAAGATGTAATGATACCGTTTCCCTGGACAGGTTTCAGAAGGCTACGTGTAAAGTCATCCTAATTATAAGAACAGCGAAAAGTTTTTTATCGCGTTCTGTTGCAAGATCTGTTAAGGACAAAATTTTACGGTTATGCACTGCAGATTGAACAAAAGCTACCGGCAACTTCATCGGCCTCTACCTCTGTGATGTGTGGTGCGCGTTCAAAGTGCGCGCCTTCGAAAAGTGCGCGTCACGGAAAAAAAAAAACAAAAGGAGAAATACCAGAGTGCACGTGCGGTGCTGCTTAAACAAGAATGACGACGTTAAAGAGCGTCAAGCACGAGGATGCGTGGCAGGACGTGAAGTAAACAAAAGGTAAAACATCCAATGGGCAGCGAACACGGAGATTTCAAGGCCCAATGGCTTGACACCACGAAACAGTAGTATCTCCAATGAGAACGAGACAAGTGGGCCAGAGCTGAAGAAGGAGCCAGGGGAGACCAGAGCAAGGGGAATTGGAGGCAGGCAGTGCAAGCGGAAGGTCGTCACCGGACCGGGCGCTGAAGATGGGCCGTCGGGCGTAGGACCCGAGCCTGCAGGTCTTCAACCGGCCGGGGCCTCCTGCCGTCGTGTTCCCGCTCCAAAGGACCGTGGCCATCCGGTCCTGAACTCCTTTCCAGGGCCTGCGGACTTCGGTTCCGGCAGGCGAGCTACAGCCGTCGGGCTCCGGGCCCGAGCTGTGCGCCCAGCTGCTTGACTAGGTCGACCCTAGTTCCCGGACGCGTCGCCACCAGCCTGCGTTCTCCCGTCTCCGACGTGTCCACGCTCCTCAAGCCGAAACCATCACGATTTGGTAGGGCTTTTCGACGTGTCGCCAGCAGCCAGCGTTCCCTCGTCCTCGTCCAGCCCACGCACTGACGCAGGAGTCACGGCGTTCCGGTTTCTCATCACCGCCGAAAACCAACTTGTGGGTGAGACTGCACCGATACTCCTGCGCTACTCCCATCACTCAGCCTCTTTCGAACGTTAGGTTTAGTTACTGACTTTGACCGTTCTTGTTGGGTGTTTACAGATGTGTTTCGTCATGTCCAGTCAACTGTTTATTAAGTGTTTTGTTTTGTGAGGAATCTTTGCCTTTTTACTTTTCAATTAAACTGTTTTGTGTGTTTCTTGGAAACCGAACGGCTTTGTCCTTATTAACAAAACTCTCTGAGGCTCAGCCCGGGAGAAAAACAAATCAGCAACAAAGAACCCTGCATCACAAATTGGCGTCCGCAGCGACAGGACAAAGTCGTTTGTTTTTCCAGTAGATTTTTTTGACGCGGTTAACACGATGACGAACACGTGGGAGTTAATTGAGTTGGCGGATAAAATGGGACTGACGGGAGCGGAGTTTAGAGTATGGTACGCGGAGCGGATGGAGAGGGAGCGTGAGGAACGGGCTGCGATATGTGACGCTAAAAAGCAGCAGATTGCATTGCAAACACACGCTAAGAGAGAGGAGTTCGAGCGAGAAACACGGGCTAGGAGAGAGAAGCTCGAGCGAGAGACACGCGCTAAGAAGGAGCAGCTTGAGCTAGAAATGCGTGAAAAGAAAAGGCTGCTCGAGATAGAGATGCGCGAAAAGAAGAGACTGTTGGAACTAGAATATGAGGATTTGCAGCAGTGGCTTGAGAGGGAAAACGCTGAATATACGTGGTCTGAGAGCCAGAGTAGTCAACCAGTGGATGAGGTGTGCTCTGAAAGCAGTTACATCGGGAGCGATTTGAATTTACGTGAGACTGACCCTGTACCTCGTCATGACCTTTCGCTAGAGAAAGAAACTCTGAAAGAGTATGACAGGGAGGTAAACAGTCAAAAGACTAGGAGACTCGATAAGCTTATTGAAGCGCAGGAATGCTTCGTGAGCATGGAACAAGAACGTTCAATTCAGAGTAAAGGGTATTTTGAAACCTGTGAGAGGTCAAGCGCACCTTATTCAGAGGTAGGATTGCCTCTGAATAGCTCCGCTGAAGGAGCAATAAAAGGTCTCCTAGGTAATGCCGGCGAATGCCATAATGAAAGCTCTGATGTAGCAGCTACCTATTGTTTTGGGCCACTGGAGATAGCAACAGACGCTACGGACATGGTTTTTCACCATGAGTATAACTCGCCCATACAGAGAGATGGCTTGTGTTCTCGGGAAATTGTAGATGATGCTTTTAGAAGAATATTGGAGCAAAATGCAAAAGCACTTGTTGAAGAACAGAGAGTAGAGTTGCGATGTAGGTCAGCTATATGTGACAATGAGGGTAATCACGATGACCCAGGCAGAAGGGTTGAAAGTATTGATGAACAAGCAATACAGAAAGCTGAAGGGATGGAAAGTGAACCAGAAGGCAGTAATGGTCCAGCAGGTTATTGTACGAGGAAGGACGCCGACTGGTGCTCTTTGGCATCTTCGGTTGAAGAGGTCGCTTCTGTTAAGATGTCTCAACGATTAGCGGCTTACGAGCTCAAGCAAGGCGTTCGTGGGAAGGATGAAATGATTCAGGCGTGGTTGTACTGGTGCGCCTGGAGGCAACGCCTCCGACTGGCATACAGACATTCCAGCGTGTATGCTTGTGATTTCGAGGTTGGGAACCTGGTGATACACAGCTTTAGGTTCATACGAGCTTACGGTCGAGAATTCTTCCACTGGCTTCCGATTCCTTACTCTCGTCAAATGGTTAGAGCAGTTAAACGTCTTGTACGGGACGCTATAACTTAAGCGTCAAATTCGATTTCCCGCTGGTTTCTTTTGGATCTTGCTTGCGGACCATGGAAGGGTGTTGCTTGTAAATATTTGAAGAAGTTACATGCAATGTAACATTAACATGATGTATAGTTTTTGAGATGATAGGGTATATATGATAAAAAAAAAAGGGGTGGTGTACTACTAATTTGGGGATTTTCACAATCCGCTAGATGTGTCCATACTTTTTCTCACTTCTTGCGTATTTTGAGGTTAGTGAATGTGGACCTTGGGCAATGCAGTGAACTGTGTGGCGGACATATGTGGGTAAATTGTGGTGCAGTGCGAAACGTGCACTCAACGGCAGTTTTTTTTTTCTTCTCGAAAAAAAAAACTTTTCTTATTGTTGTTGGTTGAATGTTACGTTCTGTGGACTCGGTGTTTCGACGTGAGACATGTCAACGAAGAAGCAGTGTGGTGCCATCGGTGTGATGTGTTGAACTGCGTGGTGCAAATATGTGGTGTAATTGTGACGTAGTGCAGAACGCGCACTCATCGGCAGTTTTTTTTTCTAAAAAAAAAAAAACTTGAATGAAAGGGGGGCGTATGTGATGTGTGGTGCGCGTTCAAAGTGCGCGCCTTCGAAAAGTGCGCGTCACGGAAAAAAAAAAAACAAAAGGAGAAATACCAGAGTGCACGTGCGGTGCTGCTTAACAAGAATGACGACGTTAAAGAGCGTCAAGCACGAGGATGCGTGGCAGGACGTGAAGTAAACAAAAGGTAAAACATCCAATGGGCAGCGAACACGGAGATTTCAAGGCCCAATGGCTTGACACCACGAAACAGTAGTATCTCCAATGAGAACGAGACAAGTGGGCCAGAGCTGAAGAAGGAGCCAGGGGAGACCAGAGCAAGGGGAATTGGAGGCAGGCAGTGCAAGCGGAAGGTCGTCACCGGACCGGGCGCTGAAGATGGGCCGTCGGGCGTAGGACCCGAGCCTGCAGGTCTTCAACCGGCCGGGGCCTCCTGCCGTCGTGTTCCCGCTCCAAAGGACCGTGGCCATCCGGTCCTGAACTCCTTTCCAGGGCCTGCGGACTTCGGTTCGGCAGGCGAGCTACAGCCGTCGGGCTCCGGGCCCGAGCTGTGCGCCCAGCTGCTTGACTAGGTCGACCCTAGTTCCCGGACGCGTCGCCACCAGCCTGCGTTCTCCCGTCTCCGACGTGTCCACGCTCCTCAAGCCGAAACCATCACGATTTGGTAGGGCTTTTCGACGTGTCGCCAGCAGCCAGCGTTCCCTCGTCCTCGTCCAGCCCACGCACTGACGCAGGAGTCACGGCGTTCCGGTTTCTCATCACCGCCGAAAACCAACTTGTGGGTGAGACTGCACCGATACTCCTGCGCTACTCCCATCACTCAGCCTCTTTCGAACGTTAGGTTTAGTTACTGACTTTGACCGTTCTTGTTGGGTGTTTACAGATGTGTTTCGTCATGTCCAGTCAACTGTTTATTAAGTGTTTTGTTTTGTGAGGAATCTTTGCCTTTTTACTTTTCAATTAAACTGTTTTGTGTGTTTCTTGGAAACCGAACGGCTTTGTCCTTATTAACAAAACTCTCTGAGGCTCAGCCCGGGAGAAAAACAAATCAGCAACAAAGAACCCTGCATCACAACCTCCTAGCGGGTTGCTGCACGCTAGCATTGCTCGGCTAGCACGCGCTCTGTACAATCTCGTCTTGATCTTCGCTCCCAGTACGCGAGTGCCGATTAGTCTGTCGTGCGATGCTGTAACTTGAACGGACAAGACAACGAGTGCAAAGAAAAAAATAGCAGCGGAGAGAATGAAAGATAAGAACGACAAAAGGAGAGATGGAGTGACACATAAAGACAAAGAAAGTGGGCAAATAGGCAGACGCAGAGGTAAACAAAGCACAAGAAAGCCACATAGTACAGAGAGGAGGTGAAAAAGGAAATGGAGGATGAGTACGAGTCAAAGAAAAAGGGGGAAGGCCACAAGCTTCATTCTTTCCTCAGTCTTGATACTACTAATGTGCAGCTACTTTTTTTATTCGTCCGTCGGTTTTCTCTTCCTGTCCGGTCCATATTTTTGAACAAAAACTCAATCCCGTCCTATCAGAAAACTAAGGCTGGAAGGGAATGAAGTATCTCATGTAAGCTTTACGTTTACTGCAGCAACTTTTTTTTTCCAACGAACTCGCTTCTGTTCAAGTCTCAACCACCTTGCAAATTCGCTCTTGTTCCTTATCAATGATTAGTTTATTGAAATTAAACTTATTTTCAGATTGTGAATTTTTATCCCCATAGCCGAGGAAAGTAGTTGGTATATTGCAATACTCACGTGCCACCGTTTTCTGTCGCCATAGCGCGCACCCACTCTTCACCGGACGAAGCGAGGCGAGAAGCGGCTGCCGCCCTTATCCACCCGGGGATTCCGCCCCTGGTAGTCACTTTCTTCAGCAGCTCGGCATTGTTGTTCAGCAACTGTGTCTCTGTTATTGCCTACGTCACGTTCATTACATGATACCTCAAAGGTTGTGTGAGATCTGCAACTTCTAGGCTCAGATTTGTGCATCGTAAAGTGATGACATTCAAGAAAATACTCTAGTATACGAATGCGGAAAGCTTGGTCCCGTATCTTTTGTGTGTGTGTTATTGGGCGGTCTATTTTACTCTCTTAGACGAGTACGTACGTCACCAAATACCATGAAGGCATAAGAAAATGAACAAGAGAACGCCATGTAAAGTTAGGTAAATGAGCACTGCTTTTAAAAGCACCGATGTTCATCACTGTACGCAAACATGCCTCGGCTAAATTACATTTTTAAGTGCAAGAAGTGTTATGCGCAAATTAATAACCAGGAACATCACGATAAGCTAGCCAGGAGGGAATATCATCACAAAAGACTTGACACAAAATCCTAGCCTATGAGTTTTTTTTTTTTTTCTCGTCAATGGAAACGTCAGTGCAACAGTTGATATATATCAGCTTGAGCTCAACGGCAGAGGTGCACAGCGATTACCTGCAGTGCATGGTTCCGTGAAACCATACAAAAGCAAAGGTGTTCACAACGCCCGTAGTCCATTAAAAGCATAGAAGTGATTTGACTAACTTGTGAGCCGACAAGTGATGTTCACGCTGCGCCAGCATCATAGGCAAGGTGAGCTACCGATCGTAGAGTCGTCGCAACGCGTCAATGATCTTTTTTTTCGTTCCCTGCCACTTCTTCCTTTCTCTCTTGCCTTTTTATACTTCCATTTTTTTGGGGCTATCTAGCCAATCAGCCATGCACCATGGTTTACATTCCTACCTACTCTACTTTTTTTTTTCTTCTTTCCTTTATGAACCTAGTACTAGCGGTTAATTTGTGAAACGCACGTACACGCTTGACTTTTCAATCTTTTCTGTTATGTGTTTTCGTGCACTTCTAAGTCTTAAGTTCAATCGTGATGGTGCGTTTTGATATTCTACTTACACAACTTTCCTACCTAGTTACCTAAGACTGCAGTTTCTCCAAAAACGTTTGCAGTCGTGTACTTTCTGGCGAAATGGCGGCGTTGTCCAGGCTGCTCATTTGTGCAAACTGAATGATTTCACATATTGGTCGCTGTTTTACCATAACAATTAGGGTTGAAGCATGTCACTTAAAACAATACAGCAAATAACAGTGGATGACTATAAGGCCAACAATGTAACTTCATGGCATTCAGGCCGACCAGAGGTTTGCAAATACGAATGTGAAGCTTTTCGCGAGACAGGCTGAGTAGCCTAAGACTGCCTTCTTATTGAAGATCCAAGCACCGCAACATAAAAATGCTTTTTTTCATTTTCACGGAGAAAATAACGAGCACATTATAAAATATTCGGAAACCATTATCTACAACTTACGAGTCCTCCTGAAGTGAGGTAAAAGCTGTCCCAGGACATTAGCATCCCGGGATATGAAGATATGGTCCACGTGTGACCGGGAACGACGTCCTCTGTAACAAAAAAAAACAACAACATGAAGAAAATATACGGGACAATTAGCTTCTGTTCATCTTCATAAGTCGCTCTCTTGGTCTCATAAACGTAGCGACAGTAAGCAAACACGAAGTTCAGGCATTCTGACACTCGCCACTGCCAAATCGATGGGAATCTGATGGTGTGCCTGACGCGTGCTCGAAACTGATGGCCTGCGCTTGGCACCTGCCTTGGCATGTAGAATGACAATGTAACTTAGCCTAAGAATATCTGGGATTTTACGTTCCAAAATTACGTTATGGTTATGAAAGACGCCATAGTAGAGGGCTCCGGAAATGTTGACCATCTGCATTGACTTCTCACAGCGCACGTGCCTCTACCATTGCGCCCCCATCGAAATGTGACCGCCGCGGCCGGAGTCAGAGTAACATAGCCTTTCGAACTGTCTGATTCTGAACATACCGGGTGTTCAGGCATAAGCTTAGTGGTTTTCCTAAAATTCAGCACTGCGAAGACTATAAAAAGCACCTTTACAGATAACTCATGTATTCAGGGGGCCACAAATTGAGGCAGTAATTCTAGTTGTCAGTGGCCAAATTATCTAAGATTAATTAATTGACTTTTCAGTGACTGCGATAAGCGGGCATATTTGTATTGCATAGTTAGAGACAGTCTAGTCTGTACGCAGTTACACATGGAAGAATTCTTCTAGCGTGTCTGCGATGCGAGATACCCCACGGCAATGTTTATTTGTGTTTTCCATGATTACGCATTCAAGACAGTCAGACCTGCCGCGAAGCTCCTCGTTGATGGGCCGCGGCTGTTGCGTGCGTCATTTATTTCACAAGGAGTCGAAGGTTTTGACGAAAATGACAACGGTTACCCTGTTATTATCGGCTGGCAATAGCAAGCTATGACTGTTCGTCACCTCGAGGAGAAACATTGCACAGATCTTCGCCGCTTCTTGCATAATCATAAACAGTACGTCAAAACTTCGCCGTGGGATATCTCGGCACAGAGACAGGCTAGAAGGATCATTTTACGTGTAACAGCGTAGATTCTTTACTGCGTCAACTTTTCAATACAAATATGCCCGCTTGCTGTGATCACTCACAAGTCAATTAATAAATCTTAAATAATTGAGCCGCTGACACCAAGAATTATTGCCCAATTTTGTGTCCCCCTCGGTAAATAAGTAATGTATTATTGTGGTTACCTCCGCAGTGCTGAATTTTATGACAACAATGAAGCTTCACAATGGGTATGTTACACCCGTGAAAATGCAAAGTAAAAAATGAGGTGAGACGCACTGAGATCAAGCACGTACTAAAGGCATTCTGGACAGCTTAGAACACTGAAAAATAAAAGCGTAAGCGTCGGGTTCCCAATAGCAAAGTTTTCGCACAAAGATCTACCTTGAAAACTGTATTCGTCTACAAAAATATGCCTCGCGTATCAAATGTAGCAGCCAAAGCAACGAAGGCCTGCTGAAGCAGGAACCCACAAATGCTTCCCTTATACAAACATTGTGGCGAGAAGTATTGCCTATACCTGGTTCCGTCCGAGAAGCCGTGAGATGCCAAGGGAAAATGTAGTGTTTCTGGATGCGCAGCATCGCCCGATAGACGAACCACGCGTCATGACCGAAGATGAGAACCTCGTTGTCTCCGACTACTTTGATGACAGCAGAACAAGCCATTATCTGGTCAATGGCATAGACGTCCAAATCACGCTCCAATACGTGCTCCAAGTCCTGGATGTCACCTTGAGCGTTGAGGTACCTGCGGCATTCGATACGATTGAAGAACGTTTACATGCCACCTAATTCACTTCTGTTTCTGCGAAATTCGGATAGTGCCTCTATACTCATATGAGCACCATAATCTATCATTTATAGAAACTGTTTTGTTCAAAGCAGCAGACAGGCGCTTCAGTGGCCTTTATTCCATTCAGGAGCGCGCCTTTGTAGATAATGACGCTTGTCGGGCGAGCATATGTTATTGATGGTCGCATCTTACCTGGACACATGGCGGATACAGAACACAAACAAATCACACATACAAAAAAATGAGGCCTCGTCAAATGAGAATTTGTTTCGTACGAATGGTACTACAAAAACCCCAGGGAACCGAAATTTCTTTAGCCCTCCACTTCGGCGTCTCTAAGAATCATGTGGTGGTTTTAGGAGGTTAAACCCCACACTTTATTATTATTATTACATCACCAATCGTTCTATTTTTCATTTCGCTAGTGTTTCTTCGATACTAAAAACAACAAAACAATGAGCGGCGTTTTAGAAATAGCTTATTAAAACAGCGCCCTCAAGCAATCAAGAAACACGCATCCTCACTCAAACTCAATATGCAGTGCTCTTATATTCTCACGGATGCTGCTCTTACACAGTCCAATTATGTATCTGGGTTACGCTTGCCTAATTGTGCTACCTTTGGTTCTGAAGAATAAAGTGACTAGGATTATCATATTTGCGCTCCAATTCTAATCGTCCTGCTAGTCAAAAATGTCTTTCTGATATTCATAAATTCAACCGAACCATCGTTTATGACGAATTCCCACATAAACATAGTATGTCCTTATGGTTGTCCCAACTTTCATGCCTTATTCACCATCTTAAACAAAGAAGCGTTTTCTTATTTATAAAATGCATTTGTCGTGTATTCATGCAGTGTACGATAAAAGATTTAAGTTTGCTGGCAATTAATGATGGCATCTATTGTTTGGTAGCCTGACAAACAACAAAAAATAACAACGAATGCATGACTTGGTCTTTGTTATTCTTTGACGCCGTTGCACATTATGATGAAACTTTTAAAACATTAAAAATTTTATTGGGATTCTTATGATTTCACATGCAGCTCCTCGTTTTATGTTCGCGCATATTGTTTGTTATCTCTATATGCAGTGCTAACAATCTTGGAAACTGCAGTACGACATGTTTTCATACTCGTGAACGATCCGTGTTCCTGGTGAACAACGTATGCGCTTTCACAAAAGAAGCGGCCAAACATCGATAGAGACATATATGTGTCGTTGTAGTGAGCACCATCGGAGATTGTTAACCAACATGTCACCGTCCTATAACGTATAGGACGCCGGTTCGATTTCTGACCATCATTGACGCATTTGTAATTCGGGTACTGATTATAACATCCGTGCACTTATATCAATGCTAAATAACCGCAGGTGGTCGACATTACTCTAAAGTACGCTACCACGAGCTTCATAAAAACAACTTGATTTCGGCCCCTAAAACACCTTCATTCATTTACTGCTGATGTTGATGGTAGACTTTTATGGCGCAAGTGCAACTCATGCAACGAGCGATGAGCACATGTTTGCTCCTTGACTCGGTTTTAAATAAATATTCAAGGTGACAAAGAAGCATTGCTGCATAGAGCCTAAAGTTAGCAGTAAGAACATTGTGTGGTGAGTTAAAAAAAAGACAGGCACTGCCTATGGACATTTTTACAATAACTCCGCTTCGGCAATACTCGATGTCAGAACATAGAGTGCCTGCCGCGTGACATTTAAAAAAAGAAATCTCAGTTAGTTCACCTAAATTTAGGGCAGCCTGAGATTAGTGAGATGAAATGAAGCGAATAAACACTACACTACCTAACAGACCTAAAACTAATAATCTTGGATGAAACATGCACTCCTCACAAGTAAAAAAGAATGACTGCAATGGTACGCGGGATTTGTACAGCTTTGTGAAGAGTCGACTCCTTCCTGGTTCTAGCCACGGGCACATGATTAAAACATGAACGACGGACAGCGCATCACCGCATTTTGCACAGTACGATGTAGAAGAAATGGTAGTGAGTAGCACGTGTTTGACTGACTCCAAGACTGAATTTACTTACTGTTCTTGCACACGCCAGTTAAAGTTGCTCTATAATCTCCTGTTGTTGCCGCTGATTTCTAAGCATAGTTCAGATTATTTTGAAAGAAGGTGCCAAAGACATTTGCATGTCGCCTCGGGAATGCAGTGCAATCATCTGTTTCAAAGACTGAAGCGTTCCTTCTGAGATTATGCTTTGGTTCGCTTTAAGTTAGACAACATTGTACACGGAAATTTATGAACTCGTTCTCCTTTGTTAGGCGCAATATTAATTAGAACTAAAAGACCATGATGACAAGGTAAGTATAGGAGATGTTACTAGTAAATGCGATGCGAATGTGGAGAAATAAAAATCGATGAAACGTTGATGCCACTGCAAGAACCAAACCTGCGACCTTCAAATAACGCATTCGATACTATGGTAACTGAGCTACAGCAGTCATTATTCGTAATTAATTAGATCGCCGTAATATTCTGCCTAACAAAAAAGCGAGCCCTTAAATTTTCACTTCCTCCCTTCATTCGTAGAAAGGGTCTCGTACTTAATACCTTCCGGTAGTATGCGAGGGATTCTTAGTCAGCTGCAGCTCCTAATAAGAACGCACGCTGCGTGACGTCAACAAGCAAAAAGTGTGCTCCACATTCACCAAAATGGCAGCAGGTGGCGCTGACTGACGCTCCCACGTTTCAGTGCATATATATACTTCATATAGTACACGGTGGAATGACCGGTGCTGTTGCTTGGCTGGCAGAGTATTGCACGCGTTATTCGAAGGTCGCAGGTTTGCTACCCGCTAGCGCAAAGTTATCTTTGGTCCACTTTTATTTCTTCCCGTTTGCCTTACAATTATTGCTGATAACACCTTGTAAACTTCGTTTGGGATTATTAGGAAGTTTTAAAATAGCCCACCGCGAACCCTTGCGGTGCGCTTGCTGCCTGCCACTGCAGATGCGTCGTAACGCGAGCTGCCGTTCGCGTTCGCGGCCCGCCTGCGGGAATTATGAAATGGCGCGCGGCATGTGCAGCCCACATGCGGCCCGCGAAGTGCTGTGTGTAGCTTCCGTGCATTTGGGTTCGCGGTCGGGGCGAAAGTTCCTGGACTTTTCTCTAGGGGAAAGAAACGCTATTCTAAAACTCACATCGTGGCCACAACTAAAGCAATGGCCGCAACACCTGCTAACGCTATTCTAAAACTCCATGTTGTAGGCTGGTTCTCATTGATATTCTGACTAAATAAAAAAAACAAGCTTTTAAATTTTCACGTTTTGTTCATTCTTAGCGCGGATATTTTTCTGGCAGACTTGTTGGCTTTGGGTAGTATGCGAAAGATTGCTGGTCACCTTACAGGTAGTAATGAGGTCACGTGCTATACGCTGCGCTAACACGTAGAAAAAAGAGTTCCACACTCATCGTCAAGACTACGTACTAGTGGCGCTGACACACACTCCCACGTTTAGGTGCACATATATACCCCATAAATTGGATACATATACCCCTGTTAGTAGGATATCGGCCGCCCTAATGGAAGGTCGCAGGTTTGGTCCTTATCGTGGCAAGTTATTTATAAAACTCGCTTTTTTCTTCACATTCACAATATACTTTCATTTCCTGTATTTCTTTAGAGTTATTGTCGATTACTTCTCAATGACCTTCTGTCTAACAAAGAAAAGCGAGCCCTTAAATTTTCACTAATCCCTTCATTCGCCTCAGTTAGTATGAAAGAGACTAATGATTACATACCAGGTAGTAAAAGATTCACGTGCTACGCAGCGCCAGAGTATAAAAAGAGTGTTCCACACTCGACATCTTGGCTACGTACTGGCTTCGCTGACTCACACTTCCGAATTTAAGCGCACATATGTACCTCTTAAAGTGGAGGGAAAGATGACCGCCGCTGTAGCTCAGCTATTCGAATATCGGTGCGTTATTGGAAGGTCGTAGGTTTGGTGCTTGCCAGCGACATGTTGTCTATATTATTATTCGCTTTTCTTTCTTCATATTTACAATACAATTACTACAAAATATCCTCTCCGTTCGCTATCATGATGGTCTGTTCGTTTTGATTAACATAGTGTCTAAGTACATTAGATACTTAGCTTACGAGACCTGACTCCGACGAAACTTGTTTTTCTTTAAGAAAGAAATTTGATAAAGAAGCTCTCGGTGGAACCCTACATGTCCAGGCTTCATACGGTAACAATTCTGAGCATCATAATTTGGTGCGTGCCGCGCTAATTGGCTGAATCTCACAACTCACAACTCGTCCACAAAAACTGAAGCCATCTATTAACCAATCTTTGCAGCCTATTAAAAAACTATCATCCTCAATTTCAGTGCACACAACTTACACTAAAAGGGAGGAACAAATGATGAAGTACTGACTCGTGCGTTACCATAGTAACACCACTGCCACGTGATACTTTTTGGTTATAAATTTTGGTTGCGATACTTGTACCTAAAAGGTCAACACAGAGTTTTTATTAAAGTGCAGTGATAGAAAACATGTGAAAGACTAGGGAAAAACGTTGGGGAACCCTTAAATTCCGTCTTTAAGGGTTGAACGTGACAGCAATACGCTGTCCCTAGTGCGTACTGAGTTAAAAATGGCTTGTGTCTGCTAAGTTCCGCATACGGCAACATTCTAAGTAATTTCGAGCGTTCTTTAAACCAAGGCCAATACTGATGCACGTGAAACCTTTTAGAACTTCCTACGCATCCACCACGTCGCCTTAAGGGAAGATACGGGTCGAAAAACGCGAGTTTCTTCAAAATTACAGATTTTTTATTTTCACCTGTTTTGATAGATTAGTACCCCTGCTATTCTGAAAAAAAATACATGTCGAGACTTAACTGGATTTAGAATTGCGTCTAAAGAGCACGAGCTGCCTGTTAAAAGGCCTGAAAGTGGGCACTCTTCGAGCATCTTCCCGCCGATAATGCACCGCCGCTTGCCATTGTCGATTAAATGAGGCGAAGAGTCGAGCCTCCCTGTTCAACTAACGACAGTTTCCCTCACTTATGCGACGCAATAAATAATATAAAAAATCACGCTTATGCGCGTTTTCCGAGCGCCACGACTGGCTCATCATGTGGTACAGATCGGAGACCGCCGTTAGCCGCTGCGCGCTTGTATGTGCGGTGAAGCTTTCTTGCGGGGTCCATGTCTTGACGAGCAGCGCAGCTGAGCAAAGCATTTCTCGTGTATCTATCTGCATTGTGAATAAAAAAACCATTGCTCGTCCGTAAAAGCCGTTGTGACGGCGCGCTCTGTAGGAATAGGCTACGAGCAGCTGGGCAGATTTGCGGCACTTGTTAGCTTGCAAAAGCCAATGGATCAAAAGTCATCCACAGACATCGGCCGGAAAGTTCGTGATGCGGCAACGGATGACGTCAGCACCAATCTTGAGAGGTCGATGGAACTTATAGAGGACGACATTGCCATTATGTACAATGGTATTTGGCACAAACGTAGCCACAAATTGGCATCGGCACTGTTGTGATCCTTGACACTAGACTTAGTTTAGAATTCGCAGTCCTGTCGAACTTCCTCCTAGCTTGCAGTCGGCACAAAGCTGTGCCAGATGGAGCGGCAAGCATTTCATGGCCCTGTCTGTGAGCGAAATGTCTGCAAGGAGTCGGCTCAAAAAAGCCGAGAAGGACCTACTCATGGTGCTGGCGTATTTTAGTGAGAATGGCCACTACAAAAGGGGTTGTTCTTTTTGGTGTGCAAATTTTATTGAATTTAATGACATCTTTCATAAATAAAAAGTTAACTTTAACTTTAAAACTCGTTTTTCTGAAAACACAAAGTTTGCATTTTTTTCAATATGCCCCTCCCTTTTCAGGTACTTCTAGTGCTCAAATGTGCATAAAATTTTGCCCAAGTTTTTTCAAAGTACTACAAATGCAATCATCCATCTTAAATTTTAATATTTCTTATATAATGAAAAATTGTACGTAGGTGAAATGTGTACTTTTTTACACCTATTATTTTTCCCGCCTATTACATATTTTTGTGTGCTTCCTAATTAGTTATTTGCATTCCACGCTTTATCAGAAAACATTATGAACTATGAATGGTAAATAATTACGGAAGTTTAGGGATAAAAAGAGGGGAGGCATAAGGGTTAAAATTATCACTTTGTTGTGTCGCAGAGCTGAAATTTATGCAACTTGCAACAAAAATATTTATGTATTTGAAATCAGCATACTAATTTACATAAACAGGTCAAGTTTCATTGCTCTAGGGTGATTATTTTAAAAACGTGTCTTCGAGTAGCATTTCCCCTTAAGGGAGAAAGCGCAGTATAGTGTGTGCCTTTTGTAGTTGTTGGCCCGCTTTAAACCATAAATTCATGATAATGCTCTGAATCCCGATCGCAGTGTATGGTTGTGCTACGCCTTATTACTGCGATATTACATGTTGCATTGTGAAGCATGTGTACAGGATGCGTTGGTTTGTAAAACATGCAAGTTACTTTCACTGCATTTACAAGCAGAGGAAGTTATTTTTCACTGTATTTCCTAGCAGAGGCATGGCTCTGTGTTAGAAAACTGGCTTGCCACGCAAGCTGCCCGGAATCGATGCTTACTCAGACGCAGAATTTTTTCGATACTCAATTAATTTGTAAATCTTTTTTTATTTTTCAGCCACGCACATCATGATGATTTTTCGCTCACAGCCAACGATGCCGACACCGACACAGGAATTTTTGCGAAATGAGCTCTTAAACGCTATCGTGTTAACATACGATAGCGATACGTTAACCAGACCCTGAAGAAAGGACCATCACCATGCTTCTCCGCTTCATCAGTCTCCATGAAGTGAAGCTGGCTCTTCTTTGTCTGATTGATTGAAAAAGCATGTTGGTTTACCTCTAGTTATAGGTGTGATCGCGGCTCGTTGGAAAGTGCAATGTCATACGAGCCCTAATGTACAAAATATTCTCCATTTCACCCATTTTTGTTTGCATAATAGAACGAAAGAACGCAAGTATTAGCTTGGAAATTTTATTTCACAGTTGACATATTTGTGGATGACGATATCAAAATTCAGTTATAAGCACCGTTTCTCACAATAGAATTTGCTGAATTCTACAGAGAAGCTGTAATATTTGTCGGTTCTGAGTTCTAAAAGAAGATACTTTTCAACAAATCATATTGCTTCATTCTTCATCTGTATTTGCTGTTAAGCAATTAATGCCTTTCTTTCAACTAAAAAAATAAATGGCAGCCTTGTTTACTGTTGCACTAAGCCAACATTCGATCCTGCTAAAGGGACTGCTCAAGTCAGTATTTCCACGCGCGTTTCTTGTTTTCAATTTTGCTTCATTCGGTTTTCACCCACAAAGCCTGTCAGCAATGCTCAGTGAAATTTTGGCCTCATTGTTCGAGAAGGTTGGTGATTAATGTATATCGTTCTGTTACGATTGGGTGCAAGACGCAAACATTCTAGTTTATTCTAGTGCTTGCGCGACAACCAGAGATAAGTTATTCGACGGCTGACGGTTAGTTCGCTGCTACCAGTGCCAGTGTGTACCGCTGTAATTTGACTCTTCGTTGACAGGCCTCAGGTTCAACCGAATGCACAGTTTAATTATCGGCCCACACTGTGCTTCTTTTGTCTACCTCACGACCCCATGACAATATTAGGTATTGCGCAGAAGAAGACTAAAATTAAACAGTTAAAAAAGCAATTTGCACAGAAGCATATAACTTGTGTTGTTGTAGGCAATAAAAATATAAAGTTAATAGCGATAATAGCGTGTGTGATTTAACGTCCCAAAACCACCATATGATTATGAGAGATGCCGTAGTGGCAGGCTCCGGAAATGTTGACCATCTGGGGTGCTTTAACGTGCATCCAAATCTGAGCACATGGGCCTACATTATTCTCGCCTTCACCGTAAATGCAGCCGCCGCAGCTGAGTTTCGATACCACGACCTGCGGGTCAGACGCGAATGCCTTAGGCACTAGACCACCGCGGCGGGGTAATAAAAATACAGAATTCTGTAGAAGAAACGAAAACCTGACCTATTAGAAAAAATGATCCACTTACTGAACTCTCGGGATGCCCGTCAGCTTGTTCGAATAGTCTAAAGCGTTGTTTTCTAACTCATCGTTGAGACCCGCCAATTGCTTCATTTGTAGATGGACCTGCGTTTGAAAAGTGTGAAATACTTGAAAAGCATACTGTGAGTGGCACATCAGCTCCTTGAGTTGTGTTTAGTCAAACATACAATATTCTCTTTTTTATTGCTAGGAAGATGGACCAACACAAAGTAAAAAAAATGCGGCATTATTTTTGAGAACGCTCAATAACCACAGTGGTCACGCGTACGATGAAACCTTAGTGTCACCGACAGCAGTGCTTGCACGTACTCATATATTAAAATCATAGCCGACCATACTTACTTCTAGGTTACGTGTATACTTCACCCCACTTCCCCCGCCCTGGAAAAACGTATACTAATTATTACCAGCCTCACTACGCTCACTGCGTGGCCCTGTTCTATGTTTCGCCAGTTGACCGGATCGCGAACTTGAAGCAACCACACTGTCGCAGCAAACTGCCAATATCATCTCCCTACTCAACTTTCCGTGTCCCCCCCCCCCCCCCCCACGCGCTGCCTTCTCGTGGAATCAAGTCCATTGCTCTTAATAACCAGCGGTTATCTTGTTCACACGCTACTTGTCCAGGCCTTGCCCGTTTCTTCTTGATTTTGACTGAGATATCCTTAACACCCATTTGTTTCTTCCCCAACACTGCTTTCTTATTGTCCCTTTAGAATGCATCTGTCCTCTTTCTTTCTAATATTCACTGCGTCATCTTCATTTCAAGTTGAACACTCTTATTATGCTTCCAGGTCTCTCTTTTGTAAGTAAGTACAGGAAAGATGCAGCTGTTACATACCATTCCTTTGAAGGACTGGGGTCAATGCCATCCGTGAAAGGAAACTTCTTGCCAGATGCTCTCTATCCTATTCTATTCCTTCTAGTGACTTAAGTCTCATTGTTCGTGTCCTTGACCACTACCTGTTCTTGAAGTCCCGGGATCAAATCCTGGCTGCGGCGGCTGCATTTTCGATGGAGGCGGAAATGCTGTAGGCCCGTGTGCTCAGATTTATTTGCACATTAAAGAACCCCAGGTGGCCGAAATTTCCGAAGCCCTCCACTTCGGCGTCTCTCATAATCATATGGTGGATTTAGGACGGTAAATCCCACAAATACGTCAACTCCCTGTCCTGCACAGACGTATTATTTAGCCATATTCGGTACCTCACTACCTATCGCAAAGCTTTGTTCTCTTCCGTAACTGTAGGACATTGCTTAAGTTTACCCCAGTTTTCTGCATGTTAATTGTCACACCTACCATTCTCATTCTATCGCCGAATTCAGCGATGATGTTTTGCATTTCGACTCTTGATTATTGAAACAGACAATGACAGCAAGAAAACAAACCCTTAAATATAAACTTGTTTCGTTATTTTCGTCCTTTGAGTTCTACGTCACCGTAATGTCGAGAGTTAACCAGCTATTACTAAGGTACGCTCCATTAATTGTAATCCCTAACGTTTCCCAATCTAGGACCCCAAAAAGCTGCTGTAAGTACGCGGTAAATATCTTTAAGGGAATCCCATCAGCCTGCATTTCCCCCTTTTGCATTTGAATTTCGTAGCCCTACTTAAGCATTACTGTCGTGGCTGTGGAGTCACTGTAGATTTGTTGCAGTTTTTCTATATATGGCTCGTCGACTAAATGATGCCAAAGTGCCTGCGTGAAAAATGAGCGTTCCACTGAATCAAATGCTTTCTCGTGATTTTTGAAGGTCATAAAAAGTTTAGTTTTTTTTTTCGCGCCCTTATTTGCAATTCTAATTGGTAGAGCAAAAATTATTCCTTTTAGAGTACCCTGTACACACTCATTCTTGGTTGTTAGGGTGACTGCAATCTAAAGCAGTCCCAATTTAATAACCGTTACATTTCCCAATATATTGCACACAATGGGCAGAAGGCTAATCAGCCTGCAATTTTTCGTGTCCTTGACGTCTCGTTCTCGCTCTTATGAATAACGATGATGTTTCAACTTTTCCGAAATCCCAGTACCCTCACCGCGAAGATAAATTTTCGAACAGAGCAGCCAGTTTTTCTAGCTCGTCTTTTGAAATATTAAGGTAACCAGACCCTACTAACTCGTTCGGCTTCTTCGCATTACCATATCAGGCGTTGTGCACTTGCCTTGTCGTTACTGACAAGCTGTCCACTTCTACTCTTTACTTTACCATCTTGATTGATCTGACTACAATAGAGATCGCTGCAGAACTCATCAGCAACTTCAGGTGTCGTCTCCATTTTGGTAGTGACGCTAACTTGATTACTTGCCACTTAGCGCAAATATCTGTACTTCGGCTGCACCCAGCTTTTTCTTCACTTGTATGACGCTTCGTTCGTTTATTTCAGACTCATTCAATTCTCTCTAATGTATATCTGTTTAGGTTGACTGCACTACACCTGTTGATTACTTCGAAAGGTCTGATAGATGTATTTGGTTGATCAGCCAAGAAAGAAAATCGACACATAAATATTATCTCCTTAAAAATACTGCAGTTAGATGCATTTGAGGGTGCATGCAAATGACTCATTGACGTTTTGATAAGTGAGTACTACTCGAGTAAAAAATATCAACTTAACTTGTTAGTGAGACCTCGATAATAAAACTTTCTCTGTGCCCATAGTACTGTACTGGGACCAATATGCACGAGGCTTGCTTCGCGTAACGCTGTCCTCTTTTTTTTTTTTTGAAACTCTTGCATCGGGATATTTCAAACACCCTTTATATATATTTATAAAGTATAAACGGGCATATTTTATTCAGCTATATTTTATTTGGCACTGTAGCTGCTACATAATATGGGGTGCCTAGGTTCTGAAACAAAATAACATTTTCCCGCGATGACGTGATTCATAGAAAGCAGATCTAAAATAGCTGTTTCACTGTCATTCTTGACACTGAATGTTTGAAGAAGTGTGCGCTATTTGCGCGAGGCATTTCCAATTGAGGCGGCAGAAGGCTGTATTTTGCTGTCGTAAGCACGCTTGAGATTCTCAGTTCAGCGCATTTTATTTCGCGTCTGGCGACTTGGATCAACTTAGCTTAGATAACATGCGTTTTCTAAGAAGCACGAACGACAAACATATACCGCTGATTTCGGTGTCGCAAGATTTTTTGCTGCACAGACCGGTCCTTTCTCTGTGGCTGCTCTAAATCTGCCGTTGAAACACACAATTCACGTTCCTCACCTGCCATTCTAATGCGACTGCTCCTTACGAAGCAGGAAAACTCGACATGTATCTGTCATTGGATTTCAAGATTAATACATCGCCCCACCAAACAAAGTAAACGCCAAGCTTTTCGAGCGTCTGCAAGCGACTTTGTATATTGTTATGTGTAGTGCTGGATGCTTCACCATGTGCCAAAATGGCTCGTTGTGCTTGCGGTGATCCTGGTGCTGTTGTGAGTATTTGTTGTTTTCGGCGAAAAACTGGTCCAGTTTACGGCAGTACTGCGGCTGGCTCTCGCAGTAGCCTCCGAACATGTTTGTCCAGTGGTATTCGATCAGTTGCCGCGTAAGGTACGCCTCCAGAGCTCCGGCTGCATAGGCTTGAGCGTCGTCCTTCGCGCGCTCGTTCGTCTCAATTTGCAAAAACGCCCATCTACAAATAGAAGTGAAACAGCATTACGTTATATTTCTGATAGACGCTGTTATATGTTGGAGATGCACGCAATTTATGAAGGTAAGTCTACATATATTTTTTTTCATTCATTTTTAGCGTTTCTACCTACGTGATGCATTCTAACATTACCATCACAGATATGTTTTATTCCTAAACATGACACTGTACTTTCAGGGTCGCTGAAATCCCACCCACCGAAAACTCACAAAAAAACTTTTGGAGATCACTTGGTCAACTGAGTGGTCCTTTAATTTAATCGTAATTTAATCAATCAATTTAATCGTAATTTAATCAATCAATCAATCAATCAATAATTTATTTAAAGTGTCCTGGAACAAACATGAGGTCTTTCTGCAGGCACACGCAAAAATCAAACAGTACAAACAACAATGCAACACAGACACTCTTAAGAAAAGTTATTAAGTAGTCAAAGCACACAGAAAAAATTTGTGCAAAATGCAAAGGATGAAAAGCACAAATTGAGAACTGTGGAAAGAAAGTAAAAAATAAAGGGAATGTATACAACTACATAAAAACCTTCCTGAAAGACGGAAAAGAGACGACTCTGTAGATTGTTAAAAACCATTTTGAGCAGTGCAGAGCTGAGACAAAAACGACGACAGGGGACTGTGAAAAAATTGGCAGCATATGCACTGAGTGAATGATGGAGAGTGGGCGAAGCATTCGTCCGTCCATTCGTTCTTCCTTCCATCCGCTCATGCGTCCGTCTGTGTGACCGTCCATGCGTCCATCCGCCCGTCCGTGCGTGCATCTGTTCGTGCGTCTGTTCATGCGTCCATTCATGCATCTGTCTGTGTGTCCGTTCGTCCCTCTCATCAACACTCGAAGTACCACCATCTCGCATCTTTTCATCATATATTCCCCATATAGAAGCACCGCTATCCAACGGACATTCCATATACTAAACTAGAGGTGGCACACGCACACTTTCTTACGGCTTGCGCTTCGGGTCTACTTCCCACCTTTAACCAGCTCGAGTTCATGGTATATACTAGTTCACTGTATTCATGGCACTGCGACCCAACGCTTGCTAAACCTTTCTAAAACCAACGAGGTTACGCCCAGTGAGTATAGGCACCTGGCAATGCAGTTTACGAGATCTGATTGTAGCGCCAAAACACACAGCCAAGCGAGTAGGCGCAGCAATACCGAGTCTTCCAATGCGTAGCCTAGCGAGTGGATGCAGCAAAATCGCATTTTCACGTGCATATCACTTTTTTTTCAGTTGTGAGCAGGAAGGTCACGGCTGATTATGTAAGCACCCAGGCAGTGTTTCTTGAAAACGTGCCAAAAAGGGCACTGACACTTCAGCGTGTCACTGTGTTCTGCGAGTTTCATTTCCTTAGTATCCTTGGCGGTTGGTACCAACAATGCTGAGGCGGCCCAAAAAGCTTCGTCGCGCCCTCTGGTCCACTGTCGGGTGCCTGTGACGTAGCAACCTTTTCCTGTCAGATAGTGATCAATGTACATGCCTATGGCTGCTAAGGGGAAATGAGAGACAGGAGAGTTCGGCTTTTACTTTCTTACGGCTTGCGCTTCGTATCTACTTCCCACCTTTAACCACCATGGTATATACTAGTTCATTGTATTCATGGCACTGCAGCTCAACGCTCGCTAAACCTTTCTAAAACTAAAGAGTTTACACCCAGCGAGTATAACGTAGCAACCCTTTCTTTCAGATAGTGCTCAATGTGCATGCCAATGGCTGCTAATGGGGATCGCAGCGTGCGCGTTAACTAAAAGCCGAATGCTCCTATTTTTAATTCCCCATTAGCAGCCATTGGCATGTACATTCAGCACTATTTTTTATTGTTCAACAACTCACAGAAGAAATCTCTCACCGGCACCACCTTGGAGGTCAAACTGTTATACTTGTTATACACTACAACGGCTACGAGGGGCGAACGGGGGCCGCTATACAAAAGTTGGCCCTTAAACATCAAGGGCATAAAAGTTAACAAAATAGAGGTTATGTGTTTTGTGAACAGTACAAAATAGAGGTTATGTGTTTTGTGAACAGTTCAGTGTTCAAGGAAGGTATAATAATAAGTAATATTATAAATATGTTAATAATACTAATATGGTTTTTTAACAATTATTACTGTTACTTACTCATCGAACGTGCCCAGGAACTACCATAAAGTCTTTGTGCAGATACATGCAAAAATTAAGCAATATAAATAAAAATTTAAATACAGACAGCCTTAAGACAAAGAAATCAAATAAAGAGAGTGAATACTTACAGACAGCAAAAAATTATCGCAAAACGGGAAGAATAAAGAACAAAATGAGACGAATAGACTGGGAGTGAAAACTCATGCGAAATATACACAACTTTGCAGAAGGCTTTGTCAAAAACAGAAAAAGGAAGAACATATACATTGCAAACACTTTATAGCGACAGTGCAAAGCTCAGATAAAAACAATGACTGTGGACTATGAAAACCATGAAGACCAAGAAAGTGAACATCATAGACACTATATTTTGTGAATGGCGGAGTGTTGGGAAACGTTGGCAGTTACATGAAATGGTCAATTCTTTCTGAATAATTTACACAGAATTCGAAAATTTACAGAACTCAGAAGCAAAGGGCAAGATATCATACCGTGAATAGTTTGTAAAGAAATAAGAGGTCAGCATGATTTCGTTGGGAGTGAAGGTAAGGCAATGATGATAATCTGGCGGTATTAGAACGAGATTCAAAGCCATTTCTAGCAAAACGATGGTTGTATATGCTCATGATTTGAGGAGCTTGCTCCTTTTGCTTGGGATTTCACTCTCGTCGTTGCGCCGGTGTGTACGCTAGTGCTCATTTCTCTCGCTAGAGGCGCAGTTGTGCTCTTGGTTTCATAAGCGCTCACTAGATGGCGCGCCACCACTCAGGCGACTGGAGTGACTGTATATGCTACCTTTAGGTAGCAGATTTGCGCATAGGTCCGCGGTGTTGCCCGCTCACACCTCCATAATCAATCAAGAAAGCCACCCCGTCTGTCAGCTGCACCAAACATGTACCAAACTCGGTATTACGTGACGCGAACGGACGACATAGGTAAATGACACATCTAAACATGATAAGCACGACATGCGTGTCATGTAGCAACATGACTACATCCTACACTGATGATGCGCTCACGGCCATTTCGCTAGCTCCACATATGCCAAATTTCGTATTACGTGACGCCAACGAATGACGAAGGTATGTGACTAGTGCAAACATGATAATCATGACATTTCAATGTGAAGCGGTGCGCGTGCTCGCCGGCGTTCATTTTGTTGCGTCACGCCGGCGTTGCTACACCAGGCGCCGGTCTTGCCATATACTCGCAGGCGCACACCGCACTGCGTAGCTTTGACGCACGCACGTTTCAGCGTGTCCGGCGTCCCTCCGTCATGAAACGAGGAAGACACAGTGTTGCCTGGGTAACGCATCGGCGCGAAATGCAGCATTTCGCACTGGTTGCCGTCGGGCCGCACCAACGGACGCTGGTCCCGCCTGGCGTCAGACTGCTCGCGTTTTGCCAAAGTATCGTCACTGTGCCCAGCGTGCGTGTGCATGAACTGTGCATAGGGGTATATTGTGTCCATCATGATGCACTCGCGGCCCTTTTGCTAGCTCCACATATACCAAACTTGGTGTTGCGTGACGTCAATGGATGACGAAATATCTGACTGGTGCAGACATAATCCTGCCATGCGTATCATTTCATGACAACATATCAAGGACATGACAACATACCATGCTTATAGCGTGCTCGCGGCCGTTTTGCTAGCTCCACATATACTGAATTTGGTATCACGTGACGTGAATAGACTATGAAGGTAAACGACACATCCAAACATGATAATCATGACACGGAAGTAATGTACGGCATCATTTACCTCCTCCTCGTAACGTTGTGACATATCAACATTTCTCATTCGTGTTTCGCATATCACCGATTCCCACTGTATGTGGAAACTGCCATTTTTAGCGCACGTGAACGCGCTGGGCAAATGGGGCCGCGAGCGACGAGTGCTATCAGTGACGCAACCCTGCTTCCTAAAGGCAGCATATAGAGTAACTCCACTGGCTGGGCTCGCTCGCCTGAGCGCAGCGAGTGAGGCTCCATACTGGCTCCACGCAGCGAGCGAGTATCACGATTACTGCGCGCCGCTATGAGCAGCGAGCAAGTAATAGACGCGTGTTCGAAATGCTAGTGGCGGAAGTGGTTTGAACTCCATGGTCGACGGCCACTCCAGGCGTCGCGCGTGGCAGCTTGTTGAGTGCCCACAATGGCGAGTGTGCTGACAGCCCAATACGTGTTCTACTCAGACGAGGAGTTGCGCGCTATGCATTCACTGGTACAGCCCTCCATAAAATGGCGACAAGACAACGGATGCGTAGAAGAATTGCTGTCCAATGCAGCGGATGGTATTACGCTTGTGGGCTAGCACCAGGGTGTGTGGCGTGGCTCTTCAACAACGTCACAGCTTTGCCGCAAAGACGAAGCAATGAACGCGATAGCAACAAATTGAAAGGTCACGCGAAAAATGGCAAGCATATCGAAACGCGCCTTGCGTCTCTCACGCTCAAATGAAGCACACAACGTACTCACAGGTACAGATCAACGTGAATAACCATCTCAGATGTTACTATGTCTGAAAACCGTGCCCTTTTCGCAAACAGTCACTCTGCGATGGTTCAGTGAACTTTGTGCGCCCGGTAACTACAACAGAATAGTTCCCGTGAGAGCCCAAGTTGTACGATTCTCTGCCCCGCGAGATAACGGCGTACGCCTGAGCGTCCACCACATTTCTCTCCGCAGGGCAAAGTACGCGTGGGAGACGATGAGCGCGCGCCACCACGTGATGCCAATCTGGTGACGTGCGCTCATTGCACCATCTGGCTTGTAGCGCTCAAAACACTACAGATCCACCGAGATGGCTATTGCCAGCGATAAGTGGTAAATATAAAGAGATTGTCATTTGAACGCTGAATGAGATGCTCCGTCGTGGTTCTGTGGCTAACGCTATGCACTCACAACCAAAAGGTCAAACGTTCGATTTCGGCGCGCAGGAATATTATGATAGACCTTTTTTTTTTCGTTTATATAAATATATAATATATATATATATATATATATATATATATATATATATATATATAGATAGATAGATAGATAGATAGAGTAGATAGATAGATAGATAGATAGACAGACAGACAGACAGACAGACAGGACAGACAGACAGACAGACAGACAGACAGACAGACAGACAGATAGATAGATAGATAAGATAGATAGATAGATAGATAGATAGATAGATAGATAGATAGATAGATAGATAGATAGATAGATAGATAGATAGTAGATCGATAGATAGATAGATAGATAGATAGATAGATAGATAGATAGATAGATAGATAGATAGATAGATAGATAGATAGATAGATAGATAGATAGATAGATAGATAGATACAATGACTGACGGCGACGCTGACGCCGGCGGCAAAATCCTGCTGAGAGTGTCCATATATTGGCTATCAGAACAAAAAACATTGGGTATATAACGCGTATCAGTGTTGCCATAGTCGCCACCCCCTGGAATTGGAATGAATCCGGAATCAATTCGCATTGTCGCGTCCCCTGTATAGAATGGGAATACAATGGCGACAAAACTGTGGAGGAAATAATGGGAATGAACATAAGCGCATTTTCCGCGGATTCTAATGGGAATAAAATTAGGCATTTTTCCGAAAATAGAACACATTCTCGTCGAAGTGCTGCTTTCCCAACTTCAAACATTAGTGAGTCCCACCCACAGATTTTACAATACAGTAGTATTGTAAAAAGGATTGGCTCATTAGAAGCATGGTACATTTATAAGCTACGCACCTATTATAATTCTGTTCTTATATAGGCTGTGTTTCTCCGAAGCTTTGTCCATTCTTCGCATTACCCACGCCTCTGTGCCATGGTGTCTGTCTTTCAGACATTACGGTGGCGACATACGCAGATACACCTCGTGATTGTTTTTTCCTTCTCGGTATCGCCTCAAGCCGCCTGCTGGTCTCCCCATCCTTCATTTGTTTTTTCTTGTGCCGCTGTCGGGGGCTCGGACACATATTCGAAAAGTGCTTCTTATTACGTTGTGATGTGTGTTGACGCTGGTGCGATCCTTGTGTCTGGCTGCAAGCTTTTAGCTTGCGTGCCGGCGCGACACATACTGCCCTCATACCCTCTTGCAATACTGTCCCGCCTACCTACACACATGGGCGACTTTGCCTGAAACACTATTGCGAACGTGTGTAGGTCAGTGCAACACACATTTGCACACGATGAACATTGTGAATTGTGTGTGCGATGAACTGTTTTACAATATAAACCACAGAGAGAGAGATAGACTAGACTTTTGAAAGCATTGCTTCGGGTAACCAGCCGAAGCAGGTGGTCCTACGTAACACAGGTGGCGCTTCCACGAATTCCTACACGACGATTCACTCAGTCGTCATTTTTGCGTTAACGTATTTAGGCTTAAACAATGTTAAACGTAATTCGTTTAAACGTGCACTGTAAGAAAAAGGCCTGCTAATTCGCCAACTAAATACAAATTATTTACTCTCTCACAAAAATCAATCAACTCCTATTAAATGAAGGTAGCAAAATATTGATTAGTGAAACTTGGTCAAAATATTGATTAGTGAAACTTGCTCAAAATATTGATTAGTGAAACTTTCTAATTCGCAAAGTAGTTTTGTGTAATGCTGACTCGAATTATTGGTGCATTACTGAATCTTTATTTAACCGGCGTTTATATGTGCATGTACATTGCCACATAAAGATGCTTTAATTGCAGAAGCATATATAGTATATTAAGCAAAGAGCAGTTGTCCACGTAGAATAATTAGTGGTCACTAATACGTCATGCAATTATCATGGCAAGTACGCATCACAGGAACATACATAGAGGCATGAACGAATTACAGAAGAGGTCATACACGCAAATGCACACATAAATATCAAGACTTCGCTGGTATCGCATACTGTATAGCAGCCGCTAGAAGGCTATTTATGCTCCTACTTTAGGAATAGCACACTGTGTATAACAGTATAATTTAGATAAATAATGAACGTTTTGTGCACATCGTCCTGCCCCTTCTGCATATTGTTATGCCTGCGAGGTCGACAGCGAACGTCCGTGCCTCTGAAAAAGGCAATCTGTGTCAAGGCCAGCCCGCAAGTCCGCCTGACGTGAACAACTCAACGGCGTCACCAGGCGACGGCGCCTTTCTGGCGTGCCACGTGCAGTGAGTCACCTCAGCAAGCGAGCCCGTCGAGTAAACAAACGGCGTCTTCCTGGTCTGGCGGCTGACGCAATGCCTAGCGACGTCACTCGTCCTTGGGTGCAGCCACCTCAGCGCAGCCTCTCCCAGATTCGATGAGAAAGAATGACGCGGCCCAGCGGCGACCCCCATTGGAGGAGTCTGACCTCACGACCAGCGGCGCTTCTGGATGGACATTTGGGTTAGACCCGGTGCATATAAAAGAAGCCCTGCGGCGCGGCGCGAGCAGACCTGTTGGAGCGGCAGACATGTGTGTCGCAGTTGAGCTGTGTGAGCTATGTGAATAGAGAGTTGAGCTATGTGTTAGCAGTCCTATTTGAGAGCAGACCTATGTGTTAGAGAAGAGAGCTCGGCTCTTCGAGTCTCTGTCGGCCCCAGTGCCGAATTTGTAACGCCTCTGTATATATGCTGTAGATAAAACTTGTTTAACTCACCGTCGTCTAGTCCCGCTCGTCTATCAGCTCTGCGCAGAAGCAGTCGCGAGCTGGAGAAACCTACGCTACCAAACGGCTGGTGATCTTCCCGGCGGAGTTCGAAGCATGGCGCCTTCGGACCGTGTTGGCGTCACCGTCGTACGCAACAGTGGTTGCAGCGGTGAGATTCGTAGCGCCCTTGAGTACGTCGTTCGGAAGGTTCGCTTCCGCAACAGTGGTTGGCAAGCTGCGGCATCGGCCGGCGTCAGCGACATTGATGCGGTGAGTGCCTGATGTTTTCCCCTCAGTTCACCAGACTACTCTAGCTCAGGTTGTAGTAGTTTAGAGAAGGGCTGTGTGAAGCATTGAAGTGAGCTTTGATCGTTTCAAGCCAAGTAGAAGCGCTTTGAAACCAAAGTTAATGCGGAGGGGGTAAACACGGGAGTGTGAAAAATTGCTTGCGCGTCTTACTAGTTGACTTATAGTGGGTACGGCAAGTAAATTGTTAACAGGGGCAAACAGCAAGAGGCTAGTGTGAACGATGGAGAACCTTAAAGGGAAGGAACTCATCGAAGTTTGTGAGGAACTCGGCATTACTCTGGGCCGTGCGAAACAAAAACAAGCGATCCTTGAGGTCATGAAGGATGAGGGAGTGTCGGCTGAGGAAGTCGATGAGGCCTGGGTGGATATCAAAGCACGCCGCGAGGAGGCTGAAAGGCGAGAAGCTCGCGAGCGTGAAGAAGCTGAAAGGCGCGAACGTCGCGAGCCCGAGGAGGCCGAGAGACAGGGGCGCCTCGAGTTGAAACGACTAGAAATGGCAATCCTACAGTGTTCGCAGGCGCCTAGCGTAGCTTCTCCGACGATTCAGGTCAGCGGTTATAGAATTCGGGACCAACTGCCACCGTTCGTAGTAGGCGAGGACATGGCGAAGTATCTCGTCAAGTTTGAACACGTCTGTGAGCGAAACGCTTTGGAGCGGTCTCTTTGGGCGCAGAACCTGTTAGCTCTTCTTCCCGGCGAAGTGTCCGACGCGATAACTTGCTTGTCGAGGGAAGCATTTGAGAGCTATGACGAGGTTAAGGAAGTGCTCTTGAGACGCTATAAGTTGTCACCCAAGGCTTTCAGGCAAAGGTTCCGGTATGCTAAAAATGGGAATGAGTCACACGTTAACTTCGCGTTTCGTCTTAAAGACGATTTAATTGATTGGCTCAAGGGCGAAGGTGTTTATGACGACCGCGATAAAGTTGTAGAATGCGTTGCATTGGAGCAATTCTACCGCTGCATCGGGGAGCATGTCAAACTTTGGCTGCAGGACAAACTTGGTGAAGTACACCTAAACAAGGCAGCAGAGTTAGCTGAGGAGTATTATTTTCGCCGAAAGTTGCATAGCAGGGCAGTGCGCGTTGAAAAGGATGAAAGGAAAGAGGGCTTTTCAAAAAAACATGATCAACGGAAACCCGCTCCGCACCGTAATTTGAAGAAGGACCCGTCTCTTACGAAGGACACTGTAGGGGAAGGGCAAACGGAAGCGGAGAAATCGAGTGAGGTTCCTAAACAACGCACTGATACCACACGGTCATTTGAATCACGGAAGCCGCTAATCTGCTACAACTGCAAAAAGGAAGGGCACATCGCGATAAACTGTAAGCAAAAGTTTGCTTTTGCAACAATCCGAGAATCGGAAAACAACATGCGGTTGTTGGCGCCGTATATCCTAGAAATTAGCGTGAATGGGAAAGCGTGTCGAGCACTTAGAGACTCGGCGGCAACCATGGACGTTGTCCATCCTTCATTCGTGCCTCCGGATGACTTTACAGGAGAATGCGCGTGGATCAGGCAAGTCGCCGAGGAGCAGAGTGCTTGCTTACCAATCGCTACGGTTGTCATTGAAGGCCCTTCGCACAGAAGCGGCTGTGTCTGCCGTGCTTGCCGATCGTTTTCCTTATCTTTTCTCCTACAACTCGGAGCAGCTTCTCAAAGAGCAGGGTAAATCATTCTTCCCCAACTTAGCGTTCATGGCCCTCACGCGATCGCAAGTGCGGAAGCTGTCGCAGGAGCTTGATCTTGTTCAATGCGGTGAACTCTCAAGTGACCTTGTCGGCGAGTCGACGGAACCTTTCGCGGGAGCTTGATCTTGTTCTGTGTGGTAAAACAAGTTCAAAAGCAGCATATCTGTGTGATCTTAGTGGCGAGTCGACGGAACCTTTCGCGGGAGCTTGATGTTGTTGTGTGTGGTAAAACAAGTTCAAAAGCAGCATATCTCTGTGATCTTAGTGGCGAGTCGACGGAACCTCAAACACGAAATTCTCCGTGTGCGTCGTTTGAGCAGTCACTCGAGCGGCCCGTCGTCGAAGCGACCGGCGCGGTATGCGTAGAGGGAGACGACAAGGCGCCATTGAGTCAGAGCGAGAGGGTTGCAACGCTCTCGCCTGTAGCGGAAAGTTGGAGTGAGCTGTCGAGGGTTGATCGAGAAACGCTCATTCGAGAGCAGCGTGAGGACCTCTCGATAAAAGCGCTAATGGAAAGCGTAAACTTGGGAAGACTATACGCTAATGCAGGTGCATTGAGCCGTGCGTTTAGTTAGTTCCTTCTCCACCTTTCGGTTTCTCGCTGGCGATTCGGGGCAAAATTTTGTCCTCATCACGGCCTTAGCTCAGCGCTCTCGTCCAGAGTCAGCTCAAGGAGCCAACATTAAGTTCTATTCTAATTCGTTAAGTTATTGTACGTGTAAAAAAATGAGTTCTCAGTTTAAGATTCTTGTGTCCCACTTGTGCCTCTTGATGTAGAGGGAACGAAACTCCGATAGACACGTAGATAGGTATATGTTGTACTATACTTTGGCTGGTGTTCTGTCGGGTGACCGAGGGCACTTGCTTGTGTCGTGTGTTGTCTGTTGTTGATCCGTTCTTGGCAAGTTGCAGAACCATCGACAAGTGCTGAAACCAAGGATCGTCAAAAGAGACGAGCGAAGCTGGTCGACAAGTTGTGGTGACAAGCCAGTGGAGCTGGGATCCGTCCTCAAGATTGTGATGTGTTCCCGGAACAGAGTCTGGAGCTGCATTCTCCCCGTGGCCCTGGAGGCAAACCTGGAGGGACCTGGCGAACAAGCGCGCCGGACATCCGAGCCACGTGGAAGCAGCTCGTCTTTCCGGCGCATTGTCTGGCGGCGGGGGTGCTGTTATGCCTGCGAGTCGACAGCGAACATCCTGGCCTGTGAAAAAGGCAATCTGTGTCAAGGCCAGCTCGCGAGTCTGCCTGACGCGAACAACTCAACGGCGTCACCAGGCGACGGCGCCTTTCTGGCGTGCACGTGCAATGAGTCACCTCAGCAAGCGAGCCCGTCTAGTAAACAACCGGCGTCTTCCTGTCTGGTGGCTGACGCAATGCCTAGCGACGTCACTCGTCCTTGGTGCAGCCACCTGCAGCGCAGCCTCTCCAGATTCGATGAGAAAGAATGACGCGTCCCAGCGGCGACCCCCATTGGAGGAGTCTGACCTCACGACCAGCGGCGCTTCTGGATGGACATTTGGGTTGGACCCGGTGCATATAAAAGAAGCCCTGCGGCGCGTCGCGAGCAGACCTGTTGGAGCGGCAGACATGTGTGTCGCAGTTGAGCTATGTGTTAGCAGTCCTATGTGAGAGCAGACATGTGTGTCGCAGTTGAGCTGTGTGAGCTATGTGATAGAGAGTTGAGCTATGCGTTAGCAGTTCTATTTGAGAGCAGACCTATGTGTTAGAGAGGAGAGCTCGGCTCTTCGAGTCTCTGTCGGCCCCAGTGCCGAATTAGTAACGCCTTTGTATATATGCTGTACATAAACCTTGTTTAACTCACCGTCGTCTAGTCCGCTCGTCTATCAGCTCTGCGCAGAAGCAGTCGCGAGCTGAGAAACCTACGCTACCAAACGGCTGGTGACCTTCCCGGCGGAGTTCGAAGCAGTGGCGCCTTCGGGACCGTGTTGGTGTCGCCGTCGTTCGCAACAGTGGTTGCAGCGGTGAGATTCGTAGTACCCTTCGTAACGTCGTCGGAGGTGCGCTTCGCAACAATATGTGTGTCATCACATATGAACGCGATAGCACAAAATTTTGGTTCCTAAGTACTCGACCAATTTAGGATTGTTGAAAATTTTTCTTGGCAGTGTCACGATTACTGAATGACATACTGTGGGGTTTACGAGAGTTCTGGAAAGGTATGTGGCTTAGTAGTTACTTGGTTAAAAAGGCCAAAACATTCTTGGTTAGCAGCGGCAAATGTTTCAATCTTTACTAGCTGCTCGCTATAGTAACGAGATGCAGCGAAAGTTGCAAAATACAAGTAAATGCATGCGTTGATAACTTTTTACGAACTTTTTTTAAATTGTGCTGACCGTACATGACAATACCATAAGTAGAGGGAGAACTGCCCCTATGGGAAGTAGTAGTGTGGTTGTGCTGCACGACATATGTCTCCAAGCTACTATTCGTCGACCATGGTAACGTGTTTAACGTACTTTTGAAGTTCTTATGCATCTTATAACGTTAGCTTTATATTGGTAACCATTTTTAGCTCCATAAGGCTATCAAGGCATGCCTTTCCTACGTTGAGCGATTGCAGGAATAGAATTGACGTGCCTGGGCATTCCTGGATTGAGAAATGAGCTAAGTTTTTTTTTTAATTCCGAGCGATTGAACAGAATAAAATTGCGACAACTTGTAATTCCCCGGAATGTAATTAGGATGCAATGGAGGTGCCCATTCGACAACACTGACGTGTATGTACTATCACACCACAATAACTATTGTGTACCATCTTTATATGATGATGATTGTGCATAGGCACAGATGATTCACGGTTTGCCGGATTTAGTCTCTGGAGCAAGCTCCTTTATCATCATCCACTTCTTGGGTATGAGGGAATTTTATTTGAACTTAATCCTTCGCGTTACTACTGTACTTGGCAATGTCATTCCAAATCATAATACCTACTCAAGTTGACGAGGCCATAATGTGGAGTAAACAATGTAGAAGCCTGCAGGAGATTCAGCAAACGCAGCCTAGAGAAGAAAGGCCTAGCATAGCTATACGTGAGCAGAAAAAATTTGCATGCTATAAAAAACGCCATCAATATCACTCATCTCATAAAACTTAAACAACGACACGGTATTGATAGATCATGCAAACGACACAGTGGATGTTTTGCGAGATATACTCATGAATTTATTATCTTACGTCTTCAGGGAAAGGTTATTGATTTTACAACATTCTGGGAAAGAACTCAAATTTAATTGCAGCAAGCTACAGCGGCTTACAGTATGAATTTGTGATTGAGGTCATCGATATACAAGAGGAAAGAGTAACTTTGCACAAAACCTATGTTTTCTCTTTACCGCAATATAACAAGGTCTATTGACTAGGAATACAGGAAAGTCACAACCGACTAGTCAGCACCAAAGTGAGCAAGTTGAACCGGAATCAGTCTTGCTCAGGTCACAGTAAACTCTGCCAAGCTGTTCTCTCTGAGAAATGGTAGGGGAGATGAGTGTCATAAGAAGACCTATATTTGTGGTAGTTGAGCGGCCAGGGAGAAACCCGTGTTGATTAGGAATCAATGAATTATTCAGGCTAAAGTACAACGTGTTGTGATAAGCCAGCTCAAAGATATTTGATGTGGCACACAGTAGAGAAATCGGTGTCTCTCTACTGTGTATCGTTGTAATACTACTACTACTAATAATAATAATAATAATAATAATAACAATAATATAATAATAATAATAATAATAATAATAATAATAATAATATAATAATAATAATAATAATAATGTAGTGAATAAGAAAGACGTTGATATCATCAGGTTGGCTTTCATCAACACAAGAAAAAGGCACGAGATCGGCGATCAAGCACCATCATCTGGGTCCGCCTGCGTTGCTTTAGAGCTACCACCCGCTTGCTCAGTCCTTCAATAAACCCCCTTTACATTTGGTGGATCGTGCTGGGTAATACATCACCTACACCCTGGAACTCCAATCCCGCACCCTGCCGTCGACCATGCAAGTTGACGCTGCCCAACAGACAGCACCTCTCGCAGCCGCTACTTGCCCCGGCCCGGTTCACCAGCGAGACCCCCCGATCTTTTCTGGCGCCGAAGACCAGGACGTCGAGGACTGGCTGTCGTCCTACGAAAAAGTCAGTAGACCAAACAGGTGGGATGACGCTGCTAACTTGAGCACCGTCAACTTTTACTTGGCAAATGTGGCGAAATTGTGGTGCACAAACCACGAATCCGAGTTCGAGAACTGGGCCACTTCCAAGCAGGCAATATCCTCGGTTTTCGGTCGCCCTGCCGTGCGGAAGTTGCGCGCCGAACAACGCCTACGCTCACGGGCACAACAACCTGGCAAAACGTTTACCGCCTATATCGAAGATATACTCGATCTCTGCAAGCGCGTCGATGCCGCAATGAGCGAAAGTGCCAAGATCCAGCACATTATGAAAGGTGTTGATGACGACGTCTTTCAAATGCTCCTTGCGAAGTCTCCTGGCATGGTGTCTGAACTGGTGACTCTGTGCCAGAACTACGACGAATGGCGACAGCAAAGACCTCTCACCCGTCGTCCATTTCAGCCTAACCAACCACTCGCTGCACTGGACGTCGTACCTAACCACTCCCGCCTTCTAGCACAAATGAAAGACTTTGTGCGTGAGGAGGTCGCACGTCAGCTTTCCCTCCTGCCGTTTTGTCAGTGCCAAGAGCTCCCGCAGCAGCAGCAAGAGCAACCACCGACACCGTTAGCTCCCATGCTCCGACATGCACTTCAGGACCAGATTGCCGAGGCTATGCCAGTGCCCTTTCAGCAGCAAGTTGTCGCCGCGCCTCTTACTTATGCTGACGCAGTAAAGAGGCAGCAGCCACACCAGCCCTCGCTGTTCAATGGACTGCCGCATGTCACCACTCCTACTCAGTCTTCCGTCGCATGGGCTCCTCCCTTCGTTACCACAGCCTCGACTCAGCCGCATGCTGCGTGGGCGGCGCCCCTTGCTGCAAATGCCTGGCGAACGCGCGATTACCGGCCGATCTGTTTTGCGTGCGGCGGCCCTGGCCATATCTCCCGATACTGCCGTCGTCGCGTGCCCGCCTACACAGACGTCCGACCACGAAGCAACTACATGAACCGACCACCTTTTGCTTATGAAAGTTCGGATCATCAGTCAAACACGTCTTCCTGTGACTATCCGGCAACTTCGTCTCGTCGCTCACCTTCACCCAATCGACGCTCCTTGTCACCCATGCGTCCACGACCAGCCCCTCAAAATGAGGGAAACTAGCCGTCTCAGTTCAAGGGGCAAGAACTGCGCTATCGAAATGTTCAAGCCCTCGCACCTTGCCGTCAATATCGTCGAAGTTTTTGTAGACGGCGCCCATGCATACGCTCTTGTGGATACCGGTGCCGCTGTGTCTGCTATAGACGCCAAACCTTTCCGCAAGCTCCGAAAGGTGACCACGCCGCTTGATGTGTTCTTACGTGCAGCAAATGGAGAACCTGTTCGACCTATAGCCGCCTGCACTACCCGACTCACAATTGCGAAGGACCAGCACATTGTTGAGTTTATCGTCATTTCCTCGTGCTCTCATGACATCATACTTGGCTGGGGTTTCCTATCCTGTAATCGTACCGTTATAGATTGTGCCCGTTCCAAACTTGAACTGCTTCCGTTCTTCGACCAGCCCAGCGACCACACTAATCAAGCCGCGCACAACCTAGTTGTCAAAGAGGACATTGACATTCCACCGACAACAGCTGTTTTGCTCCCTGTGGTCTCCGACGGCATGGGTGATGAAGTAGCAATTTTCGAGCCATCAAGCATCGTTCTAAGTCGGAAACACTTCTGCTCCCTCATTCAGCCCTCTCAATTTCTAATGGAGCCAGTGCTCTCTGCCTTACCAATCCCTTTCCACATACCATCAAACTGTTTCAAGGCGAGTCTCTTGGATGCGTACAACCCATTGATAACGGACAAATTTTTACCGTGCCGCAAGAATCATCCCAAAGCGACCTCGCCGCCGTCAGTGCTCTTAACCACTCTGATCTACAGGCTTCGAAAGTGTTCGATTCGGCGATCGCAGACGGACTGTCACCATCTGAACGATCTGAACTCCTCCAACTGCTGTACCAGTACCGCGAATCTTTCGATGTTGTTCAACTTTCACTTGGCCGCACTTCTACCACTCTACGTTACATCGATACCGGCTCCCATGCGCCACTACGACAGCGACCATATCGTGTTTCTGCGGCGGAACGCCAAGTTATTACCGAAGAGGTGAACGATGTGCTGCAACGCGGCGTCATTCAACCTTCACAAAGTCCATGGGCCTCACCTGTAGTGCTCGTTAAAAGAAAGGATGGTTCCGTTCGCTTCTGCGTGGATTACCGGCTCCTAAATAAGATAATCGAAGAGACGTGTATCCTTTACCCAGGTTTGACGATGCCCTTGATACTTTACAAGGTGCCGAGTTTTTTTCATCATTAGATTTGCGCTCAGGGTACTGGCAGGTCCCCCTTCCAGATGCCGATCGACCAAAAACAGCCTTCGTGACACCGGATGGTCGGTATGAGTTTAATGTCATGCCCTTCGGCCACTGCAATGCGCCTGCCACCTTCGAGCGCATGATGGACTCGGTTCTTCGGGGTTTGAAATGGCAAATCTGTCTCTGCTATCTCGACGATATAGTCGTCTTTGCGCCAGACTTTGGAACACATCTCGAGCGCCTCAAACACGTCCTCACGTGCCTGAAGAATGCTCAGCTCCAACTCAACCTCAAGAAGTGTCACTTCGCTGCTCGGCAACTTACGATTCTCGGGCACGTCGTATCAAAGGACGGTATACTTCCAGACCCGGCTAAGTTACGTGCTGTCGCCGACTTCCCCAAACCAACGACTAAGAAGCAGTTGCGGAGCTTCGTGGGGTTATGCTCCTACTTTCGCCGGTTCGTGCGCAACTTCGCCTCTATCATTGCGCCTTTGACCGAACTTATGGGCAGCACCACTGATATTTCGTCATGGTCTTCTGAGTGGGACCAAGCCTCTGTACCCTTCGTCGTCTCCTCACTTCGCCACCAATACTGCGTCACTACGATCCTACGGCAGCAACTTCCATGCCCAGACCGCCCATTCGACCGTGAAGGAATTGACCTCTACGGACCACTATCATTAACAACGGCAGGCAACCGATGGGCTATCGTGGCAGTGGATCATCTAGCACGGTACGCTGAAACTGCTGCTCTCCCCACAGCTGCAGCACAAGACGTCGCAACTTTCATACTCAATCGTTTTGTGCTTCGTCATGGTCCTCCTCGAGAACTCCTCAGTGACCGAGGGCGTGTTTTCCTCTCCGATGTAATACAAGCACTTCTTCAACAGTGCCATATTGTTCACCGGAAGAGTACAGCCTACCACCCACAGACGAACGGCTTGACTGAGTGGTTTAATCGTACTCTGGGGGACATGCTCGCTACGCATGTCGCTTCTGATCAAACAAACTGGGACCTCGTTCTCCCATTTGTGACATACGCGTATAACACCGCTACCCAAGTCACTACCGGGTTTTCCCCATTTTTTCTCCTGTAGGATTGCCAACCATCGCACACCATCGACACTTTACTGCCATACTCGCCAGATCCCTCCCAATGCAAGCCTGTCTCGGAAGCCGCTCGTTACGCAGAAAAGTGCCGCAAGCTAGCAAAGCGGCTTACTACATCCGACCAACAGCGCCAGAAGGAGATCCGTGACGATGATCATCGTTCTGCACCAACCTTCGTTCCGGGAGCACTTGTATGGCTTCATGTGCCGCCCTGCGCCCCTGGTGTATCACCCAAGCTACTCTCTAATTATGATGGTCCCTACCGCGTGGTCGAGCGCACTTCACCCGTGAACTACGCCATTGAACCCCTCACGCCAACGACCACCGTCGTCGGCGTGGACGTGATATCGTTCACGTAAACCGTCTGAAGCCCTACTTTGACCCGCTTGTCCCCACGTGTTAGATCGCCAGGATGGCTTGAACTTTTTGGCCGGGTGTAATTGTAGTGAATAAGAAAGACATTGATACCATCAGGTCAGCTATCATCAACACAAGAAAAAGGCACGAGATCGGCGATCAAGCACCGTCATCTGGGTCCGCCTGCGTTGCTATATAGCTACCACCCGCTTGCTCAGTCCTTCAATAAACCCCCTTTACAATAATAATAATAACACTATTATTATTATTATTATTATTATTATTATTATTATTATTATTATATTATTATTATTATTATTATTATTATTATTATTATTATTACATGGTGCTGAACGTAAGCTGACATCCGCACAGTAAACGGTCCTTTACCGTTCAGCCTGCATTGAAATGTGACCTCTGCAGCCTGATCAAACCTACGCCATCCGGGTCGGCAGCCGAGAACCGTAAACACTACACCACCGCGGTTAGACCTATGTATTATAAGCGTTAAATACACATGCGAAACAGCCACAATTTTTTTTCACATATATACATCAGTTGGAACGAATAACTTATTGTAATGAGACGAGTGGCATTGACTTGAGATTCTTAAGAGATTCAGCTCGTCCGTTATCTGACACGTTCACGGTTGTCTGGAAAGCTCTCAAGTGGAACGAACAGTTCAACGAATAGCTGCACTAATCGAGCTGCATTTTGTTGGTAATGACAGTGATATGAAATAAAATAGGGCTTACGCGCAAGCTCTCAAAAAAGTTGAGTCTGCATACCGCAAGGACATGGTCGTGTGAGTGAAGAGTTATTCCTCTTTAGGTGTCGCTAAGACCTTTGGCCACCCACTTCACTGGGGCTTTGGCCTCTACCAGCATTTAACAGAGCGACATTCATACTGCCTGTACAGAAATGCTAACCTCGCTAAAATACTATCACTGTATTCCAGTACAACTAAATTATAGCGACATACTACAGTATTAGCCAATACCCCAGGACGTTCACTTGCAGAAAGAAAGCGGTCGCATCAGTTCAAACGAGAGAGCGCTCCCAGTTGTCTGATATCTGCACTCAAACACGGATTCTTGCGACCAAAAGTGCCTTTTTGTTCCGAGCTTCAGTAATACCTAGCGCTTAACTTCCGAAAACTACGATATGATGATGTGTGACACTGCATCGGAGGGTTCCGGTAATTTCGATCATCTGGTGTTTTTTAACATGCACTGAAATCGCACAGCACGTGGACTTCTAGCATTTCACCTCCATAGAAATGCAACTGCTGTGACCGGAATCACATTTCTTACGTTCGTGTTAGCAGGCGAGTATAGTAACCGCTACACAACTGCGGCTGACTATCTGAGGTTACAGCGGGCGGTAAAGGAAATAAGGTTGAGAACACGGCCTGGAAGAAGCGATGTGCGGTTTATGCGTATGGGTAAAGCTTAGCGCAGACATTTAGAGTGTAAAATAACAAGAAGTGGGCAACACAGGGAGCGTGACGACGAAAGAAAGACATGGAGAGAGGCTACTAGTCCCACTGTTCTTCAAGTCATGTACCTACATAGGCCCTAATTATTAAAAATAATAACAAATAATTGGTAGTAATGTTACCATTATATTTATCACTAAGACAGTACATAAGATGGGAACTCTTGCATGAATACTTCACATACCCGCTTTCATTTATATCGTTCTTGAAGGTGCCCCATGCGACGGGAAGTTGAGGAGAGTCAACGGCGAAATCTGCATCTTGAGGTCGACCGTCATAAATATGCAGCTTCTGAGACGCGCTATCTAGAGACACCCATGCCAATTTGGGTGCCTCTCCTTGTGACTCAATGAACGTGCAGCTTATCCAGATTGTCATTGCTATCACCGCAGGCAGGTGATGCCGTTTCATTGCGTATCTGCGAGTGAGGCAAGGCGTGGCAGTAATAATGAGAGAATAGGTCAATCCAGGCTCCTCCACGACACATTTGTCTGTAGGCTAACAAACGTTAAGTGAAGGTGGTCATATATCATATCATACCATATCAAATAGGCACACGAGGCGGTGTGAATAGCAAATTAGCCAACCACAATGCAAATGTGACCCTCACATAAAGCACGGAAAATCAGTTTTGAAATAATTTTCGCGCGTCTTCACGGTACCAAATATAACTAGCTGGACTATCTTAAGCTAGAGAGTTCGCAAGTGATACTACTTTATTGTCATTAAACACAGCTTTTTCACATACAGTGCTTAGGAAACAACCGCAAAATTAGACGTATCTGATTTGACAAGTTGACTGCGGTCTCTTTTAGAAAAGTGCCGAAGTGCAAGCTTTAGCTGAAAGTTGCTGGAGCAGCTATGAGGTACTGGTCGTCAGAATATACGCGATGAAAGGAGTTCGCGAAAAACCGCCAGAACTGCGCGGAAGGCGCAGCACAGTCACAGCGAAAGCTAGAAGAGTGGCCTTTCAGAGACTTTTCGAAACAGTCATTGGGTAACTAACTACTGCAAGCCCACTTGCTTGATACCCCCTGGTCATTATTAATAAATTTATTTGGGGAGTAGGCCGGCATTCGTTTGTTTCTTTGTTTGTTTCTCTGGGATGATGGCTCATACCCACTGAGGGGGATTGGCCAAGAAAGTGTAGTGCATTTTTTCTGTGACCATTTCAACTATGTGTAATGAATTGGTATTATAATAAGACTAATGTAAAAACAACATAAAGAGAGCAAACGAGAAAAAAAAGGAAAGTCAAGTTGAGCAGTTTTGAGATTTGAGGTGTTATATTACCACTCAGCTGCGTTTACTTCACTCTGCCCTGGGGAGTAATAAATAATAACTTTTGATTAAAGATCACAAAAGTATACGCTTGATTGCCTGAATATAATCGCAAGCGGCATTGAAAGCATCCCTGTGGCAATGTCCCAAAACTGAGGCACCAAAGCTTAGCGCCGTTTCCACCGTCAATCTAACGTCTATTTTTCAAAATGGCATAACTAGTAACCTTTTTCGAAGTATAGCGTAGCGGCGACCATACAAAAAATAATGATCTAGTGATTCCATTTCTCCGCAGAATGCGCAGAGGGCTGATGTCTGACCAGCTCTGTGTAGATACAGGTTTAGGGGGGAGACACGACATCAAAATTTAGTAATTAAGACTTCGAGCTTTCTGGACTGGCTCCAGTGGTGTTTCCATAGAAACATGAGGTGGTTATATTCTGTCCATGTAGTTCTTTTTTCTATCGTATCAGTAGAGATTGCTGATTTTCGATATCTTATTGCCGTGAGATATTCAACATCTGGCAGTATGGACAAAACTGGCTCATCAAGTGTGGCTATTGCTAAGGAATCGGCCAATTCATTATTTCTTAATCCACAGTGTCCCGGAACCCATAGTAACATCAGGAGTCTCAACTGCGGGGGTACTAATGTTTTGAATGTGCTTGGAATTCGAGAGTTCTCTGAAGCTGTCAGAGCTGCCCAAACTGAAAGAGAATCCGTCATTATGACTGCGTTGTTTTGATTTGATGGAAGTTTTCGAAAAAGCTAAAACAATCGCCACGAGCTCTGCTTCAAAAACTGCAATAAAATCAGGCAGTCTCACTGAAAAGGACCATGGTATGCTATTTTTCGTCTTTATTCTGAGAAGCGTGCTATCTGCTTAACACTTGCGAGAATTTTTTCGCCAATTGTTCATGCTGTGGCTGCCGACGATGAAGAACTATGGCTGAAGTGGGTATGCGCCACACTAATAAGGGGAACAAAAACAAGCTTTTGTGTTGGGTTGAAGCATTATATGACCTACTCGTTACGCTATTCGCATTGTGCGACGAAAGTGTAAAACTCTTTTTTTAGTGATTCTGACTGAGCTCCACAATTTTTTTGCCAATCTATGGTTCTACGTACTCCCTTTAAGTATTAATGACTATCATACTGAAATCAGCTCTCATTTTCAGGGAGGCCTACTCACAAACACCTAATATCTTGGTCCTATTGGCCTAAAACCACGATAATACTATGAGGAATGCCGTAGGAGAGGATTTCCAGAAAGGTTTACTATCTGGTGTTCTCTAGCGCGCACTGATATTGCACAGTACACGGGCCTGTATAGCGATTCGCCTTGATCTAAATGCGACTGCCGCGTTGAACACGCCAACTTGGGGTCCACAGCCGAGCACCCCTAGCCATTTATCCACCGAGGCAGACTTTTTCAAGACTTCGGTGGCTTGTGGCCAAGTGTATGTTTCACTAATATTTTATTTAGGAGCGAACCTCATAAATTCGTGGTCTGCCCATGCATGTCTTTTGTGGCCGGTTTGTAACTACCTAGTTGTATGACTCACTCAACAGGTGCCGCTAGTGTCAGTTACAGACAGACAGACAGACAGACAGACAGACAGACAGACAGACAGACAGACGCATGGACCGACGGACAGACAAACATACGCACAAACGGACGGACAGACAGATGCATGGACGGACACCCAGACAGGCAGATTCACAGATAGACACACGGAGAGAGGCACGGGCGGAAGCAAGAACGAACGGACGGACAGATTGAAAATTTTGTTGAAGTGCATCAAAAAACGGACGGACAGAAGAGGCTGACATAGACAGAAGCACGGACGGGTGAAAGAGCGGATGGATGGACGCTTCACCCTACTCATCATTCAGTCGAGTTTATGCTGTGATTTGTTTTCTCTCTCTTCATTTATATCAATCGCATTACCCAATACTCCTTCCTCACTTTCCCCTCATATATGCCGGGAGATGCACCCACATGTCTAGCGGCGCAACAATTTGCGCGCAAAGACAACAGTGACGCTGACGCTAAAGCGGTGAAAGACAACAACGAAAGGCACCAATGAAATTCTACAACGTGGAATGATAAGTAACCTCAATTAGAATCAGATTCCCACATCAGAAACGGCTGATCGCCGATAAGCATATGATCGAGAGAGCCTTTGTGATTGGAAAACAGCGTGCACAAACGTACTTGTGACAGCCGCATCTTCTAGAGCTCAATTAGTGTGCGTTGGCATTTTTGAACACCCATCGACGTCGGGTCAATCGTATCTAATAGTTTGTTAAGATCTAAGTCACCGTGACTAAATTATTTAGCTCAAGGAGGCTTCACTCGAAAAGCCTAGAAATCACGCCGTGATTATGTGCAACACGTAAATGATCCCCTCGGAAACTTATATTGGTTGAATGACTGGTCTCATAAATTCAGATATTTTGTCATAGTGCAAGGTTCTCAGTAACCGTATGAAGCCGTGAGCTCACTTTCCATCACTTTATGAATTTATGAAATGCTAATTCTGACAGTCATTCCGTAAATCAAATCTATCCAACGCTTTTTAGCGTAATTGCTGCCTACTCGTCTCATCAATCGTACCTACGTCGCCAAAATAATGTCCACTTCCTATCTTGGCACTCACCGTGATTTCAAAGTCCCTGGTGAGCAATAACAACGATCTCCTAGAGTGGGCTTATATGGTAGCGAGATCGCTGCATTTCCTAATGGTCAGCTCTATAAACTCTATATTTTAACACGAGTATTGCTGTTTAGCTGTGGCGGATAAATGAAAACCGCAGCTGGGTCATCAAACATCCGGTAGCGAGGGAGAAAGATTGCACTGCCACAATTTCTTCAAAATGCAACAGATTTGGGTAAAAATGAATGCAGCAGGTCAGGCGTTTCAATTTAGCAGACGACCCCCCACAAGTGAACGCTGAGCTGTCCATCACACGACGTGAGAAATATGGTGCTTGATGTACCGTTGAGTCTCTTTTTTGTTCACAGTTCACTGCAATTTTGATACTGCCAGCCTATCGCGCGTGCCCTAAATAGGAAGACATCCACTCTATTTTCTGATCATTACTCATGTGTTATCCCATTTCTACAGAGTGCGTATGTTTCCATATAGTCGCCCCATGCACGGCATCTAGTTTCATCGCGGAAGCTACTACTGAGGTTTACTGCCGGGCCTCGAAGCTGCTAGTGTACGCAAGCCCTCGAGTTCACTTCCATTCTCCTAGGGTTGGGCTTAATTTACAAAAGGGGCTGAAGAGCATGCTTACGCAAGCCGTTTGGAATTCCTTGTCCTGAAACTCTTTGCTCGCCCATACAATTTTTTCCTGTCTTGTATACTCTTACTTTCAGAAAACCATGTCCACCTTCCGAAAATAACTTATTTCGCACGTCAATATTCGAAATAGGCGCCAACGCTCGTCGCGACATAAAATTGGCCCCGTATCTGCTTGTAATCTGCAAATGTCATCGAAAGACGATAGTCTTGCATGTGGAGAGAGAGACAAAAAACATTTATTTTTTGTTCTGCCCAAGAAAATTGGTGAATGGTATTCTGGAGGCGCTGCGTTAGAGTGCCTCGAGCATGCAGCGGAGGCAAATGAACGCATCGAATTACGTTACACGTGAGACATGAGCGCCATCTGGCAGTTTTTTTGAAAAACAAAGCACATGGCTCTGAGACGGGTGTGCGCGCCCGTCTCAGAGGTGATAAGATGTAGAACGCAAGGCGACGGGTAGGTGCCACCACCATCTCGTCTTAGCACAGCGTTGGAAACACTTGTCTTTTCGTGCAAGCGTTACGTGGTCAGCGCAGCGTGATAAGCACTAAGGTGCTTAAAATTAGTTATGTATGCCTTTTCTAGTAAAAGACGCACATGCGAAATATATACGTATTGTTGTGGCGCCCCAGACATGCGCCATAATTGCTTTTTAATTCACATATACACAAGTATCAACGCTCAACCTTGAGCAACATTGGTAGGCGTTGCGGATGGGGTCAGCAGTTTCAAATACCTTTCAAGACAAACAGAGAAATGTACAGACAGACAGACAGACAGACAGACAGACAGACAGACAGACAGACAGACAGACAGACAGACAGACAGACAGACAGACAGACAGACAGATCAACATTTTTGCGCCGAAGGTCCCCGAGAAAAACTTCTTTAAAAAGTTCAGGAGATCCAACGCCTCGTGGCGATCAAATTCAGCAGATCCCACGCATCGTGGCGATCAGTGTCTTGCGATGCAGTCAATGGGTCAGTGTTGCATTTTGTTTCGTTTTAAGGGCGAAGGGCCTTAAAGCGGCACTCGTTCGTCCCTCGTTGTATAGCATAACATGTCTTACGCTTTGACCGCAAGGTGGTGTCGGTTGAGAGGTTTCTCCTGTGCGTTGTCGAACAATAAAAATTCGCAGTGTGCGCGTTAACTAAAAGCAGAATTCTCGAATTCTCCTGTCTGTCATTCCCCATTAGCAGCCATTGGCATGTCATTGAGCACTATCTGACAAGGAAGGATTGCTACGTTATACTCGCTGGGCGTAACCTCCTTGGTTTTAGAAATGTTTAGTGAGCGTTGAGCCGCAGTAGCATGAATACAGTAAACTAGTATATACCATGAACTCGAGGTGGTTAAAGGTGGGAAGTAGACACGAGAGGCAAGCCGTAAGAAAGTGTGCGTGTGCCACCTTTTGTTTAGTCCTTCGAATGTCCGCTGGATGGCGGTGCTTCTATATGCGGAATATATGATGAAAAGATGGGAGATGGATGTACTTAGAGTGTTAACTAGCTGGATGAACGGACACACAGACATATGCATGGACGGACGCACGGATGGCTGCACGGACGGATGGACGCATGGTCGGACGCAGGGGCGGATGCATGGACGAACGCAGGGATGGCCGCACGATGGACGTGCAGGCGCAAGAACAGACGCACGCGCGGACGGGTGGATGTACGCAAGGACGGCACACAGACAGGCACATGGACTGACGGAAGCAAGAATGAAGGACGGAAGAATGCTTCGCCCCACTCTCCATCATTCACCCCGCGGATATGCTGCCATTCTTTTAGGCAAGCGCTTGAAACCTGCATCGACATTACGTGCTGCAATTGTTTGAACATCGCGGGCTACCGTAAACATCCACAACACTGTGTTCTACTGGGGGACCAAACTACGTAATCTTATGGATACTTAATGTTCAAACTGACGTTGGAACACACACGTTAGTATTATCGAAACGAATTGTTCTTTACGGTGAGACGATGGAGCGATATCACAAGTAACTTTCATAAGCGCGCTTATCCAGGGTAGAGCAACGCTTCAATATAGCTTGCTGAATCATAGGAATACAAATGTAATCCATACAATGAATACAAATGTCTATCAAACTGCTTGAACTTGGGGCCGAATTCGGAACCACTATTGACGTTAATACGGCATTACGTCTGTGTCAGAGGTTTACATATGTAATGTGTATTGCTTTCTTTCGATACTGCAAAGCCAGCTCTTAAACCTTTTTTGACATTGCACCGACCTGCATAGGGTATTTTTCCAAAGCAGCTTAATGACCTGGCATTGTTCTGTGGTAGATTATCTGACTACCACGCAGAGCACTTGTGTTTTACCTTTGAATTCGTCGGGTCCACGTTTATGGCGCGAGTGTCTTTCAACACCCTCGCACTCAAGCTACTAATGTATGTCCCCACCATTCTGGGGTAGATATAAAACTATCTATCACATGTGGCGTACTGCCACGTACCCGCGTTTATTAGCCTCGTTTGCCACCAAATTATGCGCTACGAATCACGCAATCTGGCGATTTGGCTCTTTTATCTGCTAGGCTCTCACTAAAGCAGCTGCATCTTCATTAGAGTTCGCGCTCATGGGACAACGCTCGTCAACTTCTAGTTCATTTCTATTCTAGTGTTGGTTCTACAGATGGCCTGTCGGCATTACTGGTGGTCAAGAAACATTTATCGTACCTTCTATACACCCACAAACAGCGTGGCCTGGGTCGTGTCCTCAGCTTGGTAGTTTAAGTTATTGGAATTGGCGGTGTTGCCTGAGAGCCCGAACGTCTCTGTAAGCTAGATAACGATAGTCCACGCTGCTCAGGAAGCGAATTCGCAAAATTGGCCTTGTATAAGCAGACTTGGGTTCAACGAAAATTAATACTTCGATCACAATTCGTCTCGTGAACATGTGCAAAAAAACGTTAAACAAGAAAACGAAATTACCAACTTCACAAATAAGTATACGTTATTGTAGATAACAAGCATGGTTTGGGCGAGTTGGACCTGTGTATTAGAACTTGTCATAGTTACTATCGGTGTCTACTGAAACGCGAGCAGTGGCGCTCGTGGTGCAGTTTGAAGTCTCACAATCAGAGATGGATGCACTCATTCCATTTGCAACCCATTCACCACAATCATGGTTTCTCGATGGTGCAAAGCTGTCTAACCGTATGTGCACTTCTGTCATTGGTGATGGCTCGACAGTGCGCATCATACCGCTGAGACAAAATATTGAAAATACTTTATTTTTTTGCAATAGATAGCTTATGACCCACTTATCACGACTGATAACCTCGGTGGCGGAAGTGCGCAAGCTATTTATTTATTTATTTTTCACAACACTGTTAGCCCTCGTGGGCTGTTACAGGGGCGAAACAGCAAACTACGCAGTGCTATGCACAAATATGTTCCAAAAGTCGCTGAAAAACTGCTGCTGACTCACAAGTAACAAATACACTGGAATCAAGCTTGTTCCAGTCAACAATCATGCGAGGCAAAAAGGAAAACTTGAATACAATAACTGTCGTGGCACAGGACAAAAGAGCGTACGTATGATTGGTTGGCCGCGACACTCGCGCTGGAAGGGTGCAAGTATAAAGTTGGATTGATGTTTATTGTGTGACTATACAGTTGACAAAGAAACTTCGAGCATGCGATTTATCTGCGCTCCGACAGCTTCTGAAGGTTGGTCCTGTGAAGTAGCGCTGTCCCTCAATGCGTTCTATGGAAGCACGAATAAATAAATCTGGCTGTCTTTCGCTGGATCTGTTCCAGCTCATGAACGAGCTTCTGACTGTGTGTGTCCCAGATAGTGCCGTAAAAATCTAGTTTTGAACGCACAACTGTTCTATAAGCCATCAGTTTTGTTTCAGCCATGGCATCTCTTAACTTTCACAGCAGAGCACCCAACTTACGTTCAATTGCACTACAAATATTTTCAATATGCCTGTTTCAGCTTAGGTATGAAGCTTTTGTAACACCAAGACACTCAACCACGATAGTTCGTTTAGCTTCTATACTTTTTATTTTAAACGTAAGCATTAATGATGCTTTCTTATTTGGCACCCACATACATGTAGTCTTGTTGAAATTAATTTTCACATCCCCTTTCTCACACGACTCTTTAACAGCACACAAAACATCTTTGAGCAAAACCTGGTCAACAATACTTTTTACACTAGTAAACACCCCATAGTCATCCGCGAACATTCTCACATCAACAGAAAAGGGAACAGCCTTTGCAATATCGTTATTATACAAAAGAAAGAAAATGGGACCCAAGACCAATACCTGTGTTACGCAAATAGGCGGTGACTGATTCTATAATGTCTACAGCAACACCAAGCTCGAGCATTTTTCCGATCAGTTTTTGTGACATTGTCAAGTGATTTTCACAAATTTATTGCGACCATATCTATTTGTTCTCTGGACATAATTGCGGTGGCAACTGTGTGTATTGTTTTATAAAGCTGAGTGACAGTTGACAAGTGTTCGCGAAAGCCATTTACTTAGCGACATCCTTAAAGCGTCCAGTTTCAGCTACAGTTTGAAATGACACCGGGCTAGGTAGGAGCCGTTCCGGGGGCAAGGTAAACACAGCTGGCACGTGACCATGCAAAGCTGTGACGTGGCGACAACATGCACGAGCAGGAGTCGCACTGGCAGTACTTGCAGCCACTGTACCAAGAGTCCGCACACCGAGAACGCGCGAAGCCGCAGGCACAGAGGACGAAGTCGCGGGCACCGCAAGGGCAAGGCGCGTTCCAGTAGCCAGCCGACACAAACCCGTGACGTAGTTTTTTTTTATGTTGCTCCTCCGTTGATGGCATCGCGAGGGATTCTGCGTCTAACTCAGTTTCGCGGCGTGCACTTTAAAATGTGTGTTTAATGCGTTCTGGGCTCTATTTGCCCTTGAAATGTTGTAGATGTTGCCTTTATTTTCACATAGATCTATCTCGCTCATTATCTCACCTCCAAAATTATGTCAATGCTCTTTTTGTAAATGGGTTACATGCTAAGATATCACTCCTTTCACATTCCCACAAAGTTAGAATCATTTCCTGTCATAATGAGCATAGTTTTAATCCGCGCACACCACAGGGTTGGAACCGCCTTGCCGGAAGCATTCCTCATTGAAGATCATCAACTTTTCCAAACAACACCAGCTAACACTGTATAAGTACGAGCCCAAAGAACTTGTATTTACTTATTGGTTGCTGCGTTGCTTGCTTGCACTTGTATGTATGTATATATATATATATATATATATATATATATATATATATATATATATATATATATATATATTATATATATTGTAACGAAGAGCGGCGCGGCAGCTGTGGGCCATGGGCCGGACAGCGAGGAAGCAGGGGCAGAATAGAACAGCTTGCCCGACGAACGGGTGTTGAATCTGTCTCGCTCATTACAATGGCTCAGCCATTCAACGAACCTGTGCGCGATGCCCTGCGTGAAGAAACCATCCTACGGAGCGGACGCACTCTCCAGCGGCCCGCAGCTCCTGCTCCCATGGCCATGGCATCCGACCTGGCCAGCGCGGGTACCGAAGCCAGCGCGCCACCTGCAGGCTTCCTTGCCAAACCACAAGGCGACTCCATTGACTTGGCTTCGCGAACCGCCTCCTTGCCCAGGGGCACCGTACACGCTCCCTTGGACTTCGCCTCAGGTACCATCCTTGGAGCAACGTCAGTACCGTCGCCAGAAGACAGGCGTTATTCCTCGCCTATAGCCGCCAGCGAACTCTGCACGGTTCTTCAGGCCATCGATACTTCAAGCCAGCGTCTTGCAGACGCCACCGTCACATTCTCAGCAGCCTGGGCACACATTACGTTGCCTCCTCCGTCCATGGCTGAAATTCCTGACTTCACTGACATTGATCAAAGAATCAACCGTCTGGCTGGAAGAAACCTATTCGTTGGCCCGTCGACATGCATGGACTGACGACGTGGAGCTATCGCTAGCCGTAAGCCGACTGCGCGAGTCCGCCAAAGCGTGGCATAAATACAATGGCTGCAAGTACAAATCCTGCAGTGACTGGACTACAGCCTTCGTCACGGCCTTCCCACTACATCCATCCGCCTACGACGACCATTTCATGCGCATGCGATCGAGTCGGCAGGCTCCATCGGAAGACGCCCATAAATACGTCTACGATAAGCTCGGGCTTCTCGACAAATGCGGCATTACATGGATCTTTCTGGCTGCCCGCCAGTATGTCGTTTATGGCTTGGCTGACCCTACCCATGCTGCCATCTTATCTTGCCAGTCACCTAAAGCGTCACCCCAGGTTTTCGCTCAAAAGGCCGCCGAACTTCAGCAGAACTCTCGTCGTCAGCTTAGCTTGGACACATTATCGACTGTCCGTTCGACTTACGCCTCCGCACGACACGGATGCTTCAAGTGCGGTCGCATTGGCCACTACGCCAAGGAGTGTAGTCAACCGTTCCAGACCCAAATCCACTACCAAGCTTGTCCAATTCCTCGGATGACCATTCATGTTGAGGGAATAGCTGAACTATCTGCCCTGGTGGATACCGGTGCGGAACAAACGGCGTTACACCGACGTCATGCTCCGGACACTATCCGACCGTGGACGCAACCTCCCCTCTGCGGGCTTGGAGGAAGTGCTATGCCAGTCGGAATGCACGACATTTCAGTCCAGCTCCGCCGCGGTAGTCTAGTGGCTAAGGTACTCAGCTGCTGACCCGCAGGTCGCCGGTTCGGATCCCGGCTGCGGCGGCTGCATTTCCGATGGAGGCGGAAATGTTGTATGCCCGTGTGCTCAGACTTGGGTGCACGTTAAAGAACCCCAGGTGGTCGAAATTTCCGTAGCCCTCCACTACGGCGTTTCTCATAATCATATGGTGGTTTTGGGACGTTAAACCCCACATATCTATCTATCATTTCAGTCCGGACAACAGCGGGCACTAAAGTTCTTCCAGCCATTCCCGTCTTTGAAGACCACCCTGCCGACATGATCCTTGGTGCTGACTTCTTGCTATCTGATGACATTGAGCTCACAATACATCGCGACCACGTCGAGCTCCGGTCTTCGACAGCTGGGACTACCGCCACAACCCTGTCACCACCGACAGGTGAGCCGTCCACTCCGTGTACCTTATCTTCTATATTGGCTCGCTATCAGCCAGTATTTCCTAGCAATACAGCAGAAATACCAGGCACTAATTTGCTGCTCCATCGCATACCAACGGGAGATCATCCGCCAATATGCGTACCACTGCGACGATACGCTGAACGAGAACGGGCAGTGATCGCAGAACAAGTAGATGAAATGCTTGCTGCGGGCATTATTAGGCCGTCATCGAGTCCGTGGGCAGCGCCGGTCATCCTTGTTCACAATAAAAACGGATCACTACGCTTCTGCGAGGACTACAGTCAGCTCAATAAGTGTACAATGCCTGACTCCTGCCCTGTACCCCACATAGATGACGCTGTTGATACAATACGCCACTGCAAGTTCTTTTCATCACTTGATTTACGCGCAGGGTACTGGCAGATTAACGTCGCGGACAAAGATAGATGTAAAACGGCCTTTCGCACACCTTTCAGTTTGTATGAATTCACCCGCATGCCGTTTGGACTAAGAACAGCTCCTAGCACATTTCAGCGTGCGATGAATTCAGTGCTCGGACAACTGAAAAACCAAGCCTGTGTGGTGTTCTTAGACGACATCCTGGTCGTTGGCAGGACGGAGGATGAACACCTTCGCAATTTGGACGATGTACTACACAGCCTCTATGCAGCAGGGTTTCATTTGAACCAAGATAAATGCCGGTTTGGGGTGTCCAAGATTTCGTACCTGGGACATAATATATCTCCTGTCGGCATTCAGCCACTCCCGGAGCGAATAGCTGCCGTGTCGCAGTATCCCACAACAACCTGCTTGAAGCAGGTTCAGTCATTTCTAGGTATGACCTCGTATTTGCGAAGGTTTAATCCCCACTTCGCTTCGATCGCAGCTCGCTTGAGTGGACTTCTTAAAAAGGACGCGCGGTTTGAATGGGGCGTCTCACAAGAAAATGCTTTTCGAGCTATAAAACAAAAGCTCACTTGTTGCCCCATACTAAGTCACTTCAATGAGGACTGGTCCACCGAAGTTCACACTGATGCCAGCCAAGTCGGCCTAGGAGTTGTGTTAGTGCAGCGTGATTCAGATGGTGTGGAACACGTGGTCGCTTATGCCAGCCTAAAACTTTCAGACACCGAGCTCCACTATCACTCCAACAAGCTTGAATGTCTTGCAGTGGTATGGAGCATCGATGATAAGTTTCGACATTATCTTTTCGGGTGTAAATTCACTGTTGTGACTGATAATGCTGCTATAGCATGGATGTTCTTCAAGCAGCAACTTGAGCACAAATTTTACCGGTGGATAATCACACTGCAACAATACGATTTTGACGTGCGCCACCACGCCGCAGGGCTAAACAACGTCGCCGACGCACTCTCGCGAAAACGCCTTGACAAACCAAGCAAGCCCACATTTTTTTTGCCCAGATGGATATATCACGAGCCCAACGGGAGGATAAAGATTTGGCATCCATTATCGCATCTATCACTGACAAGGGAAATCACAGTACTTTTGTGATTCGCAATGCCGCATTGTACCGGTGTCACTTGCGAGCGGACCGATCCAAAGAACGTTACTACCTGGTGATCCCAAAATTCCACAGGTCAAAAATATTACAAGCCATTCACGACTCCCCAGAAGGCGGACACACCGGCCAACAAGCCACGCTCCGGAAACTACAAGAACGTTTCTGGTGGCCGAAGATGCAAAGTAGCGTCCGTTCTTATGTCGCCAGTTCAAAATCTGTCAGCAGTTTAAGCGACTGCCTGGGTGTCAACCTGGATTACTAACACCAATCCAGATACCCGAAACAATTTTCGACACGATTGGCATCGATTACATGAGACCTCTATCCACCAACACTGCGGGAAACCGTTACGTCACTGTAGCAGTAGACTACCTGTCAATACGTGGAAGTGGAGGCCGTGCCATCTCTTCCATCCACTTACCTAATCGACTTCTTCAAGCACCGATTCGAATGAAAACATGGCTTACCAAAAAAGTTAATATCTGATCGGGCTACAACGTTTCGTAGCGGGGAACTCAAAAAGTACCTTTGCACGGCAGGCGTGCAGCACCACTTCGCATCCGCGTTTCATCCTTAAGCAAACGGCCTTACTGAGAGAACTAACCAGAGCATCCAGGCACGACTCGCTCCATTCACGAAGGCAGAAAAAAGAGGAGAGGCCGACTGGGAGGTCCACCTTCCGTCAGTCGCTTTTGCGATTAACACGGCACTGCAGACGTCTACCGGGGAAACGCCCTACGAAATTGTTTATGGAAAACTACCACAGCTGAAAGCGGTCCTCAGTCTGGATGCTCCCATTATAGTTCCACGTGCCAACGATCGCAAAGCGGCCTGTCAGAAGATCCAAACTAAGGCAATCAAGAAAGCCACCCACGCACAAGAAAATCAAAAGCGCCACCATGGCAGACGCCGTAGGCCCGCTCCTGCTTAAAATATCGGTGACGAGGTCTGGGTGCAAAGGGGCACCAGCGGGCCCGGCAAGAAGCTACTCCCTAAGTTCGACGGGTCATTCATAATTACTCAGCGTGTAGGAGAAAATACCTGGCATGTGAACACCTCAGATGCGAACTTCACTCTCGATAAACGCAAAGGAAACAACTTTGCCGTGCATGTGTCGCGCTTGAAAAAAGCATTCGGACCGCTGCAAGTCCAATGAACTGTAATTTCTTTTTTTTTTAGTCTGGTCCGCAGTGTGGCCGAATGTAACGAAGAGCGGCGCGGCATCTGTGGGCTATGGGCTAGACAGCGAGGAAGAAGAGGCAGAATAGAACAGCTTGCCCGACGAATGGGTGTTGTGTCTGTCTCGCTCATTACACTATATATATATATATATATATATATATATATATATACATATATATATATAGTGTAATCCAGCTACATGCCCTGCCCATGTCCATATATATATATATATGGACATGGCAGGGCATGTAGCGCGTAGACAGGATAACCGCTGGTCATTAAGGGTAACTGACTGGATTCCCAGAGAAGGGAAGCGGGTTAGGGGGAGACAGAAGGTTAGGTGGGCAGATGAGATTAAGAAGTTTGCGGGTATAAATTGGAAGCAGCAAGCACAGGACCGGGTTAACTGGCGGAACATGGGAGAGGCCTTTGTCCTGCAGTGGACGTAGTCAGGCTGATGATGATGATGATGATATATATATATATATATATATATATATATATATATATATATATATATATATATATTTATATATATATATATATATATATATATATATATATATATATATATATATATAATATATATATATATATATATATATATATATATATATATTGTCGCAGTACAACGCGAACAAAGCAAAAGTACACCTTGAGGCAGCGAAAGCAGCGTGTTCTCAACAGCTGAGCCGCAAGATTCTCTTCGTTCTCCAGACAAGCCAGAGGCCCACTATCTGGTGTCCGCTCAATCCCCCATCATCGTTTTTGTCCACGTGTAGCCACGGGTCATTTGCCTCCCTCTAAAAGAGCATCGGCCCGATGCGAAGTCAATAATGCAGTTTTTCTTTTAAAGAAAAGTTTCATGCAATCACTCGCTGACGTAAGGCTTCATGCGCACTACGTGAACGAGTTCAGGATAGTGCTGGCGACGCTTGGTACTACACGAATTGTCGGGAACTACTTCGTAAGTGACATCACTCAGTTGTCGCAGCACTCAGTATGGCCCAAAGTATCTTCTTAAGAGCTTTTCTGATAGTCCTCGTTTCAGTACGGGTGTCCAAACCCATACTTTCTCGCCAGTTTGATAGAAAACTGCTCTGCGGTGAGCATTGTAGCGGCCTTCATCATACTCTTGCTGCTGACGGATCCGTAAACGTGCCAGTTGTCTAGCTTCTTCCGCGCGTTCCGTAAGCGTGTTGGCGTCTGGGTCGATGTCGTCATTTTCGTGCGACAGCATCGCATCTAACATAGTTCGTACTTCTCGTCCATGAACGAGGCTGAACGGGGTCATGCAGGTGGTTTCTTGCTTGGCCGTATTGTACGCAAACGTTATGTATGGCAAGATTTCATCCCAATTTTTGTGTTCAATGTCTACGTACATCGAAAGCATGTCCTCAATGGTTTTGTTCAGACGCTCCGTCAGCCCGTTTGTTTGTGGTTCGTTGGCGGTGGTCTTACGATGCGTTGTTCCACTCAGCATCAGGACGTGATCCAAAAGAGCTGCCGTGAATGCGGTTCCTCTGTCTGTGATCACGACGGTTAGTGCACCATGCCTCAGTACAATATTCTCGATGAAAAATCTTGCCACCTCCGCTGCTGTACTTCTCTGGATAGCCATTGTCTCGGCATAACGGGTCAGATAATCCGTCGCGACGATAACCCAGCGGTTCCCTGCAGTAGAAGTAGGTGGTGGGCCCAAAATTTCCATCCCTATCTGGTAGAATGGAGCTGTTGGCACCTGCACGGGCTGCAGGAGGCCAGATGGTTTAGTCGGTGGTGACTTCCGTCGCTGGCAGTCGAGACAGGTACGAACGTGGTGTTTCACGGCTGTGGTTAGTCTCGGCCAGTAATACCTTTGCTGTACTCTGGCCAACGTTCTCATGTAACCCAAATGGCCAGAGGTCACCTCGTTGTGGCATGCTTTGAGTACTTCGGTACGAAGGGCTGCTGGTATGACGAGCAGATAGGCGTATCTAGTCGACGATAAGTTTTCTTTGTAGAGTACTCCGCCCCGTAAACAAAACGATTACAACATTCTTGCGAAAACTCTTGGCGCCTTCTGAGATCTACCTTCCAAGTAGTTAATTAAGCCAAGCTACTCAGTGTCGTCACGTTGTTGCTGCGCAATGGCGGTCGTGTCGAGTACACCGAGAAATGCCGTTTTCTCCTCCTCAGGTAGGGTTGCCGACTCAATGGGTGAACTAGACAGACAGTCAGCGTCCATATGTCGCTTTCCTGACTTGTGCACGACCGTCATGTCAAACTCTTGCAGTTTCAGGCTCCAACGCGCTAATCAGCCGGTGGTATCTTTTCGATTAGTTAACCAGCAAAGGGTGATGGTCACTAATAACTTTGAAGTGCCGGCCTTACAAGTACGGGAGAAATTTCATTACTGCCCATACTACGGCGAGGCATTCTTTCTCTGTTGTTGAATAGTTAGCCTCTGCGCGTGTTAGCGTTCGGCTTGCGTAGGCGATCACTTTTTCTGTGTCCTCTTGCCGTTGGACAAGCACAGCCACAAGACCTACATTGCTAGCGTCTGTGTGAAGCATCGTCGGGGCTTCTTCATCGAAGTGGGCAAGCACCGGGGGCATTTGAAGACGTTGACGTAGGTCATTAAAGGCAGCCTCCAGTTCCTCTTTCCACTCAAAGGCAACATTGTCTCTTGTGAGACGAGTTAGTGGTGACGCGATGCGGGCAAAGTCTGCGATAAACCGGCGATAATAGGCACAAAGGCCCAGGAAGCGCCTGACAGCCTTCTTATGGGAGGGTACTGGGAACTGTGCGACGGCGGCAATTTTTCCAGGATCGGGCTGGACGCCTGCGTTGCTGACGACGTGACCGAGAAACGAAGTTCGTGAAAACAGAAATGACACTTTTCTGGTTTCAATGTCAGGCCCGCGAACTTATTGCACGTAAAACAACTTCCAGCCTTTTGAGATGCTCGTCAAAAGTGGTCAGAAACACTATAACGTCGTCACGATAGACTAGGCACGTTTTCCACTTCAATCCCGAAAGTACCGTGTTCATAAGTCTTTGAAAAGTCGCGGGCGCGGAGCACAAACCGAAAGGCAAGACTTAAAATTCGTATAAACCATCTGGCGTCACAAAAGCGGTTTTCTCTCGGTCTCTTGGGTCTACCTGGATCTGCCAGTGTCCACTCCTCAAGTCCATGGAAGAAAAGTAGCGAGCGTGCCGGAGTCTGTCAAGGAAGTCATCAATACGTGGGAGCGGGTGCACATCTTTCTTGGTCACGCGATTCAGCTTCCTGTAGTCCACGCAAAAACGCAGGGTGCCATCATTTTTCTTTACTAGCACTACATGCGATGCCCAGGGGCTCTGTGACGGTTGAATAACGTCATCTGCAAGCATATTCGCTACTTGTTGTTGTATGTCTTCGCGTTACTTTGAAGCCACATGATAAGGATTCTGGTGGATAGGTCTCATCGTGTCCTCGGTGATTATTCGGTGCTTTGTCAAAGGTGCTCGACCAACTCGTGATGTCGTTGAAAAGCAGTCGCGGAATTCGGCTAGCAGCTGAAGAAGTCTCTGTCGCTCGTCCTTTGACAGGGTGGTGCCAATTTCGAGAACGGGTTCTGGTACTTGATTAGGCGCTTCGTCCAATACCGACAAACATAAACTGCCTCGCATTTCTACAATATTGTCGTACGAAGCGACAGCTGTGCCCTTCGGAAGGTGCCGGCGCTCAGCACTAAAGTTGCTCAGAAGTAAATTCGTGCGTCCACCAGTGAGACGGACGATACCTCGTGCGACCCAAATGCCATGACAAAATAGCAGCGAGCCGATTTGGTCAGCAATGCCTTCGCCATCAAACGCTTCGTGGCCTCCCACCGAAACAAGAGTGCATGACCTGGGCGGGACGACCACATCATCATCAATTATACGTAAAGTGTTATGTATTGCGTCTGAACAGTCAACTAAACCAGGGCTGTTGCGGAATTTAATTGAACGGTCTGGGATGTTGATGACGGCACCACATTTTCTTAAGAAGTCCATCCCTATGATCAAGTCCTTGCAACATGAGGTGAGGAGTACGAACGTCGCCACGAAAGAAGAGCCACCGATGTCGAGTCTTGCTGTACACCTTCCGACAGGCATCAACAGCTGGCCGCCTGCTGTCCTCAGGTGAGGTCCCGTCCACGTAGTCTTCCCTTTTTTGAGGCGTACGGCAAGGTTTTCACTTATCATAGAAAAGTCGGCACCGCTGTCAACTAAGGCTGTTACTTGCTGTCCGTCTACCGAAACGGCAAGATCTGTGGTCACAGTTTCGTCAGTGTTACAACTTCTCGGCTTTACGGCGTCCTGTGGTACAGGTAACGGGGGCTTTTTTTCGTCGCCTTTACGGCCTGCAACCTCACCTCCGGAGGTCGCCGCCTTCAGTTTCCCCGACGTGGATTCAAAGACCTCCTTCCAGTGACGTCGGCTGTAGTTCGGTGGCGCGACGAAGGTGAATAAGCCGGAGACTGAGAGCGTGGTCGACGTCCCAAACCTGGCTGGTAATCAGGCACACTGTCGTCATTATTGGCACGGCAGTTGTCAAAATGGGACTGATACAAGGGGGGGGGGGGGGGGTCCTTGAGAATGAGCGTCCCGGCGTGGTGCGTAGCCGTCGTTGGCGCGTCGATCGTCAGACCATTGCCGAAGAGGTCGAAACATATCTACGCGGTGCCAGCAATGGCGGGAAATGTGGCACACACCTCCGCAGGTAAAACAAAGCGGACGCATATCTCAGTGCGCCAGGCGTCTGTTTTACGAAGCTGTGTACGCCGCCACGGCTCGTAATGTGGCAAATGCCGTGTCTCGTTGGGAGACGGCTCTTGGTACGGCGATATTTCGTACGGCGGCACGACGGCAGGGCGCCGCGATGTCTGTTCTTGCGGTGGCGACCTAGGAACCGCTGCCGATGGCTGGCGGTACGACGGTGCAACGGGCGGCGGGCGGCGAAGCGCGGCTGCGTAGCTCATAGGTCACTGATCGTCAGTAGGATCAGCTGTTGAAAACGCTTGGCGTATTTCTTCGCGGAAGACTTCAGCGACAGACGCCGTGGGTCGTTCCATGACCAGATTCCGCAGCTTCAGCAGCTCTTTGCGAACAATCTCTCTTATTTAATCGCACAACGAGCTTTGATTGTCAGATGTCGTAGCGGCGACTTGAATGTGTGCGCTGCCGGACAAGCGATCGTATTGTATGCATCGTAAGTGAAGCGCCCGCTCGATAGCCGTAGCTTCTTTGATGAAGTCTGTCACGGTGCTTGGCGGGTTCCGCATAAGTCCGGCGAACAATTGCTTTTTAACGCCGCGCATGAGGTAGCGCAACTTTTTGTCGTCGGTCATGTGCGGGTCAGCTTTACGTAAGAAACGGGCCATGTCCTCAGCGAACATTGCGACCGTTTCATTGGGTTTCTGAACCCGTAGTTCAAGTAAATGCTGCACACGTTCGGGCCGGTGGACATCGGCAAGTGTGTCAATCATCGCTCTTTTAAAGCCACTCCTTGTTGACAAACTGCCTTCTCTGTTCTCGTACCAAGTTCGAGCGCTATCGTCGAGATAAAAATAGGCGCGGGAAAGCCTTTGTTCAAGAGACCACTGGTTGGTGTTGGCGACACGTTCATAGTGATCAAGCCAGTCTTCAACGTCTTCATGTGCGCCACCACCAAAACGATCAGGCACCAGCGGTGAAAAAAGGGTAACCTGAGATGGGGTTGGCAAACTACTGTCTCGTAGTAACTGTTCTGGACTGGCGGTGGCCATTGGTATATGTGAGCGGTGCCTTTTAGAGTGTTCCTGTGAGAGAGTGAACTCTGGAAGGAGGCCTCGCAAGCGACGACTGAAGCAATGCACGGGAGTGTCGACAAGTGCTTCTGCGCTGGATGAACGGCTCCCCGTGCGAGTGTGGAGCATCAGGCGGGGCCGCGGGCCAGCACCTCCACCAGTGTCGCAGTACAACGCGAACAAAGCCCAAGTACACCTTGAGGCAGCGAAAACAGCGTGTTCTCAACAGCTGAGCCTTTGTTTGTTTGTTTGTTTGCTTGTTTGTTTGTTTGTTTGTTTGTAGCCTCTAATCCATGGCTCGTACCTTGTCTTGTCTTGTCTGTCACAGAACGAGCGCTAAAAAAGAGCGCGCCGCCAAATTCTTGCGACAACGGGCGGGAGAAACGCCGCGAGGTCAAAAGAAAAAAAAAGAAAGTAAACGTCCAAGGCTTCCCGGGCGCGCGCTCTCCCCGCGGAAGCGTGGCGTCGCAGACGAACCTCCTCACCCCGCATCGGCGGCCCAGCAAGCCCGCGATTTTTCTAGAACGAACGGGGCGGGGTCATACCGTTGAATCATCCTCCGGGGAGGGCAGTCGAACCGTCCCGCACCTCTCCCCAGCTTTCGCTGCGTATCGCGCCGACGAAATGAGGAGAACCGTCTGGAATGTCGCGCGCAAGGTATTTAACCGAGCAGCCGAGATGAGAGATCGGGAGGAGACGGAAGTGAGCGCCAGAGCGCATAGGGATTCCGCCGTGTAGTCGGCGAAGTTTTTGGTCCGTAGGGACGAGGCCGGAGATGAAGAGGATTTCCACCTGAGGGGTGAAGGCTCGGGCTACAGGCAAGAGCGTGTGTTTACCGCTATTGAGCGAGGACGCGTGGCAACAGCTGCGGGTGTGAAGCCGACGTGTTCCGGCGAAGAAGTTGAAGTTTGAAGAGTGGCCAATTGAAGACGGGAGGTTTCCTGGAAGAGAAACTTCGAGGGCGCGGAACGACAACAACGCTGGACTTTGAGTGAGTGATTCTCGGAAGAGTATCATCTAGACTTTGGTTCCAAGAACTTTGGACTGAATAGGTTTTCTATCCCTTTAGTCTTTGAGTGTCTTGGTTGTTCAATGCATGCGACTGCATTGTAGTGCGTATTGTTGTCTGTGTCCGTTGTTCGAGTGGGGCTAATTGTACTGTGTAGTGTGTTGATTGATTGGTGACGTATTGTATGTAACTATTGTGGAGTGTGCATTCTCGTGTATTGTTTTCGATCTGCCAATTTTGAGAATATAATTTGTTTGTTTATCAACTCTCGGCTCTGACTTGTTCTTTGGGCCACAGCCGGCGTCCGCTGGCACGCCAAAAAGGACCACTTCTAAATTGTCCACGCTTTCGTGGTGCGGTTCGGGGGGCCGATACTTCGGCCCTTGGAATTAGCCCGGCGATCGCCTCCCTAATTAACGGGACCTGTGTGGCAATTAATCTGGCGTCCGCGACAGGACCTTTTGGTGCACAGTGTGTCCAAAGTAGTGAGAAAGAGCCTCGAGTTGTTGATAGTGCTATCGGAACGATTTTGTGTGTTGTTGAGTGTTCTCGTTAACGAGTGCAGGGGAGTGTTCCGATAGACTGATTTAGGCAGATACTTTTTGCACGCGGCAACGTTTTATTTGCGAGTGGCGAGACACAATGGATCTCGAAAAGTTAGTCGCTCTTGGTGAGAAGATGGGGCTTTCTGGCACCGAACTACGGAAGTGGGTAAGCCAGAAGGAGAAAGAGGCGGTGAAAAGAGAGAGGTTGGCAGCTGAGAGAGCCAAGGAAGAAAAAGCAGCTGAATTGGAGAGAGAAAGGCTGGCCGCTGAAAGGGCGAAGGAAGAAAGAGAGCAACAATTGAAGTTGGAGTTGGAGAGAGAGAAGTTGGCAGCCGAAATGGCGAGAGAAGAAAGAGAAGCGAAGGAGCGACAGCTGAAGGAAGAAAGAGAGCAACAATTGAAGTTGGAGATGGAGAGAGAAAGACTGGCAGCTGAGAGGGCGAAAGAAGAAAGAGAAGCGGAGATGGCTGAAAGGGAACGGCAGCGGCAGCACGAGATGGAACTCGAGCGGCTCCGTTTGCAACAGCGAAGCGAAACTCCCGTCCAAGCTAGAGTTGAAAGCAGCGAACTGGAAGATCACGGCTTCCGGTTGAACCCAAGCAAGCTGCTCGTAGCGTTTGATGAAAGGAAGGACGACCTTGACGCGTACCTTCACCGATTTGAGACGATTGCGAAGAGCCAGAATTGGCCGGAACATCAATGGGCAACTGCTTTGAGTACTTGCTTGAGTGGTGAAGCGCTCAGTGTGTACGGTAGGCTGACGCCGACCGATGCAGCCAACTACGCAAAGGTGAAAGCTGCTTTGTTGAAGCGATTTAGATTTACCGTGGAAGGATTCCGGGACAGATTTAGGACAGGAAAGCCAGCTGATGGGGAGACGGCTACGCAGTATGCCGCCCGACTTTGCCATTATTTCGACAGATGGATTGAACTTTCAGGGACAGCGCAGGAGTACGATGAGCTTAGAGAGCTGCTAATTAGAGAACAATTTCTTACTAGCTGCCACCCAAGCCTGTCACTGTACTTGAAAGAGAGGAAGGCTGACTCACTTGAAGACATGCTTGAATTGGCTGATCAATTCTTGGAAGCGCAAGGTGGCACTAATTTGGCCAAGGTCAAGAAGGATTGTCCCGATGATTCCAAGAAATTGGCTCCCGAAGAAAAGAAGCGTGCACCAGAGAACATTCCGCGATGTTTTCTGTGCAACCGAGTGGGTCATCGCGCGAAAAACTGTCGAACGATCTTTACGAGCCCTACGGTAGTGAAATGTTTTAAGTGTGGTCAGACTGGGCACAAAGCAGATGCATGTCGGAACGGAGTGAGTCAAACTCACCAGGTATCGTGTGTGCAAGCAGCACCGAAATCCGATAATAATGCCGTTACCGACGGATTCGTAGAATTGAAAAATGGGGAGAAAATTCCTATTGGTGCTGTAATGTCAAAACAGCCAACCGGTGTTACGAAAGGAATGCCAACGCTGCCTGGAAAAGTTGCGGACAAAAAGATTACGGTGTTAAGAGATACCGGTAGCTCCACTGTTATCGTGCGGAGAGATTTGGTACGGGAAAGGGAGTTAACAGGCAAAACGAAACCGGTTTGCTTAATTGACCGTACGGTTCGGATGCTTCCCGAAGCAGAAATTGAGGTTGAAACACCGTACTTCAGCGGGAAGGTTACAGCTCTATGCATGACGACCCCCCTGTATGACCTTGTCATCGGAAACATCGTCGGGGCGCGAGGGCCGAATGATCCAGAATGTTTGGGAGAAGACCCGAAGATAGAGCCCTCGCCAACACAGCGGCCGCGAGATACAAGGGAGGAACATCCCGTGACGGATCTCACTAGAGCCCAAGGTGAAGCTGCGGCGCAAGAGACAGCGAAGGAGAACATGATCGTGTCGAATCAGTTCACGGGCCGAGCAACCGGGCTTACGTCGGTACGACCTCAACCGACCGATAGTGTAAAGGAGACGGAGTTGGCCAGTCGGGAAAAATGTAGAGGCATGATCAAGCGGGTAAATAAACAGACAGGACCCGTCGAATGTAATGACGCGTTAACGGTGTCGGAAGAGACAACGATGGCTCAGACGACGCCTCAGATATCGTCGTTGGAAAGGGCTCGCCGAAAAGGAACGTGGAAACACAAGAAGAGATCGAGCGAGCACCGCAAAAAGGGGCGCAAGCGCTGCTCGAAGTACTCCGGATAAGTGCTGAAGTCGAATCAGAATGTGTTGGGCAGTGCTGAGTGCCATACGTTGTGTTAATGTTGTGTTATCCTGTGTCACAAGGGTCGAAGTGTTGTGCTGTGATGTGATGTATAGTATTGTACCATTGTTGTAATGAGAGAACTTTGTACATTTGTATTGTTGGGAATGTGTGGTGGAGTGTTGTACTCATGCGCTTGTGGTTGTGTTTTCACGTGTTGTGTAATTGAATTACAATGTCCAATCGTATTGAGTGATATATTGTGAATGTGAAGTGTCATGAGCGACGGATTGTGTTACAGTCTGTGAGAATGTGTGGTGACTGTTCGCGCTCGTTTGTGTGGTTTTGAATATTATGAGATAATATTCTTAAAGTGTGGGGCAGTGTCACAGAACGAGCGCTAAAAAAGAGCGCGCCGCCAAATTCTTGCGACAACGGGCGGGAGAAACGCCGCGAGGTCAAAAGAAAAAAAAAGTAAACGTCCAAGGCTCCCCGGGCGCGCGCTCTCCCCGCGGAAGCGTGGCGTCGCAGACGAACCTCCTCACCCCGCATCGGCGGCCCAGCAAGCCCGCGATTTTTCTAGAACGAACGGGGCGGGGTCATACCGAGTTGAATCATCCTCCGGGGAGGGCAGTCGAACCGTCTCGCACCTCTCCCCAGCTTTCGCTGCGTATCGCGCCGACGAAATGAGGAGAACCGTCTGGAATGTCGCGCGCAAGGTATTTAACCGAGCAGCCGAGATGAGAGATCGGGAGGAGACGGAAGTGAGCGCCAGAGCTCATAGGGATTCCGCCGTGTAGTCGGCGAAGTTTTTGGTCCGTAGGGACGAGGCCGGAGATGAAGAGGATTTCCACCTGAGGGGTGAAGGCTCGGGCTACAGGCAAGAGCGTGTGTTTACCGCTATTGAGCGAGGACGCGTGGCAACAGCTGCGGGTGTGAAGCCGACGTGTTCCGGCGAAGAAGTTGAAGTTTGAAGAGTGGCCAATTGAAGACGGGAGGTTTCCTGGAAGAGAAACTTCGAGGGCGCGGAACGACAACAACGCTGGACTTTGAGTGAGTGATTCTCGGAAGAGTATCATCGAGACTTTGGTTCCAAGAACTTTGGACTGAATAGGTTTTCTATCCCTTTAGTCTTTGAGTGTCTTGGTTGTTCAATGCATGCGACTGCATTGTAGTGCGTATTGTTGTCTGTGTCCGTTGTTCGAGTGGGGCTAATTGTACTGTGTAGTGTGTTGATTGATTGGTGACGTATTGTATGTAACTATTGTGGAGTGTGCATTCTCGTGTATTGTTTTCGATCTGCCAATTTTGAGAATATAATTTGTTTGTTTATCAACTCTCGGCTCTGACTTGTTCTTTGGGCCACAGCCGGCGTCCGCTGGCACGCCAAAAAGGACCACTTCTAAATTGTCCACGCTTTCGTGGTGCGGTTCGGGGGGCCGATACTTCGGCCCTTGGAATTAGCCCGGCGATCGCCTCCCTAATTAACGGGACCTGTGTGACATTGTCTCCTAGGAGATCTTGGCTCATACCGACATGGGGGAATGGCCACACTGTACCTCATAATAGATCATTTTTTACAACGCTTGCTAAAAATAATAAGGAGAAATTAGAGAGAAACAATACTAATGTTCCTTTGAAAAAACGTGAAAAAATTGTAGAAGATTGCGATAAACCAGAATATATAAAACAAATTAACAAGAATGAGGAAGGGGGAGAAAGAATTGGATATAGGCTCGTACCTACTCTGGGCCATACCTACTCTGGGCCGCAAGATTTTCTTCTTCGTTCTCCAGTCAAGTCAGAGGCCCACTATCTGGTGTCCGTTAAATCCCCACCATCATCGTTTTTGGCCTAATGTAGAAACGCGTCAAAATATATATATATATATATATATATATATATATATATATATATATATATATATATATATATATATATATATATATTGCTTACTCTTTTCTGTGCCTTTGGCCATATGAGGGAACTAATAAATGCAATGCAATGAAATAAGCTGTTCGCCTTTGATTTGTTTCATTTGACAACGATAGTACAATTTGGTAAAAAGTGTAAACAAACGGTGAAAAAGGTTCGGGAAAATGACAATGAAGGCTCTTTCCTACCTTCTTTCTTTTCCCATTGGCCAATTATGGCTTTCATTTACCTCGTTGTAACAAGAGGGAACGTGATTTTGTAGATTAATCAAAACAGACGTAAATAGGAATCAACCGTTGGGAATGATTTAATAACTTTTTTCTCATTGAACTTTCCCATACGAAAGTTCTTTATTGATTTGTGGTAGTAACGTAATGATAATTCTGCTCGGCCTTCTTCCAAAGAACTGTGAACAACTTAGAAAGCAAAGATTATCAACGTAGGCATTAAAATATATTGCATAAGAGAACGTGAAAAAAAACAGTTCATACTTGATAGCACCGTCGAGCATAATTGCTTTTCGCGTGCTCGCAATCTTCTGAATGACCTTTGTAATATCATATGCTTTCGACCCGCCTGTACAGCAGCTCCTGAAAATTTGATGATGATGTGTAGTGTTTATGGCGCAAGTCGGTGTGAGGGCCAAACGGCGCCAGCGCAAGGTCAATGGACAAGCGATGCGACCAATGATTATGATTTGTGGCTGTAAACGGGCATTAAAATTCCTTGCGCTAACGCGAGTGAAAACGTCGAAGCCTCCTTAAAACCATGACATTGACGTGAAATATGTGCAGTGAGATTGAACGGCGAAACGTCGTGATAGTAAGACAGTGACGCAGAAGCAGCCACCGCGGCAGCGACCTGTCTTCTGAACAGGGCTGGGCAATATCGCGACACGCGACTATCGCGATAGTATTTCAGAGATACTTTTGAGTATATGCAGTTCTGTATCGACGTACTTTTGAAAAATGTATTTGCATCACAGTAGTGAAAAACGTTTACGATGTGTCGCCCGTATCATGATACTGTCCAGTACAAGGGTATATCGTTGTTGTTTTTTTTTCGGAAATTAGCTGAGACGTGTTTACAATGGAAATTGTTTTTTTCTGCTGTGACTTTGGCAGTCCGTGGCGAGATATGCACTCACCATTTCTACATTTCTGCTGAGGGCGAAACTGACTCCTACCTTTTTGAAAGCGAGCTTGTCACTTTGCTGCCCGCATCTCGTTGTGAAGCTTCAGGCAGAGCTGGAATGTGTTTGAATGATCATCTGCTTGAGCTTGCCAACAATGTTACACAACCATTTTAGATTCCAGCTGTGATAATTAATTTGCGAAGAGCAATGTACACTGCACAATGGGAGCCAACCAACAGCGTTGTTTTTTTTAATGCGTATCCTCACGACATCTACGGGATCCGAGCTCGCCGCTCTTCGAGCCGCTGTGGAGTTTGTTACGCAAGAATCTCCAAGTAGATGTGCCATATTCTGCGACTCCAAGGCAGCCCTTCAATGCGTGCGAAGTCTACGACGTGGAAACTGCCACCAGATGGTGTATAGTGATATTTGTCATCGCGCCACTGATCAAGGACCTGACATTGTTTTACAATGGTTGCCCGGTCACTGTGGCATCAGGGGTAACCACCTCGCCGACGACGCTGCCCGATGTGCCCATGATGAAGCGCCCACACTGTTAATACCCTTGTCAAGAGTAGACGCAGCTAAAGAACTTCGTCACATCGCGCCTAATGCCACCCTTGCGCACTAGAATTCTCCATTTAACTCCAATCGTCGCCCTAAGAACCTTAAGTCATTACTCCAGAAACAACAACCATCCTAGATTTCTCGACGTGACGCTACAATGCTGTGCCGGCTCTAAACTGGGGTAGCATTTACTAAGTCTTTAAACCATCGCATTGGCATGGCAGATTAATGCATGTGTGAAAGCTGGAACTGTAAAGAGACTATTGAACATCTCTTGTGCCACTATGCCCAATTTGATGAAGATCGCCGGACTCTCCAGTGTGCCTTGAATAAACCCGATGACCGGCCATTTAATGAAGCAAAAGTCTTAGGAGCCTGGTCGTGCAGCACATCATCACAGAAAGCCACACGAGTTCTCCTGAGATACTTGACAGCAACTTCATTGAGAGACCACCTATGAAACTCGACATTGTGTGTGTGATGTGACATGTGTCTATCCTTCTCTCTCTTTTTTAACTCCCCTCACGCCTCCCCATGTGTAGGGCAGCAAACTGGATGCATAATCTAGTTAACCTCCCTACCTTTCCTACATTTTTTCTCTCTCTCTTCACGCCAATTGAGCGAGCAAAGCTTTGTTTCTCTCGTTTTTTTTCGTTTTTTTAGCGGAACTCATTTGAAAAACAGGAGCTTATCGCGGAAGTTACAAACCACCCAAAGAATTCTGTGTGTGGTACCGTGCGCAATCAACGATACTTTTTTCGCCAAAGCATCTCTAGAAGACGCCAGCGCTGCCACATGGCGATTGGAAGGCAGTCTTTTTGCGTTTTCTTCACATTTCTTGCTTTCTTCATTCTTTTTTCTGCTTTTTTCGTGTCAATAGGAAACACCAAACCTTTAACTGGAAGTAAGCGCTCGTCTTCATTATTTATTTATTGCCCTCCTGCTTTGCGCTAGGCCACTTTAGCAAAACAGGAATGCAATTTGCCTGAACCACTAGTCCATGAAGTAGAAGGTCACTGAAGTAAGCGCTGCCATTAAAGCGGTACCAAGGAATTCGGGAGCCTTGCTTTCTTTTTTTATTGAGACATATTCAGACATCTCTGAATAAGAGAATACCTTTCATTTATTCGTTTGTTTATTGCTCCAGCGCTTTGCTTGAACTATGCTACTTCTATAGTAGTGTTGCCGCCAGGTATACCGATATTGGTGTACAATTCATGCGACTATTGCTCTCATACAGCATAGTTTTTATTTTAACTGAAATATGTTAATATGTCGTTATCAACAATTATGTGCAGTGTGAACCTCTTTTGTAAGGCCTTATTGGCACTCAGAGCACGGCGATAAAATAATGAATAAATTCGATTGGAAGTTTTAAAGCGCTGCACAATCTAAACATTACGCTGCACATGACAATTGTCTGTACATAGTATGACTATCTCCGACATAGATAAAAGTATTGACGTATCTGTATTGCTGTATCTGTATTCAAGAATACTTTTTTGGTCTTTTTGCAAAAGCATCTCTGAAATGTCCCGTAACGTCAATTAAAAATGTATCTCAGTATCTGTATTTTAGACTTCCAAACCGTGTATTTCGATATCTGTGTTCCGGAATACGTTTCCCGGTATCTCTGCCCAGCCCTTCTTCAGAGATCGTGCTACGAAGCACATGGGTATATGGCATTAAAAGTACGAACGTCTGCTAAAAACACCAGCAATGATTCATGGGGTAAAACGGTTCTCTATCGATGAACATTGATTGGTTCAAGGGTATCTGTTGTCAGGGGGGCAAAAGAAGTGCTTTTTCCTCAGAGAATCTAAATCGCTGCACTGGATGACGATGTAGAAAATCATCAGCGGTTCTCCACATTTCCCACACAATGGTGCATCACCAACCGACAAAAGGTATGAATGTGACGAGTGTGTTTGTCCTATCTGTAGTCGTGTAGGTGTGAATTTTGTCTAGCGTGATCTGGATACTGTTGGCCGATTTCCAGTTCTCGGCTTGATAACATGTTTGTTTTCTTTTTCACTATCCCATAAGCGCTGCTAGCATGTATTGATCTCCCGTCGTAGAAATAGCTTCAGATCAAGTGCAGGGACAGCTACAGATGTATTAGCGGCAGCGTTGTCATACCATAGATGGCTAGCTGATCCACGAACACGTTTTCAGAGATTTCGTGGTGTCCTGGCACCCAGCACACTACAACATGTCGATAGTTTAAGAGCATATATCACGCATAACAGCGAGTACAAAGACACAAAGACAGGATTTTTCTGTTTTCGCAGAGTTTATGCTGAAAATTTGGATTTAATTAAATGTTGTTGCCAGTAACGGTTCCTTTACTTATTGGAATGACATCAGACGTTATTTTTCAAGTGCTTGAAACTCCGAATGACGTAATTTAATCGACGGAGCAGGCTTCGCTTCCAAACACGTGCAGCACACTGTATTTTCGAACCGCAACGCAGACAGGGAAGGCAAAGCCTAGACGCTGCAGTCAGTGATAGAAGTCAGACGATCGAAGATCGAGCAGAGTCGCTGCCTGGCGGCAACTGGGCGAAATGGTGAAGAGTGGATTGCTCCTTGCGTCGTCTGCTAGCCACGTCGTGTTTCTATGTGCGCGTACGTCATGCACGTTCTCAAAGTGTGGTTTGTCCGGTCATGTCAGCACGAGTGTAACTGTTTTTACGTATGCCTGAAATGACGTACGAAAGCATTCGGCCTTTCTCGGCTGCTAATGCTCATTAATAAGATCGGCGATAGCAACTTTCAAGAGTGCTGTTTATTTTCGTTGTACCCTCCATTCTCCAGAATAATTTCAGAGTGGGTGCTGGTTTCTGGTTTTGGCACACAGCAAAATGCTCTTGGCCTCCTCCCCAACACGGGGACTAATAAATACTTGGTGAATTTAGCGTCTTATAGCGACGCGGTTGTAAAAAAAAAAAACACACAGGCTACCGGCCATGCCCTGCGCGCTGTTGGTAGGTGTACAACCACGACACTGTAGTTAGGCGATTATGCGAGGAATCTTAGTTGTGTTTATCAGGCCGTTGTACCACTACAGAGAAGTATCTATCACATAAACTCTGAGACTTCGGTACTTACACTGTGCCTAAAACAAGGTTACCATGCGCACACATGTACCTAAATTTATGAAACGCTTTAAAGAGTCCTTACGTTGAAAACTAATTCAGGCGACATGTTCATATATATTGTCGCATAAATTCACTAAACATTTCATTTTTTGCATTGTTTTCAGCGTTTTTGAGGCATTGTTAGTGATCGACGGAAGGCAGTGGTAATTTTGTCTGAAAAAAAAATGCTTGTCCCATTTACCAGGCCTCGGTTTTAGCACCTTATTTCGTCGATAAATATTTTCTGCTGAACTCTTGCATAGTATTTTTACTGGTGCAAGAACGCGTGTGTACACGGGATCAAACGCAGTGTAGCGCAAAGCACTGTCAGCCACTAAGCTTTCCTGACTAGACTTATCGACCGCCCCACAATCTGGGGTGAACAGATCGAGAAAAAAAAAACATATGCACCGAGGTGCGAACGATGGTACTGAACTAATCGCACAGATATGCGGGCCTTCTACCATCTTTCTTTTTCTCTTTTTTTAGCATGCAGATGATAATAATGTAAATAAGTAGTTTAGTCACGCTACAGCAGTGCGTAGCAGGCGGAATACAAGGTAACTACGTAAAAACAACAGAACAACGGCATCATTTAGTGCGAAAGCGTGAAGAAAGTCACCCAGGGCGAGCATCCCTTTGAACGGCAGAATGCGCTTGACTCGCGGTTAGTGTTAACGTTGCATAGGAGTCGTGCACCGATTCAGTAGAGAAGAGCGTAGATATTACTAGTAAACTGTAGTCAACGCATTTTATCAGCCGACAATCGGATCAAATCACCCGCAACGGAGCGCTCCTGCATGCATTTGTATACGCGCAGCCGACCGCCTATCCACACTTTCGCGGGGCAGTGCTGCCACATAGCCCAATCTCGCTGCGAATAGGGCGCTGCTCTAAAGTATCCTGTTAGGGTTCCTCGATGCGCGTGCCGCCCTCCGCCGCTTTCGAGAATAGAGACAACCGCGTCATCTGCTACGGAGTCCGCCATTACGATGCCGTCTCAGCAAGCCTCCTTTAGCCACGACGGCCAGCCCACGACGGCCAGCCAACGAATACAGGAGTTGTTCCGTCAAAACATGTGGTATTCAAACAACATGAAAGAATTACAAGGTTTTTTTCTATCGGGAATATATCTAGTCCCCAGTTTTCATTTTTAAAATGACATTAGCAGCTGGAATTACTCTCAGCAGAAAAATACCGTAGACACAAGCCGCGCAAACATAGCGTCTTTCCGGACTAGTCGCTAACTATTTATATAGGTTCAAGATTTGAACCGTCCGCACCTAAGTAACATGAAATTTCAATGTGTCTGTGTGTTGTGCGCATTCCCGCAAGAGTAGTAAAACAGTTCGCCATTTGCCAGCTGGCTGGAGAAAAAAGAATCAAAAATACGAGCTGTCGAGGAAAACGAGAAACATCACAGCATCTCAACAAAGTGAATGACGATGTGTGCGGTGAAGCGTTTACCCATGCTTTCGTCCGTGCTTCTTACAACATGTCGATGTTGCTTCCAACCGTGTTATCCGTGCTTCCTTCGGTGCGTACATTGATGCATCCGTCCGTCCGTACGTCTATTCATACGTCCATCGTCCAGCATACCCACGCAGCACAGCATAGCACGCACGAACGAATGTTTCGTTCCACTCATCATCATTCATGGTGAGTGGGACAAAGCGTCCATGCGTCCGTTCACTCATGCTTCCGTCCGTCCGTGCTTCTGTCTCTCTATCCGCCCGTGTGTCTGTCACTCAGGCTAGTGCCACAAGTTGATTGAGTCGTACAACTAGGTGATTACGAACCGGTCACAGACATGCACGGGCAGCGCCCCGCCGCGGTGGTCTAGTGGCTGAGGTACTCGGCTACTGACCCGCAGGTCGCGGGTTCAAATCCCGGCTGCGGCGGCTGCATTTCCGATGGAGGCGGAAATGTCGAGGCCCGTGTGCTCAAATTTGGGTGCACGTTAAAGAACCCCAGGTGGTCAAAATTTCCGGAGCCCTCCACTACGGCATCTCTCATAATCTTATGGTGGTTTTGGGACGTTAAACCCCACAAATCATTCAATCAATCGACATGCATGGGCAAACCCATGGCTTTAGAAGCTTCGCCCTTAAAACTGTGACTGCGTACCATATTTTCACGTATTGTTTTTGAATTATTCTATGCCTACCTCATTTACAGACCGCACCTTGCAGCAGACAGTATATTGCACGTTGTTTTCATCCCTTATACTTTAACCCAAACAGCAGATTGACAAAAAAATGGTTGAAACATATCATACCACTTGGTAATCTACATGTGGCATTTATGTCAATAAATCATGACTCGGACGCAGACATTGACTGTCAAAGCCGGTTTAGCGTGTTTTCTACAGAAATATATTGTAAATTAGCAACTTTGACGCGTTCATTGATATGGCCTAAATAAAGCGACCGCACGGCTTTACAACAATGAGCAAGTAAATTGCATTTATTATGCAGCAATTTCAGATACCACCGCTTTATTTGGGCAATACCTTCATTATACTTCAAAAACAAGCGTTTTGACTAACTGCATGTTAACCGCAGCGCATGTCTTGCTTCCACTTCCACTGGCTCTCCTTGTTTTGAGCTGGCGCAGGTGAATATGCAGCTTTACTCGTGCATAATTTGACATCAACATTTTTTTCCAGAGAATGCTTATCTTGCTGGCATGCCTGCACACTGCACTGCTCCCTTTTGATTGACTATTCAGTTACAGCTTTGACAGGGGACATCAATAGAACAGGTTGTCTGCTTAGGATGTGATTTTTTTTCAAGTCCTCTTCACAAGATAGGAGCAAGTTCATAACCTCACAACTAGGATAACACAAGTTCTCGCGATCCTGAACATACTCCTTCAGTGCAGTTAAATATGCATGTTCGTGGCTTGCCGAGCCTTTTTCAGTGCTGCCCTGCAATGCCCACAATCCGTTCTCTTCAACATTCCTAACCAAACAGTTACACCTATATGGTGCAAAATGATGCCTTCTACTGAAGTCGACACTTCAGTGAAAAGCTTTCCCCACTAAAATTTCCTCTTCAGCATCTCCATGAGACTCTATTTTACCTTGAGAAATCATGTCAGCCAGGTACTGTGAGTCATCATTTTTATAACTAGAGTTCGCCAGCATGTGCAAAAACTGCCTGACGCATGAAAGCTTTAAAGCACATTTCATGTCGTAGGCGTTAGAAACGGGCACATGGACGGACGCACAGACAGACCGACGCGTAGACGAACGCAGGGATGGATGAATGGATGGTCGCACAGATGCACGGATGGACGGGACGGATGAACGCACGTACTAACGCAGGGGCAGACGAACGGACGGACGGAAGGACGGACGCACCCAAGCACTGACAGACTGATGGACGCTTTGCCCCACTCATCCCCATTCCCTCAGTGGATATGCTGGGACGCCGTTTTAATTGATATGCAAGTGCAACTGGCTATTACGACTACGACGACACGCGACATACGACCCACGCAGTAAAGGGCTTTGCCCCTAACAGAAATAGTTGAAGGCACCGGCAGAAACAAGTACACAACGTAGGCGAACATCTTCGCCAGTGCATGCTAGTGTGGAAGAAGCAATTGAGAACAACGAATTTTGTGCGATCCGAAATGAACGAGTTAAATACGCATGTACACAGAACGCAAATGAATGTGTATTGCAACCGGTGCGCTGGTGATTGCCATCAATTCCTGATCGGAATCAAATTTCTCAATGTGATTGGTACCGTTCTGCAGCTGGTGTAAGAGAGCCAATCGACATCAAGCTTTATCGCGATTGAAATTGCCCGTGTGACAAGCGCTTTAAGGTATAACTCTCGAAATGCTGAATTGGCATAAGTTACGCTGCACAAACATGAACGGTCCGTCGGTTGCCACTTTTCGCTGCTTGATCTTTACAAGCCACAAGAGTCGCCCTTTTCGGATTGTAAGGTCTGGCGTAGCAGGCCAGGGAATTGAGTCGTCTTGGTCGCAAAAAGGCGCGCTTCCCAAAGAGCTGATTCTCGGGGAGACGATAATCTCGGCGTACGCGCGCCCGTTTTGGCAAGAAGGCCACGGTCGTTCGCCGCTTTTAACAGCCAGCTAAGGGTCCCCAGCCAGCGGATTACCGGCGGGCGACATGAGGACAGAGTATAGGACACCTATCCATCAGGATTAGAGTCCGCGGGACGGATGTCACGCTGGATAGCGTAGTCATCTCGCGGTAATGGCAGGAGGCCCGCAGCCAAATGGCGTCACGATTGTGTGCGTTCGAAGAGTTCGCAGAACGTAGTGGGTGGGCCTGGTCCTTTTGTGTCTCTCTCTCCGACCGAGCGATCGAGTGCTGGAAGAAGAGAGCAAGAGGAAAGGATGGCAACAAGTGTTTAGTCTGCTCGAATAAACGGACTGAGTTGCTTTGGTTGGCCGTGAGTAGAATCTGGAGGGGCAACCGATGGGTTAAAACCTGGCTTCCGAGTCCTCACGGTCGTTCTGGTCGCAGCAAAGAGTGCTCTGCTTTATCGGCTCTGCCGAGGCAACATGCTGACGGTTCCAACGGTGAAAGTGTCATTGTAAATATGTACATAGTTTTCCTGTACATAAAGTCGAGTTGTTGCAATGTATCTAAAGGCTCTGGTCTCCATCCTTGATAAGCAGCAGCAGCAGCCACGACGAGACAAGACGGACAACAAAGCAACCAACCTTTCCACTCTCTTCTGCAGCAGCAGCCGCTACGCAGCTGAAAGAGCTCTGCTCAAGGGAACAGAGGGAGTGGGTAGAAGGTTCGAGTTTTACTCGGATCCTTCGGGAATCTGAACATTGCTGTAGCCATTTCGCGAGTGGTTTGTGCACTGTGGCACGCAACACCCAGGCAATTTGTCCGAGAAAACGCCACGCACGTGTCTCACTCAACCAGCCGGGACGAGATGGGAGAGCCAAATGGCGGCCGCCGATAGGAAGGCGGCACTCGCCCCTTCAAAGTGCGGTTCCATCCTCCAAGGGGGCGCGCGCATCGGGGAATCCTAGTCTCCTGTAATATTGGGGTGAATGTGCCACAAGTGTTTGGCCCCTCCGCTCCTCCACTCGGTCGCTCAGCTTTTACTGTATAATGCGTCAACTGCTGGCTGGCATACACGCTCGCTACTAGCTATGCGGCTCAACAGACCTGCATCAAGCAGTACGCTATACAATAAATGGTCTACGTAAAACACTCTTAATATTTTGCAGAGCACTTACTTCTTAGTTAATTTAAAACCGTGTTGTTCACGTTGGCTGAAAATAAAGTTTGCGCATTTCAAGCAACTCAAACTTTCAGAGCGGTCAAATAAGATTTTTTTTCTCTGTGGCCAATACGGTTTAATGGGAAAACACTACACCTCATCACCTGTAGTTTTTTCTTCATTACCTCTGTGCCAAAAAGGGTAGCCTTCGGAACGTTAGTCACGGCTCGAAACCTTCCTGCCATCATGAAACAAAGTGCCACGGCGGTCGTTGCAAGGTCGAAAGGACAGAGTGAGCACATGTGCCCGCCGTACTGTCGATCGTTAATAACAGCTTTTTACCTGAAAAAAAGATTAGGTCACTGCGTACACCAAGTGGCGTAGATGAAGGTGGCTCAAATTGATCGCCTCTGTGCAGCCAAATTATTATTATTTTTCATTCAATAGCACACTCTGCAGCAGCTTGCGGAGTGCTCAAAATAACAGAATTGCCTCATCTCGCTCACGCAAAGCAGCATCAGAGATTGCAACTGAGCGTCACTGCAATCATGCGCACGTGTCGATGTGAAATGAAGCACAGCAAGGCTTCCCGAATACGAACGCAGCTGCTGCGATCTCGCTAGCACAATGAGACTGAAAAAGTGTATCACGCAAACAATGGGAAGCATTTCCCGCGTGCTACACCTTGCGCGCTGTTGTCATGGCCTTATGACAGCTCGTCGCGTCCGAGCATTCAAGGCTTCTGTGCAGTGTGGATGCAGTTTGATTGGAGGTTCAAAACATCTTCTCGCGCCACTACTGTTATTCGCAAACACGTCACTTTCTCCTGACATTTGAGAAACTGTGAGTTCACCCAGTTCCCAAAATGAATCGCTTGTGTCCCATTAGTGGCGTAGTGTGGTAGTCTGACGGTGGCAAACCGGGCTCAGGCCGCCCCCCCCCCCCCAAATTCCCAAATTTTGAAGTCTTGGCATATAGAGCATAAATAGCACTCGACCACATCTGGCTGCCCAGCCCCCACTAAAATCGAATAGGTGCCCCCCCCCCCCCCGAACACAAATTTCTGCTATGCCACTCAGTCCCATGCTTCAGGTTCTGGTATTAAAAAAAAATGTCACCGCGTTTTAACGCGACAGCCTTGAGGATCTTTTCGTCGCAGCGATTCCTGTGTTGGTGTCGGCGACGGTGTCGTTAGATTGTTTGATGCATAGTGGAACAAGGAAATTTCGCAGGGTGCGCGTTACCTAAAAACGGGCTGAATCCTTAGTCACTCCCAATGTTTCAAGCTACACAATTAAAAAAAATTACTCCGAGGTCAGAGTAAAACGCTTGTCCTCAAGCGTCCCCCCTATTCGGAGCGATTTTTGCTTCAGACACCTGGAGCAAAATGTTTGCTCCAGCTCGCCGGAGGAATTGCATGGCGCACCCCGAGTACTTTAACCAATATTTCACTCCGGCTGATCGGAGCAAGTGCGTGGTGCCGCCAGAATACTTTTTACTGGCATTTCCTTCCGACTGACCGGACTGAATACGTAGCATATCGGGAGCATTTTTCGCGGGTTTTTCACTCCAGCTATCCGGAGCTTTTGTGTGGCACCTCCGAAGTATTTCCTAATGTACTTACTTCGTCCGGACAGAATTTCAGTAAGATGTACCAGTACTCTTTTCAAGTGTTTGCTCCGCTGTTTATTTATTTTATTCTGATCATTTCATGCACTGGCTAGGATGAAGTAAGTCCCTATTCTCATGCAAGCACTGCATAGTTACTGTGTATCCTTTTCCACAAAGCTCAAGCACATGAAATTCAAGGAAACACGAGTTCTTATTGTTTGATTTATTCAAAAAAGTTGCCAATTCTGGATGATTACTCAGCGTTTAGGAAAAGGAGACAGAAATGAACAAACATGCAAAGAGCCTCCAAAAACAAAGCCCAATAAGACAGAGCAGATGCAATCATGAGCTCTAAAGTTGGAAGCGCAGCGCTTCAAAATGAACCCCATAATGCTGCCAAAACTATGCACGACAAACGAAGAAAACGTGGCCACCGAGAACAACTCTTCACCATTTCCGAAGGACCATCCATTAGATTCATTGACTGACGCAAGCGTCGAGCTGATTGCTTCCTGAATAATTTAGAAAAAATAGTTGTACATGAGAACTGCAAATCATGCGAGAGGCGTCGAAACTGAGACCACTCAAGCCACGGACACTATACAGTCTGTGAGTCTATGAGAAGAAGCAACTTCTAAAACGGACCACACATGCGCACCCACACCCACCTACCCACGCACACACAAACAAGCAAAGGCAGGATGAGCATTCAATATAAAAAGCACATCCGATGCAATCCGGTGTGACACAGCCGCTACATGATGAAGACATACCTCCCTGACGCGAACAAAGTTCAAACCTGGCCGAAGTTTTCTCTATATTTCTAAATCGATAGCTCTATCTTTGCTTAGACATTCAAAGGCAATTTTTGACTAAAATTGTTATACTTCGGTACTCTTGTAGACGGATCAGCAATGCCCCTCTTGATATATTCCTAATTTTATCAAATAATAATTCAGAAAATTACCGTCACACGTTAGTGCGTGCTCGTCGTCATACTTCTAGCAAAGTGGGCCCTTACAGTATGCATGGTTGCGGCCTGTATTTCAGGAAAGCCTAGCTTCATCTACTTCGTTAAATAATTTTCGAGATAAGTTGGCATTGTTTTATTTTTTTAATTTTCACTGCCCGCTCTGTTTTTATGCTTGTCGTTATGAATATTTTGTAAGTAGTTATTGTATGAGCATGTATTTCTTCAAGACGAACAGCTTGAAGCACAAAATAAGGAAATGTTCACTACAACGTAACAAAATATAAAGCAATAAAAGGCACAAACAGTACTCCACCTAAGCCAACTGCATTTTCAAAGAAATAAGGAAAAACCGCTCAGTTTACCCAACTGAAACGTCCATGCACACGTTCGGGGGCCCCAGAAGATGATGCACGTGGAAGCATCACGACGAGCCGTCCCAGGCTTGAAGAAAAGTTATTTTCCTCTCTTCTGCTCACGGATTTGGCCCACTTCGAAAAAAAAGCTGCTCGATTGTATACTTTCCACACAAACATTCATTTTCCTAGAGCAATCGTAAGCGAACACAGCTAGCGCACTCCCGCACGCGGGCGAGCGGCCGCGAATACCGCGCCAGCTGGGGCGGCGTGCCGCCACACTCGCCGCGCCCATGCGGTTTACCCGACCTCCTTGGTGAATATGGACACATCTTCTTTTATTGAAAATATTGTTGAACTCACCCCCCTAGGGGTGAGTGGCCGATCCCCAATGTAGTAGAATACCGCGCCAACCCGTGGCGGAAGTGAAGCAAGCTTCAAGTACTCCGCCCCATTACAAAAATAAGTTTAATACTATGGATCCAAAAAGGATCCGTATCAGATATTAAGCTTACAAGAAAAGACTTTTTTATTCTACTTGTTACACAATACATCATAATAGGTTACAAAAGAACATAACAAAACAGCGATAAAAGCTGATAAGAACATACTTTTTATTATTATTAACGTACAAAAAAGCATCATAAGGGTTACAAATGAACTGTAATACAAAACTGGATAAAAGTGTATAAGTTAAAAGCCGGTAACAAGAGGGCTAAAACAGTTAGTAGAATTAGGTTGAAAACTGTCAAACTGTAAAGGTGTACAAGTCTAAAAACATGAAAAAACCGGTTCTCTAAAAACATGGCTATGTACAAATATTTACAATACTCTGATGTGGTGGCAGTAAATGTTAGTGAAGGCCGCAATCGTGTCACTAACGCACAAGCGCTTCATGGTGCGCTAATAGTTCTTAGAACGCAGCCTGCGGGCGACACGACCGTTAGCCGGGTCCCACGACCCCAGATAGCCCACGACGATGGCTTCGATGATGACGCGCTGGAACCGCTGGAGGAGATGTCACTGTAACGTGGCGTACTTCTCGCTTTGAGCCTCCAGACCTCCTGGAACTCCTGCAGTCGGTTGTGAAAGGGGCAGCAGACGTCCAGGATCAGGGCTTCCTCAACTCAAGCCAGGACCAAGTCGGGTCACAGTCCGGGAAGGCAGACCTGCTGATCTCCCCGTTGACAGTGAACCTCCCAAGAGCAGCCTTTTTAATGCGTGCGACATGGCGTTGTGGCGCTCTATCATTGCCCGGCTCTGCCGCATGCAGTGGCAGAGAGCGTGCGGCAGCGTCTCCTCTCTGTACCCGCAGTTTCGGCACCATTTGTCCGCTGCAGGTACCCAAATGCGTGTGCCGTTTAGGGGGAGGAGATGAAGCCCTACTCCTTGAATCTGGTGTAGCAGCCGGTTCGCATGAAGTGGGATTTAGCATGGCTCCGTCGCCACACACGCCATCGCCTTGCCTTGGTTTGGTTTTGCCTCGAGGCAATGGTCGCGGCTCTGGCTAAGGATAGCCCGGAGGGTTTTCAGAAGCTTGTTTCGGTTCCGCACAGACACCGTGGTCTCCCCGCAGGTGATGTGGGCGCCCTGGTTTTGTAACTTCCAGGCGACGATTAGGCGACGGGAGGCTTTGCGGGCCTCCGTCCAGACAAAGTGAAGTTGAGTGGGAGTCTGAAGTCGCCCTCCGTGTCGCCCGAGCGGTAGGCCTCGAATGTCCTCGTCGTCAGCGTCGTGTCGGAGCCACCTCAAAATCACCTGGTGAAGCACCTTCCTCACCGGCTTCCTGACCTCCGTGTTCATCGACGTCACAAGTTTGAAGGCTGCGTCCACCCGACAGATGTCGCTCAACTCCGCCACCATAGGAATCCTTGCAGTGCCGGCCCGTGCGCTCCCGTACACGTAGTCGTTTGATGCTCTGGCTGCCACATAGAAGGTTTTATTGATGACGGGGCGGAGCTCGTCGTCTAAACGCTGCCACTCTCCTTTGCTGGCGAGGCCCATCTGCATGGCAAAATTGAGAGCTGCATAAAGAAACGTCCTAATGGCATCCAGCCTCTGCCACGGGGTGAATATTGCTGAGAGTAGCTTCCTGCAAAGGTGGATGGCCCCGTCGATGGTCATTTGGTCCGGGAGCATCCTGAAGTCCCAAAGGCCGCCCCAATAAACAGGTGCTCCTTGTAGCCCGCCAGTGCCGGGACCGGGTCGCTCCCAACGGTGAATATACTGGACAGTGTGCCCACTGGGTAGCGCCCGGTCAGGTGGAGGGTGCGGCACTTGCCGGTCTTCAATCGCAGTCTCACCCGGTCCGAGAAGGGCTGCCATGACGTTCAAGTGGCGCTGCAAGGTGGCGGGGTCCTCGTCGTGTAGAGTCAGATCGTCGGCATAAGCAAGGATGGTGTGCTGCTTATCGCCTTCCTGCACTGCCCTGATGACCGGATCCACCACCAAGTCGAAAAGCAGGCCGCTCAGTGGACATCCCTGCGTCTGGCCAGCTCAGATGGGGATAGGCTCCGCGATTCCGACTGCTGCCACGGTGAAGATGGTGTTGGCGCGGTAGAGTTCCTCCACGGATTTCCGCGAAGGTCTCCCCAACACCGGTGCTGTGGACAGCATCAACGACGGCCTGATGGGCGACCAAGCTAAAGGCATTGGCGTAGTCGAGGAAACACGCACAGCTCTCCAGCTTTTGTCCATGGCGTTATCCAGGCATCCCTGCAGAACAAATTTGTGTTGAAATACCCCGTAGTATGGCAGGAAGCCCTTCTGACACCTGGACAAGACCTCATGGTCGCCCAACCACCTCTGCAGCCAGGTTGTGAGACACCTGGCATACAGTTTGGCGATCGTTGGACCAAGCGCAATGGGTCGCCAGTTTGTAGGATCCTCGCGGTCACCCTTCTTGTAGATTAGGATTGTCCTCCATGATTTGCAGCTCTGGGGTGTGTGGTGGTGTAGGAGGCAGACGTTGAACACCGCCGCCAGGAACCGCCAGTCGAGATCCACCTGCATGCAGTGGCGGTAGGTGTCCCAAACGAGCGCTCCGAAAAAGCGCGCACCTCCTAATTCTGGCGACAGTAACGATACCAAGCGCAAAGAGGCGCCTCAAGGTCAATGCTAAAGAAGAAAACAAACACCCAAAGACTCCCCGGGCGTGCCGTTTCTACTCCCCTCGGAAGCATAGTTCGCCGACTAACCTAATCACATCGGCGGCCGAACAAGCCCTGGAAGGTTCTCGAGGGAAAGGGGCGTGGTGATGCAGAGTTGCGTCATGTGTCGCGGACGGCCCTTGAAACGTCTCGCGCTTTCCCCAGCCTTCGCTGCGCATCGCACCGACGGAAACGATGAGAATTTTCTGGAATCTAGCGCGAAGAGTATTTAACCGAGCAGCAGAAATAGAAGAAGAGGAGAAGAAGAAATTTCACGCCAGTGTGCGTAGGGTGTGTCCACCTTGTCGTCGGCGAAGCCTTTTGTCCTCAGTGACAGAGGGAGAAGGAGTGTTGCGCTAGTGTGCGTAGGGTCTTGCCACCGTGTGGGCGAAGCCTCTTGTCCTCAGTGAAAAAGGAGGAGAAGACGAGAATTTCCACCTGAGGGGTGAAGACTCGTGCTACAGGCAGGAGTGTGTGTCTACCACCAGTGAGCGAAGACGCGTGGCAACAGCTGCGCGTGGGAAGCCGACGTGTTACCGGCGAAGAAGTTTGGGGCTTGGGGAGTGGCCATTTGAAGACGCGAGGTTTTCTGGAAGAGAAACTTCGGGGGACAGCAAAACGACAACAGCGCTGCACTTTGAGTGAGTGAGTCTCGCAAGAGTGTTATTCAGACGTTTGTTCCAAGGACTTCGGACTGAATAACTTTTCGAACTGTTTAGTCTTTGAGTGTCTTGGTTGTTCAATGCATGCGATTGCATTGTGGCGCGTATTGTTGTTTGTCTGTTGCTTCGAGTGTAGCTGATTGTATTGTGCGTTGTTTGATTGGTGCCATATCGTATTCAACTATTGTCAAGTGTGCATATTCTTGTATCGATTTGATCTGCCATAATTGAGAACATAATTTTGTTTTGTTTATCAACTCTCGGCTCTGACTTTTTCTTTGGGCCACAGCCGGCGTCCGCTTGCGTACCAAATAGGACCACTTCTAATTTGTCCACACTTTCGTGGTGCAGTTCGGGGGCCGATATTTCGGCCCTTGGAATTAGCCTGGCGATTGCCTCCCTAATTAACGGGACTTGTGACAGTAGGTTGGACGGTCCTCCCCAGGAGATGTACTTTCACACCTCCGGGGCTTGGCTGTGACTTCATGTAAGAGGAAGGGGGCACGTATCCATTTTGCTCCGTCACGGAGGCTCCGTCACGGAGGCACGACCTAAGAAGCGTCGTGTCCACGGCTACTGGGGCACAGAGTTGTGTGTAATGGCCTTGGAGGATGGCTGGGTCGATGGGGCAGCACTTGGATGGGCCCTTCGCGATGAGGCAGATAGCCTGCCACCGGTTCCTCCTGTATAGCTCCTGTATCAAAAAAGCATTGTCGGGATTTATTTCGCGCTGAAGTGGGGTTTGGCGCGAGCCCCGATAGGGCAGCCACAGGTGGTCAACGATGGCTGTCTCGGCGTGGTCTACAGTGGGCTCGAGCCATGCCCACTTCCCCTCCAATACAGGGCTCCGGCTGAGGTCTCGTAGCTTCGCCATCACTTCTGCTAGGTACCAGGCACTCTCAGGCCCCAGGGTGTCAGCCGCCTCCTCCTGCATGCTGTAGTGGCTGCTGGTGACATCACCAGGGGGCTTTGCCAGGTCGGCGGGTGCTCGCCCCGCCTCGCCGATGTCATCGTCCTCGAGTGGCATAGCCCGCTCAGCAGACATCAGTGACGCGCCCTGTGTGTCGTTCAGCTGGCTCTCCGGTGTCGTCTGCAGCTGGGCTGGCATACTCCTCCGTGGAGCTGACGTCTACAGGTGCTGACTGGTCGACACGGCCGTCTGGTGGGTCGTCGCCTCTGTCATCCGCCTGGTGGATTGCACCGCTCTCCATGGCGTCGTCGTCCGAAGAGCCATAGGACGAGGGGCTCGTCGGGACAACGGGCACCAACCCGTATATGGGCTCCCCCAGAGCCCCATCACTGTACGGAGGGGTAGTGGGTGGGACCTCCTGTGAGGAGAGCCCCACAATGGTGCTTGGGGTAGGGGAGTGGCGGTCCACAATGTTGAACTGCTCCGCCGAATGTCTCGCCTTCGCCCTCCGTAGGGAAAAAGCGCCAGCGAAAGGGGCGGACATGGGGGTGCAGCTGGTCCAGGTGGGGTCTGCTGGGGTGTGATTCTAGTGCCCCCCGCACGACAGGGCTATCCCGATGTACCGGCTGCCACGGCTGGAGATGGACCGGCGGTAACCGTTAAGCCTGGCCAAAACTGCCTCGTCCCTCCGGTGCCACTGCTCGTGGTCGTAGAGCCTCTTTTTTGATGTGAAGGAGCTTGAGCAAGTCGGGCAGTGGTGCTGGTGAGGGGGGAGGAGGAGTGGCATCAGCTGGGAGGTTCACCAGCCGGCCGTGGGTCGTTGGCCGTTTCCCAAGCGTGGCGCGGCAAAGGTACACCGTGTCGATCATCCACACGCCATGCTCTCACTCGAGATGCCGCTGCAACTACTGGCGGCGCGACGTCCAGACCTCCAGGTTATAGGCGGTCGCGCAGCCCTCCTCGCAGCACTGGAAGGTCACTGGAAGAAAGAAAAAGAGCGTGAGGATGGTGCCCTCATGCTCAGGCTGGCGCTCCACGGGAGGGTCGCCGTCGTCCTCGGTGTCATCAGGGGTAGGGCAGCCCCCAGAGGCCATGTTCCAGCGGCCCCGCTAGGCGGGATGGCCGGGGAACCGAGGCGACTTCATGGGAGATGGCGGCCACGGCCGGTCTGGGCTTTATCAAGCACGTGTTATTCCCCTACAACCGATACAGCACCACACATGCGCAGTGTAAATGTACCAAGGTACACTGCGCATGAACGGCACATGCAATAAAACGAGCCATTCTTCTTCTGCACCCTGCTGTTGCCTCCGTCATTTATCAACACGATACATGGTGACAGAAGTGTCAGCCATGTGGCCATCGAAGAAGCGGTGATGGAACTAAGGCCCCCGGAACCCTTTCAGCTGACGGGTAACCTGGTGTGAGGCAGCGGTTTCTGCTTGCGAACCGAGAACTATACGCGCTGGACACTGAGTAAGCGTAGCCGCGAGTTCTCCGCATAATAGAGGTCTGACTCTCGTGCAGGTGGCGTGATGCTTGGCGTGTAAGGTTGGATATATAGTTTTATTTTCACCTGGCATTTCCTCTCTATTGTGCAATCTAAAGCTTCTTTTGTTCAAATCAATTGTTGATGTTAATCCTTTCTCGTCCGCTATCGACTAACATAGTGACGAACGTCCTTAACCATTACAATTTCTGGCGTCCGCGAGACAGGACTAAGCTCTCGCGTTACATCTGAGAGCCTCACGTTGTTTGTGTGTGGCGGACGAGGATGGACGACAAGAGAAAGCTAGTTGAGTTAGGAAAGGAGATGAGGCTGAGTGGTGAGGCTTTGCTGGCATGGGTGAGTGCTGAGGAAAAAGAAATGAGGGACCAGAGAGCGAAAGATCGAGAGGAGGCTAGGCTAGCAGCACAGGTGGAGCATGAGCGCGAAATAGCTCGCATGGAGGCTGAAAGGCTCCTGCTCGAGGAGCGACGTCGTGTCGCAGAAGCGCAGCGTCCGAGCACGAGTTCTGTGGACGATAGTATGGGTGGTGGTCAGAGTTTCCGCAGCCCACACAAAATGACTTCCGCCATACAATGAGAGTAGGAACGAACTGGATGCGTACATCCAGAGATTTGAGAGGGTTGCCATGAGTCAAGGCTGGCCAACCGACAAGTGGGCCCTGTCACTGAGCTTGTGTCTAACGGGAGAAGCCTTGACCGTGGTAGGACGGATGTCTGCAGAAGACTCTACGGACTACGCAAAGCTCAAGCAGACGCTCCTCCAGTGGTTCCGTTATACAGAGGAAGGATACCGCACGAAGTTTAGGGATGCCCGGCCCGAGAATACTGCGACAGGTCGACAGTTCGCGGGACGTCTCTGTGGATACTTCGACCATTGGCAGCAGCTGGCGAAGACTCCCAAAACATATGATGCACTGCGACAGAAGATGGTGTCCGAGCAATTCCTCAGGTGGTGCGACGAGAAGTTGGCTGTCTTCCTGAAAGAGCGAGGATGTCATAACCTGGACACGTTGGCAACGACGGCTGATCAATATTTGGAAGCTCAGGGAATTGTGAATCTCGCCAAAGAAAAACACGAAAAAGGGAAACCGATGGCTACAGCTGAAGTTGACACTGTCAGCGAAAGCAAAAAAAAAACCGCTCTGTTTTCTGTGCAACAAGCCGGGTCATCGAGCTTCCCATTGCTGGACAAAGTCTCGAGCGCCCAAGTCGACGTCATGCTGCATCTGTAAGAAGTCAGGGCACAGATCCGATAGTTGTCCCTCAAACTCGGGAAAACGTAGAGAGGCATCATGTTCCGTCTTGGCATACCAGAAAGCGCAGCATGAGAAATCAACGGAAGATGCGCCTGACAATCAGGATGAGAAACATTGTCATGACATGTGTGATGGGACCCAAAGCAACGCAACTTGCGACAACGGGTCAAAACAAATGCCAACTGTAAAGGGCTATCTTGAAGCGAAGCTGGTTACCGTATTGAGGGATACCGGTTGCAATACAGTAGTGGTGAAACGATCACTAGTTCCTGACTGCAACTTGACTGGCAACACCCGTACCATTCGCTTATTGGACCGATCTGCAAAAGACTTACCAGGAGCAGAGGTGTACATAGATTCTCCGTTTTTCAGAGGTCAGGTGCTTGCTGTTTGTAGGGAGATTCCATTGTATGAAGTCGTGCTTGGCAACATTGCGGGTGTATTGTCAGCTTCACAACCAGCCCCGAAGCAGCCAGCAGGACGTCCAAAACTAGCACAGATTCACCGTGATCCAGTATGCACTGAAGAAGAACCTGAAGATGCAACCTCATCAGATAGAAGACGACAAGATGACATGTCGGTGGCTGCAGGAAAAGAAAGAAAAAATCTCAGTGACCTGATTGTTCCTCGGATCCAACCCCTGGATATCAGCCGGGAAGCGCTAAAGAATTTACAGCACGCAGATCCCACGCTGGAAACCTGCTTCGCCGCATTGGGAAGGATCATATCTAAGAAGCCAGCAGTCACTGAGTTTGTGCTGGTACGCGACATTTTTCCGGCGCCACCGCACGGCAGAAAGGCGAGACTTGGAGCAACTTGTAGTACCCAAGGATCTTCGGAACACCGTAATTAAGATGGCTCATGAAGGCCATCTGTCTGGTCACCAAGGGCAAAGAAGGACAACAGACCGTGTCCTTACAGATTTTTATTGGCCGGGTGTACTGGCTGATGTGATACGGTTCGTGAAGTCGTGCGACATATGTCAGAGGACCGTGCCTAAACACCGTCGTCGGACGAGTTCCATTGGGAAATATGCCTATCATAGACACACCTTTTCAGCGGGTCGCCATCGATATTATTGGCCCTCTGTCACCAACGTCATCCAAGGGCAACAAGTATGTCTTAACGATGGTAGACTTCGCTACGCGTTACCCGAATGCGGTGGCACTACCGAGCATCGAGACAGAGCGCATAGCGGACAGAGCGCATAGCACTAGTAGAGATGTTCTCCCGCGTTCGAGTGCCCCGTGAGATAGTGAGCGACCGTGGAAAGTCGTTCACTTCAAGTCTCATGCAGGAACGCGGTCGGCTACTTTCATTTCGTCAGCTACCCACAACGCCTTATCACCCGATGGCCAACGGACTTGCGGAGAGATTTAATGGCAATCTCAAACAAATGCTTCGCCGCATGTGTCAAGAACGGCCGCAACATTGGGACAGATACTTGGATCCCCTGCTCTTTGCATACCGTGAAGTTCCCCAACCGAGCCTTGGATTCGCGCCGTTCGATCTCCTCTACGGCAGATTTGTACGCGGGCCAATGTCGATCCATAAGGAACTGTGGACAGGGGACCAACATCGATCCTGAAACGAAAACAACATACGAGTATGTTATAGATCTCCAGAAGCGACTGCAAAACACCTGCAAGGTAGCACACAAAGAACTCCTGAAGGCGAAAATGACACAGAAGAAATATTACGATAGGAAAGCAAGAGTTCGACAACTATCACCCGGAGACAAAGTATTGCTGTTGCTACCATGAGATAAGATTAAATTGATCTTGACATGGAAGAGACCCTTCACAGGGCTTAAAAAACGCAGTGACTATGACTACGAGATAGATCTCGGAACACGGAGAACTCTTTTTCACATTAACCTTTTCAAGAAATACCACGAAAGGGAGCCCGAAAATGAAGCACAACAAGCTGCCGTGTCTGTGCAGTCAGACACTGTGGACGAGCGAGAAATTCCCTTTGTTGCCCTGTACCAAAGGGAAACATAAAAATGGGTTAGTAGCAACTAACTTTGAACAGCCCGCAGACAGACCAAAGAACTCCTGAGAGAGTTCCATGATGTATTTTCTGACGTGCCAGGGAAGACGGACCTCGTCGAGTGCAAGTTACGCCTTACCACTGAAACACCGGTAAAGGTACGCCCGTACCCTATACCATTCGCCATCCAAGAAACTGTAGAAAAAGAAGTACAGGACATGCTAACACAAGGTATCATTGAGCCCTCGGAGTCCCCGTATCAAGCTCCCATCGTCGTGGTCAAGAAGAAAGACGGGAACAACCGACTTTGCATTGATTTCAGACAGCTGAATCGACTCGTCGTTACAAACAACGAACCGATACCGCGAGTGGACATGATGTTTGCCAAACTAGGTCAGAGCCGCTACTTTTCGAAGTTCGACTTCACCAAAGGGTACTGGCAGGTGCCGATGTACGAAGCATCGAAGGTCCTCACCGCTTTTCAGTCCTCTTCTGGCCTTTACCAATTCAGATTCATGCCTTTCGGCATCAAAACAGCACTTGCTGTGTTCACCCGGCTAATTTGACGAGTGGTAGATAGAATACCGAACATCTATCACTATTTTGACGATGTGCTCATAGCCACACAAACTTGGGACGAGCACATAACAACTCTCACCAAGTTTCTGCAACGTGTCAGGGCAGCTCATTTCACAACAAAGCCATCGAAAAGTGAGGTGGCTTTTGCCGAAGTGAAATTCTTGGGACACATTCTCGGAAACAATCTTCTCCGACCCCAGATTGAGATATTGGAGAAGATTCAGGCTGCAAAGAGACCGAAGACGAAGAAAGAAGTTCGCTCCTTTCTAGGTTTAACCGGTTATTATCGGGATTTCGTCCCCAATTGCTCCGCTGTAGTATCACCTCTAACGGAACTCACTAGGAAGCGAGGTCCAAATAAGGTCATCTGGGAAAATTGCCATGAACAAGCGTTTGTAACACTACAGCGTATACTATCCTCTGGTCCGGTACTGCGATCACCGGACTTACAAGAGCCAATCGTATTGCGCACAGATGCATCTTCATCCAGCATTGGAGCCGTTTTAATGCAGCGTCACGACGGCATCTTGCATCCAGTAGCCTACGCAAGCCGTAAACTGCTCGAACGGGAGTCACGGTACTCAAAAATCGAAAGAGAGGCGCTGGCACTTGTGTGGGCTATCCAAAAGTTTCATGTGTATCTCTTCGGAAACCGATTCGTGCTGCAAACTGACCACCAGCCTCTTGCTTACATAAATTCCGCAAAACACATCAACAGCCGAGTACTCCACTGGAGCCTATTGCTTACTGAGTATGACTTGGTTGAGTACATTGACGTGGTTGACGTGGTTGAGCACATTAAGGGCTCCGACAACATAGGTGCCGACTACCTCAGCCGCATTTGACTTCTCCGCTGGTTAGCGTTTAGTGGTGCCCGCAGGGGCGCTTGCGCAAGTAGGCGTTTGGTGTGTAGCGACACCACGAACCCGAGCTAACGGGGGAGTTTTGACTCCCTCCCACGCCTAGCCGTGCATGGCTTTGCCGTGTCCGGGGAAAAGGGGATCCTGGGGGTTGAGCCGATGCTGGGTGATTGGACCTTTAAGGCCGCCCGGCAGAGGCAACACACCCCTTTGGCCCCGGCTTCACGTAGACGGCACCTCTGGGCTGACCCACCCAGGGGAAATCGGCAGTCGCCTTTTCTTATCTCTCTCTCCCTACATCTTCGTCTTTCTTACTTTTTTAGCTTTCCTGTCTACTTCTCTCTTCTGCTTACTTCCAATTTTCTCGGCGGCAAGGGTTAACCCTGTGCAAATAGCCTACCTTGGCCTAGGCGCATTGGGTTATAGCAGGGTTGTACGGCTGACGTCTGCAAGCTTTTAGCAGCCGCAAACTTGCAGCGTCCCCTCATTGGGCTCCATGGTGGGTGGCCGCCAACGCTGCCGAACAACATACAATTAGCATGCAGAAAGCATTCCCTTTACTTAGTGATCGTGCCTCCTCAAAGCGGGTACGCACCGAAGACATCAATTTTTTCATCCGGCCAAAACAAATGTTTCCTCGTTTCCACGTTATACACTGCGAAAAAACTAACAAGCAAGCCAGAACTGTATCCCCCTTCATAGTGGCTAGATGCTTAACCGAAACTCTCGGTGCTGGGTACAAGGTTACCAAAATGGCCAGCGGGGATCTACTCCTTGAGATACGTGACAAAGACCAATTCGATAAACTGAACACCCTCACATTGTTTGGAGACACACCCATCAGTATTACGCCACACAGGTCCATGAACTCATCTCGCGGAGTCGTATCGGACGCAGATTTGCTTGACCTGACCGAAGCTGAACTTTTGGAAGGATGGAAGAGCCAGAACGTGACAAACATACAGCGTATTAAGATAAGAAGAGATCAAAAAGAAATACCAACCATACACTTAGTACTGACCTTTGCTACGAGCGATTTGCCGGAAACCATTCAGACTGGGTATACAAAGACATCCGTGAGGCCATATATTCCCAACCCCCGCCGTTGCTTCCAATGTCAGAGATATGGCCACGGCTCGCAAAGCTGTCGTGGCCGGAAAACTTGTGCTCTATGTGGAGTCGTGGGCCTTGCCTCCGACAACTGCGAAGCACCTGCACACTGTGTGAACTGTGGTGGTAATCATGCCGTGTACTCGCGTTCCTGTTCTTTCTGGAAAAAAGAAAAAGAGATCATCACTTTAAAGATAAAAGAAAACATTACATTTAAAGAAGCAAGAAAAAGAGTCTCGCCATTTTATGGCCCCACATATGCTGATGCGGCGCGCCAGGGGGCAGTGTCGCACCAGCCCTCGCCACTCCTTCGCCCTGCGCAGAGCGAGCCATTGGCTGTGGCGCCTGCCCCCTAGGCGGCAGTAGCTGAGTCTATTCCGCCTACTATTGAACAGAGACCAGAGACTTCAGGGTCCTCGGGTCTCAAAGCCTCACCTCGCCAGGCGAGGCCCAAACTTCGAAAAACCAGCTCGCATGAGCATCCAAAGCTTCCGAGGAGGCAATGGATACGGCGGCACCCCTTGTGCCAAAAGAACGGCGCGGCTCTCTGGAGCGCGCCAAGAGAACTAAAAAGCTCATAACAGGGCCTGATAATAGCCCTGTTATTTGAGCTTGACCTTTCAGCTTAAACAAGTCACTCCCTTAACGTACACACAGCACTACTTTACTTCCAATATGGAAACACAAATTATGCATTGGAACGTTAGAGGACTCCTTAGGAACCTCGACGACGTCCAAGAGCTTTTATACAAACACTCACCTCAAGTGCTGTGCGTACAGGAAACACACCTAAAATCCTTCAATACAAATTTTTTACGTGCTTACGTCATATTCCGAAAGGACCGAGAAGATGCTGTTGCGTCATCCGGTGGCGTAGCCATTATTATTAACCAAGGAGTAGCGTGTACATATTTACCACTCCAGACATCCCTTGAGGTGGTGGCTGTTCGAGCGGTACTTTTAAACAAACTCGTCACCATCTGCTCTTTGTATGTACCTCCCCACCACCGTCTTGAAAGACGTGAATTTCAGTCTTTAATAGACGACCTTGCTGAACCCAATTTGCTTCTTGGGGACCTAAATGCACATAGTGGACTCTGGGGCGATTCTCGCTGTGATGCACGAGGTCGTCTCATTGAACAATTTCTCTTCTCTTCCGGTGCCTGTTTGTTGAATAGGAAAGAGCCAACATACTATAACGTTGCTAACAAAACTTACTCGTCTATAGACCTCAGCATCGTATCACCTTCACTCCTACCCCTACTGAAATGGAAAATTATAAATAATCTATATGGAAGTGACCATTTTCCTGTAGTGTTGAGTTCACGAACAACATATGAATGTCCTCTACATGTTCCCAAATGGCTGATAAACAAAGCAGACTGGGAACAGTTCCACAACACTACACGTTTGAGTTGGACAGACATATGTAGGTTAAACATAGATGAAGCTGTGCAGTACTTCACAGCTTTTCTAACTAACGCAGCAGCCAGGTGCATACAGCAAACATCTGGAATGCCCGGCAAACGACACGTCCCATGGTGGAACACAGAGTGTCGTAATGCGTGAAAGGAACAGAACAGGGCATGGAGATTGCTTCGTAACTCACCAACAGCCGAAAATCTTGACACCATCAAGAAAATAAAGTCTCAAGGAAGGAGAACGCGTCGGCAGGCCAGAAGAGAAAGCTGGCAGAAGTTTTTGTCAGGGATCAATTCATACACACAGGAGGCTAAAGTCTGGAACTTGGTCGGTAGGATAGCAGGGAAACAAGTACACACACTTCCACTCGTAAACACTCAAGGTGATACCTTGGAAGATCAGGCAAACTTCCTCGGGGCACATTTTGAACGGGTATCCAGCTCGTTCCACTATACTGACACTTTCCAAAAATACAGAACAAGAATAGAAAAGCAGAAACTCGAACATAAATCCACTAGATACGAGGCATATAACCAAGCTTTCAGTCTAGCGGAGCTCCGAACATCTCTAAACTCCTGCAGTACTTCTGCCCCAGGTTCTGACCGTGTGGTGTTTGAAATGTTAAAAAACCTACCAGCCGAAACACGAAAAACTTTACTTTGTTTGTACAATGCTATCTGGTTTTCTGGCACTATCCCTACCTCCTGGAAAGAGGCTATTATTATTCCCATTTTAAAAGAGGGCAAGGGCCCTTCTTTAGCTTCAAGTTATAGGCCCATTGCACTTACAAGCTGCTTGTGCAAAGTATTCGAAAAAATGATAAACTGGCGACTTGTACATATTCTTGAAACAAACAATTTGCTCGACCCATTTCAGTGCGGGTTTCGAGAAAGTAGATCCACCACAGACCACGTTGTTCATATCGAGGCACAGATCAGAGACGCCTTCGTTCATAAACAATATTTTCTCTCTGTGTTCCTCGATATCGAAAAGGCTTATGATACAACATCGCGTTTCGGAATTCTAAAAGACCTGTCCCACCTTGGTGTGCGCGGAAGAATGTTTCATATAATCTAAAGTTACCTGTCGAACCGGACATTCCGTGTCCGTCTGGGCAGTGTGCTCTCCCAAACATTTGTCCAGGAAACAGGCGTGCCACAAGGTGGTGTGCTTAGTTGCACACTTTTTATTATCAAAATGAATTATTTGCACTTGTCCATTCCCCGCAATGTGTTCTATTGTACATATGTCGACGACTTTCAGCTTGGCTTCAAGTCATGCAACTTGGCCATGTGTGAGCGGCAGGTTCAGCTGGGTTTAAATAGGGTCTCCAAATGGGCAGATGAAAACGGATTTCGACCTAACCCACAAAAAAGCACGTGTGTCTTGTTCTCTCGAAAGAGAGGCATGCACTCGGAACCTGACATTCGACTGAACGGGCAATGTCTGTCCGTCAAAGCCGAGCATAAATTCTTAGGCTTAATCTGAGACAACAAGTTGACCTTCGTACCGCACATCAAGTATTTAAAAACAAAATGTTTAAAAGCCATGAATGTTATAAAAGTGTTGTCACGTACTACTTGGGGTAGTGATAGGCAATGCCTCATGAATCTGTATCGGAGCCTCATTCGCACCCGCTTAGATTATGGGGCCGTTGTTTATCAGTCTGCAACTCAAAGTGCTTTGAAGATGCTGGACCCCGTGCACCATTTGGGCATTTGCCTTTCTACGGGTTCTTTTCGTACCAGCCCTGTAGAAAGCCTTCACGTTGAGTCAAATGAATGCTCGCTTCACCTACAAAGAACTTACATGTCCTTTGTATATTTTTTTAAGGTGAAAGCAGACAAGAAGCACCCCTCGTACGCTACCATTAATGATCTGTCGAGCTCCATTCTGTTTCAAAACAGGCCTTCAATGAGGCAGCCCTTCTCAGTTCGCCTTAAGTGTCTAGCTGAAGAAACTGAAGTGTCACTTGAACACAGTTTAATGGCTCCTGTAGCATACCCGCCACCGTGGCAGTGGCAGACTATAGACTGTGATGTGTCTTTCCTAGAAGTTACAAAACATGCACCTATTGCCCATATCCGAACATACTTTCTGGAACTTCAACACAAATACACACGTCCTGAGTTCTTCACAGATGCCTCCAAGACTAACTCCTCTGTGTCCTACGCTGCTGTCGGCCCATCCTTTTCGGATGCTGGCCCTCTACATCCAGGCACAAGTATCTTCACAGCGGAAGCTTACGCGATACTTGTGGCAGCTAAACACATCAAACAATTACAAATACAAAAATCAGTAATTTATGAAGACTCCCTCAGTGTGGTAACGGCTCTGCACAGTTTTAAAAAAATAAAAAATCCGGTCCTTGTCTCACTTTACTCCATTTTGTGCACACTCTACACACTCAAACAACATGTTGTAGTGTGCTGGGTGCCGGGGCACCGTGAGATCCAAGGCAACGTGAGGGCGAATCAGCTCGCTGCATCCGTCCATGAAAGCACTGCCCCTACACCCGTATTAATCCCGGCCCTTGATCTTAAGCCGTCTCTCAAACGAAACCTCAGGGACTACTGGCACAGCAAGTGGGATACACACACACAAAACAAACTACACGTTATCAAGCCACACCTTGGCCATTGACCACCAGTATCAAAATCACGTCTAACAGAGGTAACACTAACAAGACTCAGGATAGGACACACATACACGACACACACACACATCTTTTGTCCAGTGGTGATCCAATATTGTGTGATAAATGTGGTGAGGCATTAACAGTTCTTCACGTTTTAATTCAATGTAAACAGTTAGACACTCTAAGAAGACTACACTTTCCATTACCCTACCGACAGCATATACCTTTACACCCTGCAATGTTCGTTGGTAGGGAACCACTTTTTAGTCATAAATCATTGTTAGCGTTTTTAAAGGAACTTCATAATTTTCATATCATATACCCAGGCATACCATACCACGACCTCTCTAGAGAGGTTTTTGCTGCGGTGGCTACACAGGAAAGCACTTGCCTCACAGCCCTTGGACGCAAGGGTATGAACGAGTGAGGTACTTGTGCTAATGCCATACATGTCCACCATAGTTTTTCATTATCACTAACTTCTGTCACCTATTCACATCACACACACCTTTCACGGCATGGTCATAATTTTATTACTTGTATGTTTTACCCGCCTTATTGCGAGGAATTTCATGGCCCTTATACAGCCGCTAATCACATCATTGTCCACATTCTTTGTCCCATGAACTGGCGCTCTTTGGCCATCGAATGGCCCTTGCGCCAAAAAACACCATATATTATCAATGTTTAGTGGTGGCACAATTTCTTTTCATGTAATTCACCCTTTCTCTAACGGAATGAACTTCTGTAAATAGTGTTTTTGACTATGTTTTCGCTTTTGGGTACTCCACCTCGCGCGCTTATGAAAAGTTGTTTTCCCCCTAAACAACTTTCTTGAGCAGGGGGGTATTTGTAAGGAAAGGACACAAAAGTGCTGTGTTTAGGTACGATTTGTGGTTAAAAGGACCTCAAAGCGCCGAGCAACGTCAAACCAAAACTGAAGAAGACGAGCGGAGGGCAGGTGGCACGAAGGCGATAACAAGAAATGAAAACGAAGAGGAGAAGAACAAGGAACGTGCGGAAAAGAGCTCCAGGGTAGAGGCCACGAAGGCAGACGAAGCGGTGCGCTGCTCGAGAGGACGAGTTCCTGGCAGCGTTCCTGAGCCGGACGTGGAACCCGTACGTGTTGGCCAGGTCGAGCTCCGGTGTGTCCGTTCGAGGTAGAGTCCGTCGGCCTGTACAAGGTCCAAGGACGGGGCCTGCTGAACGGCTCCTGCCTGGGTGCAGTGGCCGGGAGCAGGTTCGTGGGCGAGGCCTACCGGGCGTGGTCCTCGTGAGCCGTGGCCTGACCCTGGACCTCAGGAGTTGCGACCCTGACTGCTGGGTTGGCCGCGACGTCCGACTAAACGGCGCTGCACACGGTAGCGCATCCGTGTGCCTTCAGCCGTTCCAGCCGTGCCACCTTTGCCCTCGCGCACATCGACGACCGCATCATGTCGGGACGACGGGGACCCAAACTGTGAGGCAGCGGTTTCTGCTTGCGAACCGAGAACTATACGCGCTGGACACTGAGTAAGCGTACCCGCGAGCTCTCCGCATAATAGAGGTCTGACTCTCGTGCAGGTGGCGTGATGCTTGGCATGTAGGCTTGGATATATAGCTTTATTTTCACCTGCCATTTTCTCTCTAGTGTGAAATCTAAAGCTTCTTTTGTTCGCATCAATTGTTGATGTTAATCCTTTTTCGTCCGCTATCGACAAACATAGTGACGAACGTCCATAACCATTACACCTGGCTTCGAACTGGAAACGCTTTAAGCAAAAATTTCACTTGTTTCTCCAGGCGACAGCGTCGAAAGAACATCCCAGGACCGAATCGTCGAAAGCAGCCCTCCTGCTCAGCGTTGCCGGAGACGACGCCCTTGAGAATTTGAATTTGAAATTTGAATTTGGTCACTTGAAAATTTCATCCTCAAGTGACCAAAGTAACCTGCAATGTAACCTTTATGCTGTCTCTGATTGGTGTGAGAAATGGTCCATGGAACTGAACTGTGACAAATCTGTATTGCTCCAGGTAACTAACAAAAAAATGCATTCACGTCCTCCTACAGGCTCAATAATCACACGCTGAAACAAGTAGACGAATATAAATATCTAGGAGTTACTATAACAAGCCGACTAACTTGGTCCAGTCACATTAACAAAATTTGCGCATCGGCCTCCAGAAAACTCGGGTTCCTCAGGCACAAACTAAAAGCCGCTCCTCCACGTGTTAAATGCTAGCTTATAATTCCATTGTTAGGCCGCAACACGAGTACGCAAGCGCAGCATGGGACCCATTCCTTAAAAAAGACATTCACAAATTAGAAATGGTGCAAAGAAAGGCAGTCCTGGTTCATCTTTAACAGCTATCATAGCCGAGCTTCTCCATCGCTTCTCATGGAAAACAATATAATGACCCTGGAACACAGGAGGCAGGTTGCGCGTCTAAGATTTCTGTTTTTGCTTAATTCGCAACAATTCAATATTAATCCAGGACTTTATATTCAGCCCTGCTAATCTCGTTCAACTCGAAGCACCCATGAGCACAATCTAACTCCAATTTTTGCACGCACTAATCTTTTTAAGCACTCCTTCTTTCCCCGCACAATCGAGCAGTGGAATAGCTTGCCTGTTGATGTGTTTTAGTCGCTTGATGTGTCGGATTTTGAAAAGCGTGTACTTTCTGCAATATTTTAAACATTCACTGTGCCGCTATGTTTCTTTGTGTACTGCTATATTTTTTTCACACTTGTTGGACTGTTTTCAGAATTGTGTACCAATTTACCATGCGGATTGATGCTTTCTATGTTATTAATCTCTGCCCACCTGCTTGGTCTTCGGACTGCAGTATGTCTTAAATAAATAAAAAAATAAAAAATAAATAATAATAGACACGTTCAACACCTTCTAGTTCGTGGATGGAGAAAACCGGGAAGACTACGGAACTATCGTGCAAAAGCTTGAAGCCTACTGCTCTGAGGTGGGAAATGAAGTTCATGAACGATACTTGTTTCGCTTGAGGAACCAAGCTGAGGGAGAGCAGTTTGAAAAATTTCTTCGTGACCTTAAGAAGCAGGCAGAGCAGTGCAACTTCGGTGTTTTAAATGATTCAATGGTGAGAGACCAGCTAGTGTTTGGCACTAACGATGCAAAACTTCGAGAGAAATTGCTTCAGGAAAAGAACCTAACGCTGCAGAAATCCGAAGAAATGTGCAAAGTTGCAGAAGCGTTGACGCAAAAGAAGGTAGTATGGCGCAAAGGCAACAATGTGACACACGCTATCGCAAAAAGGACAGCAACGAAGTATATAGAATAGACAATCAGCGTCAAGGCAGTGATTATCAGTGTACGAAGTGTAACCGCCAGCACAAACCACGCCAGTGTTTCGCTTATGGAAAGCGATGCAACGTTTGCAATAGGCTTCATCATTTCGCGGTGTGCTGCCCGACACATATAGGCAAGGACGAAGTAAGGGAAGTAACCGAGCAAGGTGTCGTCGATACCTTCGACATCCTTCAAGTAGGTAATGAGAGCGGAAGAGGCAAGGATTGGAAAGTGACGGCACATGTTGCCAATCAAGAAGTACTGTTTAAGGTTGACACCTGGCTCCCAGGCTAACCTCCTTCCTTTTGCTGTTTACCGAAAGATGGCAACAGAATGTCAGTTGAAGTAAGGTCTCTAGATGAAACAAGGTAGAGTCATTCATTGTTCTCGAGCCATCCTCCTCACTCTCTCGATTACTCCTCTTTTTCTGTGCCATCGGCGTCTGTAATTGGTGCATTACTTGCACATGATCTTGAAAATGGCTGGTGGTGTTATTTATTATTATGCAAAAGGTTCAAAACGAGTACGCATGCGCATATGGCTCCAGCCGGATTCTCCCCGTGACCAAAGACAAAATCGTAGCCAGAACATAAACTGAAGAGGAGGAGCGTTTCGGTGTGCGCTAAGTCGACCAAGATTGTTTCGCCATGCTCGTTCAATGCAACATCTGCGTTTTTCAGCAATGCTGCGTTGCCGTAAACAACAGTAAATGGTTTCGCTCTCTTCAACTTACCTCGTGCTTTCCGAGATGAAGCGCACCATGAAGTGCAACTATGAACCATTTCACGCGAAGGCTTTCGTGCAACTCCGTCAACGTATGTCGACGTGGATCTGCGAAGCAGAGTTCACTTGTCGGTTTTTATTGAAACGCCAGGCGCGCGTCTAATGCGTGTCTAGTGCATGCCAGTTGATACAAATACAGTGTGGGTATGTACGTATACAGAACAGCTGTAGGTTGTAATAAACGCACCTTCAGAAACATTTCCCTCTTGACCAGTTCCCGCTTGAGCCGAAACGCGCTGCTTCGAGACACCTCACCAGTAGAACTCTCACTTTTCAGGAAGTTCCCAGCACCCCATCAGAATCACTTGGCATCACGATTGTCCAAATGGGCACATTTAAAAAAAACGTCATCGCAGTGCTGCTGGACGAGTGTTCGTACCAGTCTGGCCATAGTTTTTTTTTTCTTGCGTGTGCACAATCCGGTTGTAATCAATCGTCACAACGTCACGCTCTGTGGCCACTTACAGGATCCAGCAAGAAGCACGTTCACTGTGTCACAGCACGAACGAAACACAATCGGAGAAGTGGACTAGTTAGAACTGGACGAAATACCACGGCCGTGGAACTAAAATGTACCACGCGAGACGCCATGGCTAGTGGTGTAAAGTATAGAACTGCCCAACGTTGCCAGTTGAGTAACGCACATCCCGCTTGCTCTTGTGTTGTGCCGTTTATGTTCATAAAGGTAACTGTTTATTCTACGTCTTATTTCGTTCTATTTTGTTTCGTTTACATCTATTCACCGTAGCAATAGAACCGAAACATTCGCTTTTGGATGAAAGCTTTAAACCTTCTAGGGGGCGCTTCAGGCAAATAAGCGAGGAGGAAAAGGGAGGGTGTCGCTACATTGGAAACTTGTTTCATCTAGGGACCTTAAGTTGAAGCCCTCAAATTCAGTACTTCGAGCATACAACGGAGGAGAGATCAAGAAATTCAGGAGGACGTCACAAAGTGTCACTATAGGAGAGACAAACTTTCTTCGTTGTAAAGCGTGCTCAGGCCATACTTGGCTTGGATGCTAGTGAAAGTTTAGGTCTCTTTAAAGTACTGTAGGCATAGTTGACGCTTGCCACGAGCATGATGTACTACACGACTTCAAGCACGTCTTTCAGGGTTTTGGATGTCTCAAGCAGCCGTACGGCATGGTGCTGCAACCAGGAACAGTGCCTGTCGTCCAGCCAGCACGCCGCGTGCCGCTCGCATTACGTCAGCCGCTTCATGAGGAGCTTGAAAAAATGGCGCCTGCTGGGATTATCAAGAAGCCAACCGCCCCAACAGACTGGGTGAGTCCTTTGGTTTTGGTGCAGAAGAAAGACCGTAGTCTAAGAGTATGCATGGATCCGAGGCGCATCAATGAACATATCAAGCGGCAGCATTATCAGCTTCCCAAACGGTAAGATATCGAAGCAGTACTTGCTGGATCTGCATACTTTAGCAGATCGAACGCGAACTCCAGATTTCACCAGAATCCTTCAGACGAGCGAACTTCCAAGATATGCACTTTTGCAACCCCACTCAGCAGATACAGGTATCTTCAGTTGCCTTTCGGCATTTCATCTGCACCGGAAGTTTTTCAGCAGACAATGAGCCAGGTTTTTGACGGTTTGCCAGGCGTTCATATTTACATCGATGACATCCTAGTGTGGGGCGAAACGAAAACTGAGCACGATGATAGACTGGCGGCAGTTTTGCAGGCGGCTGAGAAAGCTGGCTTGATGCTAAACGCACAAAAATGTGAATTTGGGTTGACAGAAATACAGTTCTTGGGTGACGTGATCAGTCGGAAAGGCATATCGCCCAGCCCGAAGCTCATTCAAAGTTTGAGGAATGCGCCGCCGCCAGAATCGAAGGCCGATGTTCAGCGCATGCTCGGGGTACTAAACTACTTTCGCAAGTACGTCCCACGCCTGTCGGAAAGAACTACGCTACTACGTGATCTTATCAAGTCCAAACACATTTCTGAGTGGACTGAAAACAACGCAAAAGAATGGAAAGCAGTCGCTCACATCTTAACTTCAATGCCAGTGCTAGCCATCTTTGATCCCAGAAAGACAATTAGGATAACATGCGATGCTTTGAAAGGTGGTGTAGGTGCAGCGCTTCTGCAGTGTCAGGTGGACAACAGCTGGCGACCGGTTGCCTACGCTTCCCGTGTCCTGACTGAAGCCGATCAACGGTATGCATAAATTGAGAAAGAGGCACTAGGCATTGTTTTTGCGTGCAAAAAGTTCTATCAATTTGTGTACGGCCAGAAATTCATCATCAAAACCGATCACAAACCATTACTTTTAATAGCAAGCAAGAAAATTTCTTACATGCCCCTGCGCTTGCAGAGATCTCTTCTGAGGCTTATGAAATACTATTATTCTTTGCAGTTCGTCCCAGGAAAGGATCTTCTACTAGCAGATATGCTGTCACTAGCATCTCCATCGATTATAAATGACAACACTGGGGCAACGTAGGACGTCAACGTTCATGCCGTACAACTCATGGGCGCAATAGTCACCGTAAATACGCGCCGTAAACTAGCGAACGCATCTGCCCAGGACTACTACTTAAATGCGGTCATCGGCAAGGTAACCGCTGGTGAAGAGGTACAAGGTGAATTAAAGCCATTTTCCGCGGACTTGACAGTCGTGAATGGAGTTTTGTTGAAGGGCAGCAAAGTCTTGGTACCGAGAAGCATGCGGCGCGAAATCCTAGACAGAGTTCACGCCGGCCATATCGAATTGCGCAAGTGCAAAGCAAGAGCCAGAAGTCTGATTTTTTTGGCCAGGACTTAACAGTGACATAACTCAGCTTATTCAGAGCTGTCGCACTTGCAAGAAATACGCCTACAAGCAACCCCAAGAGCATCCGCTTTTCCGCGAGACTCCAGCATGCCCATGGTATAGGGTTGGTGCAGACATATTTCAGTATGCCGGGCAATCATATGTCGTTGTGTTTGATGCTCTTTCAAATTTCCCAGAAGTCAAGCAACTATGTAACAGAACGGCAAGGACCACAGTAGAGGCTCTCAGTGCTATCTTTTCCCGCCAAGGAGTTCTGGTTGAGGTATGCACGGACAACAGCCCACAATTCACCAGTTACGAGTTCGCGCTCTTCACGAAACAGTACGACTTCGTACACGTCACATCAAGCCCGGGCTACCCCCAATCCAACGGACTGGCAGAGAAAGGCGTCCAAGTAGTCAAGCGTATCCTGAAAAAATGCGCCCGACTCAAGGAGAGACTTCTGGTTAGGTCTGTTGGCCCATTTATCATCACCTTTAGAAGATGGACGATCACCAGCTGAGCTACTGCAAGGCAGGCGCCTTAGAAGTAACATTCCTGATTTTAACGAAGTCGCCAAAACGGAAGTGAGAAAGCACCCGCAACTAAAAGAAGGACGACCGATTCCAACTTTGACGCAAGGCACTGTACGAATACGGGACAATGCTTGGTCGCGTATGGGCAGAATTGTCAACACAGCTGGCCCGATGTCTTACATCGTGCAAACAGGACCTCACAACGCGCTCAGACACAACCGACGTCACCTACTTTGCACAAGTGAGGACTATAGTCCTGAGTCAACTGACGAAGAATGTAGCGCGCCTTCTACGCCATCTTGTCCAGCTGCGACTGCCTCCAGAGGGCCTACAGAGTTGCCAGCCTCCAGTGATGAGACACCCTCCAGTGGCTCTACAGATTTGGCACAGCAAGCCTGCATGCTACCTCGTCATGAGCAGTCTCCAGTCATCCAGGCTGAAGTCCCAACGGCGCCAACTGCAGCAGCGATTGCCTGCGCATCAAATTCAGCTCCGAGAAGGTCAACACGCTCAGTCAAGCCACCTCGGCGCCTTGCGTACGATGCAAACTTTCAGCAGCTAGTATAATCTCTTTTGTAAAACTTTTGTACCGACAGAAGAATGCACTGGGCACCTGTTATTCCCCTACAACCGATACGGTACCACACATGCGCAGTGTACATCTACCAAGGTATAAATACGGTGCATGCAATAAAACGAGCCATTCTTGTTCTGCACTCTGCTGTTGCCTCCGTCATTCATCAACACGATACATGGACAAGCCCCAGGGAGCGTCGGTAGGGAGGCCAGCAGGTTGATCGCATAGCTAGTGAGGCGTCGGAGCAGCGGGCAGGAGCAGAGGGCGAGCAGGTGGCGAGGCCGAGAGCGGATCTAGGCAACACGCGGAAGCGAGCGGTGGGGCCACGCAAGCACCCCGCGGTAGCTGCAAGCGAGCGTCACCCGGCAGGCGGTGAGGCGGAGAGCCAACCCAGGCAGCAGGCGGGACCGAGCAGCGTAGCGGGGGGCGAGGCCAGATGAGCAGAACCGGGCGGCCAAGGCAGCAATACATCAGGCAGGTAGCAGGCAATATACAGGCGACCGAGACCAAGGGTAGCCGTGGATATGGGGTGGGTATGGAAAGAGAGAAAGTTGCTGCTGTAGCCGAGTGGGCTCCGGTTGCTTCCACAAACATTGAAAGTGCAGGGAGGTCAAGCCACACAACTACAAAAAGTGAAGTTTATTGTCTTCACACACAAAAAACATGATTTGCATCAATCAGCGAATCTTTGATAGAGCACAGGTTGCAAGGCAGCATTGCGTGTGAACACACACACACACACACACACACACACATACATATATATTGCAACAGCGAGCTGTGATAAGATGGTTTTATTTACAGGAGGTGAACGATGGTCGTTTGCGGCAGCACACTGCGATCGTGCCAAGACTCTTCGTCTTCCTCTGCTTCTCTTCTCTACCTTTTTTAGTCTGTTGCATTCCCCCGCAAGCAGACGAAGCCCGTAGGGCGAGTTATGAATGCACAAGGAGGGCAGAAAGGTTTCAGGCGAGCAACGTCAGTGAGCTGCGTTCTGCTCGATCGTCGATCATTGGACAAAAGACGACCTATTACGTAAGTGAGCTGACTTAGACGCTCCAAAACTACAAATGGGCCTGAATATCATGACAGAAGCTTTTGAAACAATTCCACGCTTGCGTTGCGGTGTCCAAAGTAACACCAAGTCACCTTTTTCGAATAAAACCTGTTCGTGACGGTCATCGTATCGTTCCTTCGAACGACGTTGAGAGGCCAGTGTACGAAGACGAGCGATTCGACGGGCTTCTACCGCGAGGCACAGGCTGTTTGATACAGAGTCGTCATTGTGTAGAATGAAGGGTAAGAAAGTGTCTAGAGGGCTTAGTGGGAACCTGGCGTACAACAGATAAAATGGGCTGAAGTTCGTTGTTTCATGTTTTGCCGTGTTGTACGCATACGTGATAAAAGGCAGCCCTTCATCCCAGTTCTTGCGATTGGAAGAAACGTACATGGCAAGCATGTTGGTCAGCGTTCTGTTTCTCCGTTCAACGAGGCCATTCGTCTGTGGGTGATACGGTGTGGAATGACGGAACTGTGTCGTGCACATGCGTAGTAATCCTTCAACGTCATCGGCAGTGAACTGGCGACCATGGTCGCTCATAATAACACGCGGTGGGCAATGGCGAAGGACCACGGAGTGAAGCAAGAAGTCCGCTACGGATGCAGCGGTAGAAGAGGGAATAGCTGTGGTTTCGGCATACCGCGTAAGATGATCTAGGCAGACGATTATCCAACGCTTCTTATTGTTAGATAACGGAAATGAACCCATAATGTCAATTCCTACTTGTTCAAAAGGTGTGCTGGGTGGTGTTAACGGCTGAAGGGGACCTGGTGTTGCGGTGACCGGGCGCTTGTGACGTTGGCACGTCTCGCAGCTAGCGACGTAACGCTTCGTCGTTTCGTACATCTTGGGCCAGTAAAAGCGTTCCTGCGTGCGGTTCTAATGAAGCCGAAGTGACCGGACGTCGCATCGTCATGCATGACACGTAGAACATCGGAGCGAAGGCTCTCGGGGACAACTAGAAGAAAACGTGCTCCAGGTCTGGGGTAGTTAGTTTTATAGAGCAACTTGTCTCGGACAGTAAAGCGACCGCTGTGTTGGGAGGCACGTGCGGCGGCAAAAAGAGGATCCAAGTTGAGATCGTTGCAATGTTCTCTCTGGAAATCAGCCGCGTTGGGGAACGTGCTTGTAACAGCAGCAAGGCAGTCGTCAAAATTCTCAGCATCGCAGTCGGTAGTAGCAAGAGGAATCCGAGAGAGGCAGTCTGCGTCAGCGTGACGACGGCCACTCTTGTACGACACCGTAAAGTCATATTCCTGAAGTCGCAGCGCCCAACGTGCGAGGCGGCCAGAGGGGTCACGCAAACCGACCAGCCAGCATAACGAATGGTGATCGGTAATTATCTTAAATGGCCTCCCGTAAAGATAACAACGAAACTTCTGTACAGCGAAAACAGCTGCCAGACATTCCTGTTCCGTAACTGTGTAATTGCGTTCTGATTTCCTCAGGCAACGGCTGGCATATGCCACGACATGCTCTGTGCCATTGTGACGTTGTACAAGCACCGCGCCTACACCGATATAACTAGCGTCTGTGTGGACCTCAGTCGGGCAAGATGGATCGAAGTGACGCAACAGTGGTGCTGACGTTAGTACAAACTTAAGTTGTGAGAATGCGGCGTCACAATCTGGTGTCCGGTTGAAGGTTGCATCCTGTCGCAAGGCGTTTGTCAGCGGATACACGATCTCCGCAAATCGTGGAACAAAACGACGAAAATATGAGCATAGGCCGACAAATGAGCGAAGTTCTCGTGCGTACTGCGGTGATTTAAAAGAGCTCACTGCTTTTCATCTTGCGAGGATCGGGTCTGACGCCTTCCTTGTCGACCAAGTGCCCCAGCACGAAAGTTTGACGTTCGCCAAAGCGACTTTTTTTTAATTCAGAACCAACCCGGCTTTTTCGATGCAGTCGAGAACAAGACTGAGACGGTTGTTATGTTCCTCAAATGTACGGCCAAAGATCACAACATTGTCAAGGTTGCACATGCATATCTCCGATTTTGGACTACGTAATACTGTGTCCATAAATCTGTCAAAGGTGGCTGGAGCATTACAAAGGCCAAAAGGCATGATATTAAATTCAAATAAGCCATCCGGAGTTATGAAAGCAGTCTTTTCTTTGTCGCCGGGTTCCATGGGTATTTGCCAATAACCTGACCGCAAATCAAGCGTTGAAAAATAGGAAGCGGCATGCAAGCAATCTATGACGTCATCAATCCGTGGTAAGAGATATACATCTTTCTTCGTCATAGTGTTTAGACGCCTGTAATCTACGCAGAATCTCCAGGAACCATCCTTTTTCTTGACAAGAATTACCGGTGCTTCCCACGGGCTGAGCGACTCTTGCACGACCCCTTTGTTCAGCATGTCCTTTACTTGTTCGGCGATAACTTTGCGCTCAGAGGATGACACTCGGTAGGGCTTTTGGCGGACGGGGTGTGCACAGCCAGTGTCTATTCTGTGACGAGCGCGGGACGAGGGTAACTGAAGGGGTGCATCTCTATGTTTGAAGTCGAAAGCAGCAACATGCCGGGAAAGGACCTGCACCAGCGCTTGCCGTTCCGTCGTACTGAGAGTCTTGCTGATCATAGCGAGCATTAGATCTTCATTATGGCGAATATCACAAGCAGAGGAAGAGGTGGGGAGGTCCGTAGCTATTGCTGCTATCGAGTAGCATGAGGCTTCATCAAAGAGAGCTATCTTCATTCCGCGAGGAAGCACAACCGGCGTGGCAGAACAGTTCAGCGCCCACAATGTTGCTACTCCTTTTGTCATGCACACAACAGAACAAGGCACAAGTATGTCCTTCTTAAAACAGTTCTTGAGTAGAGGCCCCACTACGAGGTCAACACAAGCATCATCAACCGCTGTGGAAGAGACTCGAACGGGTGTCAGGCACCAAGATGGTGCTATCACTTCATCAATCACACTAAGTGTGTTCCTGTCTTCGCCACGGTAGTCTTCTTCGAAAGCGACGGTAAAAACAAATTGTTTGGTGATATTTCCCCACTACCACAGTCAACGGAAGCACCGCATTGCTCCAGGAAATCGATACCAAGAATGACATCGTGTGAACAACGAGATATAACCAGAAATTCCTATACAAAGACTTTTCCAGCCAATGAAACACTGACAGCACATACACCAAGAGGATTAAGCCACTCGCCACCTACACCACGAAAGGTGATTGTATCGTCCCACGAAAACATAACTTTGCGACCTAAGCGGTTTCTGAAGGCCACGCTCATCACAGACACAGTCGCCCCAGTGTCAACTAACGCCATCGTCTGTACTCCATCACTCAACACATTCACTTTGTTTTTGATCATACCAATAGGCAGAGGTATATCTTGAAAAGACCGTCCGGTGACCTCACCTCCATTGGCCGCGGATGCTAGCTTCCCGGCGGCGGAGAAGAACGACGCAGAGGAGATAGCGAGCGACGAGAACGGTTCGATGGTGGTGTCAAACTCCGCTCAGATGCTGGCGAATCACTGCGTCTGGTCTCACGCGAAAAACAGTTCCTTGGAAACAAGTTGGTTGTCCGCAGTTCATATGAAGCACCGGATCTTGGTGGCGAAGACATGGCTGGTGTCCTTCGTGATTGGCGGCGTCGTTTGCGGCAATACCGAGCAATATGCCCAGTGAAACCACAGTTGTAGCACACGGGAGGGTCACGATTTATACTATATTCAATGGAACGTATCCTGGGCCTCTGCTGTTGGCGAGGAAGTTCGTTATCACGCGAAGAACGGGTTTCTGCCACTCTCTGGAATTCATTGTATTCGTCGTAAGTTACATCTTGGTAGTAGGGTTGGTACTGTCCTTGCCGCAGCGGGACGTAGTCCGGCTGAGAGCCCTGAGTATAAGAATGTGGCTGTGCTCGTCGTGATCGTGTGTCACAGACAGGGCCTCCTACGTATAGACGTGGCTGATACTGAGGTGTGGCATTAGAATTCTCAAAGTCCTCCGCCACTCGGTGCGAGGAGAATGAAGCAACGTTTCACTCAAACTCTGGTGGCTGATAGGGGGAATGAGTGCTTGGGCGGTTTGCCACTTGCGCGTACAGGCCGAGTTCTTCACGTACTATCTGCCGGATTGTTGTTGCAAGATCAAGCGCCTGGTTGCTGTCTATGCTCGCGATGGTCGTCACATTGGGTAGCCTGCCGAACTTTGGCGTGATGCGCCTCGTCTTTAGTTGCTCAAAATTGCGGCAATGACGAATGACATCGGTGACAGATGTCAAGGTGACTTTCGCGATGAGGAAGCTGTAAACATCCTCGGCGATTCCTTTTAGAATGTGCCCGACTTTGTCTTCCTCAGACATTCTGGAGTCAATGGTCCTACATAGCTTTATGACTTCCTCAATGTAGGTCGTGCAAGTTTCACCTGGCACTTGAGCGCGCTGCATTAGCATCTGTTCTGCTCTTTTCTTTATCGTTGTTGGGTCGCCGAAACGCTCTTTGATTTCAGAAACAAATCTGTCCCACGTCGTTAGCGTTTCCTCCCGATTCTCACACCACAATTAACTGCAGTATCCGTCAGAAAGAACGCGACGTACAAAAGCTGAGAAGCGGCATCCCATTTTTTAGCGGCGCTCACCCGTTTGTAATGGATGAGCCAAGCCTTGACGTATTCATCTGGTCAGCCGGCAAAGGGACGAGCATCTCTCAATTGTGGAGCCGAACTGGTCGGCGCAGAAGTCGAGAGGGGTCGGTGCTCATTTGCGTTGTGGGACATGTCCAGACCAGATGGATTCGGTGGAAGTCCAGCAATGCGACGGCTCCGTCGAAGAACTTGCGGTTCACCTTCCGTCTTCGGATGTCGATTACCCAGCACGTCCACCACAACTGTAACAGCGAGCTGTGATAAGATGGTTTAATTTACAGGAGGTGAACGACGGTCGTTTGGGGCAGCACACTGCGATCGTGCCAAGACTCTTCGTCTTTCTCTGCTTTTCTTCTCTACCTTTTTCTAGTCCGTTACAATATATATATATATACTATATATATATATAATATATATATATATATATATATATATATATATATATATATATTATCAGGGGTAAAGACAAAAACGAGAACAAGCTGCCTGTATGCATATTTACATTACAAATGGGTACATACCGGTTTGCGAAGCCTGCTGTTTATGTACCTTTCTGATTTCTGCAGGGTACCAGCATAGAAGCGCAGAGCATGTATAAATTATTGCAATAACAAAGAGAGCGTATGCACGCTGTGATATCAATGGGCGGCGAAATTCGTCGGTAAAAAAGTGTACACAATGTTTTATCCGACAAGGTTGCGGGTAAGGGTGGCCAGCCCAACAATACATAAATTCTAGGTATGGAGGGAGCTACACTCACACAGAGGTTACTAGAGGACCAGCGGAATAGCCGAAAAAAATGCAAAAGAATAATGCACGTTTTGGGAAACACAGCTCGTCCCTCTCCTATTTAAAAAACAGGAGGGGAGAGGAGAAAACTTCAGCCTGGTCGAGAGAAAAGGATGGGTACTTATTGCCCAGTAGGCGAGGGTTAGGTATGTTGTTTGGAAAGCATTGAGGCCCTGGGACCGGCGAGGGAACCATAAAGGTGATTAAAAGGAGGTGACAGGGAAGCGCAGCTTGCCTCTATGTATTAAAGAAAACCTCGTGTACCAGCGGCGGAGGAACTTGTCTTCGCTGCTAGATTTGAGTTGCTCGGACAGGTACCACCACAGGACTTGGCGGATCCTCGCGACCGCTGGGAAGGCTGCCCGTTCCGGCTTGTGTCATGCCTCAGCAAGGCTGCGGCGCTTCCACAAAACAAAAAGCGTGCACAACACCATCAGCTTGGCGAAAGAGCTCTTATTCCTGCTGAGCGCTGGAGGTGGACAGAGGCGAAATTCCCTCACGATTAATCGCCACACTAGCTTGACTGCGGGGCACTCATACAGAGCGTGTGCCAAGGTTTCGTCGTAGCGTCAGTTGGGGCAGCGAGGGGAAGGCACCATGCCTAGCCTGTGCAGGTGCTGGAGGATTGGGAGCACGTGCCAAGTCTTGCACCACACGAAGTCTTCTGCAGGTTTGGTGATTGCTCACCCGTCCCTAGTCGCTTTCCTTTGCCACTTCCTTGACCGCCTGTTTTGTTCCGGAGTAGTCTGGTGCCGTGCGAGGTGTTCTGCAATGCGGTCGGGCGGGGATTCATTATTGTCACGATCGTGGGTCTCTTTCTCCAGCATCGGCATCATGTTTGCGGCAGCCCTATACAAGCATGATGGTGTTTCCACGAGCGGTGCGAGGGGCCTATCCACGTTCAGGAAGGTCGCGCTTCATGCTGCACCAGTATCGCATGATGTTTCTCCCCACGTACTCTGTTGTTTAGAACAGTGCTCTTGCTGTTCTCAAGGCCAGCACTTTGCTAGTAGATAGTACGTGGGTGAGGCCGAGGCCGCCCTCATTCGCTGGGAGATGCAACAGCGTGCGACGGATAGGCGGGGGTATGCCATCCCATATTTAGGCACCGATCTTGTGCGTGAGCCACACTGCCGTCTAAAGGGCATCACGGCGATTCGACTGGCGTAATACGCGAAGGCACAAATGGTGGCCGTGGCCGCTAGGGCATTTTCGCGTATCATCAAGTCTTTGCATCTCAGGCGGTCTATTGCCCCCTGTGCCCGCTCCAGTGCTCGCTGCCAGGTAGTCCCCGCCACGCCGCCGCAGCAAACGTAAATGCCGAGAACCTTCACGGCGTCCACAGCGGTGAGCTCGCCCAACGCTCCGCGTGGGAAGGCCCCGAAAGAGAGTGCTTTGCTCTTGTTTATGTTAAACTGGACACCAGAGACATTAGCATAGGGCGTGAACGTGAGCCATAAATTCTGCAAGCTAGCCGGGTTTTTTTTTTTTTGAACAGCGACACGTCGTCAGCATAAGCCAGGACTTTGATCATGGCCTCACCTGTCAATGAAAAGCCTCCGATGCAGTCGTTGCGGTCAATAATGGTTAGGAGCACTAGCTTCTCCTCACCATAAGATGGAGGTTTCAGGTGTTGTGCCACTACCATGTTTACCATCAACAGAGTAATATAGGCTGGCTGTGAGGCTGTCTGAGCCTAAGGCAGAAATCAGTGGCATGCTCTTAATCGCTAACCGAACTTCTTCCTCTGACGCCTCACTGTGCAACAACTCGGTCTCTTCCCGCGCTAAGCGTGCGAGGTTCCGGCAAATCTCTCCAGTTTGCCTCTTCACGTCTAGTGCACTGACTCGATCTGCTTCCCCGAAGAGGGCCGCGAAGTAGTCATGAAAAGTCATTCTAATCTCGTCCGCGTCAGTAGCGAATGAGCCATCTGGGCGCTTCACCCGCGTAATACGGATCCGACCGTTCCCGGTTAATTCGTTAGAATCTGCGTAAAGGCAGGTTAGTTGAATTATCCCGCTTCCTGTGCAATCGCAGCGCGCGTTCTTGGAGGAGACTTGTGTGCTCAGCCTCCAACATGTCCAAATAGCCCCTCGTAAATGCTGTCAGGGTTTCATCCCCTCTGATGATGCGGATCCTGCGCAGTATTTCGTTGATCCTCCCTGTGATGCGGCGCTTCTTGGCTTTCCCTTCCTCGTTTATGATTCTTCTCCACTCTGCGTTCAAAGCGTCCCAGGATTCCGGGGTTACGTCTAGGACAGTTTCAGAAGCTTGCAGGCACACCCTGATGTGCACAGCGGTGATTTCGTCCCGCAAGAGTGCGGAGTCTAGCCGCCAGCCTTGGTCATCGTTACGGGTTCCAGGGGATTCCTTCAGTGTGGTGACGACAGGGAAGTGGTCGGAATGGCGCGCTAAGTCAGCTAGAGGGGTCAGAATCTCGCACGCATCTGCCGAAGAAAGTAAGAGGTCGGGCTCGTACGTCTGATCTATTCAAGACGCAGCTAGCTGTGAGACGCGCGTCGAGACGAAAAGGTCTCTGTGAGCGTGTAGCCAGACGTTCCTTTGTCACAAATGCCTCAAGATACCGAACAACTCCCTTGCATAGTATGTGGACGTTCCTCGGCCCGGTCCCCTGATTGATTTATTGATTGATTTGTGGGGTTTAACGTCCCGAAAATCACCATATGATTATGAGAGACGCCGTAGTGGAGAGCTCCGGAAATTTAGACCACCTGGGGTTAACGTGCACCCAAATCTGAGCACACGGGCCTACAACATTTCCAGCCTCCATCGGAAATGCAGCCGCCGCAGCCGGGATGGCCCGGTCCCCTGATGTGTCTCTGAGAGTCTATGACCCAGTTGAAATCTCTCAGTAGAAGATGCGGGAGAGGATCTGCAAAAGTTAGGTCAAGTTCTGATAGAAGTTATTAGTAAACTTCCTCGTGACCGTAGTGTAGACGTTCACAAAATGACATCGCCTTTCATTGACGTAAATATCGCACATTATTGATCTGCCATTTGCACTGAAAGTGCAAAAAGCTTTCTGACGGAAGCGCCCTGTGATGAAGATCACCTCCACACCATGGCGCCTCGCATTAGTCAAGGAGAAAAAGGTGTCAACCTGGAAGTCCTGTTTGAAGTTTAGCAACCTCTAGCGGCGACCAAAGGTAAATTCTTAGATGAACAAGACTATCAATCCCCTGGGCTTGGGCAAATGCTAAAAAGTCGCGTCATTTAGCCCTACCTCAAAAGCCGCGGACGTTCCAGGTGGCAAACTTAAAAATGTGGATTGCCTAATGATGTGGGCTCGGGAGGGCGGCGTTGACTTGGCGCAGTAGGAGAGCAGCGAGCGCTATGAGTCGCATTCCTCCGGGTTAGCCCCGTAGCGTTGGCGGGAGGGAAGGGGAAATACGGGAACAGGCTTTCGCTGACACGTGGCTCAAGAAAACAACAAGACAAGACAAAACAGCAAAAAACTACTATTCTCATCTGGCTGCCTCATAGGGTGAAGATAAACAAAACCATTGCCCTGGCCTCGGCTGACGCAAGGAAAAGGAGAGAAGGAGTAAGCGGAGCGGCCGCCACTGATAGCAGAAATGTGCGAGATGGTGTGACCATATGTCGGATAGCAAAGCGATGCATGAGCGAAACGACAGAGGAGAAGGGGGGGGAGAGAACTGTCGTACTGTGTTGCGGCGCCTGCTCTAGCCTTCACCTTACAACAGAAGTAACAAAAGCACCTGGATGCTTCGGCGAGAAGGTGACTTGATTTTGCCGCTTGCACTTAAGGGTGGGTGCGCTTTCCCCGCATGGGGTTCATTTTTGGCCCTTGCGGCTGGGGAGGGCGTTAGCCGACATTCTGACTGCGGTGAGACGCGTCTTCACCCATGGCCACCGCATGCGGCCTAGCCCGTCTGAGTCTCATTTTGGGGGCCGCTGGTTCCGGGGTCTCTCAGCCCGCTGAGCCCTTTTTCAATTTAGGCGCTATCGCGCGCGGCGGAGCATCGCTTTCGCTGCTGTGTAGGGCGGGTTTGGGCTTGCATGGTCCAACCTCTGGGTCAGGGCTCTTTCTCCCTCGCCTTCTTCTCCTCCACCATCCTCCTATGTGAGAGTGAGCGCGAACGCTGCTTGGTCACGGAGGTCGACCTTGCCCAGTGAGACTTCGCGGACGCATCGGCCTTCATACTGCACCTCGACTTTTGAGAGTGCGGGCGTGATTCCGGCTGTTCTTTCGAAAGGAGTGTTGTCGTTGGGGAGGGCATAATCGCCGCGGCTGACAAGGGGAGGGTCCTCCGGGCTGGGACACGCGGTCAGGATTACGGTACTTCTGCTCTTCACCGTCTGCCGGTTCATTCTGGATATTTGCATCGCCTGAGCTCCCCGACTCACTTGCCTCGGGCATGACGCTAGTCGAAACCATCGCACGTGGTGAGAGGGCCTGATCTTCCGTGCTCGGAAGGGGTGCCGGTGGGTGACGCGGTGGGCAACGACCGTTCTGAAACCGCTTTCGAGGTCGCTCGTGTCGTCGTCTGACGACAGGTCGTGCGAGACGTCCGCAGTGGTGCACTGCTCCGTTCGACTAGCAGACGTGGATGCTTCAGCGCTTTCGTTTTTTTTCTCCGACTCCGTCTTGCCGTACCAGTAGTTTAAGAGTTTCTTGTGGGCAAGGGGTTTGGGCTCTGGGGTAAGCACCTGAAGGCACAGGTCAGACGCCGATGCTTTGCACGAGGCGAGGCCCCCTGCAAGGCCACTGTGTTCGCTGCATCTCACTGTATTCAAACACCACCCTGTGCCCCACGACGTTTGTGAAATTGGGCACTGGTTTCGCCATTTTCATACTGACGACGCGGACGCTGTTTAACTTGTTTTAGGCGGTTAGCCATCGTCGCGAACACGACACTTGTAACTTTCCCATACTGGAAGAGCGCGTTCGCCAAAATGTCGTCAGGGAAGGTACGCAGGATACCGGTACACGTTGACAAAAGTGTTCCGCGGCCCCACGGCTTCCACCTGTATTTGAGCCGCCTCAAGTCGAAAGCCTTCGCCAACCAATAGCCTTGTGGCTTGGCTGGTCGTGCGAGTGCAGACTAAAAACTTCAAGCACCCCAAATGCTGGAGGACCATTAAGCTATCCTCACCCGCGGCGAGCTAGACTGCATCGATTGTCATCAATTGAGACGTTCCCTTCCGGGACATTAAAAAAGAAACAATTCTCCCTCACCGGAACCTTCCCATACGTAGCTTATGTAGTTGGCGTAGCCATAGTAGTGGGCGTAGCCGGTTGCTCCACCAGACCGATGTGGGAGTGTAACTGGTAAACTGGTGTCACGCAGCCTCTGCCAGCGCCCTGGTAGATGGACTGCTTAATGGGGGCTGAGTCCGTGGGCTGATAGGAAACGTCAGCCTGGGAGTCGGAGGCTTCCGGGACAGCGGGTGAAGTCCTGGACCCACGCGCCTCCAGGCATATGAAGGTAACGACGCGGGAAGGCCTGCGACCAGGGTCCGGGAACGGCCGGCAGAAACCGCAGCAGTCCGGAGGAAGGGTGACGTCGTTTGGTTTTGGAGAGCAGGATGTCGCAGGAATCGACGTCAACGTGACCCCAGGAGAGGCGCGATTACTGGTGCGAAGAACGGCTTGCTCGAAACAAAGAGAATTTTATTTTTCTCCAGAATAAAAGTGCGTAGGCAACAATTGCAAACTGGTACAGCACACATGCTTTGTACGGGCAAGAAGCTGAACTAAGAATTTGAACAAAATTGTTTGAAGTAAGTGTACTGCTTAGAGCAGGCTAGGGTAGGGATGCTGCGAGTACAGCCCAGACACGCGATTACACGCGATTACAATAGATGCGGTTCGATGCACCAACATCATACAATTGTAAATAGATTTTCCGCATGGGTTCATGAAAAAAACTGTAGGGGAATACAAAAAAATTAAATTTACAAAACGGGAGAGTCTTGCGTAGCGCAAGCTCCTATACCTACATGGCTAGAAACGTTTACAATACCACAGTGCTGAGCTCGCTAAGGTGGGTTAAGTTGAACCACATCTTTAAGGTAAGTAAGCTAGTAGGAAATTAAGCGAGCGGCCTTGTCTACCGTTGCGGACAAAGAAGGACTTGGTGTGCCAGCGGCGGAGAAAGTTCTCACCGCTAGCCTCCAGCTCCTCCGAAAGGTGCGCCCACACCAATCTCTTTACATGACCAACCGTGGGGTAGGCCGCCCTGACGGGTTTCCTGCACGCCTCAGCGAGAGAACGTCGCTGCCAGATCACATAAAGAGTGAAAGCTACGACAACCCTCATGAAGACGCCCCTATGGCGCCTGAGGTCCGGCGGGGCTCGGATGCCGAAGCAGCGCGCAACCATGCGCCACACAGGACGGGCCACCACGCATTCATGCAACGCTTGGTCCTGCGTCTCGACATCTCAACAGTTTGAGCAGCGGCCATCGGAAACGATGACGAGGTGGTGTAGTCTCTGCCTTGTGGGAAAGACGCGCCAGGCCCGTTTACACAGGAAATCGTGAATTTCGCGGGGAGTGTTGCAAGCGAGAGAGGCAATGTCTCGTTTAGCACGTTTCGCGCGCCTCTTGTCGTCGGCGTCGAGTTGATTGATCATGAGGGTCTCGACTAGTCTGGCCGGTGGGTCAGAATTGATCTCGCAACCTGGAACCTCTTTAGCGAGCATGCGCATATTCATGGCAGCCACTTTGTAGAAGGAGGAAGCCGACTGGGCGAACGGTCCGGGGCATCTGCCCACATCGAGACAGTTGTTGCAGACGCTGCTTTAGTAGAGCAGCGTCTGCCCTGCCGGCATAGTCTACCCATAGATTATGCCTGGTCCCCCACTATTCTATGCCGGCAGTTCTATGCTGGCATAGTCTGCCCTGCCGGCATAGAACTCCTGCCGGCATAGTCACTCGCTTGGGCCAGTGCGCGGGCAGTCTTTAGGGCGAGGATTCTGCCGACAGTCTCCACATGTGGGAGCCCGAGGCCTCCCTCGCGGGGCGCAAGTTGCAAGAGCTGCCGCTTAACAGGGAGGCTTGTTATCCCACACGAAGGCTGTTATGATCTTCGTCAGCTGATTGGCAATTTTCATGGGGATGATGGCAACTCGGCTAACATGTGAGGTGAGGGTGCAGATGCCCGACTTGACTGCCACGGCCTTACTACGTAAAGTGGGGTCACAGAGCTTGTCACGTTCAATGAGGAGGTGGGCCGTATCCAGAACCCTCGACCAAGTAAAAGACGCCACAACGGCGCAGGTGAAGAAAACACCTAGGACTTTGACCGTGTTGACAATCTCTCTGTTCCCGATGGTCTCTGGTGGGAAGGGGCCGAACAGTAACGCTTTGCTTTTATGCTCGCTTAACAACGCCCTGGACGCAGCAGTGTAGGCACTGAAAACCTGGCGGAAACACAAAAGGCTACGTGCGTCTCGCAAGAAAGGCGAAATATCATCAGCAAAAGCGAGGACCTTCAACTCCCCAGGGCCAACGAAGGGTAGGCCTCTGATGCCCTCGTCGCCGGCGATGAATGTGAGGATAGGCTCGATGGAAATGATAAAAAGTGTTGGGCCGAGCGGGCGCCCCTGTCGAACGCCTCTCGTGCACTGAAAGGTTTCCGTCGCGGAACGATTGACCACAACGTGGCACCTGAGGTCGAGCTACAGCATCTTGACGGCTTTGACGAAGCTCTCCGGGAGGCCGAGCCCCTCAAGCGTCCCGAACATGTAGGAATGCCTGACCCTGTCGCAAGCCTTCGCTTGGTCGAGGGAGAGGAAAGCACCTGTAACTTTATTTTCAGTGGCGTACTGAAAAAACATCCCTTGTAGTGGTCAGGTTTGCATACATCAATCTACCGGAGACAGCGCAGGCCTGATGGAGAGCAATGATGTCCAGAAGAAAGGGTTTCAACAGCTGTTTAGGATAGACACCACGATCTTATAATCGACGTTTAACAACGTGATTGGCCGCCACAACGACGGATCATTAGGCGGAGCTCCATTTTCGATAAGGACGGCGCGTTCCGTGCCGAACGAGGGAGGTTTTGCGCGTCTTTCCAGGATGGTGTTGACCAGAGCGAGCAGCGGTTCGCCCAGAATATTGTTACGGGTAACTTATTTAATAAAATAAATACGATGCACCGTGCTCGGCGAACAAGATGGCGACAGTTCATCAACAACCACCCACCAACATCGTCTTTCTTTTTCTTGCAGACAGGCTGTGCCGGCTGTTGAGTATCACAACCCCCCGGTGGTAGAAGCACCGTCTCGGTGCTTGAGCAACTCGGATGCAGTAGAAAGAGGGTGATAAGGCTTGAGTCGAGCTATGTGCCCGATGTCACTCGAAGGTGACAATGATGACGTTGAATCGACTGGAACGATCTCGTATGTAACGTCAGTCACCTGACGAACGACGCGGTATGGTCCAGTGTAGCGTGACAGCAGTATTTCAGAAAGCCCTACACGCCGAGTGGGGGACCAGAGGAGGACAAGGGAACCCGCTGAAAAGTGCACGTTTCGATGATGGTAATCGTAGAGCTGTCTTTGGTGCTCCTGTGAAGCCTGCAGGCGGCTGCGGGCGAGTTGGCGTGCGTGGTCGGCTCACGCGATGGCTTCGCCGGCATACTCAGTGACCGAGGGCAGCTAGGTGTCATATGGTAGGGCGGGTTCTCAGCCGTATAGAAGATAGAATGGTGAATAGTCAGCAGTGTCGTGACGTGACGAATTATATGCGAACGTCACAAAGGGCAAATGAACGTCCCAGTCCTGGTGGTCGGCCGCTACGTATTTAGAAAGCATGTTGGTTATGGTGCGGTTGAGGAACTCCGTAAGACCGTTCGTTTGCGGATGGTACGAAGTGGCAAACTTGTGCTTGGCAGAGCAAGAGCGCAGGATTTCATCAACGACAGCTGATAGGAAGGTCCGCCCCGGTCAGTAAGAAGTTGGCGTGGAGCTCCGTGTACTAAAATAATATCATATACCAGAAAGTCCGCCACATCGATTGCGCAACTCGTCGGAAGTGCTCGTGTGATAGCGTACCGTGTCGCATGGTCAGTGGCGACAGCGATCTATTTGTTGCCTGAGCTGGAGATCAGGAATGAGCCAAGCAGGTCGAGGCCAACTCGAAAAAAAAGGTTCAATGGGAACGTCGATTGACTGAAGGAATTCAGCTGGTAGGGAAGATGGCTTTTTGCGGCGCTGGCAGGGCTCACAAGCAGCGACGTAGCGTCGAACAGAGCGGGCAAGACCAGGCCAAAAGAAACGACGACGTACACGGTCGTATGTGCGAGATACACCCAAGTGGCTCGCCAAAGAAGCGTCTTGAAGTTGGTAGAGAACAGTCGCACGAAGGTGTGCTGGTATGACGGGGAGCAAGTCATGGCCACATGGATCGAGGTTACGGCAATGCAGGATGCCGTCTTTTACCAGGAACATTTGTAGAGATGCGTCGCGAGGCATTGACTCAAGCTTGTCAATGATGGTTCGCAGGGAAGCATGCCGGCGTTGTTCGTGGCCATGGTTGAGTAGCTGCGTGAAAGACAGAAGGTCTGGAAGGGTGTCAGTATGGGCAGCCTCTTCCACGGGGTAGCGTGATAAACAATCAGCATCTTGATGTGACCGCCCTGTTTTGTAAGTTACGGTGAACGTGTATTCTTGTAATCGTAGGGACCAACGAGCGAGGCGTCCTGTGGGATCCTTGAGTGAGGCGAGCCAGCAGAGCGCGTGGTGGTCGGTGACTACCCGGAATGGACGCCCGTATAAGTATGGGCGAAACGTGGCGACTGCCCACACAAGAGCGAGACACTGACGTTCCGTGATTGAATAGTTGCGCTCAGCTGTAGATAGCAGGCCGCTTGATATGCTATAACACGGTCATGCCCGCGTTGATGTTGCATTAGCATTGCCCCGATGCCATGCCCACTAGCGTCAGTGCGAACCTCGGTTGGAGCTGATGGATCGGTATGAGCTAAAATCGGCGGTGTTGTAGAGAGCGTCGTGAGCTGGGAAAAAGATGAGGCTTGATCAGCGCCCCAGAAAAACGGGGTGTCCTTCTTCAGGAGGTTTGTGAGTGGGCGTGCAATGATGGCGAAGTCCTTAACAAACCGTCGAAAGTAGGAGCACAAGTCCACAAAACTGCGAACGTCCTTCCTTGACTTCGGAACAGGAAAGTCCGCGATGGCGCGAATTTTCACGGGATCCAGGTGGACTCCTGCGGCATCAATGGGTGGACTCCTGCGGCCAAGCACGGTTATTTGACGACGAGCAACGTGGCTGTGATGTTACGTTTGGGTTCAGGATTCGCTCCAGAAAGAATGATGCAGCACGCAAGTGGACAAACACACGTAGGACATCTTTACACACACGACAGGACTCAACGAATAGTAAAAGTTACATTTGACATAAGGGGTGCTACGCGAAATAGTCAAGCAGTAGCGTACAGTTTTTTGTCGGAGCCGATGAGGTCGCCGAGTCGAAGACGTCAGTGCGTAGACCGTCTGTCCGATGGCGTAGCTCGGCTCTTGGTCTGGCCGCGTGAAGTCCCGGAGGTGCACTCCGCCGCAGTTGATGCCGGGACGCTGCGCCCAAGGGACCCGCTCCACGGTGGGCGTCCTCGGCCTGTGCGTGCTCGTGGGCCGAACCCCTGAGTGTGCCCGTCTGCACACAGCGTCAAGGCCTTGGCCCGGCCTCGTGCACGTTCCCTGGCCCGATCTCCTCGTAGCGGAACAGGCGGGAGCGCTCTAAGTCGAGGCAGCAGAGGGTAGGGCTCCGGGTTCTCCCATGGACCGGATTCCCAGCGAAGGATAGCCCAGCCTTCCAATTCCGACCCTCGCGCACCACCCCTGCACTGCCCACGCTGTCTCGAGGCACGCCGCGCACACGATCGCCGTCCTCTTCGCCACCGCACGGCACATACGCGATTCGCGCCCGCACGGCGCACACATTCAAAAGGGTCGACACACAAGTCGCCACCGCACGGCACATACGCGATTCACCCCCGCACGGCGCACTGTTTTGTTTTTTGTATATTTTAACCCCGCGCGCCATATAATATGAAGTGGCATTTCGACGAGTTCAGTTAAAGTCCGGCTCACCGAAAAACTTCAAGAATCGTCGATAAACGCTTGAGATGGGAGTCTAATGGGGGCGAGAAAACGATAACGTCGTCTAAATAACATAAGTAGGTTGACCATTTAAACCCTTGGAGCAATGAGTCCATCATTCTTTCGAATGTGGCCGGCGCATTGCAGAGACCAAAGGGCATAACTTTGAAGTGATAAAGGCCGTCAGGAGTGACGAATGCGGTCTTCTCATGGTCTATCTCATCTACAGCGATCTGCCAATAGCCAGATCGAAGGTCGATAGCGGAAAAATACGTAGCACCGTAAAGGCAGTCTCAGGCATCGTCGATTCTAGGCAACGTATAAACATCTTTCTTCGTAATTTTGTTGACGACGCCTATAATCTACACAAAAGCGCCATGTTCCATCCTTCTTTTTGATCAGGATGACAGGAGAAGCCCACGGGCTACAAGAGGGTTCGATTATGTCTTTTGCAAGCATCTGTTCGACTTCCTGTTGTATGACTGTGTGCTCGGACGCGGAAACACGGTATGGACGTCGGTGAATGGGACTCGCGTCACCAGTATTGATGCGATGAGTAACAACACTCGTTCGGCTAAAGCCGTGCTGGCGAAGTCGAAAATGTCACTTTAAGACTCCAGGACGTGACGAAGGGCTTCCGCTTGATCAGGAGCGAGGTATGATGGTACCATGTGGTCAACGTCGACGCCCGATGAACGTGATAGAGTTGGTTCATGGTCTGAGGTGCAGCAATCATCCACTCTGAAGGGTTCAACCATATGGTCGTGTAGAGCAGCAATTTCGGCCAGGGAGATACCTTGTGGAAGAATTTGGGCAGTGAGGGCAAAATTGACAATAGGAAGGCATGTGCACTTTTCAACGATTGTCAAAATGGTGTGCAGAACAGCGACGCCATGTGTAAGCATCACGGCGTGAATTAGTGCCACCATGTAATCGCCGTCAGGTACAGGTGGTGTAGAGAAGAGGTCGATATGTGTGACACAGTTAGGCGGAAGGCGTGCGAAATCAATGCAGCAAAGGCGACATTTGGGGTGGGTTGGTCAGATCAGAAAGTAGAGGCATTTCAAGGTCAAGACAGCCAGCTGAACAATCTACAAGGGCCGAGTGAGCAGTTAGAAAATCCATTCCTAGAAATACTTCATGAGGGCAATTTTCTATAACAGTGAAAAGAACAGCAGTGCTTCTATCGGCGATAGTCACACAGGCAGAGCACATGCCAATACTCGCGGCACTTTCCCCCGTCGGCGACTCGAACGGCTCGGTTCAAGCGGGTGTGACAACTTTCTTTAGGCGGCGACGAAGAGCAGCACTCATTATGGACACATGCGCGCCGGTATCGATCAACGCGCGCACAGGTACATAGTCTAAAGTAACGTTCAACAGATTCCGGGTGGTCGGTAATGTTAGACGAGGATTTTTTGCAGAGGTCGTCGTCAATGCAGCTTCACCTCCAGAAGCTGCACTGCCTAGTTTTCCGGTCGGGAGCGCTGCGAATAGGTCGGAGAGGCAGGACGGCGTTATGGGGGCGAACGAGATTGAGGGTGAGCAGGGGATGGTGAGCGGGCGTAGCGAGGTCTCGTCAGAGGTGCGACAGAATCAGAGGATGTGGTCGGCATAGGGGAATCAAAATCAAATGTTGAGGACGACTGATGGTCAGAAGTGGCCTGGGTAGGAGGCCCATAGCGTGCCCGCGGAGCCCAGTGATTGCGGCAGTGGCGAGCAATATGATCGACACGTCGGCAGTTGAAGCATATGGGCTTGTCGTCCAGTGTACGCCATTCGAACAAATTGCGCTGTCGAGGCGACAGTTCATCAACAACCAGCCACCAACGTCGTCTTTCTCTTTCTTGCAGACAGGCTGTGCCGGCTGTTGCGTATAAATATCTACAAACGTCACATAGAAGCCAGCTGTGAGGTCGTCCGCGCCCGGGGCCAAGTTGGGCGGCATCGACGTGACAGCGGCTCTAACTTCATCGAGCGTCGCTGGCCCGCACATGGTCAGGCATTCATCCTACTCGAGGCGCTTCCAATGCTGCCACAGTTCACCGAGGTGTGAAGAAGCCGGATGGATCGCGCAGCTTCCGGGTTCTCGGAATACCTCCCTGAAGTTGTTCAGGAAGGTACCCTCTATCTCGGCTGGGTCCGACGTGAAAGAGCCGTCAGGGCGCTTCACCTCCGTGGTTCGTACTGACCCATTGCTTCTGATTGCGCGCTGTTCAAGCTCGAGTCGATCGTCTGCAGTGGCTCGAGTCGCGCCCGCTTTCCCAATAGCTGCGCGAAGCCGGCGTTTATGCTGCACCTCGAGTGAGGCCAGATAGTCGCAGGTGCAGGAAGTCAGAGCGCCGGCACCTTGTATGATACGCATCCTACGGAGGAGTTCGTTCAGCTTGATGGAAATGCGCTTTTTTTCTTGCTTTGCCCTCACGTTGGAGCAGTGTACCGCCAAGCGACCTTTAGGTCTTCCCAGGATGCCGAGGTGACGCGGGGGGTCTTTCTGATCGAGGCCTGCAAAGGCGTCTGGATGATAGAGATGGACTCGGGGTCGTGGAGGAGTGCTGGGTCAATACGCCAGGACGCATCAGTAGATCTGGGGCGGGGTTTCTCTTGTACGGTCACCTATAGTGGGACGTGGTCAGAGACGCCAGCCATGACATGCGACAACGCAAGGACGTCACACGCAACTACCGAAGGGAGGAGCAGATATAGTAATTGAACACGGTCGAGCTTACTTGTTGTGGTCCTCGACATGCGGGTTGGGTCAAAATTATCACCATGTATGAAGACTCAAGCGTCCGTGAGCTGTCTGTGGCGAAGTTCCTTTCCTCAATTCTTTCGCATGATGAGGTGAGCCTCTCGGACCCGGGCCTCAGATGTCCCTTGTAGAGTCAATGACGAAGTTGAAGTCACTGGAGAACTACGTTAGGAAGGGGGGTAGCAGGTGTTCGAGGAGCTCCCTGAAATGGGAGTTGGTCCTCTGACCTCGTCACTGGTGCATACACATTAACGAAACAGACTTCTCACCCATCAATGAAAATGTCAAGAATTCACGAGCGCCCATCAGCTCCGAAGACACAGTGGACCTTTTGCCTGTATCTTCCAGAAAAAAGGCGACCCTTACTCCGCACAACTTAGTCGTCGCGAAGGAAAAAGAAGGCATCGACACAGAAGTGAGATCAGAAGTGGGCCACGTCCAAAAGGACCGGAAGTTGTTTTTTGTATGAATACGAGGTCGAATGCTGTGCAATTCAGCAAATGATAAAATGGCAGCCTGTTTTGCCTTGTCGCTGAACCCACGCACGCTCAAGTCGCGAAGCAAAGTTAGTCAGCCATCAGCCAATGCTAGAAGTGAGTGGGCTGAAGCTTGAGGCAACAAAAAGCGAGGAGATACAGCTTTAAGGAAGAGGTACTAATGGGGGGGGGGGGGTCGAGGGCAGCGCCACAAGAGGGCCGACACACCATACACACCACACCGACGCAAGGGCGCATCGCACGGCGTGACGCTATGCCAGCGCATAGCAGGCACTCCACAGCGCGACGCTAGTCACGTCCGACAAAACCAGCACCCGCCGGCGCCAGGCACAGTCACCTCAACCAGCTTCCGCACACACCAGGCACCAAAGACGCGACAAACGCTCAACGACGAAGCGGAAGCCGACGTGCCAGAGACGCGGGATCGAGTCGGGTCCCCTGGCGCCGCCCGCCACCACGATGCCGAGGGGCTACTCAGACGACTCGCCGCCATCCGGGGAGGGAATCTCCATTTGTCGCGGTGTTCCTGCCCAACCTCAGGGTTTTCGCCCTTGGTGGGGCGTCACTGTCGCTGCTCCGAACATGATGGCTGGGCTGTCACTGGTTCATCTCGCGGCTTGGGGAGCTCTTTCTCTAATTGCGCTTCGGCTCGTCTTCCTGACGACGGCGCGAGCGAGACCTCGGCTCGCGACCCGCGTCACGGCTTGTCCGCTCGCCCGGGTCCGCCTAAACCTCGTCCCGTGGCTGACGACGTAAGCGAGAGCGCGTCCTCCACTCGTGACCGGACGTCGGCCGGGACGCGGGCGGGTACGGTCTCCGGCTCTTGTGAGGTGCTGGTAGCTCAGGGGAAGGGTCTGAGAGGGCACGGTCGTCAGGAAGGGCATAGTACCCACTACTCACCATGGGCTTGTCATCCCAGGCCGAGGCTTGCGGGGCCTCTCCCAGTACCTGGGCCATCACAAGGGCCAGCACGTTGGCGGGTGCATTGGGGGCGGGGGAACTCGTCTCTTCATGCCCAGAAGGTGCAGGAGACGTTTCTGCTGCAGTGGCCGAACGCAGGCATTCATCGGCGCTCAACGGGCTTGGCGGGGGGGGGGGGGGGTAAGAGACGACGATTGCATCGGGGCTGCCTCGAGGTCACTTGTCTCCGTCTAGAAGGCGCGGAGGTAGCCGTGTCAGACGGTCCCGGCGTCTCCTCCTCATTGACGCGTGAAGACGCCGTGCTGCTGCTTGAGAGCTGGTCAGAGACCGAGTCGCGACGCCAGAGGAGGAGCCTCTTCGCGGTCATGTGGGCGCTGACTTAGGCGCAAGCACTTGTAGACGCGCGGAGGGTTAGCCCGACCTGGGGCCGCGTAGATGGTTAAACGTCCGGGGTAGAGACAAGTAACACTGATGAACCGCGTGCAGCAGACGCGTAGGAACGCTTGCGAAAACATTCGCGCATCCCGTGACGGCCCCTACAACGCATGCACTCGACTGTGCAGCCCTCCGTGTCGTGGCCGAAAACGCCGCAACGCTTTAAATACGCTGCTGTACACGCGGTCGTCATGTGCCCGACCTCGCTGCAGTGCGCACACACACGGCGCATCCTGCGGTACTCAAACATCACACGTTGCCCTGCGATGGTTGCGAAGTTGGGCACTGGTCTACTCATCTCAATTTTAACGATACTGACGCCTCTAAGCTTATTTAGTCGCGTGGCCACGGGGACAAACGAAATAGCTTTAACTTTCCCATATTGCGCAAGGGCGTTGCCAAGCGTCTCGTCAGAAATGTACGCGGGTTACCTATAAACGTTTACGAACATAACCGGTGGTCCGACGGCCTCAACCGCCATGCGCTGGTCGTTTACGCGGAAACCCACCGCAACCATAAATCTTGTCGTCTGGCTGGCGTTTCGGGTACAGACAAGAAACTTGGCACCGTCCACGTGCTGCGAAACAAGAACGCTGTCGTCACCGGCAGTCGACTCAATTGCGTCAATAGGATCGTCAAGGGATACTTCGCCTTCCGGCGCCGTAAACAGGAAACAGTTTCTCCCGGACTGGGAGGTCCAATGTCGCCGCCATTGAGGAGGACGTTGGTTTCAGGAGGGCGGAACTGGTACAGACTGGTAACGTGAAGACGGGCTGCACTCTAGTGGACTGTGCGGCTCAGCCGAGGCAGGGACCATTCAGGAACGGTGGGCGCCAAGAACGCGGCAGGAGGGCTCCGGTACGGCAGGCGTTGACCAGGGTCCTCGCGTCTCCAGGCATAAGGGCACCAAGGCAGGGGCTGGGGACCCGGGAGCGGCAGGCGCGCGCGCAGAGCGGAGCGTCGCTGCTACAGCAACGACTGCCGACTTCGGTCTTCAGAGAAACCGGGACCGACGTCAGCGTGACGTGACCCCAGGTCTCGCAGGGGGACTGAAACGACAGCGACTCGAACACTATGATCTTAGCCAAAAGGCCAAGAAGCGATGTGAAGTAATAGCACGCAATTAGAGAGAGAGAGATAACTTCATTGGGTTGAAAAAAAGAAGAGGTTTAGGAGCTATATGGGTGGGGCCCCATGTCCAAGGCTCCACTGGCTTGCGCCACCTGCCGGACGTGGTCCAGGAGTGTTAGTTGCACCTCCGGGTCCGAGCTAGCGAGGAGTGCCTCCCACTCCTCCAGAGAGTTTTCCATTCTTTACATACGCTGTAAGCGATTGAGTTTATTTGGCCGTTTAATGATTGATTGATTTGTGGGGTTTAACGTCCCAAAACCACCATTTGATTATGAGAGACGCCGTAGTGGAGGGCTCCGGAAATTTCGACCACCTGGGGTTCTTTAACGTGCACCAAAATCTGAGTACACGGGCCTCTAACATTTCCGCCTCCATCGGAAATGCAGCCGCCGCAGCCGGGAATCGAACCCGCCACCTGCGGGTCAGCAGCCGAGTACCTTAGCCACTAGACCACCGCGGCGGGGTTATTTGGTCGTTTAGAACAACTCCATGAGATATGATAAAAGGTCAGTGGTGAGTCGCGACACCACGGACAATTGCGCCAATACAAAGATGGATGAATTTTGTGCAGTCGAAATAAATTTGAGTAAACTCCTGTTTGAATTTTACGGAGTTCTATGGCGTCTTCCTCTTTAGGAGATTTGTGGGGGGCGCCATATTTCTGCCACGTGCATTGCTGGTGAGCAAGAAGCTCTCGCCGAGCTATCCGAGCCGGGTCGTTTTCCTCGTCCTCGCGAAAGCCGTCGTTGCTGGGTGGTGGTAACAGCGAGAAAGGCTGCGCTGCTCCGCTTGGTTGGTGAGCACTCGAGCTAGAGCGTCTGCCCTCTCGTTACCCTCTAGGCCTGCTTGTCCCGGGCACCAGACCAACCTATAAGCGTTGCTCAATACGCCGCTTAAAAATTTGCAAATGTTTATGAGAGGTGACCTTTCGAGAACAGCCGGCACACCTCTTTCGAATCTGTGAGTGTGGTGATGTACGTCCTGGCCATCGTTGCGCTCTCGACTTTTAATCGCCAATGCGATGGCGAAACACCCGGCCCTTGCTGATCGATGTAGTGTACAGTGATGCGCTGGACGCCATGCTTCTGGTGTCGCTCTGCTTACCATTGTGACGACATTGCGCTTCCAATTATACCTGGAAACGTCAACGTATAGCACGTTCTTATTGCCTCTGACAAATTTTCTGATCCATTTTACACGCTCCTCTCACCTTTCGTGATGACACTTTTGGTCATGTTCCTGGGGATAGGGGCGATCAAAATATGTCGTTAGACTTGGTCTGGTACGTCTACCAGCTCCTCGTCCAAGTTTTGGGGTTGCGGTGGTATACCCGCCCTCATCAGTATCTCTCTTCCTGAGTTTGTCTGGCTGAGGCGGACGCGCTGAGAGATCAATGTTGCTGCTTTCAGTTCAGCGTACGTGTTATGCAGGTCGATCTCGAGAAACCTGTGTGTCCGAGTGCTTATCGGTAAGCCTAATGCTGCCTTGTAAGCCCCTCTGATGATAGAATCTGCTTGCTCTTCCTTGCTCTTACTCAGCGTGTGGAAAGGAAAGCTGTATGTCAACTTGCTCATCACGAGCACCTGCACTAAACGGACAGTATCACTTTCTTCCATGCCCTTTATGTGGAAGGTGATCCTCTGAATCATGCTGGCCACTTCATTAGTTGCCGATTTAAAAAGATCAATAGTGTGATTTGCCCTACCATTGCTTTGAACCCAGAAACCCAGGATCCGGACGATGGTAACTTCTTTAGTTTTCTCTTTTTCGATTTCAATTTATATTCTTCCATTACTTTTGTAGTGTTTGCTGTGTATTCTGATCCCCTCCGATTATTCGGGTGCGCAGCTGAGACCACTGGTTCTGGCAAAGTTTTCAAGTTTTCTACAGCCAGTGCCACCTCTTGCAGAGTCTGCTCTTTGCTGGCCAGGGACCCCCGTGTTGCCCACAAAGTAAGGTCGTCCGCGTAGAGAGTGTAACCTAGTGGTGGTACACGATTCAAGGCCCGAGCGAGTTGACGCATGGCGATATTAAACAAGAGAGCAGATATTATGGCTCCTTGAGGCGGTCCCTTGTTTGGCATTCGGAATGGTTCAGACCTAACACTTGAAATACCAATTGTCGCCTCCCGATTGGTGAGAAAATTATTTATATACTTATATATCTTTTCCCCGCAACCAAATATATTTATCTCTGAGAGTATAGCTTCATGAGAGATATTGTCAAATACTCCTTTTAGGTACAAAGCAAGCAGCAAATGCTCTCCACCCTTAGGAACGCCTTTGAGGGCCTCTTGTATCAGGAGGAAAGCGTCCTGTGTTAAGACACCACTGCGGAAGCCCAGCATGGTGGCCGAAAACAGCCCATTGTCCTCTAATGAAATTCTGAAGTCTGGTGTGAACGACCCGTTGTAAAAGCTTCCCCATACATGACGTAAGTGATATATGCCTGAACGCCAGCAGGGAGGGCTTTTTTTAGGGTTTTCGGAATGGTTACAATTTTGGCGGTTTTCCATTCTGCAGAGAACTTCCCTTTGAGCCAATAGCGTCCATTGAATTGTTTTGTCAGACCATTGAGTTCATGGAATTGTTTTGTCAGGTTTCTCATCATCGCATTCGTAATTTGGTCTTCACCGGGGGCTGTGTTCCTCTTGGCTGCCAAGGCTGCCGTAAAGAACTCCTCCTTTGTTATCGGCTCGTCTAGTTTTCATTTCTAGCTCCGCTGTAACGCATGTGATTAGCAGAAATTACTTGGTGGACTATCGCCAATATATCTTTCCTTGAGGGCTTTCATGAGGTCGTCGTCTGTACCCGGAACTGTTTCTGCGATTTTCTGCAGTTTTCTGCTTGTTGTGGATTTGTACTTACGTGGATCTAGAAGATTTCTTAGAATGGATCAAGTTTTCGCGGTGCTCAGTGCGTTCTGAAGCGAACTGCAGAATTTGACCCATCCCTCGGTAGCTTATTTGCTTGCATAGTCATTTGCTTACTCTGCAAGAGCAGCGATCCAACGCAGTAGTGTACCTATTCAGGCGTTTACGTTTCCAACGCTTTAGTAGGCAGGGCCTGCTCTCCATAGGTGTAGCAGACGGCTGTCTACTGCTGGCATCTCTATGGTTCCTGGCGATTATCTTCGTAATGATTGCGTGTACCGATTTTATGTACTCCGACCATACCGGTATGGTCAGGTGGAGGATCTCGTTCCCTGAACTCACTCCAATCTGTGATCGGCACGTCGCCTATCAATCTGCGCAGTTTGAGAGTCAATATGGAGACGCTTATGTTATAATGGCCGCTTCCTAGATTTTCCTCCAGGTTTGTCCAGGATGTGTCTTTGAAGTTCAAGGTGAAAGTGAGGTCCGGGAACGTGTCTCTACATACGCTGTTGCCCACTCTCGTGGGTGCGATCAGGAGAGGTATTAAACTCAGGACCAGCATAGACGCAGCATGTTCCAGAGACGTTCCCTTCGGCGAGTCTTTTGGGTAACCCTATGTGGTGATGGGTGCGTTAAAATCACCCAAATCCAATAGGCGGTCCTTGTTGCCTGCGATTTTAACCGTCTCGCCAAGAAGCTCATTGAAGTCTTCGCCTTTTTCTTTTGGAGGACTGTATAGGTTCACTATTATAGTCTTCGCTTTGTCTCTATTTTGGAGGAATAAACTGATAATGGTGATTGATCTGTAGCGTTCCTATGTACTCATCTGTTGCCGCAATCATCTTGCTCACCAGTGTCGCTACGTGGGGATAAGTTCAGTTCTGAAAAACATAACCCTGAAGCTTGACTATTCTGGCACCAAATTGTTGCATGCATATAACGTCGGGTTTAATTGGTGCCACATTCATATAACTCTGGAGTGCTGTGGCACTTTTGTGAAAAGTGCGGCAATTCCACTGCCAGATCTCTCATTGTTCCACACTTCTTTCGTTATTTTTGGCCACGATGTATGGGTGCTTCCGCGTCGTCGCGATTGCCCTTAGATTGTGTGCTATTTTTAGCGGACGTCGAGCGAGAGCGCTTCTTTATTGCCCTTTGCAAGCTGCTCCCAGCGTCATTCATGTACTGCCTTTCAGTTTTTAATTCCTTGCCGACGAAAGATTTTGTTTCAATTCATGAAATTGACTAGCAGTTTATTACTTTCGCTGCACCTTCCCTGTTTCCGTCTAGTTGCACCTGTGTTTGCTGCGTTATTTGGTCGTGGTTATTTACTGTTGTGCTTGGGATAGGGGTGGTTGTACCTGCGTAATCCAACCCTTCTTCAACTTCAGCTGACGCCGCGCTGCCCCCCGAAAGGGTGGGTTTTATTGACTGTTGATTCGTAGTTTTCTGACTACATCCTCCAGCTATTCCTGTCGGGTTTTGTGGTCGTAGTTTAGTCTCTAGCCGTTTCTTTAATGAAGATATTGCTGCCTGTAAATTATTTCGCTCTTCAGCCATTTGTTTTTTAGCTGTTTGACCCCTTGAGTATATCTTATTTTCCTCCAATATTTTCTTATATTGTTGATTTTCTGTTATATGAGCATTGGAAAACACTGCCCCCGCAAAGCTCACCTGGTTTATGTTTGTCCAGCCGGCGGCTAGGGCGTCTTGTGATTCCTGGCAGGAACCCATCTCGGCCGGAAGTCCGCGATGCTTTCGTTGGTTCTTGAAGCTGGATTTCCCAGGGGCCAGAGGTGCCGTGATAGTGTGATGTTGTTTGTCACTCCTTGAACGAGATCTCGATTGTGACCTTGACTGGGATCCCGATCGGGATCATGAACTTGACCTTGAATGGCGCTGTTCCTGCCCGTTTGAGCTAAACCATCGAGGCATGTCCAGCCTTAGTGGAGGGAATTCTTTGGATGACTTGGCATCGCCGGTACATTCAGGTTCGCCTACCCAGTGTTTTGGCTGATATGTCTTCATTTTCTTGGGAGGAGCGACGTCCTAAATTTTTTTCTTGCACAGACTATCTCCTGTGGGTGTTCACCGTCACTGATGACACAATTGGGGATGCAGTCGTGTCCTTGCATTGGTTTTCTTGCCCCGCACTCGAGGCATACATTGACATGTGAAGTTGGACATACGTCCGTACGGTGTCCGGCTTGGAGGCATATCTTGCACACCTGTACTGTTGGCTTGTATGGGTAGCATATTAACTCGGCACCCATTATGTGTACGCTCCTCGGTAGCACATTGCCCGTGAATGCGATAATCACCCGTTTAGACGAGCTCAACAATCTTGCTATCTCAATATTCACACCTTGAGTCCGAACACGTAAGTTCTCCATTAGTTCATCTTGCTAAGTCCCGGCCAGTATTCCATGTACAATTCTCCGCAAGACGCCTTCGGGGTCGGCCACGTATGCATTGAAAGCGTTGATTTGTCTCCTGATCTTTAATCGACTGACACATCGCAGCGTACTCGCTACCTTCATGCTTGGCGTAGATAGGATTACAATGCTCGACCCTGGGTGAACCCGCACAAGAAAGTCATTGCCATTGAAATTTCGTTGGCAGGCATCTATCACAGCCCTGGAGAGTACCAGTCCTAATATATTTTTAACCCAGAGACACTTATGCGGCCTCAGAATAATCTCTTTTGGTATAGGAGGTGGACCGCGTCGCTTTCTTCGTTGGAAGCCCTGTGTGGCTTCACGTTTTAGTTTTTCGGCGGGTGAGTCCCTTTCTAATTTCTTGTTCGCATTCAGAGCCTTCTCCATATGGGATTGCTGCTTTTAAAGGCGGTAGTTTTTCTTGGGGACCTTCGACGGAAAAATTTTGGTCTGTCTGTCTGACTGTCTGTCTCTACATTTGTCTGTCTGCCCTAATGATACCTTAAACAGCAGCAAACGGCCAACCTCATCCGCAGCGCCCACCAATATTGCTCAAGGTTAAGCTTTTATAGATGTCCGATTGTCAGTTGAAAAGCAAGTATCGCTTCTCGGCCTTTTGGCTAAGATCAAAGTGCACGTGGCTCTCCCACTTCATATCTTTATAGCCAAAAGACGAGAAACGGTTCCTCCCGGGAAGCCAGCCGCCCTGGAAGGTCCCCCTGCTCCTGGTCGCACGGATAAACGCTGCACCAGGGTCCACCTGGTTCCTCGGCCCTGCTGTATCATTGAAGGAGTCTACGGCCATCTACCGACTCGGCGAGCCCACCAGCGGGAGCAGACGTCCTCCGGGAGTGGTAAGAGTCTACAAGCCTTTTCTCGCCTGCCACTCCCGACCCAGTCATCAATGCCTGCTGGCGACATTTACGGGCCTCGGTCCTTGTGACCACCTCGCCGCCATCGTCATCCGAGCCTACCGGCCCGGACATCAAGCCACGGGAACGTGGAAATCTACAGACGAAGCGTTCCAGTCCAGCCAGCGGGAGAAGACGCCCTCCGGGAGCGGTGAGAGTCTTTTTTTTATCACATACAGCGGACCAAGTATGGTCCATGCAGGAGAGGGCAATACAGTTCAAAATTCTTCTACATACATACACTTCCGCTGCAGTATACATTCACTGCAGAACAAAATTCATGTACATTAAAAATTCGTGAAAAACAAGGGACAAATACAGGCAAAAAAGCAGACTTAAGCGACAAGAAAAGGGTATAGTATCATCTCGGCGTGTCGAGCATAGGGGAATCATGGGGCAGAGCATTCCAATCAGAGACAGTTCTCGGGAAAAATGAATACTTGTAAATGTTAGTGCGTGCAAATATAGGTGTAATGCTACGACTATGTTTATGACGTGAAGCCCTGGTTGTGTCCTGTGTTATGTAATCTGGTGCATGCAATCCTGATCTGGAAAAGTATAAGTCTACAAGCCTTTTCTTGCCTGCCGCTCCTGGTCCGGTCACCAATGCCCGCTGGTGACACCAACGGACCCCGGTCATCAAGACCACTTTGCCGCCGTCGTCGCCGTCGTCCGGGTCTTCCTGCCCGGACGTTCGTCTACGAGGTCCTGCCACCTGAAGGAGTCCCTGCCTGCCTACACCCCGCCGGCCACCTGCCGTGTCCATCGAGCCGCTCGTCCCGGGTTCCGGTCGCCATCGGCGACGTCCCACTTGCCCTTTCGGGGTTAAGCACCCCGGCGCCGCCACTGGCCCAGCCGGCCTCGTCTTGGCACCCCTGCGTCTACTGGCGTTTCTGCGGCAGCGTCAGGTCCCTTCTCGCTCTCGACCACCCGCCGTTCACAAGGGCATCATGACAGGTGTACCTGCCGGTGCCCAGGATGCTGCGTTGCCCTTATCTCGGTTGCGGGGCCCTCCGTCGCGGGGCCTCGGTTGCGGGGCCCGGTTGCGTTGCCCTTATCTTGGTTGCGGGTTGCCAAGCCCGCACATCAGTTTCGCTCCGACTGTCCGCGTGGCGGCCCCACATGGAGCGAAAACACGGGCTTCGGCCAACGAGGCGTCTCTACCGGTGCGTCGCCTGTGATGCCTGGTTGACTTCGCTGTGCGCCCGCCATGACTGCCCGGGTCCTGCCAAGAACGAGCCCTTCCACCCCTGCCGGTACTGTCCGTGTTACTTCAAATGCGAGCGCTCCTTGACCCGGCATACCATGGCATGGCATGCGAGAGAGGAATCCTTCGCCTATGTATCTCTTCGCAACCCACGGCAGCCTACGGCGACTGCCTCCAGTTCTTCCGGTACAAAGACCCCACCATCTCCCGGTCCAGCTCATTCGGGTACAGCTTGCCGAGTCTCACCAGAACTACAGACCCGAGCAACCGTTTCCCCATCTCGAAGACATCGTGGAGGAAAGTGTTCCACAACGACGCCATCCTCTAGTACCGGGTCGGTCTCCAGCACTTCGGCTACTGGTTCTCCGTCGGCATCAAGCTCCGGGGCGTCTACCATGCTTGGCCATTCTTCAGCCACTTCCGGCTCCGGTTCTTCCACGCCTCGGCAGTCGCCTTCGGTTCCCGGAACGCCACCGTCCGTGCCACCAGATCCTGGTCCCCCATCCACGACTGGCGAGGTTTCGTCCGCGCCCGGCTCGTCTTCTCGTCATCACACCGGTCCCGGCTCCGCGTCATCTGCTTCGAGGGCTTCCCCACGGATGTCCACGAAGCTGGCCGACGTCCCCGGTGCCGACGACTCCGACGACGCATCGGCCAACGAGCCGGTGGACGAAGAGAATGTCCCAGCTGCCGGCACCGTCATCGACCACCGTCCTTCGTCAGCCAGATCAAACTCTTCCTCATCCCCTTCCCTTTCCGAGCGGCTGGAGCACACTGGTGCGGATGATGTCGACAACGGCGCACATGACACTCCTTTCGAAGCACGGACTATGGACATGCCACCGGACCACACCATGCTGCTTGCGGAGCAGGTCCGCGTCTTACGAGCCACACTCCGATCAGCCCCGACACCAGACTCCAGGGCGACGTGTGAGCAGGCGTGTTCTCAGGCTATTGCTCTGGCCACGGAGGCTGTCCGCCTCCCACCGTCAACACCGGGACGCCCTGCTCGAGACGTCAATCCAGATAATGCGACGCAAATCCAGCGTCTCTATCGTAGGAACCGCCGACGTTCCGTGCGCCTGATCATGGAGGGACCCACACGATCCTGCACCATTCCCATACGTGACAGTCCAGGACCATTGAGCCTCCACCTGGTCACCTCGAATGGTGGAACCGTCAGCGCTTTTCCAACGACCCGCGGCTTCTGTTCCGGTCAACACGGCGTCGTTCTCGGCAGACGAGGTTCTCCTCCTATCTCCGGAAGTCGGAGAACACGGCTCCGGTCCCGACAGACTTGACCTACCACCACTGGAGGTCCGTCGACCCGGAGGCCCGCTTCCTGTCTGCTCGGTTCAATGCCTGCATTCACCACCGTCGCACCCTGGACTCATGGCGAACGTCGCGTGCTGGTCCCGATTTACAAGAAAGGTGATCCCTCTGTCTCGGGCAACTGGCGACCGATTGCACTCGGCTGTACTGCCTCCAAGCTGTACACCAAGTGCCTTGCATCGCACCTGCAAGCCTGGATCATGGATCACCAAGTCTTGTCAAAGTGCCAGAAAGGCTTTCTCCTATATGACGGCATCTTCGAACTGAACTACCTCTTCCAACACCGCATGGACGCAGCCAGAGCCGATGGTACGAAGTTTTGCGCAGCTCTTCTGGACTTCGCAAACGCCTTCGGGTCCGTGCCTCACCAGGCCCTCTTGGACGCCCTCCGTGGTTCCGGTGCCGGAGAGACGTTCACCGCCCTCATCGAGGACCTTTACCTAAACAACCAGACCGTCATCGTTGCTGCAAAGGGCACAACAGAACCGGTCGTCATCCGCAAGGGTCTACGCCAGGGCTGCCCACTCAGCGGGTTGCTCTTCAACCTGGTCATAGACCCTGTGGTTCGAGGCGTCCAAGGCACAGGCGACGACCACAACATCCTCGCCTATGCCGACGACCTGACGCCCCTGTCCGACTGTCCTGCCGTCCTCCAACAACGCATCGACATGGTCGAGACGCTGGCAACACCGCTCGGGCAATCCCTTAACCCGAGCAAGTGTACGACCCTGCACCTCAGTGGCGTCACCCCAGTCGGAATGCGGCCAACCGTCTTCCAGGTCTCCGGCGTCCCGGTCGCTGCTTTGAGCGACTCCGAGCCGCTCCGCTACCTCGGACGCTCGGTGGGTTTCCGCCTTCTACATCGAGTGGGGACCAATGTCATTGACGACACCATTCGCAATGCCACGGCTATTTTCTCCTCCCTATTAGCTCCCTGGCAGCGTATTGGCGCCCTCAAGACATTCATGTTCCCCACCCTGAACTTCTCCATGAGGTGCGGCGTCTTGACAAAATCTGACTGGCACCGCTGGGACCTCGCCATCAGGCCCATGGTCAAGTGAACTCTCTACCTGCCGGTTAACGCCTCAACCAACTATGTCTACGGGAGTGCCTCCGGAGGAGCTATAGCGATCCCGGTGGCAGCGGAGTTGTACGACATCTGCCGTATCGACTCCGCTTTTAAGCTCCTCACGACTTCGGACAAGTCGCTACGGGAACTCGCCCTGTCTGACGCATACGAGCTCGCCTCCACTCGTCTCGGATGGGAGATCCCCCGGTCCGAGCTGGAGGCGTACCTCTCTGGCGATCTACAGGTAGTCCACTCATCCCGCAACCCAGCTGCGCAGCGTGTGGACCGAGGCCCGTAAGGCGTCCCGACGGTTACAAGTTTCGTGGTCCCTGCGACCGGACCACGTCACCGTCACCTCGGCAGCGCAACCCTTCTGCCCACACAAAGAAACCGGGTCATGCAAACGCTACGCGACGTGCTGGCCCACGTCTGGGACAACGCCCTCCGACCAACCAAACCAGGGGAAGGTGATGGCATGCGTGTCGGCGGATCGTGCGAGCTCCCACTACACCACGGAAGCATTCACGCACTTCGCCGACTGGCGGTTTATCCACCGGGCGCGCCTCAACCTGCACCACTGAACGGCACCGTCATGTGGGGCCCACCTGACCGAGACCAGCGCTGCAGGGTCTGCGGCTACGCAAGGGAGACGCTACCACACGTGCTATGCCACTGCATGATGCATAGCGCCATTTCCCTGTCGCGGCACAACGCGGTGGTCTCGCCCCTTCGCACGGCTGCTGCCCACGACTACACTGTAGCGTTCGAGAAACGGCCAGTTGGCGACACTGGATTGCGTCCCGATCTTGTCCTGGTTCGCGGGGAGGAGGCCCTGGTGATTGACGTGGCTTGCCCGTTCGAGAACACACCGGAGGCCTTTACCAACACCCCAAACGACAAGCTCGCACGCTACCAACCCGTCACCGACTACCTGCGTCGCCGCTATCAGAAAGTTACTGTGGCCGCCGCCATCGTCGGGGCTCTCGGCGCTTGGGACCCGGCCAACAACCGCGTCCTCCTGTGCCTGTGCTCCCGCAGCTACCTGCGTCTCATGAAGAAACTCTGCGTGAGCGAGGTGGTGGCAGCGTCCCGCGCCATCTACCACGCGCACGTGGGACATGGACGCAGCTAGACGACGGCTGACCCATACAAGACATGCCCTACCACGTCGCCACTTCGCCTGGCGCCTGCCGAGAATCCTGGTCCGCCCGCTGCTGTTCCGGTGGTTCCTGCGATGTCCAAGCCATCCAATGTCCTGGTGTCCCAAGTGCTACCACCCGTGTCCGGACTCCATCTGACTATCCCGGTGCTACGTACAGGCTCACAACAATGTCTATGGCAGACTCAAGACCTTCCATCTCTTGTCAATAGCATAATACAGACTCAAGACCTTCCATCTCTTGTCAATAGCATAATAAAGATACACTCTGTTCTTATCAGCTTAATATATGATACGGATCCTATTTGGATCCAAGATATTACACTTATTGTGATGCGGCAGAGTGCTTGAAGCTTGCTTCACCTTCGCCACGGGTTGGCCCGGTATTGCACTACCTCCGGGATCAGCCCACTCACCCCCGCAGGGGTGAGTTCGACATTAACTCAATGAAAGAGTGTTCGGATTTACCAAGGATATCATGGTAAACGGCGTGGGTGCGGCGAGTGTCTGACACGTTGGCATCACGCCACCCCGGCTGACGCGGTATTCGCGGCAGCTCGGTATTCGCATGTGGGGTGTGCGCTAGCTGTGTTTATTCACACTTAAGATTGCTCTGGGAAAATAAATGTCATACTCCAAGTTTTTTTTTACATCCCTACTCATGTTATTGAATCTACTGAGTAATTTATGATTACTGTTTCAGAGAAAAGCTAAAAGTGTGTTAGTGCCAAGCTATTTCCGCCTTTCGGATTCACCCATTTCGGAATGAAAACAAAACAGCTTCTAGAAAATGGGTGTTGATGTTTCTGTTTACAGCTGCAGCGACAAGCGAAGGCATTTTTATTTCACATCTTCACGCGACGTCTTAACATGAAGACGCGTGCTCTCGCCACGTCTACGCATCTGCACTATTCCCCATCACAAATTAAAATCGCAAAGAACGCCACAGGACCCACCACGCACACACCTGCAGTACGGTGGAGCGGCAGAGCCCCGATGTGCTTTTCCTGTGTCCACTGACCTGGGCTCCAGCTTTGAGTTTCAGCGGTAGCTGTAATTCGTTGCCACGTGGTCAGCTACCTCACTGGCGCCCTCAGCCATCGCATTGTTGATGAAGATATGATGATATGTGCGGTTTCACATTCAAAAACCACCATATGATTATGAGAGACGCCGTAATGGAGGGCTCCGGAAATTTCGACCACCAGGGGTTCTTTAACGTGCACCCTAATCTGAGCAAACGAAAATGCAGCCTTTGCAGCGGGATTCAATCCCACCACATGCGGGTCAGCAGCCGAGTACCATATAGCCACTAGACCACCACGGCTGGCATCGCCTTGTTGATCACACACTACAATTCTGGACACCATCTCATACCAGCTCATCCGCCGTTGGCTCTCGGTAGTTACGACAAACATCCTCGTACGCTCAGCTAAATCGAACTGCCAGTTGCTGGAAGCTCCAAGAAAATTGCGCACTAGACGTACGGACGCACCACGTACGTACCCGAAGCGCTGTGGAAACCAGGACGCACGAGATCACGCCCCGGGCGCGCTTTGCTGGGCTTTGCCTATGTACCCACTCATCACTCCTCACAGCTTCACTAAAGAATATGTAGAAGTCGAAGAAGCAGAACAACAAACCAGCCAATCCCTCACACTAGGTGTGAGCCACAAGTGAAGGTCAACAAAAACAAGCAACACCAACGAGTGCAGTGACGAAGCTATCGAAGTGGGGCGAAATGATCCACGAATATGGCTGCACGTTGACGCGTGGTCGCACTTGTGCAACCACGCGTCTCCCGAAGACCGTCTGTCGCGAGTCTTCTCGCACCTTGCTCAGCGGAATCCGACGAAAAGCGCCGGCGAGTACTTCTCCATTGATTTCCGCAACCACTTGACGACCGCCTTCTGCCGCCCAATGTCCGGCACGATCGACGGAGCGCCGCGCCAACGCCTCGTACACGCCACCATAGCACTCCTACCCCTCGGAATCAGCAAACCTTGGACGTTTTCGACCACGGCAGGCAGAGCCTGCCGGCGCGTTGAACGCTTGGACGACATCGCAGCGGCATGTCGCCCACTCACGTTCCGTCACCCTCTGCCACATGACCCTTCATTCACCGGCATCAAAACGCACGCTGTAGCAGACGGTTTGCACGCATTCCCGGGTCTGCCTTTCACAGCAGGACCTTCCTCGACTTCAGTGCGGTGTTCCGCCGCGTCGGAACTTGCAAGGAATACGTTGAGCGCGCTGAAGCAGCCAAAGGCACCACCTATTTGCCGATGATTGTGGGCGTCGTTGCACAGGCGTTGCTTGGGCAGCCAGCGTAGAAGCCATGTTGGATGGGTGATGTAGTCACATTTTGCACAGTCATTTTTTCCATCTAGGCTTTGGTGCTCGAGTTGGACATGTACACATTGCATCCGTTTTTAAAACAAGTGCTGGAGCATCTCTCGCGACATGCCTGATAATGTTTGCTGGCAAGCATTTCGTGTGACGTCATGGGCGCCATCGAAAGTATGCTTGCAAGCAAGCACGCGTGGCTTCGACTTCTGGGAAAAAGAAGGTTTCAGTTTTAACATGTTTGTAAGCGAAACCAAAAGTTTCAAGCGGACTAGAGAGAAACGCAATGCAGTGAAGCCAGCGCTGCCACTGTCGGTGCACAATTCTGGTTTTGCATGGGTGGATGTCGGAATTCGCTTTGCTACTGTTTGCCCGGCTTATGGCCAGAACTAAATACGAGGTGTGAAAGAATGGACTTTAATTACGTGCAATTAAATCGTTCGCTTCTCGGCCTTTTGACCACGGAGTCCATCGCCTTAGGAGCGGGCCTTCGCCGAGCTGTCCCCTGAGCAGCCTGCTGATCAACCTGGTGGTGGACCCCATCATCAGAGCGGTGCACGGACGCGATAGGCAACACAACATCCTTGCCAACGCCGATGATCTGACGCTGTTCGCCGGGGATCCCGCCACCTTGCAGCGCCGCCTCAACGTGGTGACGGCCCTTTCGGACCTGCTCAGGCTGCGACTGAAGCCTGCCAAGTGCCGCACCCTCCACCTGTCTGGGCGCTACCCGGTGGGCACACGGCCCACCACTTTCACCGTGGAAATCGTCCCGGTCCCGGCACTGGCGGACTTCGAAGGGCACCGAATTCTGGGGCGTCCTGTGGGGTTTCGGGTACTACCGGACCAGACGACGGTCGACGAGGCCATCCATCTCAGCAGACGGCTGCTCTCTTCCACGCTCATAACATGGCAGAGGCTGGATTCTATTAAAACCTTTTTGTATCCAGCCCTCAACTTCGATATGCGGGTGGGCCTTGCCAGTAAAGGAGAGTGGCACCGTCTGGACGAGGAGCTTCGCCCGCTGATTAAGAAGACCCTGTACGTGCTGGCAAGAGCGTCAAACGAGTATGTGTACGGGACCGCACATGCCAGCACTCCAGGGATCCTTCTTGCGGCAGAGCTCAGCGACATCTGCCGAGTGCACGGGGCCTTCAAGCTCCTGCCGTCGACCATCCTGGAGGTCCGAAGCGAGCGAGGGAGGAGCTCTACCGGGTGGTGTCCAGGCGGCTGAGGCGACCGGCGGACACGGACGACACTGAGGCCTACCTCTCAGGCGAAATGGAGAGGGACTTCTGGCAGACTGCGACCCAGCTGCAGTCTGTCTGGACGGAGGCACGCTAGACCTCCCGTCGCTCGTCCGTCGCCTGGGAGCTTCTGGACCAGGGCGCCCGCATCACCTGCGGAGAGGCTACGGTGTCTGCGCAGAACCGCAACAAGCTCATCAAGATCCTTCGGGCCATCCTCAACCGGGACCGGGACCGTTCTCTTTAGGAGAAGCCGTCCCAAGGCAAGGCGATGGCGTGTATAGCGGCGGAACCCGCCAGTTTCCGCTTCATGAGGTCCGGCCGCTACACTCGCTTCAAGGAGTGGCGCTTCATCCACCGAGCCCGGCTGAATCTCCTCCCCCTGAACGGCCCAAGAACATGGGTGCCCGCAGCTGACAAAAGGTGCCGACGCTGCGGGTACGGGGAGAAGACCCTGCCGCACGTTCTCTGCCACTGCATGCGGCAGAGCAAGGCCATGACGGAGCGCCACCACGCCATCGTTGCGCGCCTCAAGAAGGCGGCCTGGAGCGGTTCACTGTCATCGGAGAGAATCAGCAGGTCAGCGTCCCCGGCTTGTAACCCGACCTCGTCCTGGCCCGTGGTGAGGAAGCCCTGATCCTGGACGTCTGCTGTCCTTCCGACAACCGAATGCAGGCGTTCCAGGAGGCTCGGGAAGTCAAGGAGGAGAAGTACGCTCCTCTACAGCGTCATCTCCTCCAGCGGTTCCAGCGCATCTCCGTCGACGCCATCGTCGTTGGCTGTCTCGACTCGTGGGATCCGGCCAACGATCGTGTCTGCCGCAGGTTTTGCTCCAAGAGCTACCAGCGGACAATGAAGAGACTTTGCGTTTGAGACATGATCGCCGCCTCTTCGATGATATACCGTAGCCATACAGGCGTTTTGTAAATAGTTCTTTTAATCGGGAAGCGATATCGCGTTTTTATGTTATAAATTTTTATCCTTACTAAAACTACTAACACTTTTTAGCCTTTTTGTTACTTGTTTTTATTTATACACTTTTTATTGCCGTTTTTTTTGTTATGTTTTGTAACCATTTATGATGTGTGTACTGAGTATCAATAAAATACTGTTCTTATCAGCTTAATTACTGAAACACTTTCATCTGCTGGCCCACGGTCGAGAAGCATTCCCTCCCGGAGACCAAGCCGCCCCGGGAAGGCGACAGTCCTGGCTGCGCCTGCCCTTTCGGAGGGGCACCTGCTGCTGCTGACCGGTAGTAACCCGTTCCTGGACGTTCGGAGTGACGGACCTGCTGACCCTGGAGGCCTTAGATGTCCTGGCAGGCCGTGGCGACCTCTGGATGCTGGACGGCAGTTGGTGAGAGTCTACCGCTCATTTCTTTGCTTGGCTCTTCGCCTGCCGCCTGCTGCATGCCTGGCCTGGTCGTCACTGCCTGCTGACGACGTCATTAGGCCCCGGTCACCGTCGTGACCGCATCGCCGTCGCTGCCTGCCACCCGGCCCAACTTGTCCTGCCCGGCCCTGCTGCTGTCCGGTCCTGCTGCCCGCCGGACCCGCCGACATGAATCCTACTTGCCCGAGTTCCGCGAGGGGTCGTCGTCCCAGGCGGCATCACGCTCCTGCCCCTTCTGGCTCCCCGGCACCACCCCCTCCTCAGCGACCTCAGCCCGGGACTCTGGATTCCCCTGCGGCGGGCGCTTCATCGCCGGAGTCCACTGCGTCGTCCTCGTCGGGAGGGGTGGTTCCGAAGCACCAGCGTCTTCACGCCCTGCCGGCCCGGTGCAACCACGCCAGCCGATCCTGGATGGGGACGTTCTTTGGGTGTACTCTGGTTGACGACTGCAGCATGAAGTACAGTGGGGCCATTTGAACGTGTCGCGTGCAGTCGGTGCGCCGCCACGTAGAATTCGAGCACGGCGTTCGTGAGAACGATCGGATCTACGTGTGCACGATGTGTATCTCGCCGCTGACGTCCCGGCCTTCGTACCATCGCTGTCTGGCCATGGCCACGCTGGTGCCTTCGACGGAGGCGCCCCGCCGTCGCTGTAGCGTCTGCGACGCTACGTTTACGTCGGCGCGTGGCCTAGCGAACCACCTTAGATGCCAAGTCGACCAGGCTGGGCCATCCGGCGCCACTCGTGAGAGCGCGCCTGCCCGGCGTGTGCGCCACGTCAGCAGTTCCACCGACACTTCGTCCTCCTCGTGTTCCCAGCCACCAGCAGCGCCCCGGGCTGCGCGACGCCTCAGACGCCTAGCACCTTCTGACGCCGCAACTTAGATGCGGCCCTCGTCATCTCCGGCCGCCGGGTCGGGGGCCTTTTCACCCGCGTCGATCGGCGAACCGTCTGCCTTCGAGTACCTGTCTTCCAGCGGTTCGTTGACGTCCGTGGGCTCGGCCTCCGTCCCCAGTTCGCCGGCACCATCTCCTGCCGCAAGCCTGGTCCCCTCCTAGCAGCCCTTGCGCGACGCTGGAGGCACGTCGACACCGACGCCACACATCGGGGTCCCGACGCCCGCCGGCGTTCCTGTGGACTCGCCCGTTCCCGGGTCACCACGGTCACTGGATCCTGCGTCACCTCAAAGACCCTCGTCATCTGCCAGGCAAGTCCTGGTCCCGTACGAACTCGCGCCTTCGTCGTCGTTGTATGGCGCGTCTCCCGCCTCGCACGGCTCGTCGTCGGCGGCTTCGTGCGTGGCGATGCCGCGTTTCTTCTGCACGACGACGACCACAACGCGCTCTCCGACGACATAGCGTTGTCTTTGCCGCCGCTCGATGCCGGATCGTCCCCGGTCGTTCTGCCTGGGTCCCTGGTGTCTCCGGCATCCTCCCTGTCGCCGCCCGCGTCCGTGGACGAGGCCGCGGCGGATCCTGACGAAGTACTGGAGCAGCCCGAGTCCAACTCCGCGACGCTCCAGATGCCAACCGACCACACGCGCCTCCTCAAAGACCAGGCACGCCTGCTCCTCTCTTTGTTGCGAGAACCGCCCTCTGAATAGTCATTGGCTCAATACGAGGCAGCTTGGACGCGGGCCGTCGCCTTGGCCGTCGCAGCGGTGCGTCTCCCACCGGTGCATCCTGGTCGCCAGCGCCGCCAGCCCGACCCTTCCAACGCGGTCGACATTCAGCGGCTGTACCGCCGCAACCGTCGCCGCGCAGTCTGACTTATCCTGGAAGGACCACCACAGACGTGTGACATCCCGCTGGAGGACCTACAAGATCACTGGGGGCCCACGTGGTCGGCCCGTCAAGCCAACTATACCCTGCTACTCGGACGTGATCCGGCTCCGGCGGGTGTCGACACGTTGAACTTCTCGACGGACGAGGTGTACGGGGGCTTAATGCAAGTCAGAGAACACGGCTCCCGGTGCAGATCGTTTAACCTATCACCACTGGCGAACGGTCGACCCAGAGGCACGGTTCGTGACAGCGTTGTTCTACGCCTGCCTCCACCACCGCCGAACACCGGACTACTGGAGAACGACGCGGACCGTCGTCATCTTCAAGAGCGGAGATCCGCAAGTCCCGACGAACTGGCGGCCCATAGCCCTCGGCTGCACGGCATCGAAGCTCTATGCCAAGTGCCTTGCAGCCCGGCTTCAGGCCTGGATGATCGAACACGTCGTGTTGTCGAAGTGCCAGAAGGGCTTCCTTCCGCACGACGGCGGGTTCGAATCGTAAAGGGTGTTTATTGAAGGACTCAGCAAGCGAGTGGTAGCTCTAAAGGAAGGCAGGCGAACCCAGATGACGGTGCTTGATCGCCGATCTCGTGCCTTTTTCTTGTGCTGATAATAGCTGACCTGATGGTATCAACGTCTTTCTTATTCACTACAATTGCTCCCGGCGAAAAAGTTGAAGCCATCCTGGCGATCTAACACGTGGGGACAAGCGGGTCAAAGTACGGCTTCAGACGGTTTACGTGAACGATATCACGTCCACGCCGACGACGGTTGCTCGGTGGCGTGAGGGGTTCAATGGCGTAGTTCACGGGTGAAGTACGCTCGACCACGCGGTAAGGACCATGATAATTGGAGAGTAGCTTGGGTGATACACCAGGGGCGCAGGGCGGTACATGAAGCCATACGAGTGCTCCAGGAACGAACGTTGGTGCACAACGATGGTCGTCGTCACGGATCTCCTTCTGGCGCTGTTGGTCGGATGTAGTAAGCCGCTTGGCTAGCTTGCGGCACTCTTCTGCGTAACTAGCGGCTTCCGAGACAGGCTTGTATTCGGAGGAATCTGGCGAGTATGGCAGTAAAGTGTCGATGGTGTGTGATGGTTCGCGACCGTACAGGAGAAAAAATGGGGAAAACCCGGTAGTGACTTGCGTAGCGGTGTTATACGCGTATGTAACAAATGGGAAAACGGGGTCCCAGTTTGTTTGATCAGAAGTGACATGCATAGCGAGCATGTCCCCCAGAGTACGATTAAACCGCTCAGTCAAGCCGTTCGTCTGTGGGTGGTAGGCTGTACTCTTCCGGTGAATTATATGGCACTGTTGAAGAAGTGCTTGTATTACATCGGAGAGGAAAAAACGCCCTCGGTCACTGAGGAATTCTCGAGGAGGACCATGACGAAGCACAAAACGATTGAGTATGAAAGTTGCGACGTCTTGTGCTGCAGCTCTGGGGAGAGCAGCAGTTTAAGCGTACCGTGTTAGATGATCCACTGCCACGATAGCCCATCGGTTGCCTGCCGTTGTTAATGGTAGTGGTCCATTGAGGTCGATTCCTACTCGGTCGAATGGGCGGTCTGGGCATGGAAGTGGCTGCAATGAACCTGTTGCAGGATGTGGCGGGCTTTTCCGCCGCTGACATTCGTGGCAGCTGCGAATGAACTGGCGGACGAAGGTAAACATTCCGCGCCAGTAATACCTTTTTCGTAGGCGCTCGTAGGTCTTGAAAACACCGGCGTGAGCACAATGCGGGTCGGAATGAAACGACGCGCAAATGGTAGAGCGCAGCGTTCGGGGAATGACTAAGTAGCCATTTCCTACCATCTGCTGAATAGTTGCGCCGGTACAAAAGGCCATCCTGAATACTGAAGTGCGGAGCCTGGCGGCGCAGGGTTCGAGTGGTTGGAAGTGTCGGTGCCTCGGATAACGCGTCAAGAAGCGAAGCGATCCACGGGTCATTGCGTTGTGCAGAAAAGATGGTGTCCTCGTCAAGCGCTGACAACGTGTTGTCCGAGGAAACAGATGCGATGTCCGGGGATAGGGGAGATCGTGACAGTGCATCAGCATCGGCATGCTTGTGGCCGGAACGATATACCACGCGAATGTCATATTCTTGAAGCCGAAGAGCCCAACGGACAAGACGATCCGATGGATCTTTAAGCGAAGATAACCAGCATAATGCGTGGTGGTCCATTACTACATCAAAAGCACGGCCATAAAAGTATGGGCGGAACTTGACAAGCGCCCAAATTATCACCAAGCAATCCTTCTCGGTGACGCTGTAGTTTTATTCAGCCTTGGTAGAGTTCTGCTGGCGTAGGCGACGACATACTCGGCGAATCCAGGCTTGCGTTGCGCGAGAACCGCACCGAGGCCGACACCACTGGCGTCGGTGTGGACCTCAGTTGCTGCCGTAGGATCGTAGTGACGCAGTATTGGTGGCGAAGTGAGGAGACGACGAAGGGTACAGAAGGCTTGGTCACACTCAGAAGACCATGACGAAATATCAGTGGTGCTGCCTATAAGTTTGGTCAAAGGCGCAATGATAGAGGCGAAGTTGCGCATGAACCGGCGAAAGTAGGAGCATAACCCCACGAAGCTCCGTAACTGCTTCATAGTCGTTGGTTTGGGGAAGTCGGCGACTGCACGTAACTTAACCGGGTCTGGAAGTATACCGTCCTTTGATGCGACGTGCCCGAGAATCGTAAGTTGCTGAGCAGCGAAGTGACATTTCTTGAGGTTGAGTTGGAGCTGAGCATTCTTCAGGCACGTGAGGACGTGTTTGAGGCGCTCGAGATGTGTTCCAAAGTCTGGCGCAAAGACGACTATATCGTCGATATAGCAGAGACAGATTTGCCATTTCAAACCCCGAAGAACCGAGTCCTTCATGCGCTCGATGGTGGCAGGCGCATTGCAGAGGCCGAAGGGCATGACATTAAACTCATACAGACCGTCCGGTGCCACGAAGGCTGTTTTTGGTCGATCGGCATCTGGAAGGGGGACCTGCCAGTACCCTGAGTGCAAATCTAATGACGAAAAAAACTCGGCACCTTGTAAATTATCAAGGGCATCGTCAATCCTGGGTAAAGGATACACGTCTCTTCGAGTGATCTAATTTAGGCGCCGGTAATCCACGCAGAAGCGAACGGAACCATCCTTTTTTTAACGAGCACTACAGGTGAGGCCCATGGACTTGTGAAGGTTGAATGAGGCCACGTTGCAGCATATCGTTCACCTGTTCGGCAATAACTTGGCATTCCGCCACAGAAACACGATATGGTCGCTGTCGTAGTGGCGCATGGGAGCCGGTATCGATGTAATGTAGAGTGGTAGAAGTGCGGTTAAGTGAAGGTTGAACAACATCGAAAGATTCGCGGTACTGGTACAGCAGTTGGAGGAGTTCAGATCGTTCAGATGGTGACAGTCCGTCTGCGATCGCCAAATCGAACACTTTTGAAGCCTGTAGATGAGAGTGGTTAGGAGCACTGACGGCGGCTAGGTAACTTTGGGATGATTCTTGCGGCACGGTAAAAATTTCTCCGTTATCAATGGGCTGTACGCATCCATGAAACTCGCCTTTAAGCAGTTTAATGGTATGCGGAAAGGGATTGGTAAGGCAGAGAGCACTGGCTCCATTAGAAATTGAGAGGGCTGAATAAGGGAGCAGAAGTGGTTGCCGACTTAGAAAGAGGCTTGATGGCTCGAAAAATGCTACTTCATCACGCATGCCGTCGGAGACCACAGGGAGCAAAACAGCTGTTGTCGGTGGAATGTCAGTGTCTTCTTTGACTACTAGCTTGTGCCTGGCTTGATTAGTGTGGCCGTAGGGCTGGTCGAAGAACGGAAGCAGTTCAAGTTCGGAACGGGCACAATCTATAACGGCACGATTACGGGATAGGAAATCCCAGCCAAGTATGATGTCATGAGAGCACGAGGAAAAGACGATAAACTCAACAATGTAGTGGTACTCCGAAATTTTGAGTCGGGCAGTGCAGGTGGCTATAGGTTGAACAGGTTCTCCATTTGCTTCACGTAAGAACATATCAAGCGGCGTGGTCACCTTTCGGAGCTTGCGGCAAAGTTTGGCGTCTCGTGCCTTTTTCTTGTGCTGATGATAGCTGACCTGATGGTATCAACGTCTTTCTGATTCACTACAGAATTAACAATATCGTACAACGCAGGCTCGACACCGCCTGATCGGGAGGCCCCGACCTGTGTGCGGTGCTCTTGGACTTTTACAACGCGTTCGGTTCAGTCCCGCACCAGGCCTTGCTCGACGCCCTGCGTGGTGCTGTCACTGGCTCCGTGTTTACGGAGGTGATCGGCGATTTGTACAGAGACAACAGCACCTGTATCTTGGCGGCGGAGGAAACTACCGAGCCGATCCCGGTCCTGGCAGGGCTACGTCAGGGCTACCCACTGAGTAGAATCCTTTTCAACTTGGTGATCGACTAGGTCATCCACGCAGTGCAGGGTGGTGGTTCCGACCACAAGATCCTCGCCTACGTGGACGACCTGACTCCCCTGTCCTCGACTCCACACAGACTTCAACAGCGCAGCGATCGGATCGAGACCCTCGCCGCGTCCCTGGGCCTGTTCTTAAACCCATCCACGTGCGCATCCTTCCACCTGGTAGGATCTACACCTGTGGGGATGCGCCCGACGGAGTTCAAAGTCTCGGGCGTCCCCATCTCGGTACTGCGCGACTTCGAGCGGCAGCGGTACCTGGCACGTCCCATTGGCGTCCGGATCCCCTCCGGCTCCGGTTCCGTCGTCTAAACAGCCGTCGCCCAAGCCCGGGCGATCATGTCGTCTATACTGGCGCCGTGGCAGCGACTGGATGCCCTCCGGGACCTTCGTCTACCCGGTGCTCAACTTCCCTATGCGAAGCGGTGTCCTGTCTACGACAGACTGACGCCGACAGGACGACGCCATTCGGCCGCCGGTAAGGCGGACGCTTTACCTGCCCACCAACGCGGCCACGAACGACATTTACGGTTCCGCCTCCGGTAGAGCCGTCTGGGTCCCGGTTGCGGCGGAGCTTAGCGACCTCTGCCACATCGACTCTGCCTTCAAGCTTCTGATGTTCCCTGACACCGAGCTACGGCAGATGGCCTTGGACGACGCTTACGCAATCGCCACTGCCCATCTCGGCTGGGAGGCCACCAGCGCGGAGCTGGAGGCCCTCCTTCCGGGGGTCGCTTGGAGATGGGTTCCGGGTCCCGGCCACCCAGCTGCGGTCCGTCTGGACAAACGCCCGAAAAGCGTCTTGCCGTTACAAGATCGCCTTGACCTTGAATGCTGGCAGCATCCGTCTCACCTGCGGCGACGCCACGATCACCCCACAGCACCGGTGTCGCGCCATGCACACGCTACGAGAGGTGCTGGCCACTGAACAGGACCGCGCCCGGCACAACCTCCCCAACCAGGGGAACGTGCTGGCCTGCGTGGCGGCTGATCGCGCCAGCTCTCACTTCATGAGAACGGGCACCTTCACCTCCTTCGCAGACTGGCGGTTTGTGCACATGGCCCGCCTCAATCTCCTAACCCTCAACCGTGCTCGCATGTGGGATGTTTCAGAAGGACCAGAGAGACCGCATAACCGATACGTCTTCGGTTTATTGTTGACAGAACAAAAAAAAAATGTGCAGAGCGTGACCCTGGCTGCTTCTTCTTCCTCGCCTCCGAGCTCCATCTTCAAATCTGTTTTCTACATCTTCCCGCCGGCTAGATTCAACCGAAGCAACCTTCGAGAGAATACAACAGTTGAATCGGCCTCTTGACTAATTTTCCTTCAGGTGTACGAAGCAAGCATGTTCTCACTAGTCCATCCTTGCCTGGAAAAATCTTTTCGATCTTGCAGAGTTTCCACCGAGTTCTTTTTCGCGCTTCTCCAAGCAGAACTACATCTCCTTCTTGTACATTTGCGTGACGCTCTGTTTTTCTGCTGGCACACTTAAGCTCCCTCAGGTACTCCTTTTTCCATCTGGTCCACCATGTTATCATAGCCTGCTTTCTTGCACTCCAGTAATTCAGCAAACTGTATTCTCCGAGTCTGTTTTCTTCCTGCTTGTTCATTGCTTGCCTGCCTCCTATAACGTCCGCCGGTGTGATGGGTTGTGGTTCGTTAGGATCGTCATACACATAAGTGAGAGGCCGGTTGTTAAGTACTCCTTCTGCTTCAACAACCACAGTCCGTAGTTCTTCTTCATCCAAAAGTCGAACACCTATAGTTTTTGCCATGGATGTCTTAAAGCTTCTGATCAGTCTTTCATAAAATCCTCCCCACCATGGAGCTAACTCTACAATAAACTTCCATTTTATTTTCAGGTTACTGGTATACTGTTGAACCCTTTCATCTTCCATCTTTAATATCTTGTTCATCTCTTTCTCAGATTTTTTGAATGCTCTTGCATTATCACTGTAAATAGTTGTACACAATCCTCTTCTAGCTACGAATCTTCGGAATGCTTGTATAAAGGCTTCTGATGACATCCTCTTGACCAACTCCAGTTGTATGGCTCTTTGTTACTGCACACGTAAATATCACAATGTAAAACTGTAACTTTTCCGCCTTTCTCCTCTCGAGCATTTAGCGGTCCAGCAAAGTCTATACCAACAGTGTCGAATGGCCTCGTCTGTGTAATCCTGTCAGCTGGTAGAGGTGGAATTTCTTGTGCCATTGGTCTAGAATTGAATCTCCTACATGTGATGCATTTCTTTATCACATATTTCACCATTTGTCGGGCACGCAGAATCCAAAACTTCGTTCTTAGATGTGTCAATGTTGCCGCAACGCCACCGTGCATTGTTACTTGATGCGCGTTTAGAACTAGGAGTTCTGAAAAGTGACTTTCTCTTGGTAAAATAATAGGATGCTTCTCATCAAAGCTCAAATCACTCCACTGAAGCCTCCCTTTTACTCTCAGGACACCTTGATCATCTTCGAAGATGTTCGTGCCGTACAGATTCATGTTGTCATATATTCGTGTCACTGCATTTTGTAGCGTTTTCTGCTCCTGCTTTATCAGCACAAACTCTGCCTTGTCCAATTCTTCTCCTGTCAGCGAACCTGTTTTCCTTTCTTTTCGTCGGTTTCCTATATAACGCATCACCCACGCGGTAACTCGTAACGCTTTCTTGTATGATCCAAATCTGCTCACATCAATTATCTTATCTTCACTCGTGGTGGTAGTTAAGCATGCCACTGTCTTTTCTTCGTCTTTGTTGTCATCACTGTCCGATTCATGTGTGATGTCATAATCAGGGGTTTGTTTTTCATTCTTGATCCACGTGGGGCCTTTCCACCATAATTCACTGTCCAGCAAACGTTTCATCTTCATCCCCCTTGTCATAAAATCCGCAGGATTTTCATCACTTTTAACCTAACCCCATTGACTCTCATTGGACTTGCTCTTAATTTCTGCTGCGCGGTTGCGAACAAACAGATCTTTCGTCTTGTTTGACTTTATCCAGCATAACACAATTTGAGAGTCAGTCCAGAATTTCACATTTCTCAGTTTCCTGATGAAATGCTCGGTTATATGACTGGCCAATCTGACTGATATTGTGGCCGCCAACAACTCCAATCTTGCTAATGTGATCTTTTTGATTGGAGCGACTCTACCCTTTGCAATGATTAAATTTGCTTCATTGCTTCCATCGGAGTATTCTGTTACAATGTATGCTACTGCTCCATATGCCATTGGACTCGCATCGGAGAACACGTGCAGAGTCGATGCTTTCACTTCAGCTTGTCTGTTGTCATAGCCTCTGTTAACGGTGAAGTCATCTAAGTGCTGAAGCTCCTCCGACCAGTCCTTCCAAGTTGATCTATGCTGGCTTGGTAACGGGTCATTCCATTTCAGTTTATCCATCCAAATTTTTTGCAGCAATATTTTTGCTCTGACTGAAAATGGTGTCAAAAAACCTAAAGGGTCATATAGCTTTGCCGTGTCCTGCAAAACCTGTCTTTTTGAGAGTTGTCTCGTGTCCTTGTCATTTCGCCATGTAGTGTCGGGAAAGCTCAACACGTCGTCTACGAAATTCCATTTCAGTCCCAAAATCTTGATTTGTCCCTCTTTTCTTATCCCTCGATCCAGATCCTCTCCTTCTTCATCAAAGTGTTTTCTTAGCTCGGCGTCATTTGAAATCCATTTTCTTAAATTCATTTCCGCATAGCGAAAAATATCTCGTGCTTTTTTGTATATCTTTGTCCATGTCGAGTATTCGTCGGCTCCTAGTAAAACGTCATCGACGTAGATTCCTTTCCGGAGTTGCGCCACAACTGCAGGATATTTTTCTTCGAATATATCCAAATGTCGATGAATCGTGGCCGCTAGAAGGAAGCTACTTGGTGTAGTTCCGAAAGTAACCCTCGTCATCCTCCACGTTTTTATCTTCGGGGTTGGCATATCTTCGCTGGGTATTCTTTCCCACCATATGAATCGCAGTGCGTCTCGGTCCTTTTCATGTATCTTGATCTGCAGGAATGCTTTTTCCACGTCGGCTGACATAGCGATCTTGTGATGTCGAAAGTTCATCAGCAAGCTTGTGATGTCGGGGTTTAGGTTTGGCCCCTTTTCCAAGTTGTCATTTAAGGATTCACCTGGATTCTGGCTTGACGATGCGTCAAAGACGATCCGTATTTTTGTTGTTGTTCGGTCCTTCTTGATTACTGCTTGATGCGGCATGTAGTATACAAATTTGTTCTGTATATCGGATCCAGCATCTTCTTCGACGTTTTCTGCAATTTCTTGCTCAAAGTACTCTCGAATAGCTTTGTCATAGGCTAGGAGTTCATCTTTATCCTTGCATAATTTATTGGTCACCTGCATAAGCCTCTTCTCTGCAATGGAGGTGTTGTCGTCCAATGTCACGTTTTCCTTCCATGGTAGCCGCACTTGGTATCTTCCTGCCTTGAACTCCATTGTTTGTCGGACGTAGTCTAGCACATGTTCATCGTTCATCTTTGTTGCTGGGTTCTCCTTGATGCCCATGTTTTCCAAGTCCCAGAATCTCTGCAGTTGGTCCGCAGTCGTGTCCGACTTGGCACTGACCTTGAGTACCATAACCGTCGATGATTTCAGCGGCACACAATGAAGTCCTACAGGACCTTGGACCGTCCATCCCAATATTGTTTCTATTGCCATTACTTTTGGATGAATCTCGCAAATGCGACCAGTGACGACAGTCCAGTAATAATCTGCTCCAATTAATATAGAAGTTTCCATATTTTTTCTTTCTTTGGCCTTCTTCTGGTTGTCATCAGCCAAACGAATTCCCATCGATCTTGCTCTTTCGTGTATTGTCAATGGTGGCGATGGTAGCACGTCACAGGATATAACTTCTATCTCCAGTGCCTCAATCGTGACTGGCTCCGAGATGGTATCCTTCCTCACGCTGACCTCGACGACTTTCATGTCTAGTTCCATCTCTCCTCCTCCAAATGATCCTACAGTAATCCTTTCGGATCTTTTTACCTTGCACGCTAGTTTTCTTGACAAGCTTTTGAGGATGAATGTCCTCTGACTCCCGTTGTCCAGCAGAATCCGTGCGTAGCACCCGCTGCCTTCTCCCTTCGTCCACGAAAAGGCTGTCTGCAGTAGTATGCACTTCTGTTCATCAGACTGCTGTGCGTGCATGTTGCAGGACTTGCTGGTGTCTAACCGGTCAGGTTGCGCGCTTTTAAGCACTTGCTCAACATCCCCGCTTTGCTGCTGTGTTGACTTTCCTGCAGGCGTACGTGGTCGACACATGGATGTCGCGTGCCTTCCCTTGCATGTTTTGCAGCGTACGTTAGCACGATATACTTAGAAATTTGGCGCAACCTCGACTCACGCAAACACTCACACAAGCACACACACTTACACCAGAGCAACACACACGACACGCAGCGCTCACTACCAACTGTTTATTGCTCCTATCTGACCTTCTTAAATACGTACATCGAAATGCGCAAAGGCACAAACTAACAGAACTGCGCCAGTAGAAAACCAATATGGCGTCACCACATCACAAGGAACATAAAAAAAAGTAAAAAAAAGTAAAAAAAGTAAAAAAAAAAGGGGTTAACACAAAAAGGAGATATAATCGCTAAACCCTCGCATCAAGGAAAGATATTTCTTGTTGATGCAACACCAAAGATGGCTCGCTGACACAAATATCTTTATTCTTTTCTATATAATATGCTTCTAACAGCAAACGTGCTGATAAATTTGAGCTTCTCCCAAGAATCCTTGTATCAGAAAATCGTGGTTCACACCCACATGCGGCAATATGCGACACAAGATGTGCGTACTTGTCCTCGTTTTTCTTAACCTTTAGCGCATGCTCCCTAAGCCGGTCATTGAGGCATCGCTCGGTAATGCCAATGTACACGTTACCGCAGGAAAAAGGAATGGAGTATACAACTCCCATGGAACATTTTACGAAGGCATTCTCATGTTTTTTCACGCAACCGCGTCTCTTGCCATTGCAATACGCGGACATAACTTGGCGGGCTTTTCTGGCGCAGAAAAGACCACAGCCACACCATGCCTTGCAGCAACCTTCTTAATATTATGGGAGAGCTTGTGCACGTAAGGCACGACTTGAAGCTTGGAACCCGAAGGATCCCAAGTAGCTCTATCCCTTTGTGTTCCACGTTTCATCTTCTGTAGTAGTGACTCGGTGACCGCGTTTAGGACCGACGAAGGGAAGCCCGCCGCCGTCAATCGGCTGATCTGTTCATAAAAACTAGTACGCATGTGGTGTGGACACGACTTAATCAACGAGGATTCCAGACATAGCGAAGCAATACCTCTTTTAACTAATTTCGAATGCGCAGAATCATACGGCAACAGCCCCTTCTTCACTCTAGGCCGGTAGACCCAACAAAAGTGTTCACCACCCCACAGTAGCTTGAGGTCTAAAAACTGGAGACAAGTCTCTGTGGGTACCTCGGTAGTGAACCTAAGTCCGCGTCCATGATCTTTAAAAACACTAAGCACATGTTCACAATAAGAACGCTGCACTTCATATGATACCTCATCCGCACGCACACTCACTGAAGTACAGGCGTCTACTTGAAAATCTAAAACGTAATTGGGGGGTGTATATGGCCCCCGCTTGTCTAAAAGAATTAAAAAATCGTCAACATATCTAAAAATCTTCAAAACCTTATTCCCCCTTAAAAATTTATCCAACGTCCTATCTACATCTGCTAAAAAAATATCAGTAAGAACAGGGGCGACACAAGAACCTATACAGATGCCTTGTCGTTGTAGATAGGGCTTGTCGTTAAAAGTAATAAAAGTAACGTTAAGATAAAATTCTAAAAGTGCTAAAAAGTTTTCAACGGATACGCCCGCATTATTCATAAAAGAAACGTCACCATTATCCTCTATGCACTGTCGGACCGAAGTCAAAAGCTTATCATGAGGTACGTTAGCACGGCATATCTTCGCCGTGTGGTGAGGTCTGGTGCATCTGAAGCACCTTCGTTCCTGTTGCAAGGCTTCTTTCTTTTGTTGCATACTAATGCTTCTTCTGCAATCTTCCGTGTAGTGTCCAGTCATCTCACAAAAGATGCATTTTTTCATCGAGGTGCTTTGAAGCGTAGATGTTCTAGTCCGCCTCATACTGTGCGGTGACTGGGTCACGTCGTATTTTTCCTCTCGAGTTTCTTCTCTGCTGCGTATATATATGTTTAAAAACTCCATAATTTCTTTCAAACTGCTCGTGCTGTTTCTTGACGCTGAGTTCGATTCCGCAGTTGCTGGTCTGTTGTCACCTTTCTTTAACTCCTTCATCTTCATCTCAATCCTCATATCCACCGGTAGCGCAGATTTTACAACAGGAGCTATCACTGTGGCGTAACTATCCATTTCCACTCCTAACGACTGCAGTGCTCGTGTGTTCACTTGCAACTTTTGGAAGAGTTTCTTCAACCCATCTACATCTTTAGGACTCTTCACTGCTTCCAAATTTGCAAGCTCTTTTATGTAGTTCTCTTTTATATTATCTTCTCGTCCGAAGGTTTCTTTCAAAAGAGCGACTGCATGCTCGTAATTCTGATCAGAAAACTGCAAGCCTTCTATGAGGGAAGCAGCCTGCCCGCTCAGAGACGCCAGAAGATAATTAAATATTTGATTCTTCGGCATATTCACTCTGTTATGCACCGATGTCTCGAACTGATGCCAAAACCTTGGCCATGCTGTTTTTTTCCCATCAAACTTGATCATTTCAAGGCGTGGCAACTTAACAAGCTCTTGCGTCTCCGAGATTTGGTCAGTACCTTGCACTGAACTCGCCTGTTCTGTGACTATTCTCGTAGTCAGTTGCGTCGCTTGTTCTAACTCGCGTAATCGCTCCTCAATTTTTGTCGTTACAGCGACGATCTTCATCTCATAATGCAAAACTCTTTCAAATTCTGCCTCCGCGCTGTCTTCTTCAATGAACGGTTCTATCTGTTCGTTAACTTGTCTTAGCGTCTGTGACACGCTCTTCATCTGGTTTAGAAGCGTCATAAGTTGCGCTCGATCGGCGTCTTCTTCTATCTTCTTATCGATTTCGCTCGTAAGCGTCGTCACATTTGCTCGAAGCGTCTTCCGCTTCTTCGATAGGACCTCTTTATTCATGCCTAAAACGTGTTGAAAGAGCTCTTGCCTTTTTTATGTGCGTCGCACACAGTCGTCGGTCGTGGTCCTTCTCTCGACGGTTAGTCCTTGAGCCAGACGCCACTGCTTCGTTCTTCAACCCGTTGTTGCGAATGGGGTTGAAGTCTCTGCGTCTGTCTTCAGATCAATCCTGGTCACGGCACCATGTTTCAGAAGGACCAGAGAGACCGCATAACCGATACGTCTTCGGTTTATTGTTGGCAGAACAAAAAAAATGTGCAGAGCGTGACCCTACCCTGGCTGCTTCTTCTTCCTCGCCTCCGAGCTCCATCTTCAAATCTGTTTTCAACATGGGATGCAACGGACGGGGACCAGCGGTGCCGCATCTGCGGGTACCTGAGAGAGACGCTGCCGCATGTGGTGTGCCACTGCATGCCTCGCTGTGCGCTCTACAAGGCCCGCCACAACGCCGTCGTGGATCACCTCCGGACCGCCGCCTCCCGCGAGTTCACGGTGGCCTTTGAGAAACAGGCCGTCGGAGACACGGGCCTGCGTTCGGATCTCGTCCTGGTGCGTGGCGAAGAGGCAATCGTCATCGACGTCACGTGCCCCTTCGAGAAATGGCCGGACGCCTTTGAGAACGGCCGAAACGCCAAGCTGGCTCATTACGAGCCGGTGGCGGCGTTTCTACGTCACCGGTATCAGGGGATCACCGTCGACGCCGTCATCGTGGGTGCCCTCGGCGCATGGGACTCTGCGAACGATCATGTGCTCCGTCGCATTTGTTCGCGCCCCTACTTGCGCCTTTTCAAAAAGCTTTGTGTATGTGAGGTCATCGCTGCATCTCGCGCGATAAACCGAGAGCACTTACGGCAAAGCCACTAAGTGACTCGCGTCCGTGCATACTATTGCATGGAGTACTGACACGAGTGTGCGTGCTTGCCCCTTTGTGACAAATTGCTGTCCTGCCATGCGAGACTTTTCATTGTCACGCGCCGCACTTTTCTTGGCTGCGTTGTGCCATGTCCACAGTGAACTTCGTCGTGAGAACTCTCTGGCGAAAGCCATGTCTATAGTTCGAATCAATTACGTACGGCCCCATGGATCATAAATAAAAGCAATCTGTTCTCATCAGCTTAATATCTGATACGGATCCTATTTGGATCCAAGATATTAAACTTATTTTTGTGATGCGGCAGAGTGCTTGAAGCTTGCTTCACCTCCGCCACGGGTTCGCCCGGTATTGCACAACCTCCGGGATCGGCCCACTCACCCCTGCAAGGGTGAGTTCGACATTAAACTCAATGAAAGAAAAAGTGTTCAGATTTACCAAGCATATCGGTGTGAACGGCGTGGGTGCGGCGAGTGTCCGAAACGTTGGCGTCGCGCCGCCCCGGCTGACGTTGTATTCGCTGCGGCTCGGTATTCGCGTGCGGGGAGTGCGCTAGCTGTATTCATTCACACTTACGATTGCTCTGGGAAAATAAATGTTTGTGTGGATATTTCATAATTGGAGTTTTTGTTATGTTCACATGTACATACTCCAGGTTTTTTTTTAACATCCCTACTGATATTAATAAAACTACTGAGTAATTTATTATTACTGCTTCAGAGTAAAGCTAGAAGTGTGTATGTGCCAAGCTATTTCTGCTTTTCGAATTCACCCATTTCGGAACCAAAAATAAAACAGCCTCTAAAAATTGGGTGTTGATGTTTCTGTTTACAGTTGCTGTGACAAGCGAAGGCATTTTTGTTTCACATCTTCACGCGACGTCTTAACTTGAAGACGCGTGCTCTCGCTCCGTCTATGCATCTACACTATTCCCCATCACAAATTACAATCGCGAAGAACTCCACAGGACCCACCCCGCACACACCTGCTGTACGGTGGAGCGGCAAAGCCCGGCCGTCCGGGAATATATTGATGAAACTAATAGCTTGACTAATTAACCAGTTTCATTATCCTAACATGTCCACATAAATATATACGTATAAAATCAGATTATTTCTCTATTCTGAGAATAAATTCATTTATGTAAATATTTGTATGCATTGCACTAAGCACCATATTTTCCTAGGCTATCGGTAATCTTCCTGTTATAACTCCATCATTCGAAATCTGAACAGATAATTTTAAAATCACACGATTCTTGACCAATCCCCCACAGTAGGTATGCGCCACTAACAATAGGAGAACAACAACAACAACAACAAAGCCCCGATGTGCTTTTCCTGTTTCCACTGACCTGGGTCCCAGCTTCCGCCAGCAGTAGCTCTAATTCGTTGCCACGTGGTCAGCTACCTCGCTGGCGCCCTCAGCCATCGTCTTATTGATGACGATATGATGGTATGCTGAGTTTAACGTCCCAAAACCACCATACAGTTATAAGAGACGCCGTAAAGGAGGGCTCTGGAAATTTCGACCACCTGGGGCTCTTTAACGTGCACCCTAATCTGAGCACACGCAAATTCAGCCGCCGTAGCTGGGATTCGATCCCACCCCATGCGGGTCAGCAGCCCAGTACCTTATAGCCACTAGACCACCACGGCGGGCATCGCCTTGTTGATCACACACTACATTTCTGGACACCATCTCATACCAATTCATCCGTCGTTGGCTCTCATTAATTACGACAAACATCCTCGCACGCTCACCTAATTGGAACTGCCAGTTGCTGGAAGTTCCAATAAAATTGTGCACTAGACGTACGAACGCACCACGCACGAACCTGAAGCACTGTGGAACCCAGGACGCGTACGATCACGCCCCGGGCGCGCTTTGCTGTGCTTTGCCTCTGTACCCACTCATCACTCCTCACAGCTTCACTAAGCCGAATATGTAGAAGTCGAAGAAGCAGAACGACAAACCGGCCAATTCCTCACAGTGCGTGTGAGCCACAAGTGAAGGTCAACAAAAACAAGCAACACCAGCGAGCGCAGTGACGAAGCTATCGTAGTGGGGCGAAATAATCCACGAATATGGCTGCACGTTGACGCACGTGGCATTTGTGCATTCACCCGTCTCCCGAAGACCGTCTGTCGCGAGTCTTCTCGCAACTTACTCAGCGGAATCCGACGAAAAGACTTCTCCACTGATTTCCGCAACCACTTGACGACCGCCTTCTGCCGCCTCATGTCCGGCACGATCGACGGAGCGCCGCGCCAGCGCCTCGTACACGCCACCATAGCACTCCTACCCCTCGGAATCAGCAAAACTTGGACGTTTTCGACCACGACATGCAGAGCCTGCCGGCCCGTTGAACGATTGGACGACATCGCAGCGGCATGTCGCCCACTCACGTTCCATCACCCTCTGCCACATGACCCTTCAATCACCGGCATCACAACGCACGCTGTACCAGAAGTTTCGAACGCATTTCCGGGTCTGCCTTTCACAGCAGGACCTTCCTCGACTTCTGTGCGGTGTTCCGCCACGTCGGAACTTGCAAGGCATACGTTGAGCGCGCTGAAGCAGCCAAAGGCACCACCTTTTTGCCGATGATTGTGGGCGTCGTTGCAGAGGCGTTGCTTGGGCAGCCAGCGTAGAAGCCATGTTGGATGGGTGACGTAGTCACATTTTGCACAGTCACTTTTTTTCCTTTCAGGCTTTGGTGCTCGAGTTGGACATGTACACATTGCATCAGTTTTTAAAACAAGTGCTGTAGCATCTCTCGCGACATGCCTGATAATGTTCGCCGGCAAGCATTTGGTGTGACGTCATGGGCGCAATCGAGAGTACGTCTGCAAGCAAGCATGCGTGGCTTTGACTTTGGGAAAAAGAAGGTTTCAGTTTTAACATGTTTTTAAGCGAAACAAATTTCAAGCGGACTAGAGATAAAAGCAATGCAGTGAAGCTAGCGCTGCCGCGGTCGGTGCACAATTCTGGTTTAGCATGGGTGGACCTCTGTTAACGCCGATTTTTAGATACTGGTGGCCAATGGGCAAAGGTGTGGCTTGATAACGTGTAGCTTGTTTTGTGTGTGTCTATCCCACTTGCTCTGCCAGTAGTCCCTGAGCTTTCGTTTGAGAGACAGCTTGAGATCAAGGGGCGGGATTGATATGGGTGTAGTGGCACTGATTTCGTGGACGGATGCAGCAAGCTGATCCGCCATCACGTTGCCTTGAATCTCTCGGTGCCCTGGCACCCAGCACACTACAACACGTTGGTTGAGTCTGTAGAGTGTGCATAAAATAGAGTACAGTGAGACGAGGACAGGGTTTTTTGTTTTTTACGACTGTGCAGAGCCGTTACCACACTGAGGGAGTCTGTATAAATTACTGCTTTTTGTATTTGTAATTGTTTGATGTGCTTAGCTGCCACAAGTATCGCGTAGGCTTCCGCTGTGAAAATACTTGTGCCTGGATGTAGAGGGCCAGCATCCGAAAAGGAAGGGCCAACAACAGCGTAGGACACAGAGGAGTTGGACTTAGAGGCATCTGTAGAGAACTCAGGACGTGTGTATTTGTGTTGAAGTTCCAGGAAGTATCTTCGAATATGGGCAATAGGCGCATGTTTAGTAACTTCTAGGAAAGACACATCGCAATCTATAGTCTGCCACTGCCACGGTGGCGGGTATGCTACAGGAGCCATTAAACTGTGTTCAAGTGACACTCCAGTGTCCTCAGCTAGACCCTTCAGGCGAACTGAGAAGGGCTGCCTCATCGAAGGCCTGTTTTGAAACAGAATGGAGCTCGACAAATCAATAATGGTAGAGTATGAGGGTTGCTTCTTGTCTGCTTTCACCTTAAGAAAATAAACAAAGGACATGTAAGTTCTCTGCAGATGAAGCGACCACTCATTTGACTCAACGTAAAGGCTTTCTAGGGGGCTGGTGCGAAAAGCACCCGTAGAAAGGCGGATGCCCAAATGGTGCACGGGGTCCAGCATCTTCAACGCACTTTGAGTCGCAGAGTGATAAACAATGGCCCCATAATCTAAGCGGGTGCGAATGAGGCTTCTATACAGGTTCATGAGACATTGCCTGTCACTACCCCACGTAGTATGTGACAACACTTTTATAACATTCATGGCTTTTAACCATTTTGTCTTTAAATACTTGATGTGCGGTACGAAGGTCAACTTGTTGCCCAAGATTAAGCCTAAGAATTTATGCTCCGCATTGACAGACAGACGTTGACCGTTCAGTTCAATGTCAGGTTCTGAGTGCACGCCTCTCTTTCGGGAGAACAACACACAGGTGCTTTTTTCTGGGTTCAGCCGGAATCCGTTTTCCTCTGCCCATTTGGACACCTTGTTTAAACCTAACTGAACCTGCCGCTCACACATTGCTAGGTTGCATGACTTAAAGCCAATCTGGACGTCATCTACATATGTGGAATAAAACTTGTTGCGGGGGATGGACAGGTGCAAGGAATCCATTTGGATAATAAAAAGTGTACAACTAAGTACACCACCTTGCGGTACTCCCGTTTCTTGCACAAATGTTTGAGAGAGAATACTGCCCACACGGACACGGAATTTCCGATTGGACAAGTAACTTTCGATTATGGAAAGCATTCTACCGCGCACACCCCGGTGAGACAAGTCTCTTAATATGCCGAAACGCCATGTTGTGTCGTAGGCCTTCTTGATATCGAGAAACGCAGAGAGGAAGTATTGTTTGTGGGCGAAAGCGTCTCGGATCTGTGCCCCGATACGCACCAGATGGTCGGTGGTGGATCTACCCTCTCGAAACCCACATTGGTATGGGTCGAGCAATTTGTTTGTTTATAAGTAGTGGAGTAAGCGGCAATTGGTCATTTTTTCAAATAGCTTGCAGAGGCAGCTTGTTAACGCTATAGGTCTGTAACTTGATACGATAGAGGGATCTTTTCCCTGCTTCAAAATTGGAATTATAACAGCCTCCTTCCAGGAGGAGGGGATCACACCCGAAAACCATATGTGATTATAAAGAGAGAGGAGGGTTTCTTTAGTTTCGGAGGGTAGTTCCTTCAGCATCGCGTACATTACGTTGTCAGAACCTGGGGTAGATGTATTACAGCAGCTGAGTGCTGTTCGCAGTTCTGCTAAGCAGAATGGTGCATTATATGCCTCATTTCTTGCGGATTTTCTTTCCAACTTTTGTTTTTCTATTTGTGCCTTGTAATTCTGGAAGAATTCGGAGTAGTGTGAGGAGCTCGATATGTGTTCGAAATGTGTGCCAAGAAAGTTGGCTTGATCCTCCAAGCTTTCCCCGAGGCTATAAACTAGTGGAAGAGAATACGTTTGTTGGCCCTTAATTTTCTTTATCTTATTCCACACTTTTCCCTCGTCTGTGTACGAGTTGATACTCGATATAAACTATGTCCAGCTCTCTCGTCTAGCTTGTCGGCGCGTTCTCCTTGCCTGCGATTTGACCCGCTTGAAATTTTCCAGGTTTTCTGCTGTAGGGGAATCGCAAAGCAACGCCAATGCTTTGTTCTGAGTGGTCCATGCTTTCCTGCATGCGTCGTTCCACCATGGGACTCGACGTTTAGAACACATGCCACTCGTTTTGGCAATACATTTAGATGCGGCATCGAGTATAAAAGCTGTAAAATACGTGACAGCGTCATCTGTGGTCAGGGAAGACAGCTCAGTCCATGTCATGTGTGTAAGAGTTCTATACCCTTCCCAATCAGCTGAGTCAATCTTCCATCGAGGAGCCTGCGGGGGTAGTTGATCTTTGTTCGGCGCACTCAGGATGATTGGGAAGTGATCACTCCCATAAGGGTTTTTAAAAACGTTCCACTTAAAAACAGTTAAAAGGGACGGTGATGAAATGCTAAGATCTATGGAGGAGTATGTGTTGTTTGCAAGGCTAAAATACGTAGGCTCCTTCATATTTAAAAGACATAAACTAGAAGAGAAAAGGAGCTGCTCAATGAGACGTCCTCGCGCATCACAGTGAGCATCGCCCCACAGGACATTGTGTGCCTTAAAATCACCTAGGACCAGAAATGGCTCTGGGAGTTCATCTATTAATGATTCCAGATCACGTCTGTGTAGCTGTTGATGCGGTGGTATGTACACAGAACATATAGTAATGAGTTTGTTAATAAGTACAGCTCGAATGGCCACTGCCTCCAGGGCCGTTTGGAGCTTCAAATGCTGGCATGCTATACTACGATCGACTATAATGGCTACACCGCCAGATGGTACGACAGGATCCTCCCGGTCTTTTCGGAAAATAATATATTGTCGTAGGAAGTCCTTGTGCTTAGGAGTTAAGTGCGTTTCTTGCACACATAGCACTTTCGCGTTAAAGTTACACAGAAGTTCTTGGACGTCATCTAAATTTCTAAGTATTCCCCTTATGTTCCAATGTATGATTTTGTCCATAGTGGAAAAAAAAGGGAAAAAGTGCTGTGTGCAAAGAAGACGGGGATTAACTCATTTTACAGGTCCTTTGTCAGGCCCTGTAATCGGCGTTCTGTCCTTTTGGGAGCGGTCGAGCGAAGCTCGCCGCTCCTTCGGCGCTTCCTGCACCGTTTGGCTTGAACTGGTGTCCATAGCCTCTTGCGAGGCGCTGGACACCCGCTCTAAAGAGCGATCTGTGCGTCGCTTAGACTTCGCCTCGATCGACGAAGTCTTTGTCCCCACCGAGCTGGGGGTTGATGGAGCCCCCTTGGCCTCGTGATTGCCCTGGCTGCTGCAAGAGCTTGTAGAGGTCACTGGTGTGGACAGGCTGAATGTGGGCAGGGCAGCGCTGGCTGCTCCCGCCGCAGGGGCTTGTGGCATTGGCCTCGGCACGCTAGGCGCGGTCCGGGCGACTGCCAAGGGCCTTTGTGGTGCCGCCCCTCGTTGCACCACTTCGGCAAAAGGTGTTTTTAGTGCTAATGATAACGAGACTCGTTGTCTTGCTTCCCTGAATGTGATATTTTCCTTAACTTTTATAGTTATTATTTCTTTTTCTCTTTTCCAGGCTGGGCACGCTCTGGAGTATGCGGGGTGGCTACATTCGCAGTTTGCACAGAGGATCTCGTCATGACTACATTCATCAGCACTGTGGCCGGTTGTGCCACACTTAGCACACATCAGCTGTCCTCGGCAGCTCTGGGATGCATGACCAAATCGCTGGCATTTGAAACAACGCCTCGGGTTTGGAATGAAGGGTCGGACATGGAGTTTTACATAGCCAGTTTCGAGAGTCTCGGGTAAAGTGGTTGCGTTGAAGGTGAGTATCAAGTGCTTTGTTGCTATTTCATTGTTGTTACGTCTGATTTTGATGCGCTGGACTTGTATTACACCTTGATCCTTCCATCCATCAAAGAGCTCTTCTTCACTCAGTGTCATCAAATCTTCGTCCGATACCACGCCCTTCACTGTATTCATGGTACGGTGTGCGCTCACAGAGACAGGGATGTTACCCAAGGCCACGAGGTGCGAGAGTTTATTGTACTGTTCCTTGTCTTTTAATTCGAGAAGCAGATCTCCACTTGCCATCTTTGTGGCCTTATAACCGGTTCCAATGGTCTCTCTCAAGCACTTGGCCACAAGGAAGGGCGAGATTGCTCTAGCTTTTGTAGATGATTGTTCGCAGTGGAGGACATGGTATTTTGGGAACGTTTCTCTGTTTTTCGGCCAAGGTAGGAAAGTTGCATCGGTGCGTACTCTTTTCGAAGCACGATCAGTTAAAGAGGGGGTCGGGGATCCCATGAGAAAATGTGTATTTTTCGGTAACGGCGCCTACCACCCACCACGGAGTCCAACGAGAGGACGTGGCAGAGCATGTGGGCATGTCTGCGCACCGCCAGCAGTACGCAGTTACTATAACCCAATATGGTTTACCCTAGTTTGGATAGCCACACAAGGTTAACCCTTGCCGCCAGGAAAAATTGGAAGTAAAATGAAGTGAGGAGAAGACAGGAAAGATGTAAAGTGAGAACAAAAGATGAAGATATAGGGAGAGAGAGATAGGAAAAGGCGACTGCCGATTTCCCCTGGGTGGGTCAGCCCAGAGGTGCCGTCTACGTGAAGCCGGGGCCAAAGGGGTGTGTTGCCTCTGCCGGGGGGCCTTAAAGGTCCAATCGCCCTGCGTCGGCTCAACCACCAGGATCCCCTTTTCCCCGAACACGGCAAAGCCACGCACGGCTAGGCGTGGGAGGGAGTCAAAACTACCCCGTTAGCTCGGGTCCGTGGTGTCGCTACACACCAAACGCCTACTTGCGCAGGCGCCCCTGCGGGAGTGCTTTTCCTGTGTCCACTGACCTGGGTCCCAGCTTCCGCCAGCAGTAGCTCTAATTCGTTGCCACGTGGTCAGCTACCTCGCTGGCGCCCTCAGCCATCGTCTTAATGATGACGATATGATGGTATGCGGAGTTTAACGTCCCAAAACCACCATACGATTATAAGAGACGCCGTAAAGGATGGCTCTGGAAAATTCGACCACCTGGGGCTCTTTAACGTGCACCCTAATCTGAGCAAACGGAAATTCAGCCACCGTAGCTGGGATTCGATCCCACCCCATGCGGGTCAGCAGCCCAGTACCTTATAGCCACTAGACCACCACGGCGGGCGTCGCCTTGTTGATCACACACTACATTTCTGGACACCATCTCATACCAATTCATCCGTCGTTGGCTCTCGTTAATTACGACAAACATCCTCGCACGCTCACCTAATTGGAACTGCCAGTTGCTGGAAGTTCCAAGAAAATTGTGCACTAGACGTACGGACGCACCACGCACGTACCTGAAGCACTGTGGAACCCAGGACGCGTGAGATCACGCCCCGGGCGCGCTTTGCTGTGCTTTGCCTCTGTACCCACTCATCACTCCTCACAGCTTCACTAAGCCGAATATGTAGAAGTCGAAGAAGCAGAACGACAAACCGGTCAATCCCTCACAGTGCGTGTGAGCCACAAGTGAAGGTCAACAAAAACAAGCAACACCAGCGAGCGCAGTGACGAAGCTATCGTAGTGGGGCGAAATAATCCACGAATATGGCTGCGCGTTCACGCACGTGGCATCTGTGCATTCACCCGTCTCCCGAAGACTGTCTGTCGCGAGTCTTCTCGCAACTTACTCAGCGGAATCCGACGAAAAGACTTCTCCACTGATTTCCGCAACCACTTGACGACCGCCTTCTGCCGCCTCATGTCCGGCACGATCGACGGAGCGCCGCGCCAGCGCCTCGTACACGCCACCATAGCACTCCTACTCCTCGGAATCAGCAAAACTTGGACATTTTCGACCACGACAGGCAGAGCCTGCCGGCCCGTTGAACGCTTGGACGACATCGCAGCGGCATGTCGCCCACTCACGTTCCATCACCCTCTGCCACATGACCCTTCAATCACTGGCATCACAACGCACGCTGTACCAGAAGTTTCGAACGCATTCCCGGGTCTGCCTTTCACAGTAGGACCTTCCTCGACTTCGGTGCAGTGTTCCGACACGTCGGAACTTGAGAGGCATACGTTGAGCGCGCTGAAGCAGCCAAAGGCACCACCTTTTTGCCGATGAATGCGGGCGTCGTTGCAGAGGCGTTGCTTGGGCAGCCAGCGTAGAAGCCATGTTGGATGGGTGACGTAGTCACATTTTGCACAGTCACTTTTTTTTCCTTTCAGGCTTTGGTGCTCGAGTTGGACATGTACACATTGCATCAGTTTTTAAAACAAGTGCTGTAGCATCTCTCGCGACATGCCTGATCATGTTCGCCGGCAAGCATTTGGTGTGACGTCATGGGCCCAATCGAGAGTATGCTTGCAAGCAAGCACGCGTGGCTTCGACTTCTGGGAAAAAGAAGGTTTCAGTTTTAACATGTTTGTAAGCGAAACCAAAAGTTTCAAGCAGACTAGAGATAAAAGCAATGCAGTGAAGCTAGCACTGCCGCGGTCGGTGCACAATTCTGGTTTAGCATGGGTGGACGTCGGAATTCCTTTGCTACTGTTTGCCCGGCTTTTGGCCAGAACTAAATACGAGGTGTGAAAGAATGGATTTTAATTACGTGCAATTAAATCGCATCGCTTCTCGGCCTTTTGGCTAGATCCAATCGTCGAGTTTGCTGTTTCTTTTCTTGAGTCCTCGCACGAGACCCACAGTAACATCACGCTGACCTCGACCCCTGGGGTTCAAGTCTGCAAGGAAAGCTTGTGCGGTACTGGCATCTTGTACGGGCGACCGCCGCCCCTGGGTCACGTGCCTTGCTGCTCGGAGCCCACCTACCCCATGCCAGGAGGAGGAGCAAGGCCCCCGGTTCACGCCTGCCGTCCCGGAGTCCCCCAGCGACCCACCTGGTTCAACCAAGACCTGTGCGGCGCCCGCCTCGGCTGAGCCGCGACCTACCAGTGTGCAGCTTTCCTGCACGTTACGAGCTACCCACGAGCCACGCCACCCGGCGGTTTGAGGGGTCTACCTACCATAATGGCCACGCCATTTGAACTCCCGGTGAGAGAGAATCGTTTTATGTTTTCTGCGCCCGAGGGCGATATCTCTGTTGATGGGTCAATAGACGCCATCGAGGAAACAGCCGGTGAAGACAGTGTATTGGTGCTGCAGCATATGGGGGGCGTAAAATTTCTTGTTTGCATCCGCAATGCTGGTCACGTGACGACGTTAATGGTGGCGGAAGGCTTTAAGGTAAACGGCGCGACAGCGCCGGTTGAGGCAGTCGGGCCGCCGGTGACATATGTGAATGTTTATCGTTACCCCACCTTTCTGTCGAACGACGTCCTTAGCAATGCCTTAAGCCAGTTTGGCAAAGTGAAGGGCATTACGTTCGCCACCCTAGCCACTCGCCAGATCAAATTGAACGGGGTACGTGTTGTCAAAATGGAGATGTGCCATCCTGTTCCTAACTTTATGACGCTCGTGGGGCACAAAGTCATCTGCGAGTATAGAGGGATGCATCGCGTGTGCGCGCGTTGTGGCGAAGCCGGACACATGGCGACCGCGTGCACCGCGTCGTACTGTACACGGTGCGCCACTTTCGGCCACGACACATAGGGCTGCTCAGCCGATTGTAAACGCTGCGGGGGAAACCACGGTACACGCGAGTGCTCCCAGAAGCGGCCATATGCTTCAGCCGCCCGCGCCTTCCCTCCGCTATCCGAAACCGCTTCGCCTCACCATCAGTTCAACAGCCCCGCCTCTGCCACGGCAGCTAGCTCGCCGCACCTGCAGGTCCTTACACCCAGCACCGCACCCCGCACGTCCGAGAGTGGGACCCCTTCCGGAGGCCGCGACTCAGACACTGGCCTTCTAACAAGCAGCGTCACTGATGCTTCGTCCGCCAATGAGGGGGAGAGGCCGGAAAGGGCAGACGTCATGATCACCACGGCATCAGAAACTGAGACGAGCGACCTCGAGACAGTCTCGGCGAGATCTCCCCCTCCTATGCCCCCCACAACGCTCTCAGGACCGGGAGACAGTCAGATTTCACTAACAGAGGCAGAAGCGGCCATTGAAACTACTGAGTCAGGTGGCACACCCCCTCCAACTCCAAGACACCCGCCAATGTTCTGGCCCCCGTGACCACGCAAGACCTGGAGGCCTGCACACAAGAAGCTGCCAGTGACGACCTTCCCATAACAAGCAAAGGTTTCTACTACCTCCCCGAAGAGAGTGCACATGACCGGTCGACTCCGACTTCTTCCTCCACCCGCCACTCGGTACGGCCAAGCCCGAAATCAGAGGCGAAAACCAGACAGAGGGCCAGCGACCACGAGCAGAGATCCCGCTCGTACTCACGCAGACGTCTCAGCAACGATAAGCGAGAGTCAGGCGGGAGAGCAGTCAGCAGGGAAGCTCGGCAGCAGCGCAGACCCGGGCCCATGGGGCAAAACAGCGATAGTGATAACCCGCCGCACGCGAAAGCCCAGAAGCTCGAGTAGGACAAAGCGGGCAAGGGGAAACCCCCTCCCACGCCCTGAGACCTCAACAAACGACCAGCCTGCTCGGGAAACTTCGCTACCCCACCGTCTATTCAGCTTGCCCTCGCACTTCCTTGTCTCTCTCTCCCCGGCTCTGCCACCTTCTCCCCTCCAGGCGCGGCCTGCCTCCTCGCACTCCTTCGTCTGCCCTCCTCCGATGCGCATCTCGGCTGCACCCTCTCTCGCTCTTGCTCACATCCTTCTCACCCAAAGCCGGCCCTTGCCCTCAACTAGCGGATGATGGTTCGCTGAGCGCTATGCTCCGTGAATTCTTCAACTGGGCTGATCAAGCTGCCTTGCCCAAGCCAAGGCATGTGTCTCTTAGCACTCATGGCCCTTTTTCCATTTCACTACAACTCTATCACTCCCCCCCCCCAGCACCTACAACCACCGGCTATGTCTTGTCTTAAATTTGCCTCTTGGAACGTCAGGGGCTTCCGGGACAAAGCAAAACAGGCGGGCATTCTAGCGTTCGCCCAACCTCAGGGGATCGATGTCCTCTTCATTCAAGAGTCAAACTTCCGGTCGCCGCTTGACGTTGCCGTCTTCAAGAGGGAGTTCCACTTTGACGCTTTCTTCTCCCTGACGAACGCGAGGGCCTGTGGCGTGGGGCCATTTTTGTTTCAGGCCGCTTCCGCCACAAGGCGTTCTGAAGCTTTTGCGCGAATGGCAGAATACTCATACTAGACCTCTTCGTGAATGGGAAGCGGTGCCGCTTCGCAAATATTTATGCCCATACCTCAAGCGTTACCTAAGCGTTACGCCCATACCTCAAGGAGCCGCGCCCGCACGGTTGGTCGCCGCGTTGGTTGGTAGGTAAAGCGTACGCTTTACCAGCGGCCGAATGGCATCGTCCAGTCGGCGCCAGTCCATCATCAAAAGGACTCCGCACCTCATCGAGAAGTTGAGCGCCGGGTAGACAAAGGTCCGGAAGGCATCCAGACGCTGCCACGGCACGAACATCGACGACGTGATCGCCTGGGCTTGGCCCAAGGCAGACTCGACTGCGGAACCGGAGCCGCAGGGAATCCTGAAGCCGATGGGACGTCCCAGGTACCGCTGCGGCTCGAAGTCGCGCAGCACCCAGATGGGAACGCCCGAGACTCTGAATTCCATCGGGCGCATCCCCACAGGTGTCGATCCGACCATGTGGAAGGACGCGCTCTTCGACGGGTTCAAGGACAGGCCCAGGGACGCGGCGAGGGTCTCGATCCGGTCGATGCGCTGTTGTAGTCTGCGTGGAGTCGAGGCCAGGGGAGTAAGGTCGTCCGCATAGGCGAGGATCTTGTGGTCGGAACCACCACCCTGCACTGCGCGGATGACCGGGTCAATCACCAAGTTGAATAGAATTCCGCTAAGTGGGCGACCCTGACGCCGCCCTGTCAGGATCGGGATCGGTTCGGTTGTTCCCGTGGCCGCCACGGTACAGGTGCTGTTGTCCCTGTAAAGATCGCCGATCACCTCCGTAAACACGGGGCCGGCGCCAGCACTACGCAGGGCGTCGAGCGAAGCCCGGTGCGAACTGAGCCAAACGCGTTGTTGAAGTCCAAAAGCGCCGCACACAGGTCGGGGCCTCATGACCGGGCGATGTCGAGCCTGCATTGAAGGATGTAGTTAAGTTCAAACGCACCGTCGTGCGGAAGGAAGCCCTTCTGGCACTTCGACAGCACGGCGTGCTCAATCATCCAGGCCTGGAGCCGGGCTGCAAGGCACTTAGCGTAAAGCTTCGCTGCCGTGCAGCCGAGGGCTATGGGCCGCCAGCTAGACGGCACGTGGGGGTCTCCTGTCTTGAAAATGAGGACGGTGCAAGTGGTCCTCCAAGAGTCTGGCGTGCGTCTGTGGTGTAAACAGGCGTTGAAGAGCGGCGCCAGGAGCCCTGCCTCCGGGTCGACCGTCTGCCAATGGTGGTAGGTCAAATGGTCCGCCCCAGGGGCCGTGCTCTCGGACTTGCGCAAACGCCCGAACACCTCGTCCGGTGAAAAGTTCGTCGTATCTACTCCCACCGGAGCCGGTTCTCTTCCCAACAGATGGGTAGAGTCGGCCTGGCGGCCGACCACGTGCGCCCTGAATGGTCTTGCAGATCCTGAAGCGGAATGGTGCACGTCTGAGGTGGTCCTTCCAGGATCAGCTGAACTGCGCGTCAACGGTTGCGGCGGTACAGCCGCTGGATGTCGACCGCGTTCGATGGGTCGGGCTGGCGGCGCTGGCGACCAAGATGCACCGGCGGGAGACGCACCGCGGCGACAGCCAAGGCGACGGCCCGCGTCCAGGCTTCCTCGCATTGGGCCCACGACTCGTCGGAGGGCACGTCCCGCAACAAGGAGCGGAGCAGGCGTGTCTGGTCCTCGAGGACGCGCGTTTGGTCCTGTGGCATCCGGAGGGTCACGTTGTCGGACTCGGGCTGCTCCTGTACTTCGTCCGGTTCGTCGAGAACCGCCGCTGCCTCGTTCACGGAGGCGGGTGGCGACGGGAAGGAGGCCGGAGACACCGGGGACTCGGGCAGAACGACTGGGGACGACCCGGCATCGGGCGGCAGCGAAGACAACGCGACGTCGTAGGAGAGCGTGTTGTCGTCGTCATCGTGCAGAAAAAACGCGGCATCGCCACGGGCGAAAGCGCCGACGAGCCGCGCCAGGCGGGAGACGCGCCATTCGACGACGACGAAGGCCCGATTTGGTACGGGACCAAGGCTTGCCTGGCGGACAACGAGGGTCTTGGCGACGCAGGATTCGCCCACAGTGGTGACCCGTGAACGGCGATTCCACGGGAACGCCGGCGGGCGTCGGGACCCCGATGTGTGGCGTCGGTGTGGACGTGCCTCCAGCGTCGCGCAAGGGCTGCTCGGAGGGGACCGGGCTTGCGGCAGGAGATGGTGCCGGCGAACCGGGGACGGAGGCCGAGCCCACAGACGTCGACGAACCGCTGGAAGACAGGTACACGAAGGCAGATGGTTTGCCGATCGACGCGGGCGAAGAGGCCCCCGACCTGGCGGCCGGAGACGACGAGGGTCGCACCGAAGGTGCGGCGTCAGAAGGCGATAGGCCTCTGAGACGTCGCGAAGCCTGGGGTGCCGCTGGTGGCGAGGAACAACCCGAGGAGGACGAGGAAGTGTCGGACGAGGAAGTACTGACGTGGCGCACACGCCGGGCAGGCGCGCGCTCGCGAGCGGCGCCGATGGCCCAGCCTGGTCGACGTGGCATCTAAGGTGCCTTGGCATCTAAGGTGGTTCGCCAGGCCGCGCTTTGTCGTAAACGTGGCGTCGCAGACGCCGCAGCGACGGCGAGGCGTCTCCGTCGAAGGCACGAGCGTGGCCGTGGCCAAACAGCGGTGGTACGAGGGCCGGGACGTGAGCGGCGAGTCGCACACCGAGCACACGTAGATTCGATCGTTCACACGAGCGCCGTGCTCGAATTCTACGTGGCGGCTCTCCGACTGCACGCGACACGTCCAAATGGCCCCGCTGTACTTCATGCTGCAGTCGCCGACTGGACACTGCAGCTCCGCCGGGGCCGGGAGGTAGACCCACAGAAAGTCGCCGGCCAGGATCAGCTGGCGTGGTTGCACCGGGACGGTAGGGCGTGAAGACGCCGGTGCTTCGGAACCAGCAGATCCCGACGAGAACGAAGCAGTTGACGCCGGCGATGAATGGCCCGCCGCGGGGGAATCCGGAGTCCCGCGCGGAGGTTGCTGAAAAGGGGGTGGTGCCGGGGAACCAGAAGGGGCAGGAGCGTGCCACCTGACACGACAACACCTCGCGGAACTCGGTCGGGCAGGATTCATGTTGGCGGGTCCGGCGGGCAGCAGGACCGGACGGCAGCAGCAGGGTCGGACAGGACCAGGTGGGCCGGGCGGCGGGCGACGACGGCGATGCGGTCACGGCGGTGACCAGGTCCCGATGACGTCGTCAGCCGGCAGTGACGACCGGGCCGGGCATGCAGCAGGTGGCAGGCAAAGAGCCGTGCAAAGAAACAATTGGTAGACTCTCACCGACCGCCGTCCAACATCCGGAGGTCGCCAGGGCCAGCCAGGACGTCCAAGGCCTCCAAGGTCAGCAGGTCTGCCTCTCCAAACGTCCAGAAACGGGTCGCCACCGGTCAGCAGCAGCAGCAGGTGCCCCTCCGCAAGGGCAGGCGCAGCCAAAAACGTTGCCTTCCCGGGGTGGCCAGGTCCCCGGGAGGGAACGCTTCTCGACCGTGGGCCAGCGGATCAAAGTGTCTCAGCTAATAAGCTGATCAGAACAGAATTTTATTTCATACTTAGTACACAAACAACATAAATGGTTACAGAATATAACAAAAAAGGCCAATAAAAGGTGTATAAATGAAAACAGATAACAAAAAGGCTAAAAAAACGTTAGTAACTTTCGTAATGATAAACGTGTACAACAATAAAAAACGCGGTATCGCTTCTCGAATAAAAAAGAACTATTTACAATACGCCTATGTGGCTACGGTATATGTTCGTAGAGGCGGCGATCTTGTCTGAAAGACAAAGTCTTTTCATGGTCCGCATGTAGCTCTTGGAGCAAAACCTGCGGCAGACACGATCGTTGGCCGGATCCCACGAGCCGAGGCAGCCAACGACGATGGCGTCGACGGAGACGCGCTGGAACCGCTGGAGGAGATGACGCTGTAGAGGGGCGTACTTCTCCTGCTTGACCCTCCAAGCCTCCTGGAACGCCTGCATGCGGTTGTCAAAGGGACAGCAGACGTCCAGGATCAGGGCTTCCTCACCACGGGCCAGGACGACGTCGGGTCGCAAGCCGGGGACGCCGACCTGCTGGTTCTCCCCGATGAAAGTGAACCTCTCAAGGGCCGCCTTCTTGAGGCGCGCAACGATGGCGTTGTGGCGCTCCGTCGTAACCCGGCTCTCCCGCATGCAGTGGCAGAGGACGTGCGGCAGGGTCTCCTCCCCGTACTCGCAGCGTCGGCACCTCTTGTCAGCTGCAGGCACCCACGTTCTTGTGTCATTCAGGGGGAGGAGATTTAGCCGGGCTCGGTAGATGAAGCGCCACTCCTTGAAGCGAGTGTAGCGGCCAGACCTCATGAAGTGGAAACTGGCGGGGTCCGCCGCTACACACGCCATCGCCTTGCCCTGGGACGGCTTCTCCTGGAGAAAATGGTCCCAGTTCTGGTTGAGGTTGGCCGGAAGGGTCTTGATGAGCTTGTTGCGGTTCCACGCTGACACCGTGGCCTCTCCGCAGGTGATGCGGGCGCCCTGGTCCAGAAGCTCCCAGGCGATGGACAGGCGACGGGAGGCTTTGCGTGCCTCCGTCCAGACAGACTGCAGCTGGGTCGCAGTCTGCTGGAAGTCGCCCTCCGTTTCGCCTGAGAGGTAGGCCTCGACGTCGTCCGTGTCCGCCGGTCGCCTCAGCCGCCTCGACACCACCCGGTAGAGCTCCTCCCTCACTCGCTCCCAGACCTCCAGATCAGTAGACGACAGGAGCTTGAAGGCCCCGTCCACTCGGCAGATGTCGCTGAGCTCCACCGCAAGAGGGATCCCTGCAGTGCCGGCTTGTGCGCTCCCGTACACATACTCGTTTGATGCTCTGGCCGGCACGTACAGAATCTTCTTGATCAGCGGGCGAAGCTCTTCGTCCCGGCGATGCCACTCTTCTTTGCTGGTGTCATAACCGGCCCCGCGGCTGGGCCACGCCCCGAAATGCACGAACAGAGCGGCCAGGGCACAAAACGAGCGTTTATTGTCCGGCTTGGGTTTTTATAAGAACGAAAGGTAAGGGAAGAGGAAGAGGGAAATAAGATAGAAGGCGCGCGCAGCGTAGACTGGCAGCGCTTCTTTAGCGGTGGCCAACAGTTCGTGGCATTCTTTCTTCCTTAGAATCCATAACGCTCCACTGGCTTCTTGATACGTGTGGAAAACATCTTAGCTCTGGGGGCGGGTTGCCCGGAAGACCGTGGCCAGTAGCCGTTGGAGCTTCGCAATCTCGTACTGGAGGGCCCGGTCTTATCTCGGGGCTAGTGAGAGCCTCTGTACTCGACGATTCTTCGATGCTTCTCCGCCTGAGTTCGTCCATGTGCCGGTGAACAAGCCCGTTCTCCGTGTCGACAGATACGATGCGTGCACCAGAGGTTGACCGGACCTTCCCAGGTGTCCACTTGTCACCACGGCCGTAATTGCGAAGGTACACAGGATCTCCCGGTGCGAAGTTCCACCCGGTGCTGTCAGCAGAGTGAACATCCCCTGTTGCTCGGCTCCTGGGAGGAAAACACATGTCTAATCGGGTGCGCAGCTGGTAACCCAACAACATTTCTGATGGTGAGCGCCCGGACGGAAGCGGCGTGTTTCTATAGCGGCACAGTGTTCTAGCCAGCGTCTTTGACAAGCCTGCGTCCCCACACTTTTTTAGTCTGTCTTTGATGGTTCGCACCACACGTTCAGCGAGTCCATTACTCTGTAGATGGTAGGGGGGTGCCCGCCCGTGAACTACCCCGTTCTGTTGCAAGAACTCGTTGAACTCCCATCCGGTGAATGACGTGCCGTTATCAGACACTACTGTGTGTGGCAGACCGAATCTACTGAACAGCGTTCGCAGGACATCGACTGTGTGTTGCGCGAGGTCGCGTGAGCCAGGGGAATGGCCTCAATCCATTTACTGTGAGAGTCAACGACGACAAGAAGCATCTTGTTTTGGATCGGACCCGCGAAGTCGACAGGCAGTCGCGACCATCTTTCCTGCGTCTCTGGCCAGCGAATGGGTGCTTGCGCGGGTGGCATGGGCAACGCCTGTACGCAGTGCTGACACACAGCGGCTAAGCGCTCAATATCCTGGTCCAAGCCAGGCCACCAAAATTTTGACCGTGCAACTGCCTTCATTGCAGAAACACCTTGATGAGCTCCATGTAATAACTTCAGTAGCTTCTTCCTGGCTTCCGCCAGAACCACAACACGATGACCCCATTGAAGCAAGTTATGCTGCACGGACAGCTCGTTCCGCCTTTTGTGATACTTCCGCATCTCTGTGCCTTCCTCCGCAGTGTGTTGTGGCCAACCTTGGATGACGTACCTGCACACACTTGACAGTACGCCGTCTGACTGCGTGAGGGCTTGAAGCTCTTTCATGGGCACCACCGGCTCGTCCCACTGGTCCACGACGAGGACGTACTCGGCCGCATCCTCGTCGTCCTGCAGCTCCTGTTCAAAAGATTGGGGTAACCGGCTTAATGCATCCACGTTGAGCATAAATTTTCCCGGCTTGTACTGCATTTTATACTTGCATGCACCAAGTAGTAGCGCCCATCTTTGTATTTTGGCTGCCGCTATGACGGGGGTCAGACGGTCGTGCCTTAACAGGCCCAGCAACGGTTGGTGATCCGTAACCGAAGTGAACTCTCGCCCCAACAGGTAGTCCCTAAACCTAATAACACCAAATATCAAGGCTAACGCCTCGCGCTCGATCTGAGAGTACTTTATTTCGGACAGTTGTCAGCGTTCTCGATCGAAAGCCTACGGGTCGCTTCTCGCCTTCGGTGTGATGAAAAAGTGCAGCACAAACTCCGTATGGGGACGCATCACACTCCAAGACGAGCTCACGGTTCGGGTCAAAATGAGTGAGTACGGGTGCCGCGCACAACGCATTTTTCACCTGGAGAAAGGCTTTCTTTTCTTTGGTGCTCCACGTCCAGTTAGCGCCCTTTTTCAGCAGTTTGTACAACGGTGAAGGAATGGTAGACAAGTCGGGCATAAACTTGTTATAAAAGGTTACCATGCCCAGAAATGAGCGTAGCTCTCAGACGTTGTGTGGAGAGGGGGCTAGCCTGATAGAATCCAAGTTCTTTTCCATGGGATGCAGTCCATTCGCGTCAATACCGTGACCTAGATATGTAACAGAGGGCTCGCTAACGCGGCACTTATCAGCACGAAGCTTAATGCCATGTTCACGGAAGCACTCGAGCACAGCCATCAAATTGCGGTTTTGGCTGTCACCCTCTTCCGCTATCAACACGTCATCTAGGTACGCTTGCACCCCAGGCAAGCCCTGTAGGATTGATTCAATCTACCTTTAAAATATCGCCGGTGCCGAAGCAATCCCAAACGGGAGGCGGTTGAAGAAAAAGGGGCCCTTGTGGGTGTTTATCACGGCCTATTTGCGAGACTCTTTGTCTAGCGGGATCTGAATGTAGGCGTCGCGCAAATCCAAAATTCTGAACCGCTCCCCCCCCCCCCCCACCTATTGCGCAAAAATATCCTCGATGAGAGGCAGCGCGTATTCTTCCAGCTCGCATACTAAGTTCAAAGTAATCTTGAAGCCACCGCAAATGCGAACTGTGCCGTCTTTAAGACTGGAACAATGGGCGTAGCCCATTCCGAGTGCGTCACTGGTGATAAAATGCCAGCTGCCACGAGTCGATCTAATGCCTCTGAAACTTTATCCAACAGAGCGTAGGGTACCTTTCTTGCCTTGAAGAACCTTGGCGTCACTCCAGGCTTGATGTGAAGGCGCACCGGTGGGCCTTTCATGAGTCCTACGCCTCCGTGCACAGGTCGGAGTAGCGGTTCAACACAGCAGGCGCGGGCGGAGACTTCGGGCTCGACCCGAGTGCTGGCGCCGCTACGTGGAGTACTGCTGCACCCTGCTCTTGTAGTTTCTGCAGCAAATCACGACCGCACAGGAGAGGACCTTGGCAGTCCAAGACGATTAGGTTACAATCAACCTCCGCCGATTTGTGGCATACACGCATTGACAGTACTCCGAGTACGGGTAGCTTCCCCAAATAGCACGCCAGCTTTATCTTCGTCTCCTGCAACTTCGGCCATTGATGACGGTGGGCTTTGTAGGTTGCTCTAGGAATAACGCATACGGGCGAGCCGGCATCAACGCCCATCTTCAGCTTTACGCCGTTCCACGTGAACGTTTCCTGAATCGGTGGCACCAATGAATTCTTCGAAGCTACGGACCAAAGTTGCGACGCGCTGCTATCACTGTCGTTGTCTTGGGCTGTTACATTCAACGCGTTGTCGATCCTTTGGCACATACGTGCCAAGTGCCCTTGTTTTTCACATTTGTAACAGTGCCTCCCACGCATTGAACAGGTCGCGCGCTTATGATTACGCTTTCCGCAGCACTCGCATGACTTTCTGCCTTCGTTTTTCTTCTGGCCTCGCGGCACCCAGCGTTGCTCCTTCATGGCCGACACTGTTACCGGGGGCGTTTCTCGATTTATGTTCTCCGCATCTAACTCTGCACTTTGTGCTGCCAACACAAGTGCCTCTGCTTCTTGTAACGTCAACTCAGGTTTCGCGAGCAGCTGCTTTTGCAAATTTCTTGAACGTACCCCGCACACGATACGGTCCCTTAACATTCTGTCCAGCATGGACGAGAACTTGCAGTTATGCGCTAGGCGCCGTATTTCCACAATGAATGCTTGAATAGACTCGCCTTCCTGCTGGTTTCGGTGGAAAAACTTGAAGCTTTCTGAAATTTCGTTTGGTCGTGGGTCATAATACTCAATTAGAACTTTCACTACCGCATCGTAGCCGAGTGCGTTTGGCTTCTGCGGTGCCACTCTACCGCGTAGCCCATCAATCGTTCGCGACCCAAGTGGGGCTACCAACAGGGCTCTTTTCCTGGCATCGTCAGTGACTTCGTTTGCTTCAAAATATGCCTCAACCTTCACGAGGTACGCTTGCCACTTAACTGTGTCGTCGTTGAATTCCGGGAGGAGGTGACTCATGCCTGTCGATGGGGTGGCTGCTTGCCCGCCTTCAGGAAGCAGCTGGGTCTTGTTCTTTGTTGAAATACTCGTCGCCACTTTTATAACCGGCCCCGCGGCTGGGCCGCGCCCCGAAATGCACGAACAGGGTGGCCAAGGCAAAAAGCGAGCGTTTATTGTCCCGCTTTGGTTTTTAAAGAATGAAAGGCAAGGAAAGGGGAAGAGGGAGATAAGATAGAAGGCGCGCGCAGCGTAGACTGGCAGCGCTTGTTTAGCGGTCGGCAACAGTTCGTGGCAGCTGGCAAGGCCCACCCGCATGGCGAAGTTGAGGGCTGGATACAAAAAGGTTTTGATGGAGTCCAGCCTCTGCCATGGTGTAAGCATAGAGAAGAGCAGCCATCTGCCGAGATGGATGGCCTCGTCGACCGTCGTCTCGTCCTGTACCACCCGGTACCCCACAGGACGCCCCAGGAACCGGTGCCCCTTGACGTCCGCCAGTGCCGGGACCGGGACGCTCCCCACGGTGAAAGTGGTTGGCCGTGTGGCCACCGGGCAGCACCATGACAGGTGTAGGTTGTGGCACTTGGCAGGCTTCAGTCGCAGCCCGTGCGGGTCCGAAAGGGCCGTCACCACGTTGAGGCGGCGCTGCAAGGTGGCGGGATTCCCGGCGAGCAGCGTCAGATCATCGGCGTAGGCAAGGATGTTGTGTTGCCTACCGCCTCCCTGCACCGCTCTGATGATGGGGTCCACCACCAGGTTGAACAGCAGGCCGCTCAGGGGACAGCCTTGGCGTAGGCCCGCTCCGATGGCGATGGGCTCCGTAGTGCCGTCAGCTGCCACGACGCAGGTGGTGTTGACGCAGTATAGTTCCTCCGCCTCCAGGTGCCACTCCAGGGACTGTCGCCGAGAGGTCCATGTGGCCGGGCTGTAAATGGCCCCGCAGCCGGGCTCGCAGCACTCGATGGCAGGAGGCACGGGGAAGTACACTACAAGTGTACCCCCGTTGCGCTCTGGCTGGCGCTCCTGCCAAGGGGGGTCGCCGTCGTCCTCGCTGGAGTCCAGGGTTGGACCCCACGAGGCCATGACCCTATTGCCACGCTAGGCGTGAGGGCCAGGGGGTCTCGGCGAGGACGGGGTGGTCAACGGCGACCATGGCAGGGCCAGGGAGGCCCACGAGTGCGGCTGCAACAGGACCAGGACGGCAGGCGCAGCACCGGCAGGCAGCAGGCAGGACCAAGCAGCAGGCACGGCCAGACGGCAGGGCAGCAGGACCTGGGGCAGCAGGACCAAGGCAGCAAGACCAGGGCAGCAATACTAAGGCAGCAGGTAGACAGCAGGAGGCCGCCGAATCCGTGTAGCAGCAGTGGACAAGTGTGGGTAAGAGCGAGGGAGAAAGACTCCGCTGTAACCGGGCGGGTATCCGGTTGCCTCTACGAAGATCAGGGAGTGCAGGGCGGTCAAGCCACTACTACACAAAGAGAAGTTTATTTAACTTCAAACAAGGAAAGCGCTCACATCACGATGTGTACATAACACGCAGCCCTAATTTGGCCGGACACAATTCACAAACACAGACTAGAAGGCACAATTGGCTATTGAAAAAAGGACAGGGCGCTTGTTAAAATATATACACTACGCGTTTTTCCACGCGTACGAATTTACATGTGCACTATACCTATATACAAATATACATATACAAATATACTGTGGTACATATACCGTATATGCATGAAAAGAATACGCTAGCGTATGTACATATTTACAACACGGGTTGGGCTTGGTCTTTTGACCAAGGATGCGGTGGAGAAAACAATGAGGTGGGGGGGGGGGGTTAGTAAGTAATTAGTGGGGCGTGAAGCCTTCCATTCCTTACGAAAAAGAATCTTGTATCCAGCGTCGGAGGAACAAGTCCTCCCCACTGGCTTCCAGCTCTTTATGCAGGAAACCCCAGAACAGCCGTCTGATGCGTGAAAGTGCTGGGTACGCGGCCCGTACGGGTTTACGACGTGCCTCAGCCAGCGAGCGTCTTTGCCAAATAACGAGCATCGTAAAGGACACCACTAGCCGCGCGAAGGCGCCCTTGTTTCGGTTGTGACCTGGGGGAGGGCAGATTCGGAAGCAATGGGCAACCATGCGGCGCCACACGGGTTTTGCCGCACTGCACTCGAAGAGCGCGTGGTTTTGCGTTTCAGTGCTTTGGCAGTTGGGGCAGCGGGGGTTCGGCACGATGCCTAACTTGTGCAAGTATTGCCTAGTAGGCAGCACTTTCCATGCCTTTTTAAACAGGAAGTCCTGCATCTCGCGTGGGGTGCCACAGCGGGGAGTGGATAATTCGCTCCTCGCATGCTTCCCCTTCTCACTTCCTCATCGCTCAGCTGACGACGGGAGAGGGCTTCAACTATTCGCGCCGGTGGGTTCGCGTCAACGTCGCCAGCGGGCAGTTCTCCGCGGAGCATTCGCACCGTTGCCGCCGCTGCCTTGTAGTAGGGTGCCGGTGACTCGGCGAGCGGTCCTGTGACTTGGTCCACTTCCAGCCAGTCGAGCCTTGTGCTGCACCAGTAAAAGAGCAGCTTGCGGCCTAAATAGCTGGTCGTGTGCGCGAGCATGCGGGCGGTCTTCAACGCTAGCACCTTGCTCACGGTCAGGGCATGTGGGAGTCCCAGGCCCCCCCTCGGTCACTGCCATCTGCAGGAGGTTTCGTTTTACGAGAGGTGGTTTGTCGTCCCACATGAGGGCATTGGCAAGTGTGTCGAGTTCGTTTGCAGTCCTCGTGGGCATCGTCGCGACTCGGCTGGCGTGAGCGGCCAAGGCGAGGACGCTGGTCTTAACGGCGACAGCCTTCTCTCGCAACGTGAGTTCCAGGAGCCTTGCACGCTCAGCAAGTAGGCGGGCTCGGTCTAGAACTCGTGACCACGTGGTCGGCGCCACCCCTTCGCATGAGAAGTACATGCCAAGAACCTTCACAGTGGGGACCACTTCAAAACCTCCAATTTCATTGCAGGGAAAGGGCCGAAGAGAAGGGCTTTACTTTTGTCTTCATTCAACATAGCCCCCGACGCTTCAGCATAGGTGGCGAAGGCTTGTCGAAAGAGTCTAAGGCTTCGGGAATCTCGCAGGAAAACAGATAGGTCATCCGCGTATGCCAAGACCTTCAGTTCATCCGTACCAATCAGCGGCAGGCCTCGGATGTTCGGGTCGCAGGCTAGGGACGTAAGGAGGGGCTCAATAGACAGCACGAAGAGAGTCGGGCTCAGCGGGCACCCCTGTCTAACACCTCTTGTATACTCGAAGTTGTCTGTCATAGAGCCATTGACGACCATTCTGCACCACAAATCCGAGTATAATAGCCTGATGATCCACACGAAGGTCTCCGGGAGGCCGAATTCACGAAGGGTCTGAAACAGGTAGGCATGGCGCACCCGATCAAAGGTCTTCGCTTGGTCGAGTGAGAGGAAGACTCCTGACACTTTCTTCTCGGTGGCGTACATGAAGACGTCTCTGGTCAAGTTGAGGTTCCCAAACATCGATCGACTTGGGACGGCACAAGCCTGGTGCAAGGCAATGACGTCGGGAAGGAAAGCCTTCAGCCGGTTATTGAGGATGGCAGCCACAATTTTGTAGTCAACGTTAAGTAACGTGATTGGTGCCATGATGAAGGTTCGTTCAGTGAGGCGCCGTTCTTGAGGATGAGGGCTATTCAACCCATGCTAAATGAAGCGGGTTTCGCGTGTCCCTCTAGCACAGAGTTTACCACGGCCAGCAGTGGTGCAGCCAGAGTGTAAAAACCCGCGGTGAGGCCATCCGTCCCCGGGGCCGACTGCGACGGCATGGACGCGACGGCGGCTTTCAGTTCAGACTTTGGCGCAGGGCCACACAACGTCGGGCATTCGTCTTCTCCGAGACGTTATAAACTCTTACATAACTCCCTTATGAGGGACGGTGTTGGATGGGTCGTGTCAGGGTTCGGCTCACAGAAGGCCAACCTGAAGTAGTCGTGGAACGTCGCCACGATCTTGGCCGGGTCCTCCGTGAGGGAGCCGTCAAGGCGTTTCACCAGCGTGATCTTGGTGGAGCCATTGCCGCAGACATCTTTTAAATAGAACACCTTTGGCTATTCTGAGGCCACCTGGGTGTTTCTGCGTTCTCCAAAGGACACTCTGAGTAGCCGGTCGTACTGCTTTTTTAAAGCGTCCAGGTAGTCCCGGGTGCAGCAGGTGAGGGTGTCGGCGCTCTGGACAATGCGCATTCTGCGCAGAATTTCGTTGATTCTGGCTGTGTTGCGCCTTTTCCTCTGCCTTCCCTCCTCTTGGAGGAGCGCTTTCCAGGACTCCTGCAGGTCGTCCCAGGCTTCCGGAGTGATGCGGGGTGTGGCTTTAATTGATTCCTCAATCGAGAGCTGAATTGTCGGGGTGCACTCGGGGTCATTTATTAACGCTGGGTCGAGGCGCCAGGACGCGTCACCTGGTGTGGGGCCGGGCATCCCTCTCACGGTAGTGACAAGTGGGGCGTGGTCGGACGCATTTTTCAAATGGGCTGGTAGCTCGAGTACAGCGCACGATGTGACTGCCGGGAGGAGCAAGTCGGGTATGTAAGCCCGGTCTAGGCGGCTGGCGGTGCTCCGTGAAGATCGGATCGGGCCGAAGTTGGCGTCGTGCCGATGCACCCAGGCGTCCGTGAGACGCAAGTGGCGGAGGGTCCTTGCCAGCTCTTTGGCGTGGTATGTAGATCCTCCGCGCCCCGGGCCCCGAACATCCCGCATCGAGTCAACTACACAGTTGTAGTCGCCCAATATAACATATAGGACAGGATCCGTCAAACTGTCGTGAAGTTCCCGGATCTGGAAACTGTCGTGAAGCTCCCGGTGTCGGTCCTCGTAACGGGGGAGTACACATTCACGAATCGTTACTTTCGGCCGTCTATGAAGACATCCAAGAGCAATGTGCGCCCGTCAGCCTCAAAAACGCAGTGTGACTTATGACGGTATCTGCCCGTGACAAAGACAACGCCAGCTCTGCAGGACCGGGCGGGCGTCAATGAGAAGAAGCCTTTGACTCGGCAGTTGCGCTGGAAGTGGGCCACGTCGAGTGGAGACCGGAAGTTGGTTTCCTGTAGAAACAGAAGGTCTATGTCTTCATCTTGAGCGAAGGCCACTACCTGTCTTTGCTTCGCCCTATCGCGGAACCCACCGATGTTCCATGTGTAGTGGAGCATACGCACCAACGCGTATGCGCCTTCGGAAGACAACGAAAAGCCCGTGCTCTGATTGCGCGAGAACCTGTGCCGCCTTTGCCAGACTTGCTGTTCGCCCATTTTCCGTCGCGACCTCGTTGCGACTCCTCTGTTCTAATAAACATCATCGCATTTGGTGGAGGCTGCTGAGATCCCTAAGCAGACCTGGAGCTCCGCTCTCGCAAGTTGGCCGAAAGACTACCGTACAACATGACTGACGCAGTCGCCAACCAGCCCATCCCAGCACAGCCAGCACCATCGGCTGCCCCGTCGACCTGCCCCGGTGCTACCCGTCAGCGGGACCCACCAATCTTCAGCGGCAGTGGTGAGCAAGACGTCGAAGACTGGCTCTCCTTGTACGAACGCGTGAGTGCCAGCAACAAATGCGACAACGACTCTAAGCTTGCCTATGTCATCTTTTACTTGGCTGACGTCGCCAAGCTATGGTTCACCAACCGCGAAACCACCATCGCCAGCTGGTCCACCTTCAAGACCCTCGTGACCGAAGCGTTCGGCCGACCAGAGGTCCGCAAGCTCCGCGCTGACCAGCGTCTGCGCCACCGAGCCCAGCAACCTGGTGAGACCTTTACTAGCTTTATTGAGGATGTGCTCGACCTCTGCAGCCGTGTTAACTCATCCATGCCTGAAGAAAAGAAAATTCGACATATTCTCAAAGGCATCGAGGATGGCGCATTCCAGATGTTGCTGGCGAAGAGCCCGACCACGGTGGCAGTCCTCGTAAGCCTGTGCCAGAGCTTCGATGAATTGCGTCGTCAGCGTTCCATCGCCCGACAGAGTGTCCCATCACCAGATTCGATCTCGGCCGTCGCACTCGACAATGGCAACGTTCACCAAGGAACTCTGTCGAACCAGATTAAAGACTTCATCAGGGAGGAAGTCGCCCGACAGCTTTCCCTGCTGCCGCATAGTGACGCGCCCACGACAAGCCTCCCTTCGAATATCCAGCAGGCCATACGCACTGAAATTTGCAATGCACTCCCTACAGTTCCGGCCTCTTACCCGTGCACTTCGGTGCCATCTGATCTCTCTACTGCTGGCTACGCACCAACTGCGCCGCCTTCACCTCTCAGCTACGCAGCTGTGGTCGCGCGGCCCCCCCCGCATCCAGTCGCCTTATCGGCTCCACCTCCTCCGGCCTCGCCTCCAGTCTACAGGCCCCCACCTCGCTTTTTCCGTCCATCTAATGAGCGGCGCACCCGAGACAATCGTCCCATCTGCTTCGCGTGTGGCATCTCTGGCCACATTGCACGCTTCTGCCGCCGCCGTCCCACGCCTGCGCACGCATACTTCGGAGCTCCTACCCACGCACCGCAGCAGACCACCACGTCTGCATATGAACAGAGGCACTCCGACTTGGATCGCCCCCCATCGACTGCTCGTTTCCCATCACCTCGTCGCCGATCGCCATCGCCTATGCGTCGTCGACCACCTCTTGAGGAGGGAAACTAATCAGTGCAGTTCCGGAGGCAAGAACTGCAACTTGTGCGCAATTCCCAAGGCCTCCATTTTCGCCGCAAAATGTTGTTGACGTCGATGTTGAGGGAGTCGCCACATTAGCGTTAATTGACACCGGGGCCGCCGTTTCTGTGATGAACGCAAACTTTTGTAGGAAACTGAAGAAAGTGACCACATCTCTCAGTGGCTTGGTGCTGTCCACGGCTAGCGCGCAACGCATTCATCCCTCGGCTGTGTGTACGGCGCGCGTCGTCATCCGAGATGTTTTGTACGTCATACAGTTTTTTGTTCTACCATCTTGCTCTCATGACCTTATCCTGGGTTGGGATTTCTTATCACGTCATGAAGCTATCATCGATTGTTCCCGTGCCGAAGTGTCCCTTGTGCCAACATGTGAATTTCCACCACCCGACCGCTCTCCTCTGCTCTGCAAAGTCATCGCTGATGACGACATCACCTTGCCTCCTGAAGCTTCGGTCCCTATTAGCCTTTCATGTCTGGCGCAACCTGACGGCACGGTGGTGTTTACGCCATCTCCGGTTTTTACTGAACGCAAGGGCATCGTTCTCCCATTTGCTGTTCTTACAATTGCGTCTGGTTTAACCGTAATGCTGGTCACCAACCACTGCAACTACCCCATTGGCTTACTTCGTGGTGAAACGTTTGGATATGTACAACCTGTCGACCATATCGATGATATTATTCTTCCCGACGAAACGCCATGTCACATTGCTGCAATCACTCATGCGTCTGAGCCATCAAGTTTGTCAGCCTTCGACAATGCTATTGACCCAGACCTTCCCCTCTCGCATCGCCGCCAACTTGTTGCTCTCCTTAACAAGTTTCGTTCTTTTTTCGACTTTCAAGAACCTGCTTTGGGCCGCACCACCACTATCGCTCATACTATTGACACCGGCTCACATTCGCCTCTGCGACAGCGTCCTTACCCGCGTTTCCCGCCGAAGAGCGCCGCGTCATTACGGAGCAAGTAGATGACATGCTTAAACGTGGAGCCATACAGCCTTCTCAAAGCGCTTGGTCATCACCTGTGGTTCTGGTCAAGAAAAAAGATGGCACCGTACGATTTTGCGTGGACTATCGCCGCTTAAACAATATTACGAAAAAAGATGTCTACCCGCTACCACAAATAGACGATGCTCTTGACTGTTTACAAGGCGCCGAGTACTTTACATCTTGGATCTGCGTTGTGGGTATTGGCAGGTGCCAATGGCTGAATGTGATCGCCCTAAAACAGCCTTTGTAACGCCGGATGGCCTATATGAGTTCAAAGTCATGCCATTTGGGCTCTGCAACGCGCCTGCCACATTTGAGCGCATGATCGACACCATCTTGCGTGCCCACAAGTGGAAAACCTGCTTATGTTACCTGGACGACATCGTAGTCTTTTCATCTGATTTCCCAACACATCTTGCTCGCCTCCACGAGATTCTGACGTGTCTAACTTCTGCGGGCCTACAACTTAACTCCAAGAAGTGCCACTTCGCAGCACGAAAACTAACCATCTTGGGACATGTCATCACCAGAGACGGTGTTCTTCCGGATCCCGATAAGCTTCGAGCTGTCGCTGACTTTCCGTTGCTCACATCACTGAAAGCCCTAAGAAGTTTCGTCGGTCTCTGCTCCTACTTTCGTCGCTTCGTGCGCAACTTCGCGTCCATCATCGCACCTCTCACGAGTCTGCTTTCCAACAGCAAAGGCATATCTGCATGGTCACCTGCATGTGACGACGCATTTCACCAGCTGCGCCGCCTGCTGACCTCACCACCTATTCTTCGTCACTTCGACCCTGCTGCGGCCACAGAAATTCACACCGATGCAAGTGGCATCGGTCTTGGTGCAGTTTTGGCACAACGGAAAGGCACTCAAGCTGAATACGTAGTCGCCTATGCAAGTCGCGCTCTCAAGAAGGCTGAATTGAATTACTCCGTGACAGAGAAGGAGTGTTGGGCCATAATCTGGGCGTTGACGAAGTTTCGCCCGTACCTTTACGGCCGTCCTTTCGACGTGGTCACAGACCACCACGCTCTATGTTGGCTGTCCACCTTGAAAGACCCGTCCGGACGCCTGGGGCGTTGGGCACTTCGATTGCAAGAATACGACATCCGTGTCGTATATCGTTCCGGTCGCAAACATGCGGATGCCGATGCACTTTCGCGATCGCCATTAACACCAGATGTGGCTTCTCTGTCTCCCCCTTTTACCACCTTGTCACCACTCGACACGACTGACATGCTTTCGGAGCAGCGTAAAGACCCACACCTTGCCTTGTTAGTCGACTACCTTACCGATCCGTCTGCTGTCCCTTCCACGAGAGCACTACGCCGGCAAGCAGCCCACTTTTCCTTACGAGACAACATTCTGTACCGCCGTAACTACATGCCTGGTGGTCGGAAGTGGCTCCTTGCTGTCCCAACTCATATGCGCTCTGACATCTGCATGAATTTCCATGCAGATCCCCAAAGTGCTCACGCAGGTGTCCTGAAAACCTACGAAAGGCTGCGCCAACGCTATTACTGGCGAGGAATGTATCGCTTTGTGCAGAAATACGTTCAGTCTTGCACCACTTGCCAACAGAACAAGACACCTCCGCGGCACCTTACTGGCATGTTACAGCCGTTCCCGTGCCCGGCTCGCCCATTCGACCGCGTGGGTATAGACCTCTATGGCCCCCTCCCATATAGTATCTCTGGAAACCGGTGGATTATTGTCGGAGTCGATGATCTGACATGCTACGCTGAGACTGCAGCTCTACCGGCAGCGACCGCCCACGAAGTTGCACTCTTCATTCTCCGCAGCTTCATTCTACGCCATGGTGCTCCGCGGGAATTACTCAGGGATAGGGGTCGAGTGTTCCTGTCGGAGGTCACCCAAGCTATCCTCGCTGAATGCAACATTATCCACCGGAAATCTACCGCATACCATCCACAGACAAATGGTCTTACTGAACGGTTCAACCGCACACTTGGCGACATGCTGAGGATGTACACCTCCTCCGACCACACTAACTGGGACGCTGTATTGCCCTTTGTTACCTTCGCTTATAACACCGCGACGCAAGCGACTACCGGTTTTTCCCCGTTCTTTCTATTGTACGGCCGCGAACCTCCCCACCCACTCGACACTATACTACCGTATCGCCCTGATGCATCTGAGTGCTCCCCGCTTTCGGAAGTCGCCAGATACGCTGAAGACTGCCGTCAGTTGGCTCGGTCTCTGACAAGTGAGGCTCAAGGCCTACAAAAGACTCGACACGACGACGCTAACCGCATAGCTCCTACATTTCGTGCTGGCTCCCTTGTGTGGCTTTGGGTGCCCCCGCACGTTCCTGGCCTGTCTTCTAAACTTCTGGCCCGGTACCATGGTCCCTACCGTGTCATTGACGCGACCTCCCCGGTGAATTACGTCATCGAGCCATTAACACAATCACCAGATTTGCACCGTCGAGGACGCGAGACCGTACACGTCGACCGTCTCAAGCCCTACTACGACCCCCTCATTGTGCCTACTCCCTGAGTCGCCAGGATGGCTACCCTTCACCCCGGGGGTATTGTAGTGGAGCATACGCACCAACGCGTATGCGCCTTCGGAAGACAACGAAAAGCCCGTGCTCTGATTGCGCGAGAACCTGTGCCACCTTTGCCAGACTTGCTGTTCGCCCATTTTCCGTCACGACCTCGTTGCGACTCCTCTGTTCAAATAAACATCATCGCACATGTTGTGAATCAAAGCAAAGCCATTGCCTAATCTGATATGACGCGCAACAACAGAGCAGGGAGCGGGAAAGAGAGCAGGCCCCGGTCGGCGCGCGGGCAAGGAGGGTCCCTGAGGAGCGAAGTGAGGAGGAGGGGAGGTGTAATGGAGCAGGGGGAGAGGAGGCGGTGCATCGCGGCCGCTGAGGGTGCGGATAAGGCGAACTTAATGTTTGAATGCGGGGCCTTTGGGCGGGAGGGGGTCCCCTCTGCCCGCGCCAGCTGACTCGAGCTTCTTGGCTTTTGCGTGCGGCGGAGCGTCACTATCGCTACTCGGTCCTTCTGGCCTGGGCCGTCGCTGCCTTCTCTCCTTGCTAGCAGCCCTCTCGCGCTCAGCTTGCTTATCGTCAGCGTCCTGCCGCCTTCGCGAGCGCGACCGAGTTCGCTGCTTGCGGCCAGGTGCCGGTTGGCTTGCTGAGGTGTTGGGTTTGCGGCTTGGGCGAAGTGCCAGAAAGCGGTAGATGGGGCTGGAGTAGTCGAGTCGTCGCCATGCTTATTGGGCAGAAAATAAAAGCCGCGGCTCACAATCGGCGCGTCCTCCCGGGCGGTGTCTTGCGTGCTGTCATCCAGATCGCGAGTGGTCAATGGTGCTAACACGTTGGCCGTTGCCTTGGGGGCTGAGGGAGGCGCCTCACCCGGCTTGTTTATTTTGGCGGCTCCTTTAAAGGCGGTAGGTAGGCGAACTTTGGCGGTCTTCTTGGTCTGATAGGGAGGTGGGCGGTGATGTGGTTGACGACTGCACTGAAGGCGACTCAGAGTCACTCGGTTCAGTTTCCGCTGACTCAGTGTTGGCGTCGTCGTCTACCCTTTCTTGCCTTTCCTCTTCATTCACAGACGAGGTCTCCGTACTGCTGCCGGCGGGCTGACCAGTGCTGGTCTCGGAGCCGCCGGGGAGGAGCCCCTTCTCTGTCATACGGCCCGCTGTTCTTGGTGTTAGAACCTGTAGGCGAAGGGAACCGGAAGCCCTAGATGAGGTGGGGCCGCTTAGGTGGCTGACAGACGGGGCAGGATCGGACAATGGGGGGAAGCCACGCGCGATTGACGCGTATGAGCGCCGCCGGAAGCACTCTTTTGTCCCATGGTGGCCGCCGCAACGTTTGTACTCCTCAGTGCATCCTTCCGTCTCGTGTCCGATGGCTCCACAACGCTTGCAATATGATGCCGAGCACGCGGAGGCCATGTGCCCGACCTCGCTGCACCGTGCGCACACACTACGCATCCCGCGATATTCAAACATTACGCGGTGCCCCGCGATGGTCATGAAATTCGGCACTGGGCGACTCATTTCAATCTTAATAACACGAACCCCATTAAGTTTGGTTTGGCGCGTGGCTACCGTGGCGAATGTGTGCCCTTCACTTTACCATCCTGGCTTAGGACGTTACAGAGTGTCTCGTCTGGCAAGTAGGCCGGGTACCGGTAGGTGTTTACAATAGTAACAGGCGGCCCTACCGCTACCAG